>OZ025290.1:187012295-188257295 GCA_964019185.1 Maratus speculifer
TCCTTCAGTGATCTTAGACGTTGTGTTTCACCCAACTCGTAATAGTAGACGTCGGTTCTCGATTTGTCAGGCCTGGGTACAGGCTTACGGAACCAGACAGCTTCCCTGAGAGTTCTAGAAAAATCCTCGCCATCCTCGTCACTGTCACCCTCAGATGGGTGTGGGGAGGCAGAGTCGGAAGATTTAGAGGTACTCGGTCTAATACTTTGAGTGGGTGGTGTTTCTGAAGTAAATCTGTCAGGTTGAAGGTCAGTCAAAGGGTCTATTTCAGGTGGTTCGGAACTTAGGATGTAAGAGGGTCCCAGATCGCTTCCGTTGCGCTGCTCCGAAGTTGTAAATGGGTTTGTGCCTATTGAATAGCTTGGACCTTGTTCACTGTGTTTGTGGATACTTCTGGATACAGATTCGTCACCAAACCTAACATTTATTGTCTCTATTATTTTATTGGTTTCGGGAATCCATACCCTGTAGCCTTTTGTAGACATTGCGTAACCCACTAAAACACCCTTTTTAGCCTTCGGATCGAATTTGGAGTTTCTTAGTTGTTTAGGTACCCCCACATATGCCACCGTACCAAAAGGTCGTAAATGTCTTATGGATGGTTTATTACCACAATAATATTCGAAAGGAGTTTTTTTTTGAGTTTTGTGACATATTCGGTTAAGAGTGTATGCGATGTATAAGACAGCTTCTGGCCAGAATTTGAGACTGAGTTTACTTTCATTGAGTATTGAGCGAGCCCCGTCCATTATTGTTTGATTTAAACGTTCTGAAACTCCATTTTGCTCCGGAGAATATACATTGGTAAATTCGTGTCGTATGCCATTGTCCTCAAAGAATTTGGTGAATGCTTCATTATCGAATTCCCGCCCATTGTCGCTACGAACTTCTTTTACTTTGGTGCCCAAAAACCTTTCTGCTCTTTTTACGTGGTTAGAAAATACTTTAAACACCTGTGTTTTACTGCATAAGGGGTATACCGACACTTTGCGAGAGAAGTCGTCTGTTATAGTTAGGAAATACTTCTCCCCGTTTCGCCCTGTTATTTGTGTCGGACCCCACAGGTCAGTGTGTAGCAGTTCTAGAGGTCGTTTAGATCTTATTTGGTTTATTGGGCGGAATGATGTTCGTCTGTGTTTATTAATTTTACATGTTTCACATTCAAAGTCTTTACATTTAATGGGTGGTAAGCCCCTAACGCCATTACATTTTAGAGTATGTTCAATTAATGTGGAACTGATGTGCCCAAGGCGTCTATGCCAGAGTTTAAAATCATCTTTTTGAACGGTTGAGGCTTGGAAACGTACCTTTTTAGGATTTTGATTACGGTTAGTTTTAGGGTCTTTATTTCTATTTTTATGGTTAGGATCTGGATAGAGGCAGTAAATGCCATCTTTAAGAAAAGCACGAAAAAGTGTGCCAGAATCCCGATATGCCTTGACCCTTCCCTCACCTCCTTTGAACCTGGCACCCATTTTATCAAGTCTGGGACCTGAAATTAAATTATGTCTTAGACTAGGGCAATACATGACGTCGCCGAAGCGAACCATTTCCCCATTTATTTTTAAATCCACTAAACCGGTGCCCTCGATAGGGAAAGTAGCACCGTCAACAGCAACAGCCAATTCCTCATTTTTTAATGGTTTGAACTTAACATATAAACTTTTATCTTTACAGAAATGGTGGGAGGCACCTGTGTCAAAGACCCAGGCGTCTCCACCACATTTTATGTTACTCAGATTAGATTGTATGAGGTAATTTACCTGGCTTGTTGGCTTACGTTGACGTCGGTTGCGAGGCACATCTTTTCTGGATCTATGACCATCAGATTGAGCACGGACAGGACTGGATACAGAAGTCTTTCGATGAATTTCTGGAAAAAGAGGAACCTCTGGACAAAGAAGAATTTCTAGAACTGGAAGAGTCTCTGTACACCACGGAACCGGAATTGGAGGAGTCTCTAGGCATCATGGAACTTCTGGAACTAGAGCTAAGACAGGATTCCTGGCGGGTGACATCAGGCACTCTACACTGGCTCTGTAAATGTCCTCTGCGTCCACATTTGTGACACCGACCTCTGAACTCAGGCTTAAAGGAACACTTCTTTGAGGAACGGGCTCTAGAGAAATGAGACTGCACGCCATCTATTCTGTCGTCCTCTCGTAGTTTGATACGGGACTCCTCTGCGACTAACTCTGTAAGAACATCTTTAAATGTGAACTGTTGGTCTGGCCATCGCAGAATCCCTTGCACCATGTTGTCGAACTTCTTCGGGAGCCAGCTAAGCAATTGAAATGTAAGGTAAGTTTCTTTGATTGGCTCATTTATCGCAGCAAGTTGGTCAGCAAGTCTTTGGAGGCGAGCTGCAAACATATCAACGGGCTCTTCAGGTTGTATTTTACAGGAAAGTATTTCGCCAAAGAGCTGCATGTGGCGTGCCCGGTTATCAGGCTGAAAATGCAGTTTAAGTTTAGTCCAGGCTTCATGAGGGTCGTCGATATTTTCTATGATTCTCCGGAATTCATTTTCAACATTTAAATACACAATTGATAGGGCAGACCTGACTCTGGATTGATATTCTTTTGTCGCTACAGAGTCATTTTCATCAGGAGCCTTTTCAGTGCCATTAACTATGCTCCACGCATTTTTATCTAATAGTAGATACTTAACGTCAGCTGCCCAAGTTCCATAATTGTGAGAATTCAGTTTTGTTATGCACACCTGTATGTTAGCCATGGCCATGCCTTGAACAGAAGATTTGACAGGAAAAAAAAAGGAAAAAAAAATTTTTTTTTTTTTTTTTTTTTAAATAACGTACTTAGTGGTCAGATAGTACATAAACAAAATTTCTATTATAAGTTATCCAAAAAAAACCTTTTTGTATTTCATATCAATAAAAAAAATTCATTTAACCTTCAAAAAAAAAATTTTTTTATATTGCGGCCCCCCCCTCTAAAATGACTCGGAGGTCCAATGGCCGCATACTACAAACAACTGTCAATTTTTTTGAAATGTCACCAATTAGGTTATGGCCGCCGTAAAGGGTTTAAAAGCGTATTCGCTCTGGGCCCATAACCCGTGATCGGTTCTATAACAAGAACCGTCTAAAACAAAATAAAATTTAGCAGTTTATAATAGTGCAACTTCGGTGACCTAAGAGAGTAAGTATTGGTGACATTGTGACAGTGTAGTTTAAGACATTCATTAAAGAAACTGTTTTTCAGTGAAATAATACTAACGTTTATTAACGAAAATATAAATGCAAGTTAAAATAAAAACATGTATAAATCCAGGTGAAAAATATAACAGGCATAACATAAACAGAAACAAGTTCAATTCCAGATTTATATTAAAGTTATTCTATGTCATGAAATAATATTCAAGTTTAAATAAAAATATGTATCGACTTAGATGAAAAATATAACTGGTAAAATGTAAACAGAAAATAAGTTCAATTCCGTATTTAAATTAAAACTATTCTATATAATGACATAATATTACTTATTAAATGGCATGGCATGGCATATAACAATATTAGGATAGCACTGAAAACATAACGGACTCACTTATGGATAAGAGCTATCGACGTACTGGAGAAATTCCAATGATACGGCACACCAACTGTTTCGATGAAAAGTCTTGAAAACATGTAGAGTTTTAACTGAAGATAATAATGTCCACAAATGAATATGAAAACTTAATTAAAAACACAAATGGATTATGACTGCTGGTAAAATGACAAACGGGCGAAGTTGAATAACCATTTTCACAATTAAATGTCCAGCAACGGATTTGGCGTAATTAAACAACTAGATGTTAACTTTAAAACTTTAAAACTGGATGAATTTAAAATACATTTCTGAAACTATATCATATTGACTTTAACATCAACTATCTTGAAACATAACATCGCTTCAAAATCTCCCGCACAACATATCTCAGCCGGTTTAAATAGCAGCGGCAATTCGAAACTGGATACGCCCCTCCGAGTTGAGCAAGCGAGCTCCTGACTTGCGATGGGAGAAATGCAAGACAGCCACTTACGAGTTGCGATCCGCGATGCTTGCGGATTGCGATCGAACGGAATGATCAAACCAGGATGAACACACCCATAAGCGACGATCGGAAAAACAAAAGATAAGCGATTGATTTGAACATGTAAACAAAAGATCGGAAGATTGGAAAATGCCGGCAAAGAAGAAAAATGGAAGTTGGAACAAAATATAAGATAGTAAGCCATGCCATTTTACAATATTACGATATATATATAATTAGAATTATGTATTTTAGAGTGTTAAGGAAGGAAAAATGGCTGACAGTCTTGCCTAATATGGCAACCCTGATACTGTTTATTTTTTGATAAATTATTTATTTACCTTAATTTTTTTTTAATTATATAAAATGTTTTTTGTTCTATTGTTATTAGTTTTTAAAATTTATTATATTTAAAAATTGTTTTATTAATTGTTATTTTTTTAAATAATAGAAAATAATTTAAAGATGTATATTTGACCAGTATTCGAAAATGAGGTTTTCGCCAAATTGACGTCGGAAAAACAATTGTTCCAAACGTTATAAGTATATGACATCTGCGCCATATTCATATCTAATGCATGCAAATAATATAAATAAATAATGTACACAATAATGTAAAGAAACATATTTAAAAAATTGCTAATCTGGTATGTTTTAAAATCACGCCATGTTGCCGTTACTTCAAAAAAGATTAAGTTGCGCTATATTGCGAGTGAAAAGTTATTAAGCTAAATTTAATAATCATACCTTTAAATAGTCTTTTTTAATATACTTGTCTTTTTATAACTTATTTCGTGTAACAGAATTACAATGTAATTTTAAAAACAGATAATTCAATTACAGAAACAAAAAGGTATTCCCTTTTCAAAAAAAAAAAAAAAAAAAAAAAAACTCGACATATTTAGGGTTGTTTAATTAACAAACTCATCTCGAGATGGTACTAACTTCCCCATTTTTGACATGGACTTGCTCTTTTCGCCCATGCGCAGTTCTGTCCAGGTTCCTCTCAAACGTGGTTCATCAGTAACAGCCTCAATTCTTTACAAATTGATACATATTATAAAATGTTATCAGATTACATTATACTGCAAAAAATGGGTTATGTCATGTTTTTTTAACTTTTTATAATTGATTATATATTTCTGTATCACTGAATTCGAAAATTATTTTCATTTTTTATCATCACGTAAAGATTTTTAGCAAGTCGTAAATTTTAATGTTAAAAAGAAAAAGCAAAAAATTAATACTTTAAACTAGATGTGATTGTTGTCTATGGCACCTGGCTAATCAAAAAGTACCTAGATTTTTATTAACATGGTAGTCACAAACACCCAATTTTAAAATTACCTGATATTTCTAGGTTAGAATTAAAACTATGAAATTTTCATAGATAATTTATTTACCAATGAAATTTTCATAGATAATTTATTTATCAATGAATTTTTCATAGGTAATTTATTTACCAACGTTACTTTAATACATATGGTCATTTTTTAATATGTAAACTTTCAACATGTATATACGTAAATAAATAAATAAAATAAAATCTCAACACAAGTTTCTACAAAGTTAATCAAAAATATATATTACTGCTAGTTGTACTGTATAATATAAGAATACCATGTTATCAAAACATCTAGTGGGGAGCTCAATAAAAAATTACTGTTCATAACGGTCATGACAATAGGAACAAACTTTAAATAAGAATATTTTTGTCAACTACCCATTGACCACTTTTTATAGATGAAAAAAAAAAAAAAGACAATTGCAAATTATAAGGTTTAACAACAAAAACAGATGATCATGGGGTTGTATTCAACTGATATCAAATGAATTTACATGTGTTTTAATGTCATCAAGTTATTTTGTGAAACTTACAAATGGTTTAAAATAAAAGTCCTTGATAGAACTGATGGGTTAAATAAAAGAACACAGAGAAAATGCCTATCTTTTTTTTTTTTTTTTTTTTAGTTTCATGGTCAGCTTATAAAAAAGACTAAATAAAATGCTGCAGGACTTGAGACTTCAATGTAATTTTGCAGAATTATATATCAGTACACAAACACAAAACATTGAGCACCTTTGGGGTTCAGCTAAACAGCAAAAAAAGAAATACTTCCGACAATTATACATACTCAAAGCATACCAAGGAGAGGGGGTGGAGAGTTAGACCAATACCAAACGTACACAGTAGGAATTTGTTAATGACATTTAAAAGTTTTAATTTTCTTGCTCCCGAAAATCTGTTTAAAATGGCAAATTTCTCTTTTATATCCAACTATTGCCCAAAATTTGTAAAAGTCAAAATTTAATTCTTATAAAATATCATTACACAACTATAGAAGAAAGACTAAGTTTTGTTTTCCAATAAACAAAGGACTTCAAACTAAAAATAAATATTTCATGGTGTTCTTTGTGTTTTAATATGATATGCTACTAACAGTGATCATACAAAGGCTTAGAATACTTCCCTTTATATCACATTCATAACAATTCAGTTTTCAATAGATTGTAAAACACTATTACAAACTTAAACAACAATTTTGTTTCTCAAATAGCGAGAGATTTATGTTTTTCAATTTTTGTATGAATAAAATTTTTACCATGAGCATGAGAGCAGAGATTTTTTTTCCTTTCCAGATTATTGCAATTTTAATGGAAATTAACATTTCAATAAATCACCAGGTTTAGTTCGAATTTTACTGATATTTCCATGTTTTCAAAGTCTGTGACTATCCTGATTAACAATTTCAACTTTTTGTATAAAGTAATACAGAACTAAACATAATATGAAACAAAATAAAGATTTGATGAAAAAGAATCTGCAAAAGAGAAAAGAAAATCTGCGACATCTGTCTACCATCTCGAACTTTCAACTACCAAGTTTGTACTTAACTTTGTTATTTTTCTTTGTCACTAGTCACCTGATAAAAAGCCAATAATTTGTGCTCAAAACCGTATTTGTGTTCTTCTCTCATTATAAGGAGAAAAATCTTTGATGAATTTTTTTACTGATTAATTTTTTTTTTCTAGTAAATTAAATTTTAATGATAATAATAGCTAAATTTTCAACATTTCTCTATATTTCAATGTCTAAAAATGCTCAATATGTTTCCAAAAATATTATATATTTTTGACAATTCTTCTTATTAATGATATGCTATAATTTAACAGATGTCAATAATCAAACATTTAAAACATAGTTTACATGTCTTTAAAAGACAGAAAGAAAGAAAGAAATAACAATTTTATAAGTATTAATTTAAACTTTTTTTTTAAAACATAGAAATTTTTTATTTCAAGTTAATAACTCTTACAATATTTCTTAGATTCAGACAAAAGGGAAAGAAAATGGTTCAACAGAAAAAGCACAGCAAAGAGAAAGTCAAATTTGCTTTTATTAAAATATATAAAAATTGCAAAAAATACTTCACACTTCAGTAATAACACTTTACTGAATGATACAAATGAACATTTTTACTTGGTAACAAACAATATCAATACAGATTTATCCATTATCCTGAAAGTGGGAAATATAAAATGAATCAAATGTATTAAAAAGTTTTCATAGAAATATTTTTGATTTGTGTAAAAATCATACTGAAATGTTTAGATCAAAATAGAAAATCAATAACCATAAAGAATAAAAGTGACACTCATAAAAAAACTGGTTACATAAAAAAAAAAAAAAAAAATTAAATGCAATTTTTTTATTTAAGAAGAAAAAAAAAAAATAGTAACATTTAAGTATGTCACTTCTTAAACATACAAAACAAAAAAGGACAAAAATAAACTTAATTACTACACAAAACTTTAAAGGCACAGCAATCACATAATATTACAAAAAATGGAATGAATATCAAAAACAATAGTCCAAGATTAAAAATCCTTAAAAAGTTAGAACAGCTTTCAAGGCATCTTCTAAACATTCGCAAGTAGATTCCAATTCTTTCATTCTATTGAATTCTTTCTCACAATCTCTGCAGATAATTTCCTAAAACCAATTAAAAAAAAGAAAGATTATGCAATAAATTAATTTGAAGTCATTTAATTTACTGTAACAGCCAAAGAAAAAAAAAGATTTTTATTACAGTCGAACCCCGTTATAGCGAACCCGGTTTATAACGAACGAAAATTTTGGTCCTGCCATTTTCCTATTATATTTAATGCTATTTTACCCTTTTATAGTGAACCTCCGGAATATTAAGAATCGGTTATAACGAACTTTTTTTCAAGTCGATCATGATTTTTTTTTTCTCATTTTTCTTTTCTGCTGATGTGAAAAAAGGTTTTCGACTCTAATTTTATAAGAAAATGCATGCCAGCTAATAAAACATGGTGCAAATTAACTATGTCTCTTTATTAAAGAGTAATAAGACCTGCAGTCTTTCTCTTTTATGGTAGCCATTCTGCAGGTGTGATCACGCCCACCCATCAGTTATTTTCCATTACTCCTGTCATAGCAAATCAGTTACGCATTTAAGCTAACTTATTTAACTAATGTATTTAAGAATAATTCGAGACATGACAGCTTTGAAACGAACATCTTTAAAGCAAGCAATAACCAAAAGCTTTTTTCCTTAAATTATACTCTCTGAAGTTCACAAGATGATGAAAAAAAAAAAAGGAAAATTTAAATGAAAAAACAGTAAACAAACAAAATAAAAATAAAACTATTTTTAATGCACCAATAATTAGTGTTACTCATCCTAAGTCTGGATAAAGTGTAAAGATTTTAGTATAGTCAGGATCATTCTTTAAATTGTCTGCTCATTTATCCCAACATTTATCCAAACTAGGGTTGGTCTCGAATGTTTAGATAATCGATGCTTTACTGCAGGGCTGTTCAACCTTTTAGTGAGCAGGGGTGCACCTCAGGTATTGGCATTAAACGAAGGGCGCCATTAATAGCCTGACTGAAATTATACAGCAATATTATCGCACAGTTTTAGTATACACACATATCTCAACATAATGTAAATGAATTTTACAGCAATATAGGCAAAAGACCCTTATAATTCTGGAGCTATGTGCAAAATTTCAAATTATGCATTTTCTATGAGAGACCTATCTAAAAATGTTTGTAAGGTAAGTTGCCAGAAATTTTAATCGCGAATATAATAAGAACAACAAGAGAATAAATAAATATGGAAATGAGAGATATTGCTAGGTTTCTTTTAAGGTATTAAAACAAGATTTGACTTATTTTGAAGGTCTGAATTTAGTTTTATAAGATGTAAAAAAACAAATACAGACATGATAGTGACAAACCCATATTTTTAATTTCATAGAGATAGTCTAAAAGTGCTTTCATAAATGAAAATTGTGAATTTTTCTAATCAAATTGAAAAAAAAAAAAGAACTTAAAATTTAAAAAATCAAGAGGAAAAATTAAGCCCCATTTATTATTCGTATAAACAGTCGATGGCCCAATAATGAGACAATAGAAGAAAGAAAAAACTGAACATTCATGAACACCTTCAGAGGAGCGGAAAGAGGGGAGACAAAAAACGTTTCTTTTTCTGGTACTCCTTAAGTATTAAAAAGAGGTACAGTAGAAGATCTTTATAACGCAATTCCATATAACGCAATTCTCCATATAACGCACAACCTTTCAGATGTAAACAATGAATTTTGCCATGAAGGAGCACCTGAATTTTAAGACTGTAAAAAACTGCTACTGTCTGAAAACTAAATTTAATGCATTAGTACAATTTTACCTCCTTAATTTAGAACTTTTAAAGGAAAAAAATTATTATTACAATAAGTGTTTTTGAAAATGAGCAATATAATGAATAAATTGGGTCCAGGTGTATCTGGGGACAGATACACAATGGTCCAGATACACCTGGGGTCCAGGTGTATCTGGACCATTTTTAAAACGTATATTTAACAAAATGTTGAATGATCGCAATAATAGAAAAATTTATAATCTGGATAAGGAATGCAGTATAAAGGTAATTCTAATGTATTTTGATGTGTTTCAGACATATTTGTCTATATTTATGAGGTAAATTTGATGGCGCGTGATATGTGATCCATATAACGCAAAATTCTATATAACGCACAACCTTGCGTTTTTAGGTTTGCGTTATATAGATCTTCTACTGTATTTCTAATTCTAATAAAACTTAATAATCATAATTACACTTTATACAAAAAACTGCAAATCGTGAAAATATGCATGATTACATTTTCAAAGTATGTTTCTCAATTTTAATGTTTTTTCACAGGTTTTGAAAGTATCTCTGGTGCAAATATAAATAATTTTAAACAAAGAAGGCTTTATAACATAATTTTTTTCCTTCAAAAGGGCGCCATGGCGCCCGCGGGCGCCGCGTTGGACAGCCCTGCTTTACTGTATTTCTATTTGTCTTCCTTTTTAGTTAATTTATTTAGTATTGCGCCTAGTTTAATATTATCAATTTTAGTCAATTTAATTCATTCATGATCATATTAAATGAATTTACTTTTTTTTTTCTTAATACATGATTATTGAACAGATAGGTATCAGGTAATTATATACATATTTTGTAAACTCTAACATTTTTTAACCATTCGGATATAGCGAACAAAAACTTCGGTCACTTGAAGTTCGTTATAACGGGGTTCAACTGTATATACTGATTTTAAACTTTTAACTATCAATGAAGAAATACTAAAAAATTTATTTTTAAAAAGAATTATACAATCAATAAAATTTACTTACCAATTAAAAAAAAATCCACCATCTATTTAATATTTTAACTTAAAAATTGAAAAATTAATCATCATGGCAATTCACATAATCGGTACTTATGTTTTTAAGACTTAAATTGGAGATCGATAGAATATTGGTTTTGTTTTCGCCATAAAATCAGTCTCGCTGAACATTCCTTTTTGGCAAAAATTCAGCCAGGACACAAACTCAGGTGAAATTCTGTATTCCAAAAATCTCATTTCCATTTTAAGAAATTCCAAATCTTCAGTCGGTTCTTTGACCTGGTGTCCTGAATCTGCTACTAGCATTATTGCAGTTCCATTGAGGCTATAAATTCCCAACTCGAGTTTTTTTCAACTTTCTGTCTTTCAAGGAACCAATCAGGTCCGAGATATAAACACATACACACACACATTTTTCTTAATTTTCATTTTTCACACTTTTACTTTCAAGCTCAAAGTTTTAAATTTGTAAACAATTACTATATTTATTTCTTTTGAAAGATTTAAAATGTAAAAAAGACTTTGAGGTTGGATTTTTGACAATGCTTTATTTCTGAATGCCCAATTTTTGAAGTCATATTGTACTTTGCTATTGTGTTCTTAATTTAACAAGGCATTTTTGTTAATCCGTTAATCTAATAATGAACTAACTATACACCAGTAACATTGCCATTTATTCTAATATACTAAATAATGCCTATCTGTAATGCATCTAAAATTTAAAAAAATTATATATATTAATATTTATTTACATTATTATTTACTAGATGCTACCCATCAAGATTTGACGATAAATATGTTAAAAGATTAATTAGAATAATTTTTGATTTTCTTCATTAGTTACCTGTAAATAAAGTTTTGAAAACCTAATTTATTTCTATGTTATCTATGTGATTCCAACAGATTCAAAGCATTTCATGGTTCTGTCAGTTTAACCTACTCAAATAATCATCGAAAGAATTTAAGCAGAATCTTAAGAATTTTAACAGCACTTGCTTTTAGCAGAAGGATAACTAAAATTAATTGAACTGATATTTATTTTGGTGAATTTTCTCAGTGTTTAAAAAAAATAACAATGTTTAGCATTTTCTAATTTTTAAAATCATGTTGAAAAATTTTTATTAATTTTATTTTTATCAGTCTCATTTTAAATCTTGAAACTTAAAATTTCATGCTACCATGCAACTATTTATAATACAGTAGACTCCCTTAAATCCGCAC
The DNA here is from genome assembly GCA_964019185.1 of Maratus speculifer. NCBI lineage: Eukaryota > Metazoa > Arthropoda > Arachnida > Araneae > Salticidae > Maratus > Maratus speculifer. The sequence goes on from OZ025290.1 coordinate 187,024,254, forward strand.
AGCTTGGGACCAGAGGTTTTGCAGATTTTAGAATTTTGCGGATTTCTGGTCATTGCTTTGTTTATATTTTTAAAAAAGTAATTTGAATGCAATTAATAATGAATGCTTAGAATATGCTAAAATATTAAAATAAGGAATAAACTAAAAATAAAAATTTAGATAGTTTTTAAAATGATTAAAATACTAAAAGCAAAGGTCCAATGTACAATAATGTACAATCAAATATTCATTATAAAGATGAAATGTGTTTTTCCTAAATTATTCAATGAAACTTGCCTCATAAAAGTACATTACTAATTCACATCAAGATCATAAAATAATGAAGTTTTATTTCAGGTTTAGCCAGACTTAATTACTAAAAAAGCTTGATTAATACATAAATATATTTGGTAAGATTGTGATTACTAATGATATCAGCAATATCTTTATTTTTTCAGAAATAAATTATTCTTTCTTCATGAAAAAACATGAATTCAATAACCTGAACAACTATTACAAATTAAAAAATGTTGGAATTGATATAAAATTAAAAAAGACAAATTTTGCACCTACATCTGAACAGAATGTTTCATTGTTTACATCCATAAAATATGTGCAGATTTTAGAGAGTTGCGGATTTTAGGAGTGCGGATTTGAGGGAGTCTACTGTATATTTGAATTATTTGAATTTTTCATAACGTTTCATACATTATTTAATTATTAAACCATGAGTATCACAAAGTAGTTCAATTTTAAGTCTTACATGACTATTTTTCTTTCCCCCTGTTTTCTCCTCTTAATTTTAATTTTTTCCCCCGGAAAATAATTAATAATTTTCCTTATATGCACACAAACATATAGCTTCCTTGTAATGCTCATACGAAATATAACACAAATTGTAGATTAGTTTAATATATTTAAAAGATAATTAAATGAAAAATACTTTAGCTTATATATTTTAAGTTTAAATTGTTAAATTACTTCTAAAATATTTTAGCATACTTCACAATTTTAAAGATTCAGATATTACTTCATAACGGCACTCAGGGATTTAGTTAAAAATCATTTAATATATGGTCTAAATGATGTATAACATTTATTTATTTATATAATTCACATATATTACAGTTTACAAATGGATTACTTTTTCTAAGCTTCTACACAAATGACAGGAAAGTAGAAAATTGCTGCTACTACCTACCGACAAACAAATGTTTAAATATTTACATTTTTTAGAAAATTAGAATAATTTTTTTTAAATATTGCCAAATGTTAAATTAAATTTTACAACATTTTTACAATTTTTATTTGTGTGTGTTGTATTTATTGTTGTTTATTTATTTATTTTTTCAGAATGCAATTTGTAAAGATTTTCAATAATTTTATTCTTACAAATGTATCTCTAAAGCCCTGAATTGGAAATTGGCTGTTTATATCTAATAATTCATATGTTTTAATTACTTGAAATATTTTTAAAATAAAATTGTTACTTAAAAAATCATTGTTAAGTGACACTTAATTATAAAGCATTAAAATAATAATAACAAAAGAATAAAAATCATATAACTTCCCCTCGTAGTAAAATATATCATTATTAAAAAAAATAAATAAATAAAATAGAACTTTTTGCCGAGCATTGGAATCGAACCCTAGTCTTCTACAAAAGCTCAGAGCTATAAATCCGTTCCTTAAACCACTGAACTAACCAGACTTGCTTTGACTTTCGTCTAACTGGAAGGCCTAATAAGTTCAACTTCTCGCATGTGCAAAGATCAATTTGAGTTGATCTTAAAGAAGTAGCCTACTATTTTAATATATATGATGTTATTATAGTATTCTTCTTATAAGTTTTGTGTATGCTATTTATCTTATTAATCTATTCAATTCTATTAATTAAAAAAAGAGAGAGAGAGAAAGAAAAGAAAGAAAACCTACTGGCAATTTAAAATTTTATATTTTAAAAAAATTTAACAAAGAAAACATATATGCTTTACTCACTTTATCGACAGAGTGCAAAACTTTTCTCAGAAGGTCACATTTGACAAAATCCATCACCTTTGAATGCCAAAATATACAAATGAGTTGGAAGAAAGCAAAATAATAGTTACCAAAAATAGAAACATACACATACATAAGCATCAAAAAACAGAAAAAAAGACAAATCTTCAATAAATTTTTCATATTTTGAATGAGGATCATACTCGGTAACATAAAACTTCTGATTTGTGTAAGAAGAGGTGGAAGATCTTGGATGATTCAGGGAATTGTTAATAAAAATAACATCCCCCTCTACCCTCTCCGCACACACACACAGAACACTTTCTGACACATTAGACTCACTTTAAACTGTAAAAACGTGACACTTGCAACATGGCTATATCAAAGGTTGGGTTTTTTTTTTTTTTTTTTTTCATCTTTTGATAAACACATTATGTCAAAAGTTATATATGTTTACCACCTTTTGTTAAATTTTGTTCAAAATGTAAACTTTGATGGCTTTTTGTTAAAAATCCTGTCATTATTGAAATAGGGATATCATTTCTGAATGAAAACACATGCTAATTTCATGCATTTATGAATCAAAATGAATTCAGGAAATGTATCAGAAAATAGTCAGTTTGGATTTGAGAGTAATATCATAATCAAAACAAATAGAATAAATCACTAATTAAAGTAGACTCATTCAGAACTAAACTAATGTGGACCAAAGTAATCTGGATGTGAGAAAAAAACAGATAAGAGAGATATATTTTTTTATCTTTTTTTTAAAAAAGGGTACATAATATAAAAACATTTATTCTCCCTTTTCATTATTATTACAATTACACATTATTATTGCAATTACAAATCGAAGTAAATAAATTTATTTATTTAATATTGCAATTAAATTTGCTTATTTTGTTCTTTGCTTGATTCCCTGACAAGCTGCTACCGTATGCCAATATTTTATTATAATTACATCAGAGGAAATTGATTTGCTGCACTGTTCTACAAATTATAAAGTAATCTTTATAAAAAAATAAATACAGTAAACTCTGTTAAATCAACATAGTTTGAGATCAAAAGTTATATGCAAATTTTAGAAATGATGTACTAACAAATGAGAACAATACATAAATGCCTATGGAGTTTCTCATTGGTCAGAATATAGACAAGCCTTTAAAAACAGAGTTAATTTTTCATGATATTTTTAAAAGTGAGGGTAAATATTGATAGTGACATCAAGGAACTAATGAGAGCAATACAAGAATTAGCTTGATGATAATGGCAAGTTTGGCAATATGCTTGGTGATACGCTTTTGTCCAGAATGGCTTCAAAGAATCAAATTTTATATCCCATTTTAGGATATTTTCAGTTTTGCCCAAAAATAGGAAGATCACCAAAATTCAGTTTCGGCTTTTAAAACCTTTTTCAGTCAATCCTTAACTAGCACTCCTTTTTACCTTTATCTAACAAATAAGCCAATTATCTCACTTTTAATCATAACCAATGAATAATTGATCAGTAAAAAATTTAATACTTAAAATTTCTTACTTTTAAATTTAAGAAAGAAGGGGGAGTTATTGTATCAATACACAAAATTAAAAATTTAGCCTTGCATACTGATACTAAATCTAAAACATCGGCTGAACATTTTTGTTTGCCAAAATGCTAATAAATGACAAAAACTAAATATACAAGCAGTATTACTCAGTCCATTTGCAACAGCAAAAATTAACACTCACTCGTTTCACAAGAAAAAACAAGATGTATTTAAAGGCCACATCTTCAATACGCTTCTGCTGGACAGCAATATAATTCTCAATTGTTTTTGCCAAGATAGCTGCATTTGCTTTAGCAGCCTTATCTGCTTCAATACTTTCCTAAAATTTAACAAAAAAGATAAGTAAATAGACAAACAATAAACAAGCCAAATAAAAAATTCTGCAAAAATTAAAATACTTTAAATTTTTAAATATATAAACATAATAAACATGAGCATGGACAAAATGAGGAAACAGTTAAAACTAGTAATTTCTAGTTGTCCATTTAGAAGGAGGGGGGGATAATTTTTCCTTTTTATGGAAAGGGAGGGGGGTCACATTTTAATAGGTGTTTATTGCATTAAAAATTGTTTTCCATATCAAAAATGGCTAATTTTCTGTATTTTTGAGAAGTCATTTTCATTTATAAATGCCCCCCCCCCCCAAAAAAAAAAGCCTTAATATTCCTAAAAATATAAAATTTACATATTTTATTCAGATTCCAAGAAACTAAAGAACTTTCTATTCTTCTTATAAAGATGAAGAGTCATTCAAAAATTGAGCCTTTTAAGCCAATTTTTAGGACTTCACAGCTGCAAAAATGACGTCACGAGAAAACCATTGGCTTTTGTGACCTGAAAGTTCAGTTTAATGCTTATGTTTGCCTTTTATAGAGATTTCTCAAAATATTCTTTGGCTTTATTGAAAAATGGAAACACTAATCAACCACAATTGTTCTGAATAAATGCAGTTGCAAATGCCTTGCATCTGAAATTAAAACAAACTTTATAGATGTGTCAGAAATTACCTACTTTGGATTTAATTAGACTTTTAAAAGAGTCGTAAAGATTTTCATTGTTTAAGGAATAAAATAAGAAAAAAATAATATATATTTCATTTTTTTAATGTCCTTAAGAAATTTTGTTCATTCAGAGAAGGGGGAGGGAGAGCATGATCCCAGTGACCTTCCCCTTGGTACACCCATTGTACACATTAAGAATGCTTTATCCTCTAAAGCAGTGCTTCCCAAACTTTTTTCTTTCATGTACCCCTTTCTTACGCTTTTCATTTCCGAGTATGCTTATTTCTCATAAACATGAACCCCTTCCATTTTCACTAAACTAGATAAGACAAACATGCTTTTCTTCATTGGTATTTTCATTAGTAATCTTAGTATCACAACCATATAAATCAATGCAAATTCCATTGTCATTTCTAAACTTTTTGTGACTTTACTATTTCTAAACTTTTTGCGACAACTATTTTTGTGACTTCTGCCATTGTCAATATTATTTTCATGTATCCCAAACAAGCTTATCACATACCTCCAAGGGTACACAGGTTGGAAACCACTGTACTAAAGTAAAGATGTTCACACTTTCAGGGCTCCCAATGCATTTTATGTCGCAAAAAGGAGGAAAGGGGACCATTTTTCTTTAAAAAGGGGACTTTGGGGGACCATTTTAAAAAAAAAAGGGGACTTTGAGGGACCATTTAAAAAAAAAGGGAACTTTGGAAAACCTTTTTTTTTTTTTCTTCTTCTTTTAAAGGGGACCATTTATTTTTACTAAATATGTTAGCAATTTTTTTTTTTTTTTTTTTTTTTTTTTTTTTACATTACAGTAAACATGTTAGTTAACTTTATAAGGATATCATTAAACAATTTCAAATATTGTTGCAGAAATTGTACAATTATGTTTGAATACAATTAAATATTCTACTGCAAGAAGTGAAAAAGTAGTTTAACATTTACCTTGAAAATTTTCTTTTAAAAGAGCCTGTACTTGTAATTCAAAGTCTTGATTTTTTTTTAATATTTACAATAGCAAACTGATTTTCATTAAAATAAAAAGTAATCTTAGCTAAAATGTATCTAACAAATTTATTATCAGAATATATTTAGCCATTAAATATTTAAGGCAAATATTTCTTGAAATAAAAAACAATCTGTTCAAAAATGTCCCAATTATGTAAATATCAAATACTTACCCCCCCCCCCCCCAAAAAAAAGAAGCATTTATAAAATAACTATATACAAAACAACAAGCAATTCCAAAATATTACTGAAAAACTATGATTCTTCTGACAATAAATATATATAGAGAGTATAGAGAGAGGGAGTATAGAGAGATATATATAGAGAGAGGGAGTATAGAGATATATATAGAGAGAGGGAGAAAAAAATAGTGTGTTTTGTCAGTCTGTCATGGAAAAAAACATCAACAATTTCAATAAATAATCGCCCTCCCCCCACCAAAAAAACAATAATAATCGCAGAAAAAATTGCTAATTCTGTTAAAAGATCCTGGGGGGGGGGGAAGCAAATTTTGCAAAAAATTGTGGAGAGAAGAAAAAAACCTGGGACTTTCAAGATTGTCCCCCCCCTCCCCCCAAAAAAAAAAAAAAAAAAACTAGCTTTTTTTCTATTGCATTCAGCGCATTAAGGTTAAAGGGCCATGTGCCACTGGATTGATCATTCTGTTGGATAAAGAGCAGGTATTAATAGAGTGATTATCAAGTGTGTCTTTTACTTCAATCAAAAGAAAAACAAGTTTCATGTTTTCTTCTTTTGGTATTTTAAATATGTACTTGAGTGATTTTACTAGAATTAGAATACATGAAGCTTCAAGTAAACATATCACGTCAACTTTTTTTTTTTTTTTTTTTAATGTCGTTTTTTAACATTTCAGTTTTTGTAACAATTAAAATCTTTAATTAACTGTCAATCATTATGTAAAATTACACCAGAATATATTGATATACATAATGTCTAGTTAGTTAAAAGAATTTAACTGCATTTAACAAAATTTAAAGTTAATAAAATTGAAATTGACAAAATGTCTGGAATTTGAATGTCCGGAGTTTTGAGGTTCAAATGCACAGAACAAAGTCTTAAAAATCCGACATCCAAAATAGGGAAATCAAACAAAGTCCGGATGTTTTGCTAACTATTTTTATTATTATTTTTTAAAATATACATTTAAAAAAAAATTTTAAATTAGGAATTTTAAAAACCGGATCTAAAACCTTTCTACTCTTAAAATTATTTTTAAACAATAAAGATATTCATACTTTTTTCATACCACATGTCTGGTTTCGATAAAATGATCTTACGATCTGTTTTTCCGTAATGCTCGTGATCCAGTGTTTGGAGGGGGGGGGGGGGGAATTCCAGCTCAGAGCAATGAAATTTTCCCCACTGGCAGATTTGAGTTTATGTTTTGAATAGTCAAAAAGTACACCCCCCCCCCCCCCCCCCAATCCCAGAGTCGCAGAAATTCCTACAAAAAAAGTCTGAATTCAACACTGCGCGACACCCGCATCAATGCGACTGTGATGATTCATAACTATTATTTTTTTTATTATTATTTAACTATTCAAATTTTATTCTTTTAAATATATAAGACTCCGTTAATGTGTTAACAAATTTACATTGCTTAAAAGTGCAGAAAAGAAAAAATCTGTTAAGATAGCTGAAAGCAAACAAAACAAGAAATGGAATGAAAAACCAACTTTTCCCCCCCTTACAGTTTAAAAAAAAAAATCCATATTTTCTAAGTAAATTGACACATTTCTTTCAAATTTTCAACAAGTTGTAATAATAATAAATTGGGCAGTTTAACAAATTTTTATTAAAATATAACATGTTAATAAAAAGTTACGACGCCTGCTGAAAATGCCCAATTAATAGAAGCTGCCAAGAAAAAAAATAACCATCTGTGTTTTTTTTTTTTTTTTTTTTTTTCTCCCATTTTATTAAGTGACATCCAAAGTCGAATGCTAACGCAATCAGATAATTTTCTTTAGGTGGATAATATGTTTTGCCATGCAAAGTAATCATGGATAGATTTATTATTTCTTTTTAGCTAACGATTTAGGGAGAGAAAAAACTACAGGACAGGAATCGAAGTCCGTTTATAGAATAAAAGAGAAAGGTTATCACCGAAAAATCTAAATTGATGAAGCAGCGCAAAATAACCGACACGTTCAGTGTAAAATGCACAAAGAAAAATTTAGTTTGTTATCTAAAATTTGAGGCATTGGCTAGTTTTTATTTATTTTATATATAAACCCTAAAATACTTACTTTTTTTTAATATTTTTAAGAGTTATCTTTTTGATTGGTTGTTGAGTTTAAAACCTAATAGAGCAAGATCCCAGGGCCCCCAGACGTTACTTATTTTCTCACAAGTAAAATGTATTGGATAAAGTAGTGTTAGTGCGTGTTATGAGCGTAGTGATATCTGCTAGCTTGGACCGACAGCCAATTTACGGGTACCAGGTACCAAAGGTAGATAAAAATGCTGCGAACTTTACTTATTTTCTCAAGCTTGATTTTTATATAATGATGCTCAGGGAACTATTTCAATACTATATGTAAGCTCCCAGACCAATTGCATGGGCCAAACATCCAGCCAGACACACATAAAGTGTCGCGGCTCCCTATGCGACCATACATAAAGTGGCGCTTTGAAGCTCCCTAAAAAAAGATATAACTTTACTTATTTTCTCAGTCTTAATTTTTATATATGATGTTCAGGGAACTATTTCAGTACTTTATGTAAGCTCCCAGACCATTTGCAGGGGCCAAACATCCAGCCAGACACGCATAAAGTGTCGCGGCTCCCTATGCGACCATTTTATGATGCTATGTTATAAATCTATCTAATTATACGCTCGCGCTCATACTCATAGGGACACTTTATGCATGTCTGGCTGGATGTTTGGCCCATGCAATTGGTCTGGCTGCTTACATAAAGTACTGAAATAGTTCCCTGAGCATCATTATATAAAAATTAAGACTGAGAAAATAAGTAAAGTTATATCATTTTTTAGGAAGCTTCAAAGTGCCACTTTATGTATGATCACATAGAGAGCCGCGACACTTTATGCGTGTCTGGCTGGATGTTTGGCCCTTGCAATTGGTCTGGGAGCTGACATATAGTATTGAAATAGTTCCCTGAGCATCATTATATAAAAATCAAGCTTGAGAAAATAAGTAAAGTTCGCAGCGTTTTTACCTACCTTTGGTACCTGGTACCTGTAAATTGGCCATCTGTCCAAGCTAGCAGATATCACTACGCTCATAGCACGTACTAACACTACTTTATCCAATACATTTTACTTATGAGAAAATAAGTAACGTCTGGGGGCCCTGGGATCTTGGACTATAATAGCAGACAGCTATAACTTAGCGAACATACCATTTTTTGAGAGAAAATGTGAATGTTTTTCCACACCCCCTAAAAAAAAAACAGATAAACGCAACTCCAATTTTTTTTTTTTTTTTTTTTCCCAGATAGGTGAAAAAATAAATCTGAAAGTAAAGTAACTTTAAAAGTTTAATTTACTACTCTTATGGAATTATTATAGTTAGAAAATAATATATATTTTTAAATCATGAAATTAATAAATCTTGATTACACTTTTAAAAGAATGAAAACGGAATTTCGCAAAAATAAAAAGATCCTTTCGCAAAAATTAAAAAGGTATCCCTTTGTCTCTCTCTCTAGAGGGGTATCTACATCTTACGATGCAAATGGAAAAAGAAAGTGCGATCGACAAAGTTTATTTTGTTAATGTAGGAAACATGCTTGTCAAATTACAATATTTAGTATATACTTACTTTTTCTTCTTCCCCCCCCCCCCTCTTTTTCACATTTTTTTTCTTTTTCATCAGCAATAAGAATCCATGAGACTAATTAATTCAATAGCAGCCTATTGTTACTGAAATAAAGTACTTTGAAAAAGTAAAAGCACCTGCGAACGAGTCACGTGAACACATCGGGATGAAACGGTAAGGATTCTAAATCACAAGAAAAGGGGGATTAATGAAATCACAATATGATGAGTGGCCGGTTCCATTTGACTTCAAAACACTAATTTATTGCTTACTAGGGAGGGGCTGGAAGTGTTCTATACTTTATTTTCATGCCTTAAAGTGTGAATTTAGACATTGAAGGAGCATGAAACATCAGCATGCACCTTTCTAAATGAATAATTTCTTCGCTTTTTAGTCATTGTGTTGAATGTGGGAACAGTGATAGAAGAAATTATTGTTAATTTCAGTATTATTCCACAATGTCACTAAGTATAAAATTGGATAGATCCTACCTGATCACAGTAGATAGTAAACAGAAGGCAATAATGGAAGACACATTGTACTTGTGTAGAAGGTGGAACAAGAAAATCCAGTTGACACGCATATAACACACTTGAAAAATTTATTTCTTGATTATTATACTAAAACAAACAAAATAAAATGTAGTTAGATTAATGTTAAGAACAGTAATATTGAATTTTTAAGACAGGTCCTCTCAGTGTATTTTTTTCAGGAAGCTGGATTAGCTTTCCTTTGTTACATAAAGGTAAAACACAGAAAGGGAAGGCATGTCTTTCCCTCTGAGGACCTATTTCAAAACTAAGGGTCCTTCAAAAGTATCTGAAAGTTCTCAACCTCTTGAAACAAAGGCAATCAGCTGAGCTTGCATTTATGTTCATATGTATGGAGATTTTAAATGTTTGGTGCTGCCATCTGGCGCTAGTCTCCATACTTACTTGCTTAAAGTTCACTATCATAGTTGGATGTACAGTTGCATGGGACAGCTCTAGTGCTGCCCTCTAGTGAGATGACTCTGAAGGAAAATGGATCAGTGCAAATTTCACATACCTCACAATGTTTGTGTATTTGCTGAGAAATCTCATGTTGCCCTATAATCCTACATTCCTCCTTTTCGAAGCAAATCTACAACATCTTTAATTGGAACTGAAGCCTAAGCTTCTCCAGTTTAATTTTAGAGACGGGCTTGGTGAGAACATCAGCTAGCATTTTTTCCGTAGGACAGTAAATTATTTTAATTATGCCACATTCGTGCTGGTGTTTGATGTGATGAAATTTCACGTCAATGTGCTTTGACTTAGTATGTGCCTTTTCGATTTTAGTCAATCTAATGGCAGGCAAATTGTCCTCATATACGGTTATGGGTAATTCTTGGTTAAGTTCCAAGTCACTGAGTATTGTGAGTAGTCATTTTATTTCTTGTGTTGCAGTGGAAAGTGCAACATATTCGCTTTCAGTGGAAGACAGTGCGACGCTGGATTGTTTCTTAGAGGCCCAGGCTAGCACATTATTGCCCAACATGAATAGGTTCCCCGTCGTTGACTTCCTGTCGTCCCGATCATTCGCCCAGTCTGAGTCGCTAAGACTGTCAACACTGGCGGTTTCGACTTATCAATAACGAATTTTATTCGTCTGGTAGTCAATAGATACCTAATGACTTTTTCAACAGCTTCCCAGTCAGTTTGTCTTGGAGATTCATTCCTCCTTCCCAATATGTTTACTGCTGCCGATATGTCGGGCCTAGTCAGTGTTGCGATGTATAGTAACCCCCCAATTGCCTGTCTATATTTTTTATTATCATCTAATAGTGTTCCGTCGGGATCTAAACTGAAATAATTTGTGCACATCGGTGTGTAAGTGGGTTTACTAAGGGTTAAATTGAATTTTTCTCCGATTTCAATTATCTTATGTTCCTGATCAAGTTCGAAATTCCCATTTTCTGTTCTTTTTATATTGATACCAAGTATTGATTAACCGGTCCTAAATTTTTAATCTCATATTCCTTAGATAATTGGGTGTAAATCTCGTGTGTGTCATCTTTATTTCCCGCTACAAGAATGTCATCCACGTACACAATTACGTAAGCGATTTTTCCGTTTTTAGTCCTTTTGAACAGGCATTGGTCTGATTCACATTCCGTAAATTTTAAATTTCTTAACGACTGACTAATTTTCAAATTCCATGCCCTAGCTGCCTGCTTAAGGCCATAAATTGCTTTGTTTAGCTTACATACTTTCTCTTCCTCCCCAACTTGTACATATCCCTCCGGTTGATGCATAAATACTTCCTCCTCAAGATCGCCGTGTAGAAATGCAGTTTTCACGTCTAAATGTGTCACTTCTAGATTCTTATAAACAGCTGCATTTAAAAACGCTCTGAGTGTGGTATGTGACACGACTGGAGCGTAAGTTTCGTCGTAATCGCATCCATATTTTTGAGAGTATCCCTTAGCGACCAATCTCGCTTTATATCTCTCTATGGTTCCATCTGCCCCTCTTTTTGCCTTAAAGGTCCACCTCGAACCTATGATGCGTTTACCGGGTACGGCTTTAATTAATTTCCAAGTTTTGTTTCTGTGCAATGATTTTATTTCTTCATCGGTCGCCTCCAACCATTTATTTTTAATTTCAGTGTCCTCAATATTTTGTAAATCAGCCCACGACCTGGGTTCTTCAATTTTGCATAGGTTAGCTGTTATTCCAAAACGGTTCGGTGGTATACCTTTATTTTCTCTTAGCGACCTTCTAGGTTCGGGATCATTTTGCGTTGGATTTACGATTTTCTCTTCGTTCTCATTCGTTAAATCAAATTCGATACTTTCGGTAGGTAATCGCGCACTGTTTTCGATTTCTGTCGTGTCATTAATTTCTTCCCGATCAATGCCCTCTTCAAGGAATTTAACGGTTCTCGAGATCATTATGTTATTATTTCCGGTATGAATTCTATACCCTTTACTACGAAAATCATAACCCATAAATACTCCTTCAATAGCCTTCTCGTCAAATTTGGTTCTTTTTGATTTATCTATGTAGGCGAATGCCTTACATCCGAATGTTTTGATATTAGATAGGTCGGGCTTTCGGTTATTCCATAACTCGTATGGTGTTGCGCGATTCTCGTTTGCATTAGTAGGTAGTCGGTTAATTAGGTATGTGGCCGTCATTACTGCTTCGCCCCAGAATTGCCTAGGTAATTTCGCGTCAGAAAGCATAGTACGTGCCATTTCCACAATTGTCCTATTTTTCCGCTCTGAGACGCCGTTCTGAGGGCTTGAATAAGGTACGCTTAATTCCCGTTCAATGCCATTTTCAGCTAAGTATTTTTCGAAATTTTCACCAAGGTATTCTTTGGCATTATCCGATCTTATAGATTTAATTGTTTTTCCAAATTTATTCTTCGTAAGGGCTACATATTGCTTTAGCTTTTCTACCGCTTCAGATTTATGTGCTAACAAATACGTTACAGTAAATCTACTATAATCATCTGTGAATGTTATGAAATAGCGCTTCCCGCCAGGGGTCATTGTTTCCATGGGTCCACAAATATCCGAATGTGTTCGGGAACAGATTTCTACACTTCTGTTTTTAGCCGATTTAGGGTAAGGCGAAACTGATAGTTTACCTTCGATACACTTAGTGCAGTATGTTTTGTGTTTGCAATTGTTTATGGTTATCCCTTCTGCTAGCTTATGGTTAACTAAATGTCTAATTGCTTCAAAATTTTTATGACCTAATCTGCGATGCCAAATGTAAATGCAATTTTCATTATCGCATGATGTTTGTGTACTTAAAATGTAACCATATTCGTCCGTTGGGTTTATCTCATAAAGATTATTATTCAATTTTGCGGTCAAGATAGTGTTGTTGTCTTTGACAAATAAACATGTTTCTCCTTCAAAAATTACTTTTATATCATTATCAATTGCCTTTTTAACTGACAAAAGATTACCCTTTAATTCCGGACAATAAAGAACATCCTTGAGAGTTATGCTATTTTTTAGACCTGAGTTAAGTGTTACATCGCCCATACCTTGAGAGTTTAATCTTTTCCCATTAGCAATGGTAATGTTACCGAAATTTCCGGGTTTAAATGTTGTGAAGTGCTCTGTTGTGGACGTAACATGTCTAGTACAACCTGAGTCGATTATGTATGAATGAGGGTTAGTTTCATGTAATTTGTTTACTAGTACCAGTTCATTTTTAAGTGTGTGTTCTATCGGGGAAGGAGGAAGATCCGATTCGTTTTTCTCATCCATAATTTCTATCTTACTGTTGAAACAGTAGTTGGATGAGTGGTCTTTATTGTCTTGGCCTTTATTGTTATTATTGTAAGTTTTATTTTTGTTGAATTCGTTTTTATAAGCATTCTTCTGTGAATTCTGTTTTTCTTTATTTTTCAATTGGAAGCATTCGCTTCTGATGTGGCCGTTACGGGAGCAAAAGTTACAGAATTTTTTAGATCTGTTTGAAATATTATTTTTGTATGCAGTACCTTTGGGACGGGAACCCATATATCTGGTTTCAGCGTTGTACGCTGTGTCTCTGGGGTGCAAATTTGCATTTTTAGCTTCAACCCGATGCGTAAATTCTCCAATTAATTTATTTTTAATGAGATCAATTGTTAAATCCTCTTGATCTCTGCTTTCGAGTGCAGTTATCAATGGTGCGTAAGACTGTGGGAGTGAGCACAAGAGGATAGCAACAATGTGAGACTCCTTAATATCCTCTCCTATTGCAGAGAGACGATCTTTGATCGTGAGTATTTCGTTGATATGATCTATCATGTTGCCATTCTCAGGTAATTTCTGAGAATAAAATTTTCTCAGTAAGAAGAGCTTGGAGCTCAAATTAGCACGTAAATGAATTTCTTTTAATTTGTCCCAAATTTGTTTGGGGTTTTCTAAGTGCTTTACGTGAATTATCTGGTTGTCCTCGATACTTAAGTTAATAATGGCCTTTGCTTTCGCGCTGTCACGTATGTATGTTTCGTCTGGTGTCTCAGGTGGATCATTAAGGACAAATTTAAATAAATCATCTTTGATGAGCAAATTTTGAATCTTAAAGGACCAATTTGAATAATTAGAATTATTTAGTTTCTCAATGGAGGTGAGATCCCTACTCATGGCCATTGTGTATATATATATTAAACAATGTATCTTGATAAATCAATAATAAATCAGTTACTCAGCAATTTATACACTTTAGCATATAATTAATATATAAATATATAATATAAATTGATTGCTCTTGTAAGGAAGTTCCGTGACTTTCCTTATTTATTTATTTTATATAATATCAGTTCAGTATTTTTCAGTATTAATCATATAACTTATATATAATATATCATACATGAAAATAAAATGTTAATCAGTTTTTTTTTTTTATTACTGGGTTTGTTTTGTTTATTTATTAAAGGTAAAAAAGTCTATCACGTTCCCTTTTCAGTCTCATAATCTGTTGAATGTGGGAACAGTGATAGAAGAAATTATTGTTAATTTCAGTATTATTCCACAATGTCACTAAGTATAAAATTGGATAGATCCTACCTGATCACAGTAGATAGTAAACAGAAGGCAATAATGGAAGACACATTGTACTTGTGTAGAAGGTGGAACAAGAAAATCCAGTTGACACGCATATAACACACTTGAAAAATTTATTTCTTGATTATTATACTAAAACAAACAAAATAAAATGTAGTTAGATTAATGTTAAGAACAGTAATATTGAATTTTTAAGACAGGTCCTCTCAGTGTATTTTTTTCAGGAAGCTGGATTAGCTTTCCTTTGTTACATAAAGGTAAAACACAGAAAGGGAAGGCATGTCTTTCCCTCTGAGGACCTATTTCAAAACTAAGGGTCCTTCAAAAGTATCTGAAAGTTCTCAACCTCTTGAAACAAAGGCAATCAGCTGAGCTTGCATTTATGTTCATATGTATGGAGATTTTAAATGTTTGGTGCTGCCATCTGGCGCTAGTCTCCATACTTACTTGCTTAAAGTTCACTATCATAGTTGGATGTACAGTTGCATGGGACAGCTCTAGTGCTGCCCTCTAGTGAGATGACTCTGAAGGAAAATGGATCAGTGCAAATTTCACATACCTCACAATGTTTGTGTATTTGCTGAGAAATCTCATGTTGCCCTATAATCCTACACATTGAAAGCGGACTAAGCGGACCAAAACACATGAAAGCGGACATTTTTCTAAAAAGCAGACTTTTGCGGGGAAAAAGGGGACCATTTGGGAGCCCTGCACTTTTGAGAAGCTACAAAAGCATCACAGCTAATAAAGGGAAAACATATTACTTGAATTTGATTTTTGATGAAAAATAGTATAGAATTACACAGAAATCTCTTTATGATTAAACATCATTTTCCCTCACAAGTAATAAACTATACTCATACTTTTATTACTTTAGTTTTTTCATCATTCAATACCTAGCTTTAGTGCACTGTTAATCTTATTTCTTACTTTGATAGATTGCAAAATAATGATTCTAAATTTTCTAAGGTAATATGAGGAAGGGAATGTGGAGAGAGGGGGCAATAAGATTATGTAATTTTATCTGCAGTTTAGTTTATCACCCCTTTTGTCACTTATAACATCAAGGACTGCTCAAGTAGAAAAAGGTTGTCGCAGAAAGGATATTGATTTTCTGCCATATGGGCTGGATTCTAGAGGTTAATAAATTGAAAAGTCCTACAAAAATCTTAATATTTATATTACCCTTTTTTATTCCATATCTGTTACCTATTTATATTATCATAATTATTGATGAAATATTAATTCTTTATGGAATATTAGCCAAAAAGGAGCTAACTATTTATATTAAAGCTAAATGGGTTCATCTTCCATAATCATGCTTCAAAGTACTTAACATAAACAATTAGTAAACTGTAATACAGTTTTCAATTAAAAATTGTATTTGAAAGTATATATATTTCCCTATTTGACAGTGTAAAAACTCAAATTATGTGATACTTAAAAATATAAAAATTTACAAAAGGAATAAATTGCTTAAATCACTGCTTCTGTCAATATGACATCACATTAATTACAGACATATTTTTGATTTATAATATAATTATAGAGAGATTATTATTTATAAATCATAAAATATGCTAGTTTCTTGAAAAATATTTGTATCTCCTGTCACTTACTATGGCTTCAAGTTGATCAGAATCTATATTCATACTTCCATTGTCAGCACAATCATTTCCACTCGAACTTCCACTAGATGAAACTCCACTAGATGAAACTCCACTAGAGTTTTCACTAGATTAAATATAGATTGAGTTTTACAAAGCTTAAAAAGTTTTAAGAATTTCTTTTTTAATTATTGTAAACACAAATGGAAATTCATATTTCTTCCATTTGTGAAAATCACATGCAATCTTACCTGTTTTGCCACATCTTAATGGGAAATAATGGTTCATTTTCTTCAAAACTGAAAGTAACAAAATTTAAATTAAACCAATCTGAAATATGGGTCTATAGTTTATTAACATAAAATGGCATTAATACACTCACAATAAAATTATTAACACCTTCTATAACAATACATAGGGCAAAAAAAAGTATTTTTTTATTTTGAGGGAGGAAAAAAAAACTATGTCTTATAGTAAATAAACATTTGGTAATGCAGGTCATTCTAGATGCTAATATTAAGAAAATTCAAAAACTTCATTATTTCAATTGAGATTTATTTTATTTTTTGAAAGGGTAGTTTTTTATATTGTTGCCAAATGATAAAATACAAATAATATTACTTTTCATTTAAAAATTTTATTTGCATGTGACTATTAAAATAAGAAAGAAAAATTTAAATAATTAAAAGTTTACATGCTACAAATACTGTAAAATGAGAAAATTACATCATACAAAATTTATTTACAGTGAATAGATATTAGTAAGAAAAAATTTTAGATAACATTTAAATTTTTGCACATTAAAAGCAGTAAAAAAGAGAAATTATGTCATATTTAATTTAAAATGCTCAAATAA
Source organism: Maratus speculifer (assembly GCA_964019185.1). NCBI lineage: Eukaryota > Metazoa > Arthropoda > Arachnida > Araneae > Salticidae > Maratus > Maratus speculifer. The sequence goes on from OZ025290.1 coordinate 187,041,601, forward strand.
TAATATTGGCAAACTTTTTCCATTTAAAAATATAAGTTTCATTTAATATTTGAGATGGTCTTTTTAACTATTAAAAAATGTATTTTCATGTCATTATTAAAGAGAAATAAAACTCTGTTGAAAATTAAGACATATTTAAAACAAAATACTGAAATTGTCACTTTAAAAATAATTTTCTTACAGCGTTGCTATAAAAATATAAGAAGTAGCATTATTGTTTATTTAGCCATCTTACAATATGCTGATTTTCAAATGTTTAATTGCTTTTATTTAATTAATTATCAAAAAGTAGATAGCTATCTCGAAAGCAATTGGTTTGACCTTTAAATCTTTCAGTCAACGGGGGTTGCACCTCATTACAGGAGATTGCCACTGGTCACAAATTACAAACTAATATACCATAATTGCTTTGAAGTAGATCAAATTAACAGGTTTTCACAGTATGCAAGTCGGAACAAAGGCTGACAAATGTTGCTTAGAGACCATCCTACTATTTTTGACAAATGTTGCTTAGAGACCATCCTACTATTTTAAGTACCGTATTTTCGGGCGTAAGCGCCGCGGCGCATACGAATTTAAAAGTTAAAATTATGCTTGCTGCGGCTCTTCTTCCGGGGCGGCGGATACGATGTATTTTTTTTTTCCTTGCAGCGATATTCATGACAGAGGTGATTCTGATTGGAATTTTTCTCATTGAAAATTGTGAAAAGTCAATCATCAAGAAGAAAATGAGAAGCATAAAAAATATCGCGAATTTCGACAAATGATAGCCTAATTTCTGTCAATCATTCGCAGAAAAAGCAAGAATTTTATTAAAGGATCGGGAGAAAAAAACACGACTTTGATCACAGGTTCGCGGGAAATGAAAGAATTTCGCCGAAGTATCGCTAAAAAACCCATATTTCGACGAAATATTGCAGTAAAAACGCGAAATATGTCAAAAAATCTCTAAAAAACACAAATTATGTCAAAAGATCGTGGAAAAATCGTGAATTTCTCAAAGGTTCGCCAAAAAGAACGCCCAAAAGAATTGTAAAAAAAAATTGTTAGAAAAATCGCAAATATGTCGTATCTATAAATAAACGGCAAAAAACGAAAAGAAACGTAAATTCAGGCGAAAAAACGCAGAAGAAAGGAGAAATTTGAAAAAAAAAGCATGAAATCTATTAAAAAATCTCAAAAAAAATGAACATTTCATCAAAGATTCACGATTCATTCATTTCATCATATTCATACCGTTCTCAAAGGCGAATGAGAACGGTGTGAATCATGATGGAATGATTGGATCATGAATCATTGATGAAATGTGTGTTTTTTCGAGATTTTTTTAATAGATTTCATTTTTTTTTTTTTTTTTTTACAAATTTCTCGTTTTTTCTGCGTTTTTCCGACAGAATTTACGTTTTTTTTTTAAACGCAATTTTTTTCAAGTATTGCTTCAAGTATCAAAATTCATGATTCATTTGTCATTCAAATATCCCTAATGCCTCACATTGAGGAATCACCTCTAGACTGGGCGTACGGTTGATATGCAACTAGGCCATCCAGAACAAACTTACATTGTTCCATTCAAATATTCGTAATTCATTCAATTCATCATGACTCATTCCTTGCTCATCCCCATAAAGAACGCAAAGTATCGCGAAAAAACTCTGCAAATTCGTCAAATATCGCAATAAAACCCTGCAAATTTCGTTACAAACTATAAAAAACGTATTAAAAAATCGCGAAAAGAAGGCTGCATGAATTCAAATTTAATTTTATCATAAAAAATATACTAAATTTAAAATTGGATTTATATTACAAATGTTAAAAAAACGCGATAAAACACTAAATATAACGCAATTTTTAACATTTTGATGTATTTTCGTAAGTGCGGCGCATACGGCGATGCGGCGCTTCTGATGAATATTTGTTTTATTTTAATGCATTTTCGGACGTGCAGCGCTTACGGTGGGTGCGGCGCATACGCCCGAAAATACGGTAATCATGACAGTCTAGATCAGCCATACTCAACCTGTGGGCTGCATGTGGCTCAGCTGTCTTTAACGTGTGGCCCGAGACACACAATCATCTAAGAGAAACCATTACATAAGATCTACTACTATTAACTTTAATATGCTGAGATTAATAATTGTCGTTAAATGATCAATACATTCTAAACATGAAATAAAATTTAGAAATAATTGCTAACTTATTGTACTTACTCAGGAAAGATGAAATCTTTATGAGAAGTATTTACAGAGTACATTTCAGCTTGCAAATGTTTTTCAAGAGTCTCCTAAAATTAGTAAAAAAAAAAGAGAAATAAACAAATGAGAAAAAAATATTATGGATTAATATGTACCTATTCAAACAATGCATTTTTTAACACACTCTAACATAGTTTAAAAGTGTTTATGGTTTTGGTTTGGTTGTCTTGCCACCTGATCATGCTCCAACTTGCTTAAATATATTTGGACTAACATACGATTGATATATGTTGCAAAGCTTTACCATGGCATGTCAGTATTTAATATGAAGTGTGTATTGTTCATTGTGCATTCATTGTTCATTTACAGAGGCACTCAAAATTATTCCATTACATTAAGGATGTGCTTCCCAACCTTTTTTCTTTCATGCACCCCTTTCACGGGTTTTTCATTTCTTATAACATGCCCACTTCCCCTCCCCCTACCACCATTCACCCAGCCAGATAACATAAACATGCTTTTTTTCCTTAAGTAATCTTCTTATCACAACCATTTAATAAATCAATACTAATTAAATTGCTATTTCTGACATTTTAGCGTCTTTATTAACATGTTGAGTACCACGTCAGTCACTGGTGACTCACTCTGAGTAGATTGTACAACGTGAATCGTAATTTGCAGCTCAAGCCAAAAGATAGACAAAATAGACTTGGCACTCAACATGTTAATTATTTTTATAATTTTTTGCCATTACCAATACTATTTTCACACCCCCCCCCCCCCCAGAAGCTGTATGTATTCCCAGGGACATGCATACCCCACATTGGAAACGGCTGGTTTATGAAGAAAAGTTATTTGCAGTTAAATAAAGTTAAACCCTCTTTAACTAACTCAAAAAAAAGGAGGAGGTTGTCAATTCGACATGTATGTATGTATATTTTTAAATGTAAGTTCACCCAATACTTCAAAACTATGAGACTGATTTTTGTAATTTTTGTTTTAAATAAAAGATGCTTTTGAATTGGTATCACTTCTGTTTCATAAAAATTACTTCAGTACTTTTTCAGTAATTAAACAAAAACTAACAAAAGTAATGATTTCTCACAAATTATCTTTCGTTGTTGCAACCGTTTTTTCAATCATAAGCATATTAAAACTATGTATTCATATGCATTAGTGCCAAGCTTGGCACCATTTGATGAAATATTGCCAAATTTAATGTCTAAAACAAGTTTCCATAAATGAAGTCAACTTGGTAATAGATGACTAATTTGGCGACATTCCCATTCAAATTCAGTAATGGATCTTCACTAATCTGTTTCTTCATATTTTCTACTCACCCATTATAGTTACAATTTTCAATGGGTAATTGCATACAAAATAATAATTTAAGTTAATATATATAAATCATGTTCAAAAAAGTAATTTAATGTACATTCATTAAATATGTAACATTATTAAAAATGCTAAATAATACAGAAGCAAACTAAATTAATATAAAACGATAATTCAGCATACATTGATTGGAGAGAAAATGAAATTTTCATGCATACTATCTGACAACCTTACTGTCTCATACACACAAGCAAGTTTTGGAACATAGAAACAAAACAAGGGATTACTGTAATTAGTATTACAAGTGACATTGATGGTGTGATGTATTACATGGCACAGATCTTAAACATGAGTAACATAAGCATAATTGGCAAAATCAGTGAGTTACGCAGTTATGAAAACATCTGAATTGTATCTAGAAAGGAGAGCAAAAAATTTTTAATCAGATTGCATAATAAAAGTGAAAAGTGTGCGATACTAATAGCAAACATGGTTTAAAAGAAATATGAATAACATGAATATCATAATTTGTTTCCAAAAGTTCTATGTTTTCCAGTACTCAACTATACTCAATAAAATATGCCAATTATTATGCAGACTGATTATGACTCATTAATCAAGAGGATTAAAATGGAGCATGAAGATGGATTTTCTAATTTTTCATAATAGAGTCCCACAGCTAAGGCTAGCATGAAACAAGAAAACAATAGCAATAATAGGGTTGAATGTAAATGTGGGTATCATAAAAGGTTTCTTTCACAAAAATGTTTTACTGTATCAAATTCTATTAGCAAAAAATATGCTAAATGGCAGTGGACCCAATAACAGAAGTTTTGCTTAATAGTTTTAAAATCTGCACATTAATCAGCATATTGGAAATGATGATATGACAAGAAGCATAAATCTTTATGTGAGGTAAGTCATTTTTGTCAAGAAAGATGACATACATAAAAACCAAAAATGAACAAAATGCCGCCATAACTGCAATGACTTCATAGTTTGCCTATCAGAATCATTGGAACTGACAAATGATTAAGCAAATAACTTAAGAATAAAAGTACCAAGCTACAAAGCTTAGCATATTTTTAAGTACATTGGCATTACATATACATTACATATTGCCAAGTTCATAATATCTCTGAATAAGAAAACAATAATGCCACCAAAAAATTGATTGTTTTTAAATTCTTCAAGCTGCAAATGAATTATATGTAACTTCTCTTTTGACACTATATAGAAACCGCATCAATGATCAGCTATTTAATGGAACGCCATTTGAGTCTTTCACACTGTAGTCCTTTCCTGATGACTTTTTTATGTCATTTGATCACCAATTATCCTAATGGCTCCTGTTGCATGTAAATTCTGTCATAAATGAAAAGAAAGTCCTCAATTGCCGATTATAACCATGAGATGCCTTGCCAAGTGAAGGTCTTGTCATCTGATAAACTTCTAAATTAAGGGATCAACTTGAGTAGCAATGCACAGGTGCTAAACAACTAGATATAAACGTTAAGTACCGTAATTTCTGGAAGAAACGCCGCGGCGTTTACATGTTTAAAACTTACATTTTAAGCGCTACAGCGTTTACGTTCAATTTTTTTTTTTTTTTCCCCTCAACAAGCGTGATTCTGTTCCGAATTTTCTCGGGAAAAAAAAAAATCTTTCAAAAATGCGGACATAAAATGTATTGCAATTTTCAACAAATTGCTGCAAAAAAATTAATTTCGTTAATCGCTCAGAGAAAGATCGCTAATTTCGTTAAATGAGTGCAAAAAATGGCAAATTTTGTCAAAATATCATGAATAAAACCCGGCAAATTTCATTAAAAGATCGTAAAAAAATCACAAATTTCGCAAGAGATCGCGAAAAAATGACAGATCTTTTGAAAGGGTATCGAAAAAACACATAATTAGTACCAGAGGTGGATTTCCCTCTTTTTTGTAACTTTTCAGAAAATTTGTTCTGAAGCAGATTCCTCTTTATTATTTCTTTACTCAGAAGCATCCCTGTCCGAAAGATTCCGACACCAAATTTAAAATAATGTGGACGAGTCGAAATATATTGGCTTTGCCTGATGTAAATGTTAAAATTTTGCCCCACACAGCTAGAAAAATCAATGAAATCAGTCTGGAACGGGCTAACGTAACAGACTCCATTTTCCATAGAACATCAGATTACTTCTTAATCAACATTATCCTATAATTAAATTTATTCAGGAAATACTTTATAGATATTCATGCAAATATTTTGCATACCCGAACTAACCCGTTCCCGTATTTTTGCTAACCGACCCGTACTTCAGTCGGTGCCCGACCCAACGTAGCATTTAATTTTGCACCAAGTAAATATAAAATATAACGTTAAAATGTTCATGCAAGAAATATTTTTTAAATATTTACAATATAGCGAAATATTTTTTAAAACGATCAGAAAATAAAACATTCAATTATCGTTACAATATCTTGTATTTAAGAAACAGCACAGCGATAGTAAGTACTTTTTTCCCCTCTTAGTAATCACATTCTTAATCTTCTAATTGAAATCTATATTTATTTCTTTGAGTTTGCGAACACTGAAATGCTCCAAACAGAAAGGAAGAAGGAAGGGGGGAGAGAAAAGAGACAGCTGCTTTAGGAATTGCACGTGACAGCTTTTCATAGTAGTTAGCATGAATCATATGTTTATAATCCTTATCACTCCACGTGCAGAGAAATAAAAGTCATCATGAAATGTCTTGCAGATAGACCGAGAGGCGTTAAATAAATAATTTAGTTTTGTTTTTGAGAACTTATTGTTACAAAACACGCATACACACATAAATAATGGCTTCTTTCACTGTAAGTCATTTTAAATTTTGATTGCATACAATTATTGGTAGATTTATTAATATTTAACGAAATTGAAAATGTGTCAGTTTTTGATAAAAGTGACGTGGAGTTATTTATGACGGCACGAGGGATATAAGCCTTAGGGGAAGCGTGGCTGCCTTTTTAAAGAAACCTAATCCATATTTACGCAAGATTCGAAGAAAACCACGGAAAACTCCGAACTTTCAGGTCGACGGGTGCAATAAGGTTCGAACCCAGCAACTCCCGTCTACCAGTTTCGAGAACAAAACCTCTCAGCCGCTAGTGGGACGTTTTTAATAAGGCAAAAAACATTTAGAAAATGCTGAAAGTTGATTTTTTGAACTGGATTTCCAGAAAGGACAGCTCAAGAAAGGTCATCATCAAATAACAATAGCTTATAACTTAAATTATTATAAGTTATTGAAAAACAGAAAAACGCATTTGATTTCAAATCATTTTGATAAATATACTAACAGATTCAATGTTTTTCTGTTTAAAAAGAATTTAAAATTACCGGATTTCGATAAATTTTTGTGTGAGTTTTCTTTTTATTTGCTTCTTTTAGGAATAAATAAATAAAAAGCCTCCATTGATCTACATGAGAAATTTTATATTTTATTGAATCGGCAAAATGGGATGCGATAACGTTATTTTATTTGAACGCAGCATTAAAATATTAAAATTAAAACGGTTACTATCTATTTGTAAATAATTTTAATGTATTGCAGGGTGAAAATAAATGTCATTTTATCAAATGCAAACATGCTGTTTAAAATATTTGGGTTAAAGTTGAGACTGCTAATGCGCAATCGTAAGATTTCCGACTTAGGAATGTTCTCATTCTCATAATGATCTTTAATATACAGAAAGTTTTATTGAACAACATACATGTGACTTATGTGCTCGTCATGGAGCCTGCTTATAAGTCATCGCCAATACACAGGGATGAGATAGCGCTAGGAAATTTTACAATACGAGAGAAGTGCAATCAGGAGCTCCATACAAAGAGTGTACATAATGGAGCCAACGGGATTCGAACCCACGACCTCCTACGCTCGTAAGCGATTAGAGACGTGGTGTCACCACTCGACCATGGAGGTGCATAAAGGAAAAGTTTGAAGAACAAATTCCGGCTCGTCCCATTCAATGATTTTAGGAGATTTATTTGGCAACACTGGAGAATATAATTTTGGAGAGTGAACTGAACTGACATATTTTCTTACTCTTTGTGCAGTGCATTCGTGAGACTTGATACCACATGTAAAGCTGAGTTTTTTTTATGTTAAAAAAATGGCACCTAAGCGTCACCGAAGTTACACATCCATTTTTAAACTAAACGTTGTTTCTCGTGCAGAGCAAATTGGAAACAGAGCTGCTGGGCGAGAATTTGCAATTTCGCCGTTGGAGAGTGGAAAAAAAAGAATTGGAAAAAATGCCACAGCAGAAACGTGCAAGGAGGAGCGGAACAGTAAGATGGCCCGCTCTAGAACAAGATCTCTTATTGTGGATAAAAGAGCAGAGAAAAAAGGGACTGTCTATTTCGACTACAAAAATCCGATTGCAGGCCAAATTAATGGCTCGTACAAAGAACATTGACGATTTTAAAGGAGGACCTAACTGGTGTTATCGATTTATGAAGCGCAACAAGATTTCTGTGCGCACAAAAACAACTGTTGGCCAGGAACTGCCATCAGACTGGCAAAAGAAAAAAGATGATTTCTTAAAATATGTTATGGACATTATCGCCGAAAAGAAACTTCAATTACCACAAATAATAAACATGGATGAAATTCCATTAACTTTTGACTGTCCATCAAACAGAACAGTTCATGAAATCGGTACTAAAACTGTTTCGATTTTAACAACAGGACACGAAAAAATGTCATTTACATGTGTTTTAGCGTGTTCAGCTAATGGGGATAAGCTAAAACCATTGCTTATTTTTAAAAGAAAAACTCTCCCGAAAGGAAAATTTCCTTCCGATGTCGTTGTTTGCGCCAACGAAAGCGGATGGATGTGTGGGGATATGATGTTTCAATGGATTGAAAGAGTGTGGCAACATGGTAAAGGGTCTTTTTTTGATAGAAAAGGGCTTCTAATATTGGATTCATTGCGTTGCCATTTATTACCCTCTGTAAAAAACAGTTTAAAGAAATTATCCACAGAGGTCGCAGCGATTCCGGGAGGATTAACAAGAATATTACAACCCCTAGATCTCACGGTGAACAAGTGTTTCAAAGCAGAGATTCGTATAGGGTAATTATGATGATGAGGAGGAGGAGGATAACACTGATTTAGACAGTAGCATTAATGAGGACATTCTTAACCTCTTTAACTCCGACAGTGATGAATCAGATTTTGATGTTTTGATTAATTAAATTCGTAGCGTAAAAATGAAATGTGTTTCACTCTAATATGTATATATATGTAATTTGTGTGAGGTTTTTTTTCTGTTAAATTCGGTATTTATTATTTATAATAAATTAAAAATTTCATCTTTCTATTTTTGTTTCCTAAATTCAGTTTATAATAATAATGTGTTTATGTTGGTATATCAATCACAATTAGAGTTCATAATTTTAAATTTTGGTTATGAAATTTTTATTTATAGTAAATTATTAATTTTGAGTATCGTACTTACATTATTTATATCAAATTAATAATTTCATACATATATATGTGGTTTTTAAAATTCAATTATTTATCTTCTATTTATATCATTCGCGATATACCAAGGTAATATTGCAATGCGTCACTTGCTCCATATGCCGGGATTTAAACTGCATATTTTGCTCAGTTTTGGTTTATTTTTTGTATTTAAATCATATTAATAATTTCAAATTTAGTATTTATATTATTTATTTATAGCTAATAATTTCCTTTTTAGGATATCTAAATTCAGCTTATTGTTGTGTTTTTACTTAGCATGTCAATCGCGATTATCGCAGAAAATTCAACCACGGCGTTTACGACCTTTTTTTTTTTTTTTTTTTTTTTTTTTTTTTTTTTTTTTTTTTTGGCTGTGAATTTTCGCGATGTGGCGTTTCTTCCAGAAATTACGGTAACTGGAATTGAAAAGTTCATAATTAAGAAGTAGGCCCTTGTCAAGTTTATTCCCACTATGCAGTAATTAGGCGGTCAGTAGCCCTAATACCAGATAACAAATCCATTCAAGCTAGGGCAAAGTAGAAGGTAGGGGGTCTGGACATCGGCTAAAAAGTAAGAAAGATAAGTCATTAGGTCTTCCTTCTCTATTTTATAGAGCCTTTTTTTTAGCAAGCCAAAGTTCTTTTTATTGTCATTTTCGAAAGACCAATAAATTTTTCATGCAAGCAACATCTTTAGTCCTTCTACTTATGACCAAATAGAAAAAAAAATATTCAATTAAAACTTAATGCTATTCAATTTGAAGAAGAATAATAATATTCATGTCACAATGCATATAACAAACCTATGTTATGAATGTGCATACAAATCTAGACGGAAGTTATTTACTTATCAAAATCTTTAAACATTTCTTTAAAAGTCTGTAATTTCCACCAAATTAATCATACAAAAATCATAACTTCAAAAAAACTAAAAAGTGATAAATAAGCTTTTTTACCAAAAATAAAAATGACATTAGAAACTGGTTTTTGACATGACAAGTGTCAAAAACTGGTTTAAACTGCCAAAAACTGGCTTAAACCATCAAAAATATGGAATGCACTTGAAAAAATTTAAGAACAAGAGGAAAACATTGAATAAGTCTTAATGATTTAAGAATTTTTTATTTAAAATTACTACAATTTAATAATTACAAAAATTTAAATTATTTTAATTGCAATAAAACATTTTTGTTTTTTAGAATGCTCAAACAGAAGAAAACGGGTTTGCACAGTTAATAATCTACATCAATTTAACTACACAACATCCTATAGCACATAAGCAATTTAGCATATTTATTTACACTCAAACGATTTCTGAGTTTAGAGTGTATAAAGCCAAAGTTAGAAAATACTACACTCAATTGATGCTGAGCTTGCAGGGCTTGATAGCAGAAGCATTGCTAGTTAAGCAAGTTAGGAGGCAGGTTCAGCCGAAAAGCTATTGCATCTACTGATAACTTTCCACCAATTAATGGGGTTAATTGTCCTCCCTGTAGTATTGAAATAAGGAGGGAAATAGTATTTATTCTTCAGCTTTGCAAGCTATCAAAACGGGTAAACATCCATCAATTCTCTCTGTAGCCCATTTGCGAGCTAAATCAATTTATGCATCAGTTAACCCTAACCCCTTAATGTTGGGATGCAAAATATAAGCCAAAAAGTGATATGGCTTCATGATTTGATCCATTCGATTACGCACTTTTTCAGTGAGGTGTTTAAAGGAATTTTCTAGCAAAAAATTGAGATAAACGTGGCATGCATCAGCAAGTATGGCTGTATCATGTTGGAGAATGTCTAAAACAATATCTATAGGTTTTAACTGAAACAAAAAGTCTTTGCATTGTTTGTATAAATTGAAATCATAAATTTGTTGAGAAATTCCACTATTAACTGCATTCTCATGTTCTTCTAAAATTTTCTTCTATATTGACCTATTGCACAAAAAAGTTTCAAGGCAAGTGAATCGAATACTCCAGCGAAGCCCAGTTGGCAGCTGGTGTTTTACTGAATCTTTACATTTTTTTAGCCATGCAGCTGGAAGATAGTGATTTCTGAAATATTTCTGTACTTTTTATTGTAAATTGATCTTTTTTTCAGCAATCATTCATTGAAGTTTATGATGTATTTTATGTCCCAATTTTTGGATTTATGAAATTTATTTTTATTTTTATTTTTTTCCAGAAATGATCGTTTTAATTTTTTGAAAAATTCAGACCAGAATCATTCATGAGACGAGAGTAAAAGAAAACTGACATAACTGCATTATATTGTTACATTAAAAAAAAATCTGCACTTCTTTTGAGTCCTAGGTAATGGTGTAAGTTCACAAAAGTAACAAAAAAATTAAAAAGACTGAGTAAAAGGGAAAAATGTGCAGCTAATGTAAGCATTTTCTAAACTTATGTTTACTTTTTAAAAAGCACAATTTTGCTAAAAAAAATTTTAAATAAAAATTTTACCAGGCTAAAAAATTATATTTAACAGTAATACTTTACTATATACTAATTATTAATATACAATACAGTGATAGTGAATTTTTATTATTACATCTAATGCTGTATATGTGTGACAGATATTTAATGTGAAATTTTACAGATCAGTGTAATATTGAGGTTTCTGACGATGTTTTTGACAAGGTTTTAGACATAACGGTTTAAACTGGATAAAACCGCACACTGTCAAAAACTTGCCAACCTTGGTGTCAATCAATACAAATCAAAACAATATTTGGCAAAAACATTGCAAAAAAATTCCATTTTCAATCGATCAACTCTGACAGCATTCTGTATTTTAAAACTATTGTTCACTACGATTTTTTTACAAAAGAGTCGTATATGTATTAATTTTATATTAACACTTAATTTAGGAAACATAATTATAACTGCTAATGCTTGAAAATATGCATTTTAGAATCAAATAAAGTGCTCAAAAATGGTAAAATTAAATTTTTTAAACTAGGTAATAAATCATAAAAACATTCCTAGATATTTGGATATATGTACTTAAACTTAACTTGGATATGTTACTATTGGATAGATATACTTAACTTTGCTATGCTGGCATCGACTCCAAAAATATTCAAAATTTATGCATAATAAACACTCTGTTCTTAATTTAATATCTTATTAACTATTATGTAATAAAATTCTTTATTTTGCAGTAGTTTTTTAAGTTGGCTTTATTTTAAATAAAAAAGTTTATACACATAATGAAATGCATATACTTTAATGAGTGCACCAGAAAATAATTGTCACAAAATATGTTAAGTACATACAGTATGAACTCATATTTCATTTTACAGTAAAACCTCCAAATAACGGACACCTCGAGATCACGGAAACTGTCCGCTATTCGGAGATGTCCGCTATTGGGAAAAACCTCGGAGATTCAAAAATTGCTAAGAAATGCTTAAAGTTTTATTAATTGACTTTTATATGTCCTAAAATTTTAACTTATGATTAATCAGAAATTAAAATAAATTTTTAAGCAATAAAATTGAAATAAAATGGTACATACCTATGGTACATACCCTGTTTATTACATGCTTACGAAAAAAAAAATTTTTTTTTTAATTTCCTTTTGCGTTTAAAAAAATGAAAATCTTTTTCAATGGGAAATTTTAACCCTATCAATAGTTTTGATTTTTCTGAATCATCTTAAAAAAAAAGTAACTGCTTATTGTATTTTGCCACTTCTTAAAAGCATAAAATCTCAAATCTTACGGAGGGGAGTAGGGGGGGGGGGCGCATTGGGATGCGTGATGCTCCGGGAGGTAATGTCCCTCCAAACCATCCCCTGAATTTAATACTGGACGTGGGAGGAAAGATTTTCCCTGGCCCACTCTCTACATTTGTCTGTGATCACAAAATTTTGACACATTGCTCTAACAAATTTAGAGGCTTTTTACTTTTTTGACAATTTTTGACACTTTATCGCCAAAATTACTGTCCGCTATTCGGAATGTCCGTTATTCAGAGATTAAACATACAAAAATTTAGATTTTGGGAATGGGGATCGGTAAACTGTCCGTTAAATAGAGGTGTCCGTTATGGAGGTTTTACTGTATATGGTCCAGGATCAATGAAAAAAAAAATCACTCATAATGTATTTTAATGCTGTTACTCTGTTACAAATATAATGAAATTGACATACATTTTTGAGGTGCACTAAAACATGATTTCTGTAGGAAAAGGAATGCAAATCATTTATCATTCATTTACAGGGTCACACAAAGAAATTGAGTTATAATAAACCCAGAGAAAATGTTCACAGCATACTTTAGCTATGTTGCACGATTTCAAACATGACAAAATTGATATACGTTACTGAGATTCACTACAAGATGCTTGCAATAGAAAAGAAAAAGTAAATACAATCTGCACATTGCAAGTTCCTACTCAATATCTTTAAAAAAATGATTAAATTCCTATGCATAGTTTTTAATTGAATGATTTTGACCAACTTTAAATATCGCTTAAAAATATTATTCAATTTAAAAATTGTCTGCATCAGAATGCTTATCAAATATGTTTCTATAATAATACCAATTTACATATTTTTTTATTTTGTATTTCAGTAATTTTTGTTAATATCAATAAAAAAAGATTCCCAATAATAAAAAAAAAAAAAAAAAAAAAAAAAATCACTGACAACGGCAGCAACAGCTTTTTTTTTTTTTTTTTTTTTTTTTAGAATAGCAAGTTTTTTTAACATTAACTGAGTATGTTTTATTCATCTTCATTCTTTTATTTAAAAAATAATAAGGAAATAATTTTAAACATAACAAATTGATTAAATAAGACAATAAACAAATTAACACAAACACTAATACAACATAAATTAACAAAAATACTAAAAAAACATACTTTTGTTTCATCAGCAGCTTCTGAAATGGCATTTCTAATGAGGAAAATTACTTCATTTTTGAAACTTGGATAATAATTCAACTGAAATAAAACTGGAAGTTAATAATGTAAAATAATATAAACATGTAGCATTTGAATGCTACATTCTTTCAAAAAGTGCATAAGTATTACAAAGGACACTAAGGACCGGGTTGGCACGGTTTAAACCAACTGGTTTTTTTCTCAAAAAAAAAAAAAAAAGGTTTTAAAATTAGACAACATGAATCAAAAACTTCCCATATTATTTAACAAGAAAAAAAAATTGTTTAATCTCATACTTAAGTTGAAACAATTGGTATTACCTAAGTGATATTAATTTCTTTTCTGGAAAATTAAAGCCTAAAATCCTATGATTCCAATAACTTTGTTTAAATTTCTGTTATGGATCTGCATCCAATTTATGTTTATTATCGAAAATTGCCCAAAACAAAAACTTTTAATATTAACTTTTTCTAAGGATGTTTGTACTGAAATTAACATCATGTACAGCATTTGTGGCAGAAAATCAGTGACATTATTGCAGAAAGGAGCGCTATACATGTATACATAAACCTTATGAACATTTTGCTAATTTTGGATACTACAGTGCATGTCAAAAGTTTAAGCACAATAGCAATTTTAAAATAAAACTTTAAATATTAATTTATTTCAATATCTGTCTTGTATATGTTAATAATATCTATTTTTACACCATATTCATTTAAATTAACTTTTAAATTTTATTTCAAACCATGGAGAATATGACTGTGAATATAGAAAAAAATTACTGTGTCAAAAGTTTAAGCACAAAATCGTTTTTATGCAAATTTTACAGTCTGACGTAAATAGTTGCGCACACAAACAATTTCTGGGTGTATAAGAAGCAGTCCGCTGTTGTTTTTGAGGTTGTACAAAATGCCCAAGTCTAAAGAATTTTCAGAGAAGGAGATGATAAAAATTTGGAGTATGAGAGCAAAATGTAATTCTGTTTCTGAAATTGCAAGTGCATTAAAAAGGTCAAAACAAGGTATTCATCAAATTTTGGCTCGTGATCATGATTTTAAATGAAAATTTCGTTCAGGAAGGCCGCGATTGACTAGTTTGAGCAAAGATAGCCGCATCAGAAATTTGGCTTCAACTGGTAATTACTCCCTTTTGGAAATAAAATATGCAGTTGGAGAACAAATATCGAAAAAAAAACTGTTTATAGAAAAGTTTTGGAGTTTAAATACATCAAATACCATAAAATGGCTTGATTACCGTGTCTCAAACGATACCATAAAGAAGCTAGATTACAATGGGCAAAAGAGCACATGTCATTTGGTGAAAAATGGATGAATGTCAATATTCAGTGACGGAAAAAAAAATGGAACCTCGATGGCCCTGATGGGTTTAAGTACTATTGGCATGATCTCCACAAAGAACCTAGGAGTGTATTTAGCCGATAACATAATGATAGTTCTGTAATGGTATGGGGGGCTATTTCTTTCAATGGTCAGACATCTCTAGCATTCATCAGTGGTCGTGAAAACTTTGAAAACTACCAACAGACACTTGCCAATCATTTGCTTCCTGTTGCCGAGGTTTTTAGGGGGAGAAAAATGGTTATTTCAACATGATAATGCTTCCATCCATACTTCAAACTCAACTTCATCGTGGCTTAAGTCTAAAACAGTGTCTGCTTTGAAATGGCCGGCAATTATTCCTGATTTAAACTCTATAAAAAAGATGTGGGGTATTCACACTTGATTTAAAAATGAACCAGAAACACAGAACCTACTTTTAACGATGGAAGGCCGTATATTTAAAGTAATTCAGTAGAAAGGAGCAATAATCAAGTATTAATTTTTTTTATTCTTGTTCTGCTAAAGACTAAAAAACTACTGTCCTTAAACTTTCGACACACTCATTTTTGTTGTTTTGATAAATTTTATTATTTAATATAAATTTTATAGCATGAATCTGTTAATTATCTTTTTAAAACTACAATTTGTAGGCTATGTGAAAAAGGAAGTAACTTTCACCCATTAATAAAATTTTATTTTGAAATTTTCTGTTGTGCTTAAACTTTTGACACGCACTGTACCACCCTCTTCCCCTTCTTACAATATCAAACACTCAATGATATCATTATCAATGTCTAAAGAATATTTTTATTTTTACATTCTTTTTCATTCTTTTTATTCATTTGCAGTGATATCCACATGTGATTTTACATTTATTAGTTGCATAATTAACAGATTTAAGAACTCAATAAAATAACAATATGTAAAATAAATTTATATAAATAACCTCTAAAAGAGCTAGTTATCATTCAACTGTATTTAATAAATAATTAATTGCTACATAATACATTCAATAGTAATATTGTCTTCTTGTACTTGTTCCTCCTTGCCCAGAGAGGCTAAAAGCAGAATTTATCAACAAAACAATGGATAACATTCTTTACTGATGAATGGAAATGGCAACATATTATGTTCCTGATTCCTTTAAAAGCACATTATATGCATCAAATGGCAGAACAGGAATTACAAACTTTAGAATGAAATTACTTTATAAGCATTTAACTGCTTTAATAATAACTTTATATTTTCAAAAAACATATAAAAATAGTAATATTATAAAGGTAACAGACTATTTCGATACAAAGAAAAAGTTACTGAAACAAGATAAGTTTTGCTGGATCAAAAATGATAATATGAAAAAGCAAACCCTAGCCTTCCTGCCAGAGATATCTTTTGATATCAAATGCCAACCCCTTCCTACTTCAAAAAATGATAACATTATATATGCATAACCCAACAAGCAAATGGTCCCTTGCAGTTACTAAATGTAACAGATAGAAATATTATTTTTTAGAAGTTGCCCAATAGCACAAACATATTTTCGAAATTCTATTCAGGGCTAGCATTTTGAAATAGCTTTTGCAATGAAGTCAAATGGGTTTAGCAAATGTGGTTTGTTACAAATTTTTTTTTTTTTTTTTTTTTTTTTTTTTTTATTGTTGTAATCATTGTTTCTACTATTACATGCTTTAAACATATTTATATAGTCATGCATGCCTGTAGCTATAAATTATTATCAAACTAGACAACACTTGGCAAAATTGAGCAAAATTTTGCAGGCAAAAATAAATCACTAAAACAAATCAGCTGGTTACAGCTAAATACCTTCTTGAAATTCTCATTCAAATTTAGCATTTATGAAACTCAAAATTTCATATAAATGGTTTGCATTTATTTTAGCTTTCTGTGAGTAAAACTAGCTGAATTTTTAAAAACAAAAAATAGGGAAACCATATATCTTTTCCTCTTGGTAAAGAGAGGAACCTTTTTGTCTGCAAAACTTCAATACATTATTATTTTTATTTTAATAAATGATAACGATACTACTTCAAATTGAAAAAGGTGCGATTGAGCTAGAACACAAAAGCAGTTTCGTAGCAGTAAAATCTGATTTTTTGCAATTTTTGAATGAAATTCGCATGCTTTTCATGATTATTCGACAAAATTCACATATCTTTCACGATCTTTGCTTTTTTCGTGGTCTTTTGACTAAATCCGTGCTTTTCTGACATAATTTGCAGGTTTTTTTTGCAATCTTTTGACTATGTTTTGTTTGTTTTTTCTCTAAACTATCAATCCTTTGGCATAATGGAATAATTCACTTTTTTTTCCAGCTATCTTTCAACAAATTCGCATGCTTTTTACGATCTTTCGATGGAATTTGCTGTTTTCTGAGTTACTTTGAAAAAACTTTTTTTTTTTTTTTTTAATTTTTTGATGAAATTTATGTCTTTTTGCGATTTTTTTACCTCGTTTTGTCGTTTTTGACAAAATAAGCAATTTTTTTTTGACAAAGATCACCCCATTTTTTTTTTTTCTTCCTGCAATCTTTAGGCGAATATGGCTTGTTTCATGCGATCCTTTTATGAACATGGTGTGTTTTTGGAGATCTATAGATAAAATTAGAATGTTTTTCATGATTTTAACAAAATTGATGTATTTTCTGGCATTTTTTTGATGAAATACAATATTTTTTGCAATCTTTTGTTGATATCCATGTGTTTTTTGGGATCTTTTGATGAAATTCGCATGCTACCCGTGATCTTATAATGAAATCTGCATGTTATCCACAATTTTTTCATTTTGTAATGACATTAGCATCTGGTAAAAGTGAAAAATGGAATTTTCTTTTGTTTTTTGGATCAGCGAAATCGTGCTAAATTTCATTTTAGTACTAAGTAGGTTTTGGCACAAATTTAAGAAAATAAGCTATTTCGGCACAGATATGTGCAGCACTTGAAACTCTGCCTCTAGTGTTGTCTTTATAGTACAATCCCGGTCATTACCACTCACCTTTACCATTAACCTGTAATCACAAATTTTTCAACTTCAAAATATTGCCGATTTTTAATTTTTACACCATTGCATAGAGAAAAAATTACTTTTTAATGAAATTTGTTTTAAATCTCTATCACAATTTGTTGTTAAATTATTATTTTTTAAAGTTTTACTCTTTTTGTGGGAACAGAAGTACTCCATTTTTGGACATTAAACTTTGCCCAATTAGGAAACAAATTAAATAAACCAACTTTATTGCGGAATTCAACCAATAAAAAAATTCAGATATGCTTTAGATTTCCCAATTCTCTACCAAGAACAACTATTTTTTCCAAATAGTTAATAATTAACAGATTTCACAGAGCAAATAAATTTTAATAAGTTGTTAGTTTAGCTGCAAATTGAAACATCAACAGACATTAGGTTAAAAAATAAATAAATATAAATAAAAATATGTAATATACATATATCCACAATTTTATTAGGGTAAACATTTAAATTATGCAATATCATCTATAATAAATGCTAAATTCTTTTAATGATGAGCCTTCTGAGAAATTTTAAAAATATACAAGACACACGTTATTTCTAAAACAACAGTTGTTTGACTTAATAAAATGAAAAGTAGGAATACATTTTATAGTCCAAACTTACCACTTTAGATGATTTTTCAGCAGATGAATCTAAGACAGCTGCAATATCATCAACTAGTAGATTCAGAGGATCAATATATGTGTTCAGAAGCTGATAAAATGCAGTTTCTAAGGATGATGAAGCCATTGTGAAGCAATTTCTAAACAATCAAACAAAAGTCAACTTACTTAAATAAATATCTTACCCAAAAAAAAAAAAAATAATAAAATAAATAAAAATTATATATATATATATATATATGAATGAGACATTTCCAAAATAATGAATTATATTAGAGATTAATAATGCAATTAATAATAACTAATATTACTGAGTACAATAATACTTCATATTCGCAAAATGCAAAATGAAGAACATTTCACCATTTGCGAATACTTAACTTGGCTACTCATGAATTTTTTTATAAAGAATAATTTTTTTATGAAGTAAACTCGCAGTTTTTTACCTATTCCATAAACTACACGACAGTGAAGAGATCCAATGAACTGCATTAAGCTAAGTTCCGAGAAAATCAGCCCTAACAGTCGCCAAGAGGTTGTGCTCTCAATACTGGTAAATGGGAAATGCTATGTTTGAACTCAATTACACCGATCAGTCTAATCGTTCACAGTTTTCTATGATTTTTTTCAAATCTTGAATTTCCTTGCATGAAATAAGGTTTAGGTTCCCTTAGAAAGACCCCCTTCCCCCACCATGGAGGGCATTCCCCCCCCCCCCTTACAGCCCATATATCCCTCATATTGATAATTGTCCATCATAAACACAAACAAACCAAGAATATCAATTGTATTGAAGCAAAATGTAAATCAGTAATTCTGAGAAAAATAAAAACATGATTTGATACAAAAAAGTTTAAAAATCTAAATTTTCCAAAGTTTAAAATTTTTACTGAAAGTAGAATTTTTTCTGAAAAAATTGTATGGGAAATTTTAAAATTCCAACTTGCTGAGTCAACAATAGAATGTAATTCTTCACTGGAGAGAAGTTTTTAATTTAAAAGAGCAACTTTTCTCTTTATGGAAATGCATAAACAAAAAATATGTCCTTTCAAACAATTGTATATTAATAATTTTTTTTCAGCCATTAACTACTAACTGAATTTTTTACATATTTTTATAATTATTCAAACTCATTTAAAATATTTACATTTTAATGCTTAATAAATGTTTTTTTTATGTTTTTATTTTATTTTTCTGAATAAAACAAAATCTTTAAACCTAATTACCTTTTATGCATGAGAATATAGACTTAACGTTTATAGAGGTTTCTGCAAACCTAAGATTAAGAGACTACTATATTTATTAGAAAAATACTAACTATTGGGTGAAAAATTATAACAAATAACATAGTTTTCAATTCTAATCTTTAAATTAAACAATAATTAATCATATTTTTATTTGTATGCCGAAGTATAACAACAAATTGAAATAGTTAGTAATATTCTAAAAATATCATGTCAATAATAACAAGACAACATAACTTTATAAATCTAAATAATTACTAATAGAAAAGAAATTTCATTTCATTTATAGAATGCGAGGTCACACAATCAGACACAGATAAGTTCTTTTGCAGTAAATCTTGAAAATAATCTCTTTTTCCAAAATTTTTAGAATTTCAGCTGTTTTTGACTGTTTGAAGTTACTTGCATAGAATTCATTTTTTCATCTTATTTTTACTTTTTACATCCAAAAACTACAAATGTAACAATAGAATAAGATCTAAACCACTTCTGAATACTGATAAATACTATATGGCCAATGATGACTGATCACATGGGATTTTAGACATTTTGTTAAATATCTAAAAAGTATACATGAGCGATACCCTGAAACTTCATGTGTGTAAAAGCAAAGTAGACGCTATGTATTAACATAAAGATTTTTTTCAAAAAATTTCATAAGGGTCCATCATAATCAAGTTGGAGAAAAAATGAGTAGCTTTTGGATTACCCTGTAAAAACTAATGTCACAAAAATGTTGAATGTATAGCATATAATTAGATGACTTTTTGCAATAAACACTGTTCATTTTTATAAGAATGGCATGCATACTTGGAGAAAATAAGTCTTTAATACAAATAATACCCAATTTTATAAGTTTTTGCTTATAATTTGCAGTTTTTAACACAAAAGAATGTTCTTTTTAGTAAACATGATAATCGACATTATACATGATACCCTGCAATGAAAAAAAAAAAAATAATAACAAATATTGAACGAAAAATGAGCAAGTTCACTTAATAATGCTTCACTGGCCATGTACGAATGTAATCAAAATATAATATGAATAATTTATGAGCTAAATATATAAAACAACTTTTGTGAAAGTCTCAAAAACATAGCTGGGAAATTCTGAAGATAGTCCTCGATAGAATAAGTTTGAAATCTGTTATTTCCAAAAAAAGGTTAAAAAAAAAATGAAGGACTGTATTGAAATATGTGCAATAGTGCTAAACATATATTTGGATAAGCTCCTCTCTTTTTATTTCCTTTTGGAAATGACAAATTTTAAACTTGTTCTACAGTTGATCATTTTTAGAATTTTCAAGCTATGTTTTTGAGACTTTCGCAAAAGTGTCTTTATAGGTTTAGCTATTAAATAAATACCACGTTGTATTTTGATTGCATTTACGCATGCACAGTGAAATATCATTTAGTGAATCTGCTCATTTTTCATTTAATAAATTCTGACTGCAGGGTATTATGTACGATGTCATTTGTAATGTTTTCTAAAAAAGAACATTCTTTTATATTAAGAATCAGGGTTGGCAAGTTTCTGCCGGGGTGGTTAAAACCAGCGGTAGAAACCGGTTAAAACTGGCATGGCAGAAACTGATTTCTGCCAGTAAGTGGCAAAAACTGGCAGAAACTAAGAAACAGTACTAAATAAGAACTTTACTCAGCAATGATTCATAATTCACACTTACATTTGATATGTAAACCATTGAGCTAAAAATTAAAACATAAGATTATGAATGTTATTCAAAGTATCAAAACGTTTAAAAATGATCATATAAATACATACCTTGCTTATTTAAAACACTAATTTTCATTCACTTGAAAACAGAAACTTTCACAACAATAACCTGATACTGTACAAGTTTAATTATTAATATTATTGTTTACAGTTGAATTTCTATTTCTTTTAAAAATAAAATTTACAAAAAATTCTGATTTAATAACAAATTACTTTTCAGATTTTTTTTAAATAAATAACAATGCAATTTCTTGTGAAAATATATAAGTAAATAATTGAAGCGCAAAAAATAACATAGACAAAGAAAATTTAATGAAATATCTTGTACAATTATTTTACAATATAGAAGAAACAAATTACCACTCAAATATACTATTAGTATTTTTTCCACGAAGCATTCCATAACATAGGACTAATTTTGCTAATCTTTCTGCAACCAGATTATTTTTTAATTTGTTGAGTATAAAATATTGAGTTGTATAAAATAATTGTTTAAACATAAATTACATATGCATATGTAACAAAAAAAAAAAAACTTACATTACTCAATTTTTCAAAAATCAAATTTTTTTTTAATTAAAACTATCCACAATATTTTATTTGTGTACATATATTTATTCTGAATTATTTAAGTACTAATTATTTAAGGATGAACTACTTAATAAATTTAATATTACTAAAAAAAAATCAGAGATTATGTCACAGAATGTCTTTATGCCAGTTGTTGCCAGTTAAAACCAGTTATAACCACTTTCTGCCACTGGCACGGCAGAAACCACTTTCTGCCGGCAAAAACCCAACCCTGTTAAGAATCCTGCAAATTATAAACAAAAAAAAAATAAAATTAAAATTGTTTTTATAAGTACCTTAATTTTTCCATGAGAATTCTTGCTATTCTCATAAAAATTAAAACAATTTTATACAAGAAGCCTCCAAATCAAATGCTACAGTTCCAATGCTTTTGTAATATTAGTTTTTCCAGGATAATTCAAAAGATATTTCTTTTCTTTCAATTTGTTTACAGTCCCAGAGGGCCAAGTTTCAATAAAAGTTATCAGTAACCAGAGTTCAGAGAGGATGAGGGGAGAAGCAAATTTTCAAAAGTTAATTCTTTCTTTTTTCCTTGATCTCTTGCCGAAATTTGCACGTTTTTTGCGATCTCTTGTGGAAATTTGCGTATTTTTTGTGATGTTTGGACAAAAATTTCACATTTTTCAAGACTTTTGGACCAAATGTGTGCATTTTATGTGATTTTTGAAGGAAATGTGCACATTTTTTGCGATCTTTTGACAAATTGTGCATGTTTTTTGCGATCTTTTGACGAAATGAGAGTGTTTTAAGCAATTTTTTGATGACATGAGTGTGTTTTTCACGATCTTTTGACAAAATGTGCGCATTTTTTGTGATCTCTTGACAAAATGAATGCATTTAAAGCGATTTTTTGACAAAGTTTTTTTTAATGTGATTTTTTGACGAAATGAGTGCGTTTTGAAGCAATTTTTTGACAAAATTTATGTTTTTTTTTTAAATGTGATTTTTTGACGAAATGAGTGCGTTTTGAAGAAATTTTTTGACGAAATATGCGTGTTAAGTGATTCTTTAACGAAATTTGCACATTTCTCAAGATTTTTTTTTTGACAAATTTGCACATTTTTCGCGATTTTTGATGAAATGCACATATTTTTACATAATCTTTTCTGTTTTTCCCCCAAGATCCTATATCGAAATTTACGTTTTTTCAAATGATCCTTTGATGAAATTCACAATATTTTTTATCCGTAATCTCTATCCGATGCCCGTAATGCCGTAATTTTTGTTGCATATTCAAAATAATTATGACAAATCGTAATACTTGGCACCTCAGCAGTCCCATATGAAGTTTCATAGAAAAAAAAATTCGTAACATAAAGTCTACTGTTTACACACATGAAATTTAAACAAATTTCTCTCATGTATTTTTTAGATAGTTAATAAAACGTCTAAAATTGTAAGTGACTAGTCACTATTGGCCATATAGTGTACCAAAGACAGAAAGCCCGATCTCTGAAACAGAATATCTGCAACATTTGCTTACTTTGAATTTTTATGATTGATTACAGAGAACCTTACAATGCATTAAGATACACATTGTTTAGGCTTAAACTAAAGATCATAATAAGTAGTTGGCTTCTTTTGATATTATTTCCTTGAATAATGAAATTATTTTGAAAGTTTTTAGTTTATTTAACATAATCAACTGGATCAAACTGCACAATATGTTAAGTTTATTGATAGCTTTTATATTAAAATATTGACAATAGACTAAAAATTGAGAATTCCTACATGTTGTTTGTTTTTCCTGTATAAAACATTAAATTCATACAAAATCTTCAAAAATGATAAAACAACACTTATACTCTTTTCTTTTTTAAAAGTTGGTGATGGGTTTGAAAACAATAAATAAGTTTTTGATTTTCTAGAGCATAATCAACTTGGTCAAATTACCATTGTGAGTAAAATTCATTGACAGCTTTTGTATTTAAATATTAGCAATAAAGCAAATATCCACAGTTCTTACATGTTAATAGATTTTCCTGCATAAAATTTAATTTGAAAAAAATCTTCAAAATCAATATTAACCCTTATGCTCAATTCTTAAAAAAACTCTTTCAGCACTTGTATAGGTAAAATGTTGAAATAATGGAATGACACCAGTATTTACATGAAGATACATTTGTAAACAAGCAAAAGCATATTTTTATGTACTTAAAAATTTTCATTCAAAATTTCTGGTGTCGATCCATTAAAATTAGGTGATGCCGTAATTGTGTCACCATCCTTCAAGGTATTAAAACAATAATTTTTAATTGTGATAGGTTTTTAAACCAAGAACTTGTGCTTCATTAAAATTAAATATTTTTTAACATTTAAGCACAAATCATTCATCTCCAACTTTTTTTCCTTCTGTTTTACCTTAAAATAAAATAACATAAAACATACTAGACATAAACTAAAGGATATTAAACTTAAACAAATTTTTTATACAAAAACCCAGTGTATATTTAAATTCATTTACCGTAATTTAGGGAATAAACGCTGCGGCATTTACAAGTTTAAAAGTTGAAATTTTCATACATGCGGTATTTACGAAAATTTTGAGCAAATTTTTCAGTGTTTCAAAAGAAAAAAAATCACTTTTTTTCCATATTTGCGATGTTACCGATAATGAATCAACGAATGCAATACATCATGAGTCACCCTTTTCCAAGAAATATAATGACTGGAGTCAGCAAGAAAGGACAATAGATGCTTGCTTTTTTTTATTGCACTTCATTGTAGATACAAAGTATTGGAAAGCCAGTTTTTCTGAATTTCACAATATAAATGTCTCTTTTATTGGTACATTTTAGTTTGGTCACAAAAACTACAGTATTTTCCAGTTCTCATTCTAAGGATGAATCGCAGATTTTTAAAATCTTTTTTTTATTTATCCAGAGGCGAGTGAAGAAAAAATTGCACCCGGGGCAAAGTTAGAACTTGGTACCCCCTTCATCCAACTTTTTCTTGCAATAAGCCAAAAAAGACGATGGTATAAATTTAACGCCCCCTAAATTTCTGTGCACGGGACGCTTCCCTCTCCCTTCGTCAGGGGTGTGCGAAGGAAAAACTGCCCCCAGGGCAAAGTTTCAATTTGATGCCCCCTTTCCCCCCAACTTGAAGCTAAACCCTCGAAAATGACATTGGTATAAAATTGGTGCCCCTTTAATTTCTGTGCTTTGGGGCAATCGCCCCCCCCCCCTTTCGCACGCCGCTGTATTTATCCAACCATAAGTGTGAAATTTTGTAATTTCTGTTCTTATGACAACCGATAACACATATTTATTGGTACACTTTAAGGCATATTGCGTAAAAGTTTGGGAAAAAATGTTCCAAGAAAGTTAAAAAAAAATTCCAATAAAGGTAAAAGTAAGAAATTATTTGATTTCTATTCTTTTTATATTTAAAAAGGACTCCATGAATGTGTCATCAAAACTACAATGTTTGAGTGTGGAAAAAGAAATTAATGAGCTGCATACAAACAAAAAAGAAAACAAAAAAAAACAATAAGCAACATGTGTTTTCTTTCTTATTATTTAAAAAAAAAAAAAAAATCAACATCTTCTCTGATAATTTACCGATTTCATTCAAATTTTCAGCAAGTTGTAATAATAGTAAATTAGGCTGTGTAGTAAATTTTTATTGAAATATAAAGAATTATTCAAAAGTTACTGCACCCTACAAAAGGCCCCACTACAAAGTAACTGCAAAGAAAAACAAGTGGTCAGAGGTTTCTTGAAAGTCAACATTATCAGAATAAAGCTGCGTTCAGATTGCAGTACTATTTCCTTCAACTAAATTCTTGGGAAAAAAAGTGGGGAGGTCTTTTATATAGGACCCATTTGCGGTTTCTTCATAATAAAACAGAAGGGAGCAAACAAAATAATCGGGAGATAAGCAATCTACCCTACTTGACGGAAACATCTTTCTTTTGCCGGACAACCGTCCTTTCCCAGCAAAACTCATTAAGATCAAAACACCATGTCACCACAACAAAAGAGCCAACACCGAACTTCAAGAAGTATTCAAATATGTTTAGGCCATTAGATTATTTGCTCTCCATAGATACGTTTAGTTACGCAGAAAGAAATTGTGCTTGGAAGAATGTTTCTTTTTATTATTGTTAAAGAAAAAATATTTTTGGTAACAAGCTTACAAACTGATATACATTTCAAAAAATCTAATTTGTTCAAAATGGGAGTGGTGTTTTCGAGGTTTTACAGTATGTATTTAAAGTAAAAAAACCAACATATCTAAAAAATTTCAGGAAAAAATTCCGGATCAGGAAGTTCCAAAAAATCGGTTCTGTAATATAAATTTTTTATTCCTACATATTTTTTGACAGTTAGTTTTTTTTTTTTTTTAATTTAATTAGTCTAATAATTCAGTTTTTCGCCATATTTATGAGATATTTTGGGCATGTTATTGCCTCTTTAATAAGGCAAAATAATTTCTTTTGACTGTGGCGTTTCTTCCCTAAATTACGGTATTTATGTGAATAATTTTATTCTAAAAAGTAGTCATGAGTTAATGCCAGGTTTCTTATTATTTGGAATTACTTTATTTGCAGATTTATTTATTGTTTACATTTAGAGTTTTCTGTAATTTTCTAGATAAAACAACGAATTAAAGTTGCTTTTGATATTAATTTAGAGGGGAGGGGGGTCTATAGAGAACACGTTTAAAAGCTTACATTAATCATAAGAGAGGATCAAATGGAATGTATGACTCATAGCTCTGAATAAGAAAATCAGGTTCTTTAGCATTAATGAAGATTATTTATTGAAATATATAGGCAGAAGAGGCTTTTACAGGTGGAAGCTAAGGAGAGTCTGATGAAAGTCACATTGTACATATGAGCAAAGTTAATTATCATCAATATATATTCATTAAGACGGTTACAATTTACATAATTTGGCACACTTCTCTGAAAAGATTATTTTGTATGAACTGTGCTATTTTGGCATAATTAATACACAATTTTTGAATATTCAATGTATGCAAATGGAAAGTCTAGAAAATAGAAAGGGCTCATAAAGGAATATTGAAATTTTTTATCACATTTAGTGAGCAAAATTGAAAAGGGACAGAGGCTTTCAGTGACTACCAAAAATGGTTATGAAAAGATATAGAAAATGAAACAAAACTAAAATCATGGCAGATGGCTTTTTAACAGCTAACTTCGAAGGGATCTTATAAATATTGCGAAAAGAAAGAAGAGAATGTATTTGAATTAATAAAGATAAATTATTTTTATATTGTAATAGAATTACACTTGTATTCAATAGAGAGCATATTTTATTAAGTGAAAAAAGGGATTTATTTAACTTATTACATTACATGAAAGGTGAATAAAACTATGATAATGGGAATAAGCTTAATATACGATTTTGATATCATACTGCTTTTCAAGCATATTGATAACAATTACAAAAAAATCTCTTTGCAACTTTTTACTTCATGAGCAAAAATGTGTTTATTAAAACTCATAACAAAGTTTTTAAACAGTCAAAATAAAATACAGATAAATTCACATGTAGATAAAAAATGTTAATCATAAAAAAGCAATTAAAAGTATAACTTCATAACATAAAAATCACATACATATATTTGATATGTTCTCCATATGCATAGCGATTTAGGAAAATAATTCTCATATTTTCTTAATTACATTAAAACCTAACATCTAATGTTAAGTATAAAAAATTAGATTAAAGTAAAAAATTCAAAAGGTTAGAATATTTTTTTTTTCTTAATTACCTTACTCCTCCCGAGTTTGCAAGAATAGTTAACAATTTCCTTCGAGCTGGCACTTGAGGCTAAATTTCAAGATGAAAAAAAAATGTATATATAGTAGATTGTGGTTATTTAAGGTAAAATGTAAAAAACAAATCAAGATTGAAAAATATCATTAATTTTCCTCAGATAAATGAGACCGTATGCTGCTTAATAAATTTAAATATCCAAAATTACTTCTGAGAATTTTCATTGAAAATTTAAAAAAAAAAAAACTGAAAAAAAGTAAAAGGAAGATAGGGGAGAAAGGAAAAAGAATAATTATTAGGTTGTCTCAAAACATTATTCTGCGATTCACGTAAATGGCATTACTATGCAAAAGAACAGCAGATTGTTTCTTCTGTCAGCTATTTTTTCATATTTACATGTCTTTCCTCTTCCAAGACAGTGCATTTTGTTTGCATACAAAACACTGACAGCATTCTTGTGAAGTCACAGTGGATATCACCTGGTGTAAAAAGGGTGGCTGCTAGCACATTTGTTTCATTATCATGTCATTTAATACAGCATAAATACAGAAAAATGGGTGCATAAAATACTGCAAATTTATTCTGTATAAATTATTTTTTACAAATATAAATTATTTTTTATAAATATTTATATGCATATTAATTAAAATTCTCGTAAATTTATTAATTAAAATTTTCATTTTCTAAATAAAATGAAAAATGTGCATGCAATTGCTTTAAAATAGAGAAAACAATTCATGTATAACTCATACCTGTCTCTGAAAAAACAAATTTCATATAAAAATAAAATATCAGATTATATATTTTGTAACTACAATGCTTTTCAATGGCATAGTTATGAATGCTATTCGCAAATTTTAAACAAATTTTTGTAGCCATGAACCAAAAGGGAGATTATGGGTCATTATTTCTTAGTATGTGCCAAAAAATAGTCAACCAGAGGAGACAATCTCGGCCTGTGACATTGCACTCCTTAAAGAAAAGGAAAAAAAAAATCATTGGAACTGAGAAAATTGCAAGGAAAATTTCTGGTCATATGCAAGGAAAAGACCATGGTGGTGCACTTGTTAAGACAGTTCACACATGTTTCACAAATTCAAGAGCAGGCAATTTTAGCCTTGGAGATCGAGGAATTTAATAAAATAACAAAAAATGCAAGAAAGTTCACAGATAGACTGCATCAATTCTTCCTGTAGAAAGGAAATGAAAAACTTCCTATGTCATCATTAGGGATTGTGCATGTATAATATCACTTTACAAAGAGGAAGCCTGCATGTTCTCTCCACATGCAGTAGGCAAGTGTAAAATAATAATAATAATAATAATATTACTGTTGAATGCATTATGTAACAAAAAACCATTATTAAATACCTTTAAAATATAACAATCTCTTTTAAGTTTTAATAGATAAAAAGTAATTTCTGATATATCAGTGATATTTTACTGTGTTCTTCTTTGAATCAGTAAAGTATGTGTATAATAAATGCATAACCATATACATATATCATTGTAAATATAAAAGAAAACAAAAGAAAAAAATGCAAAGAGAATTTTTGGACACAGATAACAATATCATTAGGGAGGGGCTGTCGAGAAATGATAATGTAAGGAGAGAGAGAGTGGGATTCCAAAGTTGCCATAAAGTTGGTAATATTATATAAGTACAGCTCCTCACATATTTATACTGGTTTTGCTTAACTACATTAGAAACTTTCCTTTCTTAATAACCAATTTAAACCATGATTCTAGATGTGAAAATATGCAGTTAAAAAGGTATTAATTGAGATATTTCATTACATGCTTTAATAAAATTTTTTAGAATCCTAGAATAATGATTCAAGTGCAAATTTAAATACATACAAATGGATTTCCCTCTAACCCTCTAAATTTAATTTGAAATACATGCTTTTTAAGTAGACTATGGATAACTGGGTTAGCCACTTTATTAAGAAAAATAATATTTAAGTGGATATGCTCCAATTAACCAGATCAAAGGAAGGAGTGGATGTGAAAAGGGAAAAACTAGCTGAATTAAAAGCAAAGAAAATACATAATTTTTACCCTATGTTAATATTTAAAAAATATATAAAAGTAAGGTAATTCAAAAATAAAATACAAAAACTTTCCCACTAGCTTTACCTTCTCACGAAACTTATTAATAATAATACTTTAAAAGAAGAGTTTTAAATTACACTATATCACAATTATTTTTTTACTATATCAGATTAAAACATTAGTCAGTCAAACACAAAACACACACTCAAACATTTTATGGCGATATTGAATATGATATTAATAATAAATGATTTGATTAATTATTATTTAAATGTTATTCATATGCACATTCATTAAAATTCATAAGCATCTATTTCATTTACGAAACAATTATGAAATTCTATTTTGCGCTTCATGGGATATGAAATTAATTTGCAATTTTCAGCACAATATAGGCAGTGCTTTTTGTAAAATTAATCAGTCACAGTTAGTCTTAACTTTTATTTTGGAAAGAACCTGTAAGTAATGAAAGTATATTAATAATGAATATATAGTTATTTATGTTTAAAAGCTCACTACTAGTTACATCTTAAGAAATGCATAGCTGCTGACATTCCAGCAGCATCAAATAAACATGTTTTGAACTAGACATTCTTATTGATAAATGAAATCAAATATATACTAATAATACTACTAATTTTAGCTTAAAACATGTTTATTTGATTCGCATCAAATTGCCACAATACTACAGAAAATACCAGAATATTGATAATTATGGGAACAAAGAGGCTGATAAAAAAACCTGTTAATAAAAGACTTGCTTTATAAG
Source organism: Maratus speculifer (assembly GCA_964019185.1). Classification (NCBI taxonomy): domain Eukaryota; kingdom Metazoa; phylum Arthropoda; class Arachnida; order Araneae; family Salticidae; genus Maratus; species Maratus speculifer. Next base: position 187,072,651 of record OZ025290.1, read on the forward strand.
ACAAGCAGCTAAAGTGATAAACTCACGTATGATAAACACTCGTTAATGCAGCTTTGCTTAAGACTATATCCAGTTAATGTGAATAGTTTCATTTCACACATCATATTCTAATTAATGTTTAAGACATTGTTTAATACAGACTTAGTCACTGTGGTTGGAAGATGACTTCGCTTGGAAATTTGTGCAAATGGGAGTTCATTGTAGAAACATTTGACACTTTACACGTTACCTCGATTTTAAAATTTTGAAACTTTAATAAATCTTCTTAAATAACAGAATAATTCATAAAGTGCACTAACTACAAGCGGCAGTACATAGATCCATTTACTATAACATATTTTTAAAATTATGCTTATTTGTACAATTTCTTGTAATATTTAATGTTTTAGGTAATATTCAGCCCTAAAAAACAACAACAACAAAAAAGTTCTTACTAATTTAAAATTCTGAATACTCTTGTTAAGCTTGAAGTTTATCATTGTACCGGCAGAGAGTTCATCTGTAGATACCAATACAGAATAACCAAGGATTTCATACTGTAGGTGCTCAATATATTTTTGGGTGAGCCTGAAAAATCATTTTTTTAAATATATTAATAATAAAATGCATATATGAAAAACATTTTAAAACAAGTTAGAAAAAAATATTATTTGATTCATAATTAATAAAAAAAAACTTCTTTCATATGCATGCATACTTACTTGATCATGTAGTCCTGAATGCTAGATGGATCACTGACATCAAAATCAACATTATCACTAATTTCTTTTAATTCTTTACGGGTAGAGTTCAACTTTTGAGATAATTCTTTGCGAACAGTAGGTAAATATTCTTTGATGTGGGCATAAAGTTGTTCAGCAAGAGTTTTTCTCAAATATTTAGTTCCCATTCTACCAGCCATATCTCTAAAACAATGTTAAAAAAAAATTAGTAAAACAGTCTTATAACAATGTTTTTAGAAGCATATCATAAGAAAATTTTAGGAATTTATACTTATTCATCATATTTATAACATTCATTAACATACCTATTACAGGTTACTAATGGATTGCAATATTCCAGCTCTAATGTCATTTTGATAAAACTAGGAAATCCAGCATGGTTTGCAGAACGACTGCACAGTTATTTACAGAAGGTAAGTAAAAGACCTTTTTCCATATAACTAATAGATACTTTAGATTTAATGTATTTTATTTGCTTTGTTAAGCATTAATATATTGCTATTGGTGATAATTCTTGATACTTTCTTCTAGGTTTTGCATATTTATTAATTTATTGCAAATTCGATTTACGTCATTGCGGCAAAACAACATTAATGGTTAAAATTGATTTTATATATATACAGGTTGATTTAAAAAAAAGAAAAATTGATATGACAAATCAGGCATATGTCAAGGATAAAAAATCCCACAGGAACATAGGGCCGCAAACCACTTATTACGTCACAAATACAGGATGTTTCATCCTAACTCAATTTGGGTTGACTGTAATAAATTTCAGAAAACTGAAGTACATTATAATAAAACATTTAGCAGACATTCTCATCTTTGTTTTAAATGTGATAACACAAACAAAAGTGACAGAAGTTTGCATTATGCGCACCAGCAATATGCACTTGGCACCTCACATTTTGGACTGTGATAATCAGTTTATATGGTATCATTAATTGCTTGAGCAATAAGTTTTTCCAGATCTTTTCATAACCTTATCACATTTAACACAAAATAAGGTACATATTGTTGTATTTTCATTACAATATTTATATTTTCCTCGAAATTATTACTTTCAAACCAAATGTAGATAGAATTAAACACCCTGTATTTGTGACTCAATAAGTAGTTTGTGACCCTATGTTCCTATGTGATTTTTTATCCTTGTTGTGTGCTTGATTAGTCATATCATTTTGTCCATGTTCTTTTGAATCATCCTGTAATATATACATATATATAGTTAATTTAAATCGTTCTGCCAATGTAAAAACTACTCGTACAAAAAGAGATAACAATAAGTCTAATTCACAACATATTTCTTAGGAGTGAGATTAAACAAAGAATCTGTAAATTTGAATTCAATAATTCATACAAATGGATGGACATTAAAAGACTTCTTTTCTATCAAAAAGAAACATATAAATTTATCTCATAGAGTATTTTTATCTATTACTTTATTTTCACATTTTAGTGATAGTTACTTTAAACTTTTATCATATAAAATTAATCTTTTTAATATTAAAATTTCAAAATATACACAAACTAACAATATTCATACACTCCATAAAAAAAAACTTACAATGTAAAAATAGCATTATCTTAAAACTTTTACTCAATTTGATTTAATTAAATAATTAACTTGTTTACTTCAAAATGACACATATCACTCAAAAACAGTTGAATACAATTATGAGTAGACAAGGCTGCATTTTGCAGTAAATACATTAATGCCGAGAAATGATTCTTTAAGCTGGCTCCTAAAAATTTTGTTTCTTCAACTTTTGTCGGTTCCTGTATATGCCACATTAACTTAGTAATACATCTTTGTCATGTGGTGATTCATTCTTAGAGGCCATTATAATAAGAAAATATCTACACTTATTATTTTTTAACTATTTGGAAGATTGTTATTCTTAGTAGAGAATTGGGAAATCTGTAGTACATCTGAATCTTTTTATTGGTTGAATTCTGTAACTTATTTTATTCGTTTTTTGATTGGTCCATGCTTAATGTCTAGAAAAGGAATATTTCTGTTTTTAGTTTATTCGTTTTCGGATTACCGCATGTTTAATGTCCAAAAATGGAATACTTCTGTTGCCACAATGACAAAAAAGTATTAAAAACTACAAAAAAATTAATAACTCAAGAACAAATTTAAATACAGGTTTCAAACAAGTTGCATTTAAAAGTAAATTTTTTCCTTTATACGGCGGTGTAAAAATAAAAAATGTGTGATGTTTAGAAGTTTAAAAATTTACAGTACCAAAAATTGTTAACTGAAATTTTGCTTATGATTGGTCCAGGAATGTTAACGTGACTCTAAATGCCCAGGCATATTAATATGACTGTTATTACGTCATATTTACATTATTTCATCATTCATTAAAATAATGTTATTGTTTATTTAAGTATAGAAATCATTTTTAAGTATGTAATAATAGTCTTTGAAAATATTATTTTCCAAATAGTTGTTGTAATTTATTAAAGTACAATTTATTATTATTTATTTATTTTATTATTATTATTATTCTGGAAATTTTTAAACTATGAGAAGGAAAAAATATTTGCATAAAACTGGCAACATACTGGTAACATGGCATGCTTGAAAAAAATCTTTCTTCTTTATCTAAGCAATAAGCAATATCTCGTCCTTCTTTAATATCTTCCTGACTGCGATTTAGCACACCAACATACCCTAATACAATTAAATCATAAGATATATAGTTATAAAAAGAACATTGGGAAAATAATAGAAATTAAATATACAGATAAAATAAGACCACAATATCAGACAAAACTGAATTTATGCAAATAGAAAAAGAGAAAAAAAGTTAAAAGTGTTTAAAATTTTTTAAGCCCAATAGCTTAGTAGTCAACACATTGTTCTACAGATCCAAAGTTTGACTCTGTACGTCAGACTAGGTTAATTCAATCTTTCAGTTCTTCAGGGTCAAGAAAATGTATACCAAGTTTAATTTAACAATTATTCACAGGGACATGCTTAACAATCTCTCTGTGTACAGTGTGATATTTGTTCATTAACTTTTTTTTTTTTTTTTTTTTCAATTTGCTATTCAAATTTTCATTATTTCAACAGAAATTCATTTCTTTTTCAGAAAAAGGAATACGGTGAAAGCTCTTTAATTTGGCATTCTATGGTTTGGCACATTCTATAAGCTGGCGCACTAACACACTCCCCTCCCCTATATCAATAATATGCTCCAATAAACATATATCCCATGAAAAAGTTATTGACTGGATTAAAATCGATGAAAGAATTCCAGTGGTCAAAGAAATCATAGTAACATGCTGATTATACAAAGTGCTTTGAACCCACAAGAAGCCCAGATTCAGGAGCTGGAATTGGATGAAGAAGCAGCAGTGGGAGATTAATTTTAAGTCAAATGGAAATATGCTTCTAATGCATTAGAAACATTCATATAATTTGTCAAATTGAACAAAAGATACAACTCTGCAGAACTCATAAATTTGAGCATAATCCATAAGAATTTTTTGAAGAAGAAATCCAAATTGTGGAAGCAACGCGATATAAGAGACTTTTAAAATCTGTACATGTAATAAAAAATTTATATGAACATTAATGTCTTGTTCATATACAGTATACATTGAATAACTGGAATTTAATTGTGTATTCTACATTTTTCTTTAATTTTTACAGTTGTTAGAATGACGAAATACAGAACAGTATTTATCGGATATTTATAAAATTTACATTTCATGCAATTTGCAATTACATTCGTAATGTAAGTAAACACACATACACAAAAAAAAAAAAAAAAAAAAAAAAATTGACATTTGATAATCTGGCAAAATTGCTAATTCGGCATGGCTGTGCTCCCAAACCTGGCAGATTAAACAGCTTCTTCTATATACAGTAAAACCTCTAAATAACGGACACCTTGGGAACACTGAAATTGTCCGCTATTCGGAGGTGTCCGCTATTGGGAGAAACTCAGCGATTCAAAAATCGATAAGAAATGCTTAATGTTTCATTAATTGACTTTCATATGTCCTAAAACCTATATTATATGGTTAATCAGAAATTAAAATTATTTTTTAAGTAATAAAATTGAAATAAAATTGTGCACACCTTTACAAACTTCATTACAAGCTTTGCAAACCTTTACACCATTTGCAAATTTCATTTCTTCTAAAATCTGCTACAAAAATTTACTTTTGCTTGCAATTACAAAAAATTTGTTTTTCAATGTGACGTTATTGGACTCTATAGAATTCCGGGCGGGGAGTAGGGATTGCACTTTTTGTCTATTAAAAGCATAAATTCTTAAAATCTTCCGGGAGGACATTGCAATGCTGAAAAAGATGTCCCTCCTAGGCAACCCTGAATTCACACTAAATGTAGGGGAGGGGGGGAGAGAGATTTTCCATAGCCCACCCTCTACATTTATCTGTAATCACAAAATTTGTGACACATTGCTCTGATAAATTTAGAGGCTTTTTTACTCGTTTTTTTGTGGTTTCTTTTTCTTTGGATAAAAAATTATTTTTCATCCTTTATCGCCAAAAATAGTGTCCGCTATTCAGAATGTTCGTTATTAAGAGATTAAACATACAAAAATGAAGGTTTTGGGAGTGGGGATTGCAAAACTGTCCGTTAAATAGAGGTGTCCGCTATTCGGGAGTGTCTGTTATAGAGGTTTTACTGTATTTAAATTGTTGCCAAATCTTAATTCAGAAATCAGATCAATGAATAATACAGTGAAACCTCCAAATAAGGGACACTTATGGGATTGCAAATTTTGTCCCTTAAATAGAGGTGTCCCTTATTTGGAGTTTCTTATACAGTGAAACCTCCAAATAAGGGACATCTATGGGACTGCAACTTTTGTCCCTTAAATAGAGGTGTCCCTTATTTGGAAGTTTCACTGTATTTCACTCAATTGAAAAATATGCTTCATGTGATTATTAATAACAGAAAGAAAGGTTTAAAATATATTTAAATGGTTGCATGTAAAAGGCAGAAAATGGGAAGTCATACAAAATATATTTACATACAAATAAAAAAAGAAAGAAAACCTTAAAAAAATTAATTTGTTATATTCAAAACACATTTATTGATGAAAATTATGTCATACATTAAAATAATACATTTAAAATATTTTTTTATAGACAATATTCTTATGACATCATAGTGAGAATAAGTGGTGTATACTTTGGCACCTATGTACTATCTGGATCAGGTGATAAATCACTAAAAATGGTTGTCAAATGTCAATCTTGTTTATTCGCGTTTGTAATGACCGAAAGATGGCGTTGTAATAGACCTGATAATCGTTTGTTTACGTTTGTTTGTTTACGTTCCATGCTGTAGCACTGTAGCATTAAACCAGTTTAAAGAGCTATTTAAAGTGCAGTTTTTTATCTTTTTTATTTAATTATGGGAGATAAATTACAAATATCGACAATTTTAGAATTTGTAGATGCTGGAAAATCTAGTAATTGCTTTAGAGAAGCTGAAGCATGAAAGCATTGTGTTGCTATCATGCTATTTTGCCATGAGTAAGTCAAATGTATTTTTTTATATTATAGATCTAAACTTTGTGTATAAAATTTTGATTTTAGATAATTTTAATGCAAAGAACCCAACGTTGCACGCGTTATAGAACTGTTTATTTATTTATCGGCCTTTTAAACACTGATTTCATGCTCACGATATAAGTTCTATTTCGTTTCAGACTTTGTCCGCGAGAGGGCGTCTATTTCATTTCAAACGCGAATTGTTACCAATCACATCCAAACACAATAATTAGTAAATACATATTATTAAAAAGGATAAATAATATTACATATAAATAAAATATAAAAAACTATAAAAAATTTTAAAAATATAATAATAAAAACACTGAAAAATATAGTAAATAAACTATACAGTTGTAAAATAATAATGGTTACTGTAATTACTATGCTTGCCGCAGTTGTATTTGACTTTATCCCAGATAACATATTAGTATCAAAAAAATTTTTTATACAACCATTTTTTTTTTTTTTTTTTTTTTTTTTAATGACATTAAAATATGCATGATAGTGCATTAAAACAGAGAAAAAAATTCACATATAAACTATATCTGTTCTTAAAAGTCTGTGAACTTGATATAAACATAAAATATAAGCATAAGTTTTCAAAATACAGTATTTTAGAATACTAGTTCTGAATTTTATTTCAAGTTGATGAATTTTGGTAACCTTGAACCCCAAAAAAAAAGAATACTGCATCTATAGCGTTGTTTATATAAGTCCAAGAGGCAATGACATTTTTAATTTAATCGTTTAATACAAACTGATTTTAAAATGCATAATTGATTGTATTTATAAATCTCAACAACAACATGATGATTTAATTATTATCTTTGAAAATGTTTCATGTGTAAAAATTTTATTAGTTTAAAGTTTTTGCACTTTTTAAATACTATCACATAAATACTTTGTCATAATTTTCCTTATTTTCTTCTTTATAACATGTGATTATTAATTATTATTTTTAAGTTATCATTCTGTTTTTAGTACATTAGACTCCCTCAAATCAGCACAGCTTGAGACCAGAGCTTTTGTGGATTTCTGGTCATTGCTTTGTTTACATTTTTTAAACAGTAATTTGAATGCAATTAAAACTATAATGAATGCTTACAATATAATAAAATAGTAAAATAAGTAATAAACTAAAATAATAAAAATTTAGATAATTTTTAAAATAACTAAAATATTAAAAGCAAAGCTCAAGTTAGTAATCAATTATGTGTTATTAAATATTCATTATAAACATAAAAATGTAATTCTCCCTAAATTATTCAAAGAAACTTGCCTTATAAAGGTACATTACCAATTCACATCAAAATCATAAAGTAAGGAAGTATTATTTCAGGTTTAGCCACACTTAATAACCAAAAAAGAGGACTAGTACAAAAATATATTTGGTAAGAAGATCGTGATTACTACTTATATCAGCAACATCTTTAATTTTTTCAGAAATAAATTTATTTTTCCTTCATGAAAAAACATGAATTCAGTAATATTACAAAAGTTACAAATTAAAATATATATGGAATTGATATAAAACTAGAAATTCGCAATTTTGTGTTTATATCTGAACTGAATTTTCCATTGTTTACATCCGTAAATTGTGTATGGATTTTAGGATTGCGGAGGTCTACTGCATGAGGGAGTCTACTGTAATTTCAATTTCAATTTGAAAATGACAATGAAAGAGAAATATAAAAATCCCTTTTGTTTTCCTTTGAAAATGACAGATAATCTTTTATTTCTAAAATAAACTGATTTTTTGACAACCAAAATGTGAAAAGAATTATTTTTTCAAAATTTCATGTATAACATAACTTATTATAATATTGCCTTCACAATGCAGTTGAAATAAAAGGTAATTCTAATTTCCATTTGAAAATAACAAAATGAAATCTAATAACCCCTGTTTTACCTTTCTCTCCCTTTTTCCACAAAAATGGAGAATTGATTTGCCATCATTGTAAAAATGTCATTGAAATTAGAAAAAAAAAATTAATAACTCAGAAACAAATTTATATTTTTGAATTCTAATACCACTTTCAATATCTGTAGATCAGTATTGATAATTGTTGTTGATCCGCTACCTGCCCCCCCCCTCCTCAAGCATCCCATATTTTATGAGAAATAGCTATGAAACTAAATCAGTCATTTCTTAAAATCGTTACATAAATTCATTTTATTAGGATTTTATATATATAGGATAGATATACATGCACACATATACAAACTGCTACAAATTTAAATTACTTTTCCCTGCCCCTCCCCCACCCCTTTACAGTTATAATACTTTTGTTGTTGTTATGTTGTTTTTATTTAATTTCAAAGGCTAAAGTACTTGATTGGTAGTTTAATTTGTCTCAATTTAATAAAACATAGGTATCAATTACACAAAAAAAAACTCATGATCTGAACTCTTTGAAACGGGTTCTTATTTATTACTTTTATTGGATTTATGCTGCATGCATCATTAAAAATCAAAGTTTAATTTGTTTCAATAAACTAGTTGGATGTGCCAATACCAAAACTTTCTTCTATCTCATACATACATTTTAATATTTTAAAAAAATTGTTACTCATTTTAATGCTTTAATAATTTTAATTCAATACCTTACCAACTTTGATTTTCATCTTAAATTTCTGCTTCAATCAACTAATCAGAGTAAAAACGAATTTACGTCTCTGCACGAGCCGATGGACAATAGAATGATAAGCAATTTTTTTTTTTTTAATTCAGGGAGGACCTACTTGCCTTACCAAAATATAATCATATACAAAATGTTTAGTTCAGTTCTAGAACTAACTTCATACACTTTTATGTGGTGCAATATTGAAAATGGCATAAAATTCGGTATTGCAGGGCCCCCTTCTGGCAGATTTTTTTCCGATTCAGGGCGATCCAACTAGCCATATGCTTACGTAATACTTGAACGGTCCCAAATTGCCTTATTATGATACTTTGCTAAAATTAGTATAAATACTCCACAGCCCTGTATATTTTGGTATTGTTACCAGGGCTCGAAATGTACCAGAGCAAACCGGAATGATGTTCCGGTTCATGAAATTATGAAAAATATCGTTCCGGTTTGTGAAATTATGCTAAATATCGTTCCGGTTCATGAAATTATTAAAATACACTATTACAGTTCCTGAAAACATTATTTACTTCCCGTTTCAGCTTAATCCAAAAAAAAAAAGGATAGTGAAAACGTGCTAATATACACTTAACAACCCTGTGGCAAACTGGCAAGCCACACCCTACACCCAACTAAGCATGCACAGTGCCAAGCCCTCAACAGCAGTGGTGAAGCAATTGCGATATTTCCTACTAAATTTCAAAGAGTTAAAATATATAGAATTAAAATAAGAAAATACATTTCAGAGTTTAAATATATCGAGATAAAATATAGTACACGATATTTTAATTATTTTATTGTCACATTAAATTTTGTTATTTGCTGATAATTTAGAATTGAAGTGACTTTTTAAAGATAAGATCAGAGATTTAAAATAGTCTCTGAAATTAAGAAGAAATGTCATTAATTCTTCATGCCACTAGAAAAAAAAAAAAAAAAAAAAAATTATTCTCTGCCCATATGAAAATTTTTCTGATTTTGTGTTTAAATTGTGTAAACTTAATAAGTAACTAAGCTTAAAATAAATCTATTTTAATGAAGATTTAGAAAAATTCCAAGTCCCAAATATAATTTAATCTTTTACCGCAAAAAAAAATCCTAAAATAAAATTAACTTTTATGTTCATTTTAGAGAGTTTATTCCTAGTCCAAAATTAAATTAATAGTTTAAAAATATAAGAGTGAATTCATTTATTAGTAAATATATACAGGACAGTTCCACCATAAAATTTAATTAATAAGAATGTATTTATTAAAATACAACACATTGCTCAGTGGTGCACAAAACAAGAATTTTAATATACATTTGTACAATTAAAATAAAACTAGCAAAAGCCATACTTTGTTTGGATTCGCGAAGCATTATTTTATAAAATAGATATTTGAAAATAACAATATTTTTCCATCTTTATACAAAAAAAAACGTTTTTTTATGTTTTGGCGCATTTTAATTTTTTATTTATGATATAAGACTGACATATTAAAATATTTTCCAAGCAAACTTCTACAAAATATTTTTAAATTTCAAACTAAAAGCTCTTTTAAAGATATTTTGACAATTTCCAATAGCCACTGGTGTTTTTTAAAGTTGTTTGAAATATGCATGTTTCCAATCTTTGTCATTAACATCAAGTAATCTTTGATAGCTATTTTAGAATAATATATTTGAAGAGAGCTTGAAAAGATTTACTTCTTCAAAAACCTATTTTCTGGAAAAACATTTGAAATCTGCTCTCGTTGATACTAATAATTTTTAACTGTAAAACTTTTTTTTTTTCTAATTTCTTCATTTTTATACATGTTAGCGTAAGAGAATTTTTGATATTGTGGAATTTTTCGTAAGGAAAATTTCTATTGAATGCATAATTTTAAAGGATTTTCACTTTCGACAATGTTACGTACGTTTTTAAGCCAACTGGTGTCTATATATCCTCAATATTTACAACTGCTTCATCTAATGTTAAACCTTGGGATTTATGAATTGTAACAGCAAAAGCTAACTGCAGAAAAAATTCTTTCCTTGAGCAACTTATGCTTCCATTTTTCCAGAATTTAATTATTTGGGGAATTGGTACGCACCAATTCTTATAAGTTAAATTACTGCAGTATTCAAATTTATCCATGATTACTCGTGATATCTGGTCTGGTGGCTTGTGATTTTCTTTAATACGTGCAACAAAGTCTAAAGTCCCGTTCACTTAACCTTTTTCGGTCCACAAATAAGAACATAACATTACTTTAGATCCAAATGATAAAGTAAGAAATGGTTAAAGTCCATTTGTCGTTTCTGAATCGGCTAACTTTGCTTTAGTACATTTATAAAGAGCTTGAATCGAGGCAACAACTTCACACAGTTCTTTTAATTTTTCATTTATATAACAAATTTAACAATTAATTTTATTTGTTTACAATTCTTTTGTTGCCACTTTACAAAAAAAAATCCATAATACAATTATTTTAAAAGTGCCATCTGTGCAAACGATTTTGCAGAATAATGAAAATATATTTTATTTATTAAATTAATCATGATTCTATCCATAATTACTTACTCCATGATTTATATTTTTTTTCTGAAAATGCACGTGTTTCATTTTTTATTTATTTGCCAAAATGCGTCGTAATGGAAATGCATGTAAAATAAATTAATTAAAATAATAATTTTTTTAAAGTTTTACTGTAAAAAAAAATTATATTGTGCAAATCTTCAGATCATAATTTATTTTTGTGTTTAATTTGAAGTTAAAATACTCAATAGATTTTTTATAAAGTGTACGACAAAATGTAATTTGAGTGGACTAACAGAGGATTTGCTTCGCTCATCCTAATAAAACTATCAACCTTTCGAATATAAAATATCTGCTTTCAGGTCATTTATTAAAAGAGCTTTTATGATTTGTTCAGATGACATATTAAATAAAGAAATTGATTTTATACAGAAAATAGTTTTTGACCATGATTTTCCTGCAAAATTTGTAAATAAAATAGTTCAACAGTACAATACTCATCCCACCTCTGGCCAACAACAGGATAAGCCTGTGGTTTACAGAAAATTTCATTATATCCCTTACATATTTGAAAAAGTAAAAAAGATCGCACAAAAATATAACATAAAACTTGTTGCCATTCCACTTTCATATCTCATTGACATCGTTACAGATAAGATCGACAAAATTCCAATAGATCAAAAATCTGGTATTTATGAAATCCTCATCACTTTATCTAATAACGTTAAAAAAGTCTACATTGGCATGACTACACGGCAACTTTTAATTAGAATTAAAGAGCATCGCAGAGATATTAAACAATATAAACAGAATAGTGCTCTTTCTCGCTTCTACTTGGCAAATAAGGGTTGCCGTATTAACTTTGATGAGGCCAAAATCATAGTTCTGTGCAATAACCCAGTTGAAGGTAAAATAAGAGAATCTATCGAAATCATTGCATGAGAAAATAAACCATGTAATGATAATTTATCCTACAATATACCAAAAATATGGCATAACATCATAAAATCTTAAAATTTTTATTTCGTTGCAATATTTAAATTTTTACTCACGTGTAAATGGCAACGTTTTTAAACTTTTAATTCATTTAGATTTTAATTTACTAGAAATATTATCTCTTGATCAAGATGCAAACTTAGTCCTTCCATTATCATATTTTCCTGAAGACGCCCGCAGAAGACGGCGCGAAACATTGATAGTTTTATTTTATTTTAATTGTACAAATGTATATTAAAATTCTTGTTTTGTACACCACTGAGCAATGTGTTGTATTTTAATAAATACATTTGTATTAGTCATTTATTAGTTTTCATGTAGTGAAAAATTTTTTCTTCCACTCCTTCTCTGAATAAGTGACGGACGGCAGGGAGGGGTTGCATGTTACAAAAAAACTAGTGTTAGTAGAGACGCCATACAGGAGAAGTTCTCGCTATGAGCTTGGCAATCTGCACTAGATGCATGTGCAATATTAAACAATTGTTGATGGCTTCTGGTTTGTTTACATTCAGCACTTGTATTCTTTTCAATGAACCTACATCCAATCTTAAACTTTAGTTACTAAATAAATATGACACTCCACACACACATTTAATCTTTTGTATTTTAATATTTTGTTATAACGGAGATGAATTGTTTACTTACCACATGTTACCGGCAAAAGTAAAAAAACAAACTTTTTAAACTTAAATCGCTGAATAAGTGTGAGTCTTCACATCCAGACTTTTAAAATTTGATTTTTAGATATAATGGAGATGGAAGCAGGCGAAATTTTGGCCTTACTGAAGACACGGACCCTTTACATTCCGCATGTTGCTTACTGGCAAAAGGAAAAAAACCGGTGTTCTTCGCCTTGCAAACATATTATTTTACATGTATATAGCTTATTCTGTTCAATGTAACTTTTAAAAATTGTTTTTGTCAAGTTAAAAATAAATTTAGCTATACTTTGAAAAAAAAGTAGTCAAAAATAATTTTGAAAAATAGTGTTCCGGTTCGTGAAATTTTCCATTTCGAGCTCTGATTGTTACCAATCTAGGCAAAATGAGAAGTATCCATCAAAATACATCAATCCCTTCCTATACTCAATCAACCACTCAATATTCGACATTGATCTAACAATTCATTAAAGGTTTGATAAAATATATATTTTGTTTATATACCCAAATTGGTTTATTATGATACTTTGCTAAGATTGGTAGGAATACAAGAATGGATGCATACATGTCTATTAAATATTTTAATTCATAAAGTGATATTTTGATTAATAAAAATTTAATTATATATATAATTATATAGCATTTTCTATTTGTAGTGTTCTATTTTCATAACTTTTGAGTTCCACTCTTAGAAATATGAAATTACCATATGAAAATACAGGGTTGCCACTCTAATCTTGAAAAAAAAATTCCCTGTATTTTCCCTGTACTGCAACGCATTTATTCCATGTTGAGTGCGAAAAAATACATGTGTGTATGAAGGCTAATTAGAAATGTTATAATTTGCCATTACCAAATTCCTTGTGTTTTCCAGATTTTTTAAAAAATTCTGAGGGTTTTCCCTGTTTTGGGAGGAGATTTAAAATTCCCAGTGTTTTCCCGGTTTTCCAGGTGACATGGCAAACCTGAAATATCATTGAATATGGTTTCTTACCGAAGAATGGAATACCAGATTTCAGGATAAAAAGAAAAAAATTGTGTTTAATGTAACTTTAAAAAAAATATTTTCCTGGTTTCGGTGAGTAAAAATCTAACAGTCAATAATCCTATGCTGTATTTTAGTTGCAGACCTGAGTAAGCCAAAACTTAGTTTTGTTTGAATTTAGATTAAAAATCTAATGTATGTATATTTTAAATAAGACTCAACTCTATTCAATGTTATATGCATAAAAATTAGCACCTCTTGCAAGAGGAATTTTCTTATTCTCTAGAACTTCTCTAGCATCAGTTCCTCTATCCATTATGTCCAGCTTCGTCAATACACCAATTGTTCTAACCCCTATAAAAATAATTCTCTATATTATGAAACAAAGATTTTGGAAATGCAATAAAATATTATGAAAAGAGCAATTATTTTGAAATAGAATTGTAGTTCAGAGCAAATTTGTAAAATTATATTAGAATTACATGAAATTATTTATTTTTTACAAATTTTATTTTTGCAAACACAATGGGGGAAAAAATAAACACTTATAACAATTAAGAAATAATATTATTCAGAAATTTTAAATTTTTGGTAATGGAATTACTGCAGGTAACTGATAAAGACTACTTTTTTTCAATGAAAAGATCTACTATAATTTAAAGTTTTGTGAATCTTGCTTTTTTGCTTTAAAATTTCTCAACAAGATTAATAAAAGGCCAATACTTCAAATCAATTAAGAGGTAAATTGTTTTTTAAAAAATCCAGATCCATGGATATTTTTAATTGCAATAAAAGAATTACATTTTCCAAATTGTAGGATTTTTAATTATATAATTTTTTGTTAATTGACCTCTGAGAATCATTTAACCTTTTGGTAACATCTTAATTTTTTATGAAGCCTAAAAGAAGAGAAGACCACCAGATAAACATGCTACCAGTTCTTTTTTCAAATTTGACTTGTGATTCAGGACTGTGGTGAAAAAGACTTGTTGAAAGACTTGTTATGCAAGTCTACTACTTACTAGGGAAGTACACGAAGTGTGAGTTACCGATTTTGACAAAAGTGGTATCATTGGAAAGATCTCATAGAGAGCAGCAAAAAACTCAATGGAACTACCCGTCGCAAATGAGTCGTTATCGAGATATCCGACAATATATGTAATGCAACTAGCGCATACTTAATGGGGCACCATAAAAAATTTTAGCCTCGATTTTAACTAAAGTGGTATCGTTGAAAAGATATCATTGTGAGGATTAAAAAACTCAATAGAATCACCCGTCGGAAATGAATTGTTTTCGAGATATCCGACAATTTGTGTCACATTTTTAATACACACTTCTAGGAAACTGCATTAAGTGACAGAAATTGTCGGATATCACGAAAATCGCTCATTTCAGATGGTTTGTTCCTTTGAGTTTTTTACTTCTCACAATGATATCTTTGCAAAGACACCATTTTCATTATAATCGAGAAAACATTTTTTTGCGGTCCCCCATTAAGTGTACACTAGTTAAGTGACATAATCTCGTAAACGGCGATAGTGGATATCTCGATAACGGCTTATTTGCGACGTGTAGTTCCATTGAGTTTTTTACTGCTCTCGATGAGATCTTTCCAGCGATATTACTTTTGTCAAAATTGGTGACTTATACTTTTTGCTTTTCCCTAGTTAATGCAGTTTCCTAGAAGTGTG
This sequence comes from Maratus speculifer, assembly GCA_964019185.1. Classification (NCBI taxonomy): domain Eukaryota; kingdom Metazoa; phylum Arthropoda; class Arachnida; order Araneae; family Salticidae; genus Maratus; species Maratus speculifer. The sequence goes on from OZ025290.1 coordinate 187,088,390, forward strand.
TATTAAAAATGTGACACATATTGTCGGATATCTCTAAAACAATTCATTTCTGACGGGTGATTCCATTGAGTTTTTTAATCCTCACGATGATATCTTTTCAACGATACCACTTTAGTTAAAATCGAGACTAAAATTTTTTATGGTGCCCCATTAAGTATGCGCTAGTTGCATCACATATATTGTTGGATATCTCGATAACGACTCATTTGTGACGGGTAGTTCCATTGAGTTTTTTGCTGCTCTCGATGAGATCTTTCCAACGATAGCACTTTTGTCAAAATCGGTGACTCACACTTTGTACACTTCCCTAGTTAGAGTAGATGACACTTTTGTCTTTGTCCATTTCCTGTAATTCTGCTACCAAGCATTTGAAAAATATTAAATATATTTATTTCTAATATACTTTTGAATTACTGCAAATGTTTATTTTTTATTGTGCTTGTAAAAAATTGTGCAATTTTAATAAATTTTACAATTTGCTCTGAACTGTAATTTTGTTAACCAAATAATTGCACAACAATAAAAAAAACAAGAAAACAAAATGCAACAACTTAAAATCCAATTTAAAAACAATAGATGAAATCACAATAGCATAAATAAAACATTTAAATGAGTTCATTTTTTTTAATTATAATTATTAAGGTAATCCTGTTAGTAAGCAATTGCCTTACTACCATTGCATTACTACTTATTAAAATATTTATGAACATAGATTTAAAATTTCTATATTAGTTTTCTCTTGAATGCATCATTAAGAAAAAAAAAAAACTAAAAATTGTGTGGAATAATTCAATAACATAATCCAAATTTATTAATAAATGAAATATTTGCACTTTTTGCCACAGAAGTATAAAATGTGGTAAAAATTGGAGAATTTTAAAATTTTGCTATATATGTTTATAATAATAATAATTGCTTAAAAAATAATAAAATAAAAAAATTAAGGTTATTTGTTCTCAAACTGAAACCTGCTATTTTCCAATACGCTCTGTTGATTTTTATTTGTACATACATAAAATTTATAGGTATAAAGTTATTCATTTATTAATAAATGAAATATTTGCACTTTTTGCCACAAAGTACAAAATGTGGTAAAAAGCCGAGAATTTTAAAATTTTGTTACATATGTTATAATAATAATAATTGCTTTAAAAAATAAAAATAAATAAGGTTATTTGATTTCAAACTGAAATCTACTATTTTCAGATACTATGTTGATTTTTATTTGTAAATACATAAAATTTATAGGTATAAAGATTTTTCTTTTCCATTTTTTAATATAGGCAAAGTATTTTTTGGAAAATGCTCTCAAAACTGAAATTTTTAAATAAATTTAGTACAAGAAAATAAAACTTTGAATACAGCAAAGTTCTGGCTTTATATGAGTATGTATAACAAAATAACATAAAATATTATAAATAATAATGACACATCATTTTAAAAACTTTTCAATGACTTGTTTTTGTTTACTTACTACTTTTTCACAGTGGCAAGTGAAATCTTTGATTTTGTTTTTTTTGAATTAAAAAGTTAGAAAATCAATTTATACATGGGGATTTTTTTTTCTTTTTTTCAGAATCTGAATTTGAAAGTTAGGAGGTTGACTTATACACAAGTATATACGGTACATATATTAATACTACATACATTTAAAATACATGTCTTATACCCATTTCATTTAAAATACAAAATGAGGAAAATAAAAAATGCAGAGTAATACCCTAAACTAAAGCATTTTTCTTTATTTTCAAAACAATATTCCTAATTTCTCAAATGTGAAAAATAAAAGCTGCCAGAAGAAAATATTGTTATTGATGAGATTTGAACCTGGCTTACATATAAGTACCAATTATTTAAATATTTGTGCATACCAATAACTTAATTTTTATTAAATTTAAATACCCTGTTAAATTTATATTGTTAGAATAACTATTCTTAGAATAATCACTAAAATCAGAAAAGGTTTTCTTAAATTCTTAAATTTTTTATTACCTTAAGGGGTTAGGGGTAGTCAATTTTTAAAAAAATTGATTTTTTTATTTTTGCATTTTCTTAAAGTATAACATCTTAAAAATATACTCTGAAAATTTGAAATTCATCCGACAAATATTTTTTGAGTTATTCGGCAATTAACAAAGGGTTCTTGGACTCTCAAGAATGCTCCGGAGCAGGTAGCTAACGAAAAGGCTGTGTGTGGGGCTCTTGAAGTTTTAGAAGATATCAAGATATTTTATGAAGATCTGAATAATGACAATTTAATTTCAAAATGTGTGGATGGATTCAATCAAAATAATAATGACAGCTTCAATTAACTAGTGTGGATAATATGCCCCAAAACTATAAATACAGGTTATACTATCATACAAATTGATGCATACATAGTTACTGGTATATTCAATGAAGGTATACATTCATTATTGATAATAATGAATACACTAGGACTTAATTGTGTGCATATATCTCATCAGTATGCCAAAAAAACTGATATTGCACGTGTGAAGGTGACAGATAAGCAAACTAATAATAACATGCAAGAAGGCAGAATGTGACATTGACAACAGCAAATCAATATTTTAGAAGCTTCTACAACAGCTGAAGAACTATTATATGACCCAGGAATAGATGACTCAGTGTAAGTAATTAAATAATACATATTACTCTACATAAATCGAGTGTAAAACTTTAAATGCATTTCTCTCGAAACCATGTTTTTTAACTGATGACCATTGTAACTCAAAATCGCTCAGTAGATTTCAATGAAATTTACACAGCTTTTGAAAAACATAAAAAATTAGCACCTGATAGAAGACTTTATTTATTTATTTATTTATTTTTTGAAAAGAACTTTAATTTTTATAAACAATTAACTGTTGGTGTTTTTTTGAAAATCTGAAAATAAATTTCCTAAGGCCATCATTTTGTTGATTGTTTTTTTAAAAAGAAAAGCCTCGATCAGGCATTAGATTATCTATTAAAATAACTAATTATTCTTGAACGATTGATTTTAGATGAATATCTAAGGATTTGTGATGGTCACCACAAGGCACTTCTTATAAAACAGAGTCCAACACACAAATCAATAATTTTTTTTATTTTTTTTTTCAAATTTTTGTAAAATTGAGTTAAAACATAATGCAATCATACCATATTATTATTTTCATTTAATAAATTGAATTACTGACAAAAAAAAAATTAAAAATTCTCATTTTTTCATGTTGCTGACTACTTCTAACCCCTTAATTTAAATGTAAGAAAGGCATCAATGAGTATAAACTTGTACATTGTGCTTTGATTAATAGATAATATACTTCTTCATAATAACTGTATAAACACAAATTAATGCTTTTAAGAAAATAATAGTTTCATATTAAAAGAAAAGCAAATTACTTTGAGGATCAACCATCTTAGCAATTTCTAAAGCATCAGAACTGGCTATATCAGAATTGGCAGGTGTAACAGCTAATATCAGGCTGTTTGGTTCAGAAATGTATTGTAACACCATGTCGCGAATTTTCTGGATGCTGTCTTCAGGCTGGTTACCAACAGTGACTTTGATTAGGCCCGGAAGATCAACTAGAGTAAGTTTAAGAACTAAAATGAAAGATAAAAAATGAATACCATACCTCCCATACATTACATCAATAACTGAAATGAAGTTATCATAAAAAATCATACATGATAAATTGTATCAATAAATCAATTTTGTATGTTTTAGTTAGCCAGTCACCAGTGTTAAACATACACATATAGTATGTGTGTATATGTAACACTGGCACCTGGCTAACTGAAAAATACCATCAATTTCTGTATGCATGTTATCTATGTTAGATGTAAATCATTTAACTGCAGAACTTTTTGTTACAATTTGTTTCATTCGGTATTTTGTTCCATACCCTATCTGCTTTCGCCTTGTCTTTTACAATATCTAAAAAATTATTAATAAAAACCATACCCATAATCCTTATCTAAAGGGCTGGGGAATTACATCATTGTACTCGCCACTGGCGAGTAAATTTTCCTTCAGCGCGAGTGAAGTTTTAAGTTATTTTTTCAAACTTCAAACTGTAAAGATGATAGAATCTTTATTTATTTGTTTTTATTTGTTCCCTATATTTTGCAACTTTTGAAATTTTTGTAATACAAATATTATACTAAATTCTATGCTATAATACTAATATTTTTTTTTTGTGTATATATTTCTTATTTTTATCGAACAAAAATATGAAAATATATTGTAGTAATAGTAATTAACTGTTTTTTCAGTTTTTGTTTAAACTTTGCCTTAACTATTTTCAACTGTATATTGTATTTTGCTGGCTGGTAAAATAAATCCCTGGCTGGTGAAATTTCTCGAAAATTCCCCACCCCTGCTTATCTATGTAATTAATAAGTTCTCCAGCATTGCAGTCACATATATTTTCATCAATGCACTCTTTAGATCTTTGGCATAGGCATTACAATTAAATATTATTTGCTCAAAAGCGTATTACACATTTTTATTTTAAAATGAAATAAATATATATGCATATGAAGATGTATATATACCGCACACTTTGTAATTCCTAAGTATTTGGAGCCTGATGAATCTACTTAGATTCTACAAATTTTGGTTATATTTCATTCTTTTAATTTATTTTTTCAATGTTTTAATGTGGTAAATTGTTTAACATTTAATGATTTTATATCAATTCAAATTATTATGCTGCATTGTATAAATAATTATGAATGTAAGTCTTGTTTTGATATTTTATATTTTGGTATCTTTTCATTTCCTATGAAATATTCATTTTCAACTTTTTTCTTAACATTGTTATCTTATATTTTTTTTAATATTTAACAAAGGTAGTTAAATTTTTAGCAATTTTTAAAATATTATGCACTAACATAATTGCTGCAGTTGTGCAGCACCTTAATATATTATTGTGGTTTCTGTTTTCTAGTTTTCTGAAAAGTCTTCATAGGAAATTCCTTAAAGTTGCAATTTTATCATTTCATTACACCATACATAATTTGGTTTAATAAATAATGGTTTAATAAATAATTTATAGCTAATACTAATTATTTTATTTGATATACCATATTTACTCGTGTATACCGCACATCCTCTACTTTACAAGAAAAAAATAGCGAATTTTTAAAATCTCGTATATAATGTGCACTATAAATTTGATATGCGAATGAATGAATGACTAAATGAATTTCAGTAAAGAAAGTCGAAACAAACATTACATCAGGCCAAAAACAAGGCAAAAATGCATTTTTAGACTTCGGGTAGGGAGTAAATGACAGGGGGTTGGGAATGAGTGACGTCAGTGAGTATTGCTAATCAGCATTTACATAATGTTAATGTATAAAAAAATACAAGGAGTGAAATAAAGATGCAGTAATACTTCAACTAAATAAGATTATCCAAGTAATTATGTCCCCTTTGAATACATTTCTTGATTCATATGTATATTGTATAATTTTTTGAAAAAAAAAAAAAAAAAAGTGTGCGTTATATTGAGAGTAAATACGGAAATAATTATTTTATATGCTAAATTCACTGTCTTGTTATATTTGTATGTTATTGTCCAACATTCTACATACATCCAAAAAATTTTCATTGACCACATGGAACCTGCTTTCAAATTATTGCCTATTAGTTTTTCTTAATTTAGATATCAATAGTGGATAGCAAAAATATTTTTACAATAAATTAGTATTAATTGAGGCAGTCTATTTTTTTTAATGCATCTTTTGAAGGGAATCTTTAGTGTCTGACATGATTTTCCTTTTCTATCCAATTTAATACATCTTGTCATGACATTTTATTTTGATTATTTTCTCCACTTTTTTTTTTTTTTTTTTTTGGATTTAAGTGTGTTGGTAGCACCAAATTTGTATTATTTTGCTTTTTCATGGCTGATACAAAGATGAAATTACACAATGAATTTGTTGTTTAATGCTTGAATTCACTGCCAACAGATGGTGCAAGCTGTTCCATAATTCCCCTCTGAATATCTAATGAGTTTTAATTTGTATTTTGTCAGTTGAAAATGACACTTGAAACCTGTTGTATGTGGCTATTAGAGATGAGACGGGCTCAGCCCGAGCCCGAAAGCCCGAGCCCGAGCCCGGGCCCGACACGGGCTCTATTTTTATTTTAGACTTCGGGCTCGGGCGGGCCCGGGCTCATTTTTTCTAAAGCCAAAAAATTTTATTTACTCATGTGTAGAAAGGATTGAAATAACTTTTTCCACTTAAAATTGCTTACTAATTCCTTTTCAAGTCATTTTATTACTTTTTTATCAAAATGACGGGAGAACTGAATGCTTGTTTATTTATTTTAGTTTTTCATTGCAGTTTCAAATGAAAATTTGTGATAATTACAGATTTATATCTGCGGAACTTCCTCCAACGATCTATTTATATGGCGCCCATAACAAACATAACAATAAATTTAATCTTTGTTGGCTTTTCGTTTGTAGAACATAATTTTTAATGGGATCGTTTATTTATTTATTATTTAGTTACATAACACAAAGATATTATTTTCTTCGGTTTTTGGTAGACAAGAATTAGCTGGAGGTTTTCAAATTTATTTAATACTCGTACTCGATTGTGCATGAAACATAGTCTTTTTTTTATGAAAATAACTTTAGTGATTATTATATGCATTTGTCATCATAAATATGAATTCTGCTAATGCTGAGGATGTTGTTCCTTCTCGAAGTCACTTTTCTCCGTAAGTAAATTTTATTACCATGTTATTCCAACAGAAAGCAATCGATCAGTGTTTCCTCTTTTTCTATAAAAACATATGACCTTTAAAATAACAATGTCACTTTTTTTAATTTACGTTGATTTTCAGGTATCTGTCAATCATGGAAGATTGTTATGAGAAAATAATCCATTATAATGAAATATGTACACTTTTTACAGAAAATTGAAAAACGTTGTTCGATTCGCTAGCTTACAAATAGTAATTTCTGCAAATTTCATGCATTTATTCATTAAACAAAAACGTTTCCATCAAATTTGCTTGTTAAAGGAGGAAAGAATATGAGAATACTTTTACATATGAAGTATATTTTTATTTTATACGAATTTTGATAAGAATGAATTAAAATTTTCATTTAAAAATCATATCTATGTAAGAAGTTTTTAAAAATGAGATACAGTAAAACCTCCATAACGGACACTCCCGAATAGCGGACACTTCTATTTAACGGACAGTTTACCGATCCCCACTCCCAAAATCTAAATTTTTGTATGTTTAACCTCTGAATAACGGACATTCCGAATAGCGGACAGTAATTTTGGCGATAGAGCATGAAAAAATATTTTTTTAACGAAGAAAAAAAGAGTAAAAAGCCTCTAAATTTGTCAGAGCAATGTGTCAAAATTTTGTGGTCACAACGAGTGGGACAGGGAAAATCTTCCCTCCTACGTCCAGTATTAAATTCAGGGGATGGTCTGGAGGGGCATTACCTTCCGGAGTATCACAATGCTCTCCCTCTCCCCACTCCCCACTCCCCTCCGTAAGATTTGAGATTTTATGTGTTTAAGAAGTGGCAAAATACAATGAGCAGTTACACTTTTTTTTAACATGATTTAGAAAAATAAAAACTATTGACAGGGTTAAAATTTTTCATTGAAAAAAAAAAAAAATACATGTAATCTTTAAACGCAAATGAAACTTTTTAAAATAAGCTTTTTTCGCAAGAATGTAATAAACAGTGTACAAAGGTATGTACCATTTTATTTCAATTTTATTGCTTAAAAAATTATTTTAATTTATGATTAATCATATATTAGAATTTTAGGACATATAAAAGTCAATTAATGAAACTTTAAGAATTTCTTAGCAATTTTTGAATCTTTGAGGTTTTCCCAATAGCGGACACCTCCGAATAGCGGACAGTTTTCGCGCTCCCGAGGTGTCCGTTATTTGGAGGTTTTACTGTATTACTTTTGAAACAATTTATAAATACAATAGAATTTTATTTTGTATATTTTTGGTATAGGGCTCGGGCTCGGGCTCTGGTGACAAAAAAGTTTTCGGGCTTCGGGCGGGCTCGGTCTTAAAATCGTCGGGCTCGGGCGGGCCCGGGCCCCGAAAAACGAGCCCGAACTCATCTCTAGTGGCTATGACCTTTACGATTTAGGAAGTACTGATATATGTAGATAGTTAAAAATTTCTCTGATCTGAAATGAAAAGCAGTAAAATTTCTATTTTTCTATGACCAAAACTCAGAGTTATCATTTTGAAGTTTTTTGAAATTTTGGCAATAAAAAAATCATTTTTTATTGCCAAGGTTATCGAAATTCTGTGAATTTTAATTATAGAAAAATGAAATTTTAACCATTTTACTTGCCAGAGAACAAAGAAAAAGTTTCTAGGTAAAACTAATAGGACAATGGGGTAGTACTGAAAATTAAATTTTGTATTTTAATATAAATAAAATTCATTGCAAAATAAATAAATGCTATAATTAAAAAAAAAATTAGAAGCATGATTCTGTCATCAGAATTAAAGAGATAATCACTAAATTATTTTTTTTAATCAATTATGATATCAATACTATTGAGCAATAGTGAAAAATTAAAAGTGCTAAAATTTCAATTGAATTACCATTAGGAGAATAAATACGTAATGAAATTGGTTCTGAGCTAAATCCCACAGGTCCAGGATTTCTGTCAGTTTCTTCAGAAATTTCATTTTTCACATCTTCGAAGTTTGTAAATTTTACTCCTGGTTTATGCAAAAATGTTGCATATTCTGAAATAAATGTATAAAAAAAAGATTCAATTAAAGCCAGTCTCTAAATTAAAATTGATATGTTTCTAATTTGATTTTTTTATACTTTCTGTTTGTTATTGACTGAATTATTTCTAAATGATTTAATTTGTATCATTTTTATTTCAAACTAGAATGACAAATGAACATCACATTGATAAAATAAATTCTGTAGATAAACATGAATATAAACATTATGATCCATCTTGAGAAACAAACTACAAATTAATTACCCATAGTTTACAACAAATACATTTATATTTGTGAATAATTTTAATTCAATTTTCAGTCACAAAGAAAATAAAACCTGAATAAGAAACATAAGGCAATATTATACATTAAAAAATTCCTTTTAAGTTATAAGTTAAAATTTTTTACAGACATTAGGCACAAATACACTAATTTGGTATGCATTCATAAAACTATATTTAAAGAAGATTAAATCTTTATGCTAAGTAAACAGATTTTTCAGTACATTTCCACTACGGGGACCTTGACTTACAAAAAAGACTGGCAAAATTTGGGCTTCAGAAAGTGAAATTTGTTGCCGAATTATATGAACAGCTATGAAAACAAACTAAATTGATTTTTAAACTTGTTTATATAAACTTACATTATTAAAACATTTTATTAGTACATAGATTATTATTTGTTAGATACACATTGCATGTGTATGTAAAACAGTGAATAGATTGCCAGAAAATATATTGTTTGATTTCCTTTTATAACAAAGGCCATTTTCTCTATTTCCACCAAGGCTATTATAGTAAATATCCCCTAACACGGCATCCTATGGCCCGGGATGCTAGATAACCCGGCATGACTTTCAGAAAAAATAGTATTTCTTGTTCAATCACATCTAATGAATCTTCAGAGTAAGGAATTAGTACATAAAACCCATTACAAATGGTTGAAATTTGCCAATCTACAAAAATTTCATCCCGCAGACAAATGAGGGGAGAGGAGATGAGAATAAACACTTCTGTGGGTAATTTGCTAAACTGTTAAAGGAAAAAAATAATTTATCATCACAATTAAATACTTTTTCTATTTCAGAAAAAATTCCTCAACTTGAAATGCAAATTGATACCATTCATCAAATAATAAATAATGAATGTCCATCATACATTCAAATTTTTGTTTTATTTCTGCAAAAGATAAACAAAATAATTTAAATGAATTTCTTGAATACATACAAATTTATATTGCCATACATAATGTATCAGAATGTGTGTAGGGTCACCATATAAAATCAACAATTTGACCTCATAAAAAAAAAAAGGCAACTACAAAACAATCTGACATTTGAGATTTGTTTAAGATAGCTTCTAAAAGTAAGCCCACTATGTAAACCTACAGTATACATTTTCAGTTTATTGTTCCATATATTTATATGTTTACTTAACATTATTGAATGTTTTTTTATTCTATTAAAGCTCTTAAGAATAAAAAACTTGCTTTACTGTCATATTTTGTTTAATTCTGAATTCTACATGTTTTCCCCGACATTCATCCTGTAATCTAGAAAATTTCATAATCTGGCATGTATCCAGTCCCAAATTAGAGGATGTTTATTATATATACTGGAAAAGAACACTTTTCTTTTTTAAATGACTATTGTTGAGCAGATATTGATTAAAAATTAAGACTGTTGATAATTACCTTCATCACATGGAATCAGCTGCACTACTGTTGGCCTTCTTGTCACAGTTTCAGTACCCCGGGGAAGGAATTCCCTAGAATATTATTAATTTAATAATTGGATCTAAATTTTTACTGTTCAATAATGCAATGAAAAATTATTGAAATACTTTGATAACTTTACAGCTATGTATCTTGTTTATCATAGACAAACTTAATCTGTTAGCTACCAATATGGAGTGAAAGACAACTCATTCATTTAAATTATTGTGTCTAATACTATTTCTAAACAAAAATCTTTATGTTTCATAATTTTTTATTGAAAATGTGCGACAAAGATTGTTTGGAAAAATAATGCACATAAAAGGTAAAAATCTTCAAAACATGGTTGCTGAAACTTGTTTCTAGCATGTGTTTCATTATTTTTATTTTAATAGGGGTTATTAGAAAGAATCGCTTATCTAAACTATTAAAAGAAAGTTTCGTTCAGTCTGTGTGTGTGAAGGCTAGAGAAAGTGTTACAAAAGAAAAAAAAAAAAAACACTAGATATTTTATGAAAATCAGTGGGAGTGTTTATTTTAAGTATTAAAAGGGGCAATACAAACATAATGTTATCAACATTTTGCTTATTTTGGATCCAAATTTTATCAAATTAAACCTTATAAACTCCTCTTTAAAATAAGTGGTCATAAAATTTTCTATGTTCGATAGAACTTGAGAAATTCAAAATTAAAAACATGTAAGCAAGCCAAAAAATGATGATTTTTCAAAATTTAAATAATTAACTATATGAAATTTTGATGCTAAAAAAAAATTATGAGCATATATTTTCACGTATATCATCAGGCAGAATAATTTCTGAGAATTTCATTGAAATCTGAAAAGGTCAGGTTGAGTCTGGTTGATTTGGCATGGAATGACCCTTATATGTTCCATATTTTATGGATTCAAGAAGTCAATATCAATACATGCATTAAATCTGTATCAATTAACATCTAATACAGTTAGTTACTATTTAACAGTATTTAATAAATAGCTTATTGTTATATAATGCAGGGCAATGCACTCACTACAAAAACGACTTCATAAAAAAAAATGCTCACAGAGTACAACAAAGGAACTGGAATAAAAAATTTCCAGATAAGCTTCCCAATCAAAGCTGCTTTGTGGAGTGCTGCTAAAGCCTGGCAGGCTGAGGATAAGGATACACTTATCTATGGATGGTATAATCTATGGCCATCCACATTATTTTTCGATGACGAAAATGAACTTCAGTTTGAAGGCTTCAAGATTTTGAAAGAGAAGCAAATTATTGCTGATCTGTTGGCATATGCTAAAGGCTTTAATTGTCCAGAAGCTAAATTGCTTAATCAAGAAGCAGCGGAAGATTGTTTAGAAACCGATGAAAACATTCCTGTCACTAATCAGATGACTGACAGTGAGATTTGTGAAATGATGACAAACAATATATCTGATGAAAGTGATGATGAGAAGGACAACCAGCAGAATGAAGCAGTTGAAAAGTATCAAATGAAAAATTAGTATTTTATACCGAACAAATAATTTCAGGCATGCAACAGAGGATCTACTTCCACAAGCAGCAATTCATTTCTCTATGCAAAATACAAGAACAATTAGTACAAGAGACGCGCTATAAGCAAAAAACTATCATAGACATGTTTGCTAAATTCCAATCAAAAGATTCTATTTCAAAATCTCAAAATTAAATTTCATATATATATATTATTTTGTGTAAATTAATCAATAAATTAAAGTATTTACATGTATGAAATTATTTCGTGCATTTCTTATACTTACGGTAAAGTGTTCCGAATTACGGAAAAACCCCTTATCCAGAATGCCCAGGGTCCCAAGCATTCTGGATAACGGATCCTATACTGTATTGTAAGCATTCATTTTAACTTCTATTGCGTCATTAATTATATTCAAATTACTGTTTAAAAAATGCAAATAAAGCAATGACCAGATATCTGCAAAATTCCAAAATCTGCACAACCTCTGGTCCGAAGTTGTGTGCATTCGAGGGAGTCTACTGTATATCCACAGATTTCAACTGAAAACTTCTAGAAAACAATGTCTTATATCATCACCTCGCTCTACATTTGAAGGAACTTTTATTTGATAATTAACTATTCTATTTAATTTTCACACAAAGTCTGTCAGTTCCAAAAAGTGTCATTTTGAGATTTTATTAACATTACTACCTGCCAACAACATTTTCAAGGGTGCTGCTCTTTCCTGCACTTTGTCCACCAACTACAACAATCTGGGGTAAAGGTATTTTGAGATAATTGCCAGAACTTGAAAATTTATCTTGGAGTTTGTTGACCATTCCAATCAAATCTGTAATATCACCTAGAAGAAATAAACAATAAGTATAGTTTCTACTAATCTTAAGCGCATTTAATGAGTTTCTTTTTTTCCAATAAAATGAGCAAATAAAACATAAATGTCAGTGAGTAAAAATGCTGAATATTTCACAAAAGTTTTTTTTTTTTTTTTTTTTTAGGATGAAACAAAATCTATGTATGTAAATTTGAAATGATCATTAGTTAAACATGCTTATTTACTCAATAAAGTAATTAATATTTTCTGAACTATTTGCATTTCTTGTCACTATGATGAAAAAATTTATAATTGTCAATTTGTATAAAAAACGTTTATATGTTTGTTAAATTTTGTGAAGGCGGGTGTTTTATTAAATGAAATTCTGTGAAGGGACCCCAAAATTTGCCTAGATTAATATTTTAAAATAAATTTTGTGTAAGTGCAATACTATGGGCATGAAAAAATTGAATTATTCAACAGAATGTAAATAGTGACAATACAAGACACATGTTCTAAAATATCCTGTTACCTACATTGTACAATTCGTCTAAAATAAACAATAGTAAGCATATTTTCAAACAACACCTTGCTTGTCACTATGAATTAAGGTCTTTAAAATCCCTTCGTGATGAGAGCAGTTTACTTAAAATTTTTAATTTTCTTTTATCACCAGTTTTTCAAAACAGAAAATTTTCTGTAATTGAATCATGAAGATATTCTGATTAAATAAAGTAAATTTTACAATTAAAAAAGAAAATTTTGGAATAATGCAGAATTCTTAGTACTTTAAAAAGCATGCATACTGGTAGCTTGTCCCCTAAGAATAAAGTTGTGAAAATGATTTACTAATTTGATGTTATTTATTTAAAAAACAGAAAATATGTTTTGTGTAAATATCCTTTTGTTTTTGTGTGGAATGAAATCAATAAATGATGTTACACATATTTTTCAATATTTTTGATCCCCCCCTCCCTTCACCACATGTCTCACTAGATTACATAAAATATACTAGCAGTTTAGAAACAAAGCACTACATCATAGATCATATTTCAAATGTAAATGACATTTGTGAGCAATAAAAATGATTCATGTACTTATTTTATATGAAATAAGATTAAGATTTACAACAAAAAACATAATTAATATACAATAATAATAAAATATAAATATGAAACAGCAATTGAAAACAGTAATATTTTAATATTTGAAATGGAATTTAATATATTTAGCTTTAAAACTCATCTTTACTTTATTTAAGCAAAATACTTTAGTTTCCAAATAACTTCAAAATTTAATTTGCTGATTTTTCTTTTAACCAAAATTTGTGATGTCATGTTTCTTTTTACCCCCCTTGTCACAATTTCAAGACCCCCCCCCCCCCCCACAAGCATGACATCATTTGTGGACGGCCTCAGATAGGAATAGCCCATAAACTCCTTATATCAGAAATATAAATGAGCTACCACCTTAAAAGCATTGCTTATAATTTAAAATGTTTAGGCAATTCTGAATTCTTTCATTTTCACCCCTACATGAATGAAGTTTTCAAATAAGACTTGAAATAATTCATCAATTTTATTTTTTCTATTCAATAAGTGTGAAGTACTTTTGGTAGCGTGGGGGGAGGACAATTAATACAAGTTAAAACCAATATTATGACAGAACTTCCTAAAATTTATTACTTTAAAAGAAAAACTAGTCGTTGGGGGCCACCGTAATACTTACCCATCGTGGATATGTATATGAAAATAAAACGTGAAACTATTTATACAATGCATTTCAATTCATAAACAAAATTTAAATATTGTTAGTATACATAGTAATGCTCTATTAAAGAACTGCTGATGTACCAATTTCGACAAATTATATAAAACGCCAAACTACTCAAGTAATATCAAACTGCGTAAAAGAAACATCCTTATAACTCCAAAAATAATAGTTCTATTAACTAACAATTAACTGCGTCGGATGAAGCGTCTCATTTCCAATTAAAATATACTTCTGAATTGAAATTTGAATGGAATACATGGTCATGAAAAATCGAAGAAGGTGGAAAACAAGATTACAAATATCTCGGCAACTAATAATCCGATCGACTTCGTTCTATATGCAAAATGTGTGTTATTTTATTGCCTTTTGCGTCCATTCCTTAGAACAAAAAAATTCAAAAATTTTTATGTACCTTTCATCAGAACGAATTTTTTGAGAGTCCGAAAAAAACAGTTCCGGATAATCGAGGTTGCTTATATTAAATAGGGTTCGTCCCATTCTTACATACTAACTACATACAAAATTTCAAGTCTCTATCTCAATTTGTTCGGGAGATAGAGCGTTTACAGACAGACAGACAGACGGACAGCAAATTTTTTTTTTCTAAAAATATGTTTTTCGGAATCTCCACTATCTAAAACGTGTAAATCGGACAAAAATTTTTTTTCGATTTTCAAAACGATTGCAAGACTTACCCCAGAGTTCATTCTAGGCGTTTTTCACAGGGCGCGCCGCCCCGCCCGCCCTTCTCTATAAAATTTGCCGCCCCGGTGGCCCCATCGTCCGAAAACCCCGCCCCGTCAGCCCTTTCAAATCTGAAAATCGATCAGGGGGTCGGAGGGGTTAAATAAAAATAATTTATTCTGCTACATTGGAGTCTTTCTATACTGCGAAAACTAGGTGCTAACCTTTCTCTTCATACTAATATTTTTTCCTTTCTTTTATTGGGAAAATGCTTTTAGTTTCGTTCAGCGCCGAAACTAGCCTTTTTTGCACCCGGTGCAAACATGGATTTCGGCGCCCCCCACCCCTTACATATATGCATTCTTTATAACAAACACACCAAAGAAAATCTTAATTTGGCGCCCCCTTCACCTTCTGTTCTGTTGGCGCCCGAGGCACGTGCCCCCTCTAGTTTCGTCCCTGGTTTCGTTTGAAGATCTTGGTTTTAGCATTGTATTTGCCGCGTCACACTTCCGCTTTATTACTGCTACCGATCGTTGCTACCCTAACTTTATGAAGTCTACTCTATCTTCTTGCATTTCCAACTTTGATTCATCGAAAATTCATTTTATCTTGCTTCACTATAAAGGGTTTATTTTTACTATCAGAAATAATTGCCCCTCATTTCATTTCAGATAATGACTCACAATACCGGATATTCTTTAAGAGTCTTAGTTGGTGATTTTATAATGTAAACACATCACATCGCGAAAGAAACGCAAAATATCAAGTGCATTGAAAGCTAAATGTTTGCTAAATGTTTTCTATTTTCATCCTTTATCTTCTTGCTTAGTAAAAGTTTTTGTCCCGAATCAAATTAGCTGGACTAAGTATTTTATTCAAAATAAGTTTAGTTTTCAGCTTATTAATTTTGTTTCAATTTAAAATTCATATTCTTTTTATTCCATAAGTCAAGCAGCAAAATGATCGTACGATCTGCTCTTGCGGCTTGCCGTAATGATTCTATACTATATTATTAATTTTTTCCCCTCTTTTTCTTTTCTTTTTTTTTCTTTTCTTTTTTTTTTTTTTTTTTTTTCTTGCAAGAATAATTTTGCTATTGGAAGTCTCTTCTTTTAAATATAAAATGATCCTACGAATGTATCAACCAATTTGCGTTGCTAAGTGCAGTAAAAACTACTGAGTTGTAAAAAAAGAAAAAAAAAGAAAAACCAATTTTTTTTTTTCTATCGCTGTTAGAAAGAAAAAAAAAATCCTATCTCCTATGCAAGTTGACCAATTTCTTTCAAATTTTCAGCAAGTTGAAATGATAATAAGTTAGGAAGTGTAGTAATTTTATGTTAAAATATAACCAGTTTTCAGAAAATTACAATGCCTGCCAAAAATTTCCACTATACAGAAACTGCTAGGAAAGAGTTGTTTATTATAGAGGTCTGCACGGGCCGAAATTTCCAGGCCCGAGCCCGGCCCGAAAGTTAAAATTTCGGCCCGGCCCGGCCCGGCCGAACGAAAGAAATATTGGCCCGACCCGGCCCGGCCCGAAAGTTAAAATTTCGGCCCGAGCCCGGCCCGGCCCGAACGAAAAAAATATTGGCCCGACCCGGCCCGGCCGAAAGTTAAAATTTCGGCCCGAGCTCGGCCCGGTTCGGAAAAAAGTTTAAAATTCGGCCCGAACCCGGCCCCGGCTCAAGTGAATTTCTAATTTCTACAGAACATTAATCTTTAATCTTATGGAAGAGTTCTGACCAAAAAAAAAATATTAGTCTTTTTTTTTTCATGTTTATAATCTCCATTTATGCAGAAGTGCCGTAGGCTGCGATATTTACGCTTTTAAATGAATCTTTGTTTGTTGTATGTAAATGTTTCAGTTATCACTAGTATTATTAATCCATATTCCCTGTAATGGAGACAAAAAGTCGAAAAAGCGGTATATGGTAAAATTTCCAAAGACGAAATCGCTTTGGAACGAAAAAAAAAAAAAAAAAAAAACATTCCCTTCTTAACAGATGTAAATGTTTAATATATTTTTTCTCCTGTATTGTTGTACTCATTTTGCATGGATGAACACTTTAAAAGAAACTTTCAGTTTTCAGTTTTAAAAAAATTCCGTCATGATCATGTTTTTGTGTGTGTGTGTGTTTAATTCTATTTTAAAACGCCTGGTAATCTACGATTCTTTAAAAGGAATAAATTCTAATGTTTAATTGTAGAATAATGACGGCTTAAAAGTATATGCCTTTTTTGCAAACATTTTTGGACAAAGCCAAATATTACTGATTTATAAAAAGTCGAGAAAAGGATTTTCATATAGGAAGATTCAATAGGAACTGATTATTTTGGTCCATGAAAACTAGGAAGAATGGAATCAGTCTCGGCTTCGTACGGAAAAAAAAGTTAGGCCCGGCCCGTCAGAAAAAAAATTAAGGCCCGAGCCCGGCCCGGCCCGAAAGATTAGTGACTAGGCCCGGCCCGAGTCTTAAGAAGTAAGGCCCGAGCCCGGCCCGGCCCGAATGCCATTATTGGAAATCGGCCCGAACCCGGCCCGCGGGCCGGGCCGGGCTCGGGCTTCGGGCCGCGGCCCGGCCCGTGCAGACCTCTAGTTTATTAACCTTGCTAAGTGAAATCGGAAATCTACTGTTGTTTACTCAATCAGATCATCAAAACTTTGGATGGATAATGTTTTGCTGTGCAGAAAGGAACCATGACTAGATTCTTTTTTATTTTTTCTCTTTTTAATTAAGAGGTGATTTTGAGGCACAATTTTGAGTAAAAAAATATTTTCTGAAATTTACAGCAATTTTTCTGAAAGGTTGCAACAGAGTCTGGGGGGGGGGGGGGGGGGGGGGGGTCCACTCTTGGCACAATTTTTTTTTTTTTTTTTTTTTTCGCGATTCTTTGACAAAATTTAGAGTTTTTAACGCGATTTTTGATAAAATTTGCCTTTTTTTCGACGTAATTTGCGATTTTTTTTAAAGAAATTAGTATTTGTTTCGTGAACTATGGATGAAATTTGCGATTTTTCACGATAGTTTGATCCCGTTTTTTCCGCGATTCTTTGACGATATTAGCAATTTTTCTTTAAACGATTGACTATTTGTCGAATATCGCGATGGATTTTATATGCAAATTTTCGAAATTATAACCTTTCTTTTCTTTTCTTTTCTTTTTTTTTTTTAATTTTTGGATAATTATTGCCTTATTTTTTCAGAAAAATTGGAATAGAATCACTCCTTAACTAAAGATACTTTTATAAAAACTTAGCTTTCATAAGAAAAAAAAAAAAACAACCCTCAAATTTACTTCCTTTTACTTCAGGTAGCTTCCTTTTTTTACTTTTTTTTTCTATTAAAATATCTGTTTTAATATTAGCATTTTTTGTATTGAAAATGCGTTCTTGACATAAATCATGCCCCCCCCTCTCCTTTTTTCGGGGGGTGGAGGGGTAAAAGGGGGCAGTAGATATTTTTTTCTTTACATAAACAGAAAATGATCTGAAATCCGGAATCGCCGAGATCCGGGGGGTTCCGCATTTTGGACTTTGTACTTATAAGCAAATCAGTCGAGTTCTGTTAAGACCTAAAAATTCTACTTACTCTTTTTTTTTTTTTTTTTTTTTAGTGGTCTTTGTCGAAAAATGGAAAACACTAATCAGTCGAGTTCTGTTAAGACCTAAAAATTCTACTTACTCTTTTTTTTTTTTTTTTTTTTTTTTTTTTTAGTGGTCTTTGTCGAAAAATGGAAAACACTATTTGATTTTACACTTTTACAGTTCGAGCATCACTGCACTTATAAGTTAAAAACAATTAAAAAACATATTTGAAAGTAATTAGTTTGAATTTGAGAAGAAAAATGCCAGTACGACAAAGTGAAAATAAATTTTCAAACGGAGCCGTTAAAAAAATAAACGATGGCCAGCTGATTAAAAAAAAAAAAAAAAAAATTCACATTAGTAATTTTATTTAATAACTTCGTTTGAAAATAATAAAATTGATATTTTTCTGTCAATCAGTTGTTTTAATTTTTGAAAACAAGGACCAAAATTAAGTGTCTGAAAGATTTTATGGATGGAAAGTAAGCAAAATAAGTGTAAATTACGCTGTCCTGATTTTATTGCTATTCTAAGAGAAATCATACAAAAAGTATTGTAATAGCAGGACACTCCCTTGCTCTTCCTCACTGAGAGGCTTTTTCTAAATAACAAAAAATTCTCCCCCACACTCACCCGAAATTGACGTTTCCCCTTCTCCTTCCCCCTTATTAAGTAAGTAAAATATAAACCATTTAAAACTCTTTAATTTAAATTATTTTCTTTTATTTAAATACTTTAATAAGATAAATAAAAAACAAGTGATTCAATAGCTGCTTAAAGGGGAAAAAAACTTTCTTTTCTTTTGATTCTTACTTCATTACTAGCCCTTCAATGACAAACTCCCTCTTTATGAGGAAGGATCATTCCATTTTTTAGCAGGTGGGGAAAGGTAGGAGGGAGTGATCGGTATAGAAAGGTAGAGCAGTTAATTAAAATAGTGGCTTCATCTATCAACTTGAAATTAAAATACATTAGCGGAACACTGAAGATGTCATTTTTGTTTTATGTTTAATTAATTATTTGGTTATTAAAATAAAATAATTTTTGTAAATTGAAATCGGATTTTTAAAATTGAAATCTCACTAATTTTATCTAGTTTAAGTGCAGTGCTCCTTCTCCTTATTAAAATTAAAGAAATAAAATTAGAGCAAGATTGCTTTTTTTTTTTTTTTTTTTTTTTTTTTGCGAAAAATAAAAATAACGTATCGTAAAAGTAACGTAACGCAGATTATTAAATTTTTTCTTATTCAGTTTCATAATTCTTTAACTTTAAACAATCTTAAAATTGGCGAAAAATAAAAGTAAGTAACATATCTAAAGCCATATTACTGAATTTTTTTTGTATTAGATTTCATAATTCTTTATATCTTAAAATTGTGTCATTTGTGCCTCCCCTCCCCTCTCGAAAAAAGTAGATAAATTAATAATCGTCCAACTTTATTTACGAGTTTTCGAATTGTTTTGATTTTTTTTTTTTTTTTTTTTTTTGTAAGCAGATACATTCTAAGTAATAATAATGAAATACTAATTTATGGAAAAAATTCAAAAGAAAAATTAAACCAAATGTGATGAGTCCTGGTCAATATTATCCACCGGCGTCAATACATTATCCGTACCGTAGTCATGCAATCTTTAGCCAAAGTCCGTTCCAAATCGTCAACATCTTTTTCTGAGGTCAATATTTTATTCCTATAATCGTTAGCCAAATTCTGTTACGAGTCGTCATCAAAATTAGTCGAAGATGGCCTTGAAAAAGGCCTTTTGGTTGTAAAATCATTAGCAGGCTTAATCATAGCGCAGGCTTAATCAAATTATCAAATGGAGCCAAATCAAAACAAATCGTACTACATTCATTACTAGCGTCTATACCCCGCCCCAAACTTTGGCTCTTATCACAAATGCACCCAAGAAATTCCCCATGCTGCCGATAATTTCCCTTTTTTAAACGGAAGAAATGGTCTCTTGACGATATAGTTTCTTGATTTCGTTTTTTGACGATACTACAAATAAACAAAGAAACAGGCAGAGAGACAAACAAACATACAAACAAACAGACAGAAAAACAAACAAACAAATAAACAAACAAACAAACCGACAAACAAACAAACAGACTAATAAAAAACTGACAAACTAAAAGACAAACAGACAAACAAACAGATGTAAAAACAAACAAATAAACAAACAAACAAACTGACAAACAAATAAACCGACAAACAAACAAATAGACGTAAAAACAAACAAACCGACAAATAAACCGACAAACAATTAAACCGACAAACAAACAAACCGACAAACGAACAAACATACAGACGGACAAAAACAAACAGACAGACAAAAACAAACAGACAGACGAACAAACAAACCGACAAACGAACAAACAGACAGACATACAAAAACAAACAAACAAAAACAAACAGACAGTCAAACAAACAAACAAACAAACAAACAGACAAACAGACAGGCAAATAAACAAACAAACAGACAGACAGACAAACAAACCAACAGACAGACAGACAAACATCGCTGGATCCCAGAAACTTGCTGTGCAGGAAACACTAAAATGTACGAAACTCGCCAACGCCGCAATCACTAACGTGTGTATGAGCGCTGCGCGCCCATTAAAACCAAAAAAAAAACATCACTGGATTCACGAAACTCGCTGTGCAGGAATCACTAAAATGTACGAAACTCGCCAGCGCCGCAATCACTAATGTGTGTATGAACGCTGCGCGCCCATTCAAACCAAAAAAAACATCACTGGATCCACGAAACTCGCTCTGCAGGAATCACTAAAATGTACGAAACTCGCCAACGCCGCAATCACTAACGTGTGTATGAGCGCTGCGCGCCCATTAAAACCAAAAAAAAACATCACTGGATTCACGAAACTCGCTGTGCAGGAAACACTAAAATGTACGAAACTCGCCAACGCCGCAATCACTAACGTGTGTATGAGCGCTGCGCGCCCATTAAAACCAAAAAAAAACATCACTGGATTCACGAAACTCGCTGTGCAGGAAACACTAAAATGTACGAAACTCGCCAGCGCCGCAATCACTAATGTGTGTATGAGCGCTGCGCGCCCATTCAAACCAAAAAAAACATCACTGGATCCACGAAACTCGCTGTGCAGGAATCACTAAAATGTACGAAACTCGTCAACGCCGCAATCACTAACGCGTGTATGAGCGCTGCGCGCCCATTAAAACCAAAAAAACATCACTGGATCCACGAAACTCGCTGTGCAGGAATCACTAAAATGTATGAAACTCATCACACCGGAATCACTAACGCGTGTATGAGCGCTACGCCCCCATTTAAATAAATAAATAAATCCATTTAAATAAATAAAATGTAAATAAAACAATTTAAATTTATTTAAAAAAATTAATTAATAAAATAAATTTAAATAAATAAATAAATTTAATTAAATAAATCCATCTAAATAAATAAATTTCTAAAATGAGCAAAATTGTTGTTATTAACGAAGGTATCAAACTATTAATTCCCATTTTCGCCAGTATGGGGAATTTCTTGGGTGCATTTGTGATAAGAGCCAAAGTTTGGGGCGGGGTATAGACGCTACTCATTCATTCTCTTCGTACCGCGTGCAGCGGCCGCTATCACTCCCTCCTACCTTTCCCCACCTGCTAAAAAATGGAATGATCCTTCCTCATAAAGAGGGAGTTTGTCATTGAAGGGCTAGTCGATGTTTGTGAGTTTTGCAGAAAAGAGCGAAGTCAGTTTACCTGAAGGTTAGTTACCCACGTGATCATTCGATTTGGCGATATTTTCAGCTTGGCAAGCTTGGCTACCTAATGGCGCTTATCCAGGTAACTAACCTACGAAGTAAACACGGTTTCCTATAGATTAGTGACAGAGCTTTTGTACGTACTTTTAGCGCGCAGGTTTGTAATTCTTTTATTATATAATTTTATTAATTTTTATTACTTCTGTGTTCTGTTTACTTTCAGTTAACATTGATTTTTTTTTTAAGTATGTGTTTTATTAATTTATTTATCTTTCAATTTCTTATTTTTTTTTATCCTGCTTGCACGTGCACTGGTTAAATGAGAATTATATTATTTTCAATGGATGATCAAGGTCTTTTTATTATTTCTTCTTTTTCATTTATTTGATTATTGTTTTATTTCACACGTGACTTAAATTAATCTTCTATTATCAGATGTGAAAAATTCTTTAACCATTCTAAATGTGATTTTTTATGATTGATGAAAAATCTTGAGAAACTAATACCAGAGAAGTGCACTAGAGTAGATAAATAGCAAATAATTTAAAATCTTTATTCTTAATCCTTTTTTTAATTAACTTTTTTTATTTTGTATGTAGTAGAGAAACCTGGAGTAATTCTTGGTCACCGAGTTTCTGGAGTAATTCATGGTAATTTTTATTTTTGTTATCAAAATAACAATTAATCAAACTGTAAAAAATCTGTGAGATACTTTGAACCCTTTGCTTTTCAATGCATGCCTTAATTTTTCTTTAACAAAGTTGAAAGTTTTAGTTGAAATTATGAAAAGATAATAAATTCAAAACTGCTACACTTAATTTCTGCAAAACAACATATACTTTTTTTTTCTTTTTTTACAGTTTACAAGGATTTGTGTCAACTTATATGTGAGCAAATCAATCTGATCGTGTAAATCTTTTTCTTTGCTTAGTGGTAACATTTTTTCAATATTTGTACTTTATATTTTATCTATAATGGCTGTGTTTTCTAAAAACTATTCTCCTACATATTTTTTAACCACAACCATAAAATAGCATCCTTAATTGTAACTAAAAGGAGGAAAATAGTAAATATTTTGAGCATAAAACATACTACTTGACTGATCAATTAAAGTAGGAGTACTATTTCTTTGCTAAACAGTTGCTAAAAATATACTATCGATTCTACTTATTTTGATATTCAATCTTGAGAGTGCAACTTAATTTTATTTGCTTAAAAATGGATGATGACCAAAAATTACCTCTCTTCTGGGATACATTTTTGGTCATTAAAATTTATAATTAAAATAGATGCTGCAGTTTTGGACACATTTAGAGAAAAGATGAAATAAAAATTTTTTAGCTGTTGACAGATTGTAGTAATATTACATCTGTGGTGGTTACTCCATAACCCCCCCCATATGTTTAATTTAATTCATTTTTATTAGCCATTTTATTTCCTATTACCTCTTTTTTATTAATGTTCTCAATTTAAATTTTATTTCGTTTTCGCTTATTTTCTTATCGTCGCCTGTAATGTTTTCTTTCTTACTTAGCTTTCGAATGTTCCAAGCCGGTAAAAATTCTGTTTGAAATCATTCCTTCCGGTTTAAAATTTGTTCGAGAACTTTCTCGCTAGTTCTTTTGGGTGGAACTTCCGTTTATTCGGACACACCCCTAACCTATCAAATTAAATTCCACAGGTGACGTATTTCAAGCCGTTAAGTACATGGCCACCAGCTTTGGCCTTCCTTCTTAAGATGGTTATCAATTTTATTCTTATTAGTTACATATCTTTTCATACTGTATATTGTAATTTGGCTTAGTTTTTCCTCACCCCCTCTGTTGCTAACTGCCAAATTGGCGTATTTTGCATTTACAGTAACCCCTTTCTCTTTTTCCCCTGGACTCGCAGCCACCTGCGTCAGTTGCGCCGATAGACACCTGCTGTGATGGATGCAGTCGTATGATTGAAAGTTTTTAGTGTAATTTCGGGGCCGAGGTGCTCCCCCGTTAACGAAGGATGGAACGGTTTTTTTTTGTTATGTTGAGATTATTACGATGCTGATTTTTTTTAAGTGCGGCAAAGAAAAAGTGCTGCCCTCAAAATTCATCTAGGAAAGTGATGTTGATTTCTGTTAAGCCAAGTCCCTCTGTGCTGCGAGGAGCAATGAAGTGGTTTAATGCATTCCTGAATGTATTCGTTTGTGCCTTCTCTTTTTGGAAATGAAGTTGAGTTTTCAAGGCGGCTAGTAGCAAGGCACTTCTCACTGCAATAGCATCCCGAAAATTGTTTTGTTTGTGCATTCTCTTCTTGGATTACGGAAATTATATAAGGTCTCATTATACGTCTTCAGTTTATGCTCTCGTGTTATCTTCACAAGTGTTGTAAAAATGTCGTCACGTATTTTATAAATATTCATTCATTTTCTCATCATCTCTTCATCAACGAGTTTTCTTCTACAAATCTAATGTGCCCAATTCTTCGATAATCTTTTTATTCTCCATCCTCTGAGAAGTAGGCAGAGGTGAAGAACTGTTTTGTTTTCAAGAAATAATATTATAGTTTACATGACGTCTTGGTGAAGATTTTTCTTTCGTCAGGTGAAGAAATTTTATTTGCATAAGTCCTTTTTACTTCATTATCTGGCCCAATATATATATAATTTTTTCTTAATATTTACGGGGCGTTATAAAGAAAATATTGGCATGTATCTATACAATATGAAGTATGATGTATTTTGTTTTGAAAGTTCATATTATGAGAGGTGTTCTTTTTCAAAAAGAAATAATAATTTATTCTCCTTTTATGTCATGAAGAAAATTGTTTAATTACATGTTGTTGAGATATCTAGAATATGTTATGAAAAGAATTTTTATTGCTTGGAGATAGCAATAGTTGTGATTAACATATGTTATGAAATGGTTGTTTATCAAGTGAGAAATTAATATGTACGAGTCACCAAAAATATAAATTTGTGAAGAAATATTTATTCATGAAAAAAGCAACAAGTTCTTCATGAAATAAAATATATTTTTTTTCTTCGAAAATTGTTCGTATATTAATTTCTTGTGCCTATTGTCTGGATTTATTTGTCATCAAAAGCCAAGGATTCAACAGGTAACTTTTTACCTTTTTAATTTTATATTTTTATAACTTTATACTTGATTTTTCTTCATCATTGGATAAAGAATATTTTTATTATTTTAAATGAAATAATGAAGAGAGTAATTAGGGTCGTTTGCAGGCCCCCATTCTCCGTGATGTGCTATCATTATCACGATCACTTTGGCCTAATTGTGGGTAGAGGCAAATAAAAAGTGCTTTCTCCACTTTCAAATAAACATAACATTATATTTTCTTTGATACCCTGACCAAAGCGTCAGCTCAAACATAACAAATTAATTTCCTTTTGGTGCAGTGACCAACGCTTGAACATTCTTCATTATTTTTTTTTTCAAGTTATTTTTCTTCATATAGTGATTAATGTTTTATATAATTATATTTTGTTGGGTATGGTGCAGTAATCAAATACAATATTTATATTGATCTTGTATTGAAATATTATCTTTTTCTGGAGCAGTGCATTATATATACAACATAATTTATCAATATATTTCTTCTTGCATTATTATAATTTATAACTAATATATGCATTATTTAACGGTGGTACTGGTAAAAATTATTGTTCATGCTAAGATAAATTATTCTTCTTGTCATACATATAATAATTTATGTTTTGAGCCATATTATATATAAATATTTACATAAAATTTTTTGGGTCTTATATTCTTCATATAAGCGAACGTGTCAATTCTCAAATAAAATCGTCTGTGAACACAATGGCTTCACAAGGATGTGATGTACCCACTGCTCTAAAAATTCATCAATCCATATATAATGCTACACCTCATCCAGCTACAAAATTCACTCCAAATCTTCTTCATTTTGGCAGAGAAATAAATGATATTTATTCCAATTATAAATCTCAAGTTTCATGGAAAATTCTCAACACTGCATATGAAATTCATAAATTGATGGATGTTATTGAAAAAATATACTATCAAGCTTACAAGAATAACGAATCATCCAGACAAAAGGTGTACCAAAAATCCAGAGAAAAATTAAAGTTTTCCAACATCAATGTTAATGGCATTGTTTATGCAAAATTTCCTACTGTGTTTAACAAAAAGATACAAGGCCCATACGTGGTCAAGAAAATAATTTCTCCTGTGCTCATTCAAATTCAAGATCCCAATAATAGTCATGCTTCACCAATGTTGATTCACACTAATCGAATCTTGAAGCTTCAAAAGAGAAATGAAGCACTGCAACATCCTTCAGTTTCTTCAAAAGGTGCATCACATGATCAATCAGCTGTTGATAATGCATCCTCCACTCCTGTCAGACAACACTCTTCTATTCAAGTTTCAAATCATGATGCTGCATGTAGCACATCTCCTACAATTCTTTCTTCTTCTAAGTGTCAACAAACATCTGCTTGTTCAAGTAAATCAGTACTGTCACAAGCTCCTCCTGATAGCACTCATACTGGTGCTAAAAGCAAATCCACTCAATATAGAAGTTATGATCTTCGTCCTCGCAATCATAAACTACATAAAAAATAGACTAACTCTCTTTTTCCTTTTACAGGATGACTTTTGCTTTGTAATATATTCAGTCGAAGCTAGCCGCACTGATTGTCCAGCAAGAAGAATCGCTATGTAATTTTTTTTTTCTTTTCTCCAGGCTGCAGGCAGCTGTTATTATTTTTTTTTTTCATTTTATTTAAGTCTTCTTCTCCCTGGTACAACTCAACGGTCATCCTCAGGATGTATGTATGATTTTCAATAGTTTTATTAGTTACTGTATTTATCTATAAGTCATAATCTTTACAATATATACATATAATCTCATGTATGCCATACTTTTAAATTTTATAAAGTCTTTAATTACAATAGTTGATGCAAAAAATTGAGAAAGAATTTGTCTTTTTATATTCTTGTTATAATACTATATCATTATTTAAAGTTATTTTTGACAAATGTTTCATTCTAATAAGAAAGGTGAAATTGTAGTTGATATAAGGTAAACATAAAGATGAGTACTCATCAAATTATTTTCCCTATTGTGTCTTTTCCTTACAATGCATGCATACTTTAACATTTAACCTCTTTTGATAAAAAAAAAAGAAAGTGCATGATAAACTTATTCATACTAATGTTTTCTTCTCTTCTTGGTGAAATATAGAAAGTGAATGACTCACAATAAGTAATATTTTTGTATACTTTTGAGTATTTATACTTTGGATCCAAAGATGTTGATTGAGGCATTATATATATATTTTTCCAAAGATGTTCATTCAGTCATTATATATATTTTTATCCAAAGATGGTGGTTAAGTCAATATATATATTTATCCAAAGATGTTTAATGAGTCATTATATATATTTATATAAAGCAAATTCTTGATTTATGACAAATGCAAAAGTGATCACTTACTTATTTTTGTTAAAAATGCTTTGAAAATTACAAGTAAATATGTTCTAGATATCTTCTATATAGAAATTTTGACACAATTGATTTTTCTTTGTAAGTTGACATTATCAAGTCATATATAAGATTGACATATTCATATAAGTTTCTTCCTTTTTTTTCAGAATATTAAACATCTTATGTTTTATGTTTATTTTGAATGAAGTATAGTATTAAAGGTATTTATGCAATTATTGTCAATTTATATTGAAAATGTTTAAGAATATTCCTTTATGAGAGTGTAAAAATTCTCTCTTTGAAAATTATTATATTCACTTTGAAGATATTTTTATTGGAAAATAATATCATGCTTTTATTACCATTCTTTTTGCAACTTAATTAATTTTATTTTCTGCAAAAATGTGTTATTGAATAATACTAAAGTTTATTCATTTAGGATTTATTGAAAGCTTAAAAGGCTATGTGGTGATATAAGTAAATATTTTTTATGAGAGCCTAACTAATCTCTCTGCACCATTTATATATATATTTTTGTTCAACTTTCAACTTACAAATTCATTTAATTTATTATGTGTTATTTGAAACCATATATGTTATATATGGTTATAACATGATTCATATACAGTTATAGTATATTTCATTTTTGTTCACAACTGAGAATATAAATATACATATTATTGTATAATCACATATTGCGACATATGTTAAAGCATTCTACTGTTATAGTGCATTTTGCACAGCCTAACAAGAGACTCGTTAAAGTTAAGGACTGTTGCACATAGACATAGACTTTAAATTTTTTTGATATATATGATAGATACTTCTGGAAGAAACTTTATATACCTTTCATGTTAACATTTACTACAGTTGGTATATTTTCATAAGGATTACTATCATAACAGTAATTATTTTTTTTTATTGTTTAAATATCATGTACAACAATTATGTATATTCTTATAACTATTTCTGATATATTTATTTTGTGTAATTATTTAGCATATTTGTACATGTGTTAGAAAATATTGTCTCGATGAAAAATTGTCATTTTTGTCATCTCACCAATATTTTCTTTTGGGGGACCCTGGGTAATATGTGGTGGTTACTCCATAACCCCCCCCATATGTTTAATTTAATTCATTTTTATTAGCCATTTTATTTCCTATTACCTCTTTTTTATTAATGTTCTCAATTTAAATTTTATTTCGTTTTCGCTTATTTTCTTATCGTCGCCTGTAATGTTTTCTTTCTTACTTAGCTTTCGAATGTTCCAAGCCGGTAAAAATTCTGTTTGAAATCATTCCTTCCGGTTTAAAATTTGTTCGAGAACTTTCTCGCTAGTTCTTTTGGGTGGAACTTCCGTTTATTCGGACACACCCCTAACCTATCAAATTAAATTCCACAGGTGACGTATTTCAAGCCGTTAAGTACATGGCCACCAGCTTTGGCCTTCCTTCTTAAGATGGTTATCAATTTTATTCTTATTAGTTACATATCTTTTCATACTGTATATTGTAATTTGGCTTAGTTTTTCCTCACCCCCTCTGTTGCTAACTGCCAAATTGGCGTATTTTGCATTTACAGTAACCCCTTTCTCTTTTTCCCCTGGACTCGCAGCCACCTGCGTCAGTTGCGCCGATAGACACCTGCTGTGATGGATGCAGTCGTATGATTGAAAGTTTTTAGTGTAATTTCGGGGCCGAGGTGCTCCCCCGTTAACGAAGGATGGAACGGTTTTTTTTTGTTATGTTGAGATTATTACGATGCTGATTTTTTTTAAGTGCGGCAAAGAAAAAGTGCTGCCCTCAAAATTCATCTAGGAAAGTGATGTTGATTTCTGTTAAGCCAAGTCCCTCTGTGCTGCGAGGAGCAATGAAGTGGTTTAATGCATTCCTGAATGTATTCGTTTGTGCCTTCTCTTTTTGGAAATGAAGTTGAGTTTTCAAGGCGGCTAGTAGCAAGGCACTTCTCACTGCAATA
Source organism: Maratus speculifer (assembly GCA_964019185.1). NCBI lineage: Eukaryota > Metazoa > Arthropoda > Arachnida > Araneae > Salticidae > Maratus > Maratus speculifer. The sequence continues at coordinate 187,118,409 of OZ025290.1, forward strand.
GCATCCCGAAAATTGTTTTGTTTGTGCATTCTCTTCTTGGATTACGGAAATTATATAAGGTCTCATTATACGTCTTCAGTTTATGCTCTCGTGTTATCTTCACAAGTGTTGTAAAAATGTCGTCACGTATTTTATAAATATTCATTCATTTTCTCATCATCTCTTCATCAACGAGTTTTCTTCTACAAATCTAATGTGCCCAATTCTTCGATAATCTTTTTATTCTCCATCCTCTGAGAAGTAGGCAGAGGTGAAGAACTGTTTTGTTTTCAAGAAATAATATTATAGTTTACATGACGTCTTGGTGAAGATTTTTCTTTCGTCAGGTGAAGAAATTTTATTTGCATAAGTCCTTTTTACTTCATTATCTGGCCCAATATATATATAATTTTTTCTTAATATTTACGGGGCGTTATAAAGAAAATATTGGCATGTATCTATACAATATGAAGTATGATGTATTTTGTTTTGAAAGTTCATATTATGAGAGGTGTTCTTTTTCAAAAAGAAATAATAATTTATTCTCCTTTTATGTCATGAAGAAAATTGTTTAATTACATGTTGTTGAGATATCTAGAATATGTTATGAAAAGAATTTTTATTGCTTGGAGATAGCAATAGTTGTGATTAACATATGTTATGAAATGGTTGTTTATCAAGTGAGAAATTAATATGTACGAGTCACCAAAAATATAAATTTGTGAAGAAATATTTATTCATGAAAAAAGCAACAAGTTCTTCATGAAATAAAATATATTTTTTTTTTCTTCGAAAATTGTTCGTATATTAATTTCTTGTGCCTATTGTCTGGATTTATTTGTCATCAAAAGCCAAGGATTCAACAGGTAACTTTTTACCTTTTTAATTTTATATTTTTATAACTTTATACTTGATTTTTCTTCATCATTGGATAAAGAATATTTTTATTATTTTAAATGAAATAATGAAGAGAGTAATTAGGGTCGTTTGCAGGCCCCCATTCTCCGTGATGTGCTATCATTATCACGATCACTTTGGCCTAATTGTGGGTAGAGGCAAATAAAAAGTGCTTTCTCCACTTTCAAATAAACATAACATCATATTTTCTTTAATATGTGGTGGTTACTCCATACCCCCCCCCATATATTTAATTTAATTCAATTTTATTAGTCATTTTATTTCCTATTACCTCTTTTTTATTAATGTTCTCAATTTAAATTTAATTTCGGTTTCGCTTATTTTCATTTCGTCGCCTGTAATGTTTTCTTTCTTACTTAGCTTTCGAATGTTCCAAGCCGGTAAAATTCTGTTTGAAATCATTCCTTCCGGTTTTAAATTTGTTCGAGAACTTTCTCGCTAGTTCTTTTGGGTGGAACTTCCGTTTATTCGGACACACCCCTAACCTATCAAATTAAATTTCACAGGTGACGTATTTCAAGCCGTTATGTACATGGCCACCAGCTTTGGCCTTCCTTCTTAAGATGGTTATCAATTTTATTCTTATTAGTTACATATCTTTTCATACTGTATATTGTAATTTGGCTTAGTTTTTCCTCACCCCCTCTGTTGCTAACTGCCAAATTGGCGTATTTTGCATTTACAATAACCCTTTCTCCTTTTCCCCTGGGCTCGCGGCCACCTGCGTTAGTTGCGCCGATAGACACCTGCTGTGATGGATGCAGTCGCATGAGTGAAAGTTCGGGGCAGAGGTGCTCCCCCGTTAACGAAGGATGGAACGGTTTTTTTTTGTTATGTTGAGATTATTACGATGCTGATTTTTTTTAAGTGCGGCAAAGAAAAAGTGCTGCCCTCAAAATTCATCTAGGAAAGTGATGTTGATTTCTGTTAAGCCAAGTCCCTCTGTGCTGCGAGGAGCAATGAAGTGGTTTAATGCATTCCTGAATGTATTCGTTTGTGCCTTCTCTTTTTGGAAATGATGTTGAGTTTTCAAGGCGGCTAGTAGCAAGGCACTTCTCACTGCAATAGCATCCCGAAAATTGTTTTGTTTGTGCATTCTCTTCTTGGATTACGGAAATTATATAAGGTCTCATTATACGTCTTCAGTTTATGCTCTCGTGTTATCTTCACAAGTGTTGTAAAAATGTCGTCACGTATTTTATAAATATTCATTCATTTTCTCATCATCTCTTCATCAACGAGTTTTCTTCTACAAATCTAATGTGCCCAATTCTTCGATAATCTTTTTATTCTCCATCCTCTGAGAAGTAGGCAGAGGTGAAGAACTGTTTTGTTTTCAAGAAATAATATTATAGTTTACATGACGTCTTGGTGAAGACTTTTCTTTCGTCAGGTGAAGAAATTTTATTTGCATAAGTCCTTTTTACTTCATTATCTGGCCCAATATATATATAATTTTTTTTAATATTTACGGGGCGTTATAAAGAAAATATTGGCATGTATCTATACAATATGAAGTATGATGTATTTTGTTTTGAAAGTTCATATTATGAGAGGTGTTCTTTTTCAAAAAGAAATAATAATTTATTCTCCTTTTATGTCATGAAGAAAATTGTTTAATTACATGTTGTTGAGATATCTAGAATATGTTATGAAAAGAATTTTTATTGCTTGGAGATAGCAATAGTTGTGATTAACATATGTTATGAAATGGTTGTTTATCAAGTGAGAAATTAATATGTACGAGTCACCAAAAATATAAATTTGTGAAGAAATATTTATTCATGAAAAAAGCAACAAGTTCTTCATGAAATAAAATATATTTTTTTTCTTCGAAAATTGTTCGTATATTAATTTCTTGTGCCTATTGTCTGGATTTATTTGTCATCAAAAGCCAAGGATTCAACAGGTAACTTTTTACCTTTTTAATTTTATATTTTTATAACTTTATACTTGATTTTTCTTCATCATTGGATAAAGAATATTTTTATTATTTTAAATGAAATAATGAAGAGAGTAATTAGGGTCGTTTGCAGGCCCCCATTCTCCGTGATGTGCTATCATTATCACGATCACTTTGGCCTAATTGTGGGTAGAGGCAAATAAAAAGTGCTTTCTCCACTTTCAAATAAACATAACATTATATTTTCTTTGATACCCTGACCAAAGCGTCAGCCCTTACACAACAACATCATTCTTAGTAAATTTAATTATCTTTCTGTTAATCATAATAATGTTTTTCAGAATATTTTTATTGACATCTCTTCATTTGAATCATAAAAACACACAAAAAATAAATGTCACCAGTTTTACATATCACTTCAAAAAAAAAAAAAAAAAAATTCTTAAAAATCAAAAACTTTTTACGCTTTGGTATTGATATCATTACTGGAGGAAGGGGGGGGGGGGAGTCCAAAATTAACAAAAAGTTGATAATGTTATATTTGCACAATTCCTTATAAATTGATAAAAACATAAAATAAAATATACTTAGGTTGATTGTAACTGAAAATTTCAATTTAAAAGCAAAAATCATACTTGATTCATAAAAGGGAGAAGAGTGCTTATAAGACATAAAAAGATAATGGTTATATTGTTTAGTCCGTAGATTATTTAGAATGCTTGGTTTTTCACCAATGAATTTAATTTATTAAAATCCTTTTCTGATTTTGTTTTTATTTATAGATTGTATTTTGTTAAATATTTGAAACTTTATTTATTTTATTTTCAGTGACAGTTCCTGATTTCCTCTTCCTCCTTCATGAGTGTTATAGGAACTCTTAGCATATTAATTGGATGAATAATGCTTTTCTGTACGGTTTGATGTTTCACATCTAACCAGCAAAAGTAAAAAACAATAATATTCAAAATGTTTAATTACGATAAGATGCATGAATACAAATAATGCCTATTTAAATCTGAGGATTTTGTTTTCAGTGTGTCATTAAAAAAATAATAATAATAATAAAAGTCATTCACAAGAGTCTGATTAAGGTTTATGGGACCCAAGGTCCAGCACATTTATGGCATTTCTTTGCACCAAATTGTAGCTAGTTTTTTTTTTTTTTCTTTTGGGGGGGGGGGGGCGGAATATTATATTATTTATCATTAGATTATCGCACAGTTTTCAAGTTACTCAAATTGTTTTTCATGTTTAAGAAAATAATTGCATGAAGATTCAGAAACCTTTTATTAAAATTGAAGCTTTCCTCAGGAGTTAGCCTAAGGCTGTGGCCAAATTGCCTTGTGTAGAAATTAAACCCTGCTCATCTATTTTTTTTTTTTTTTACATGCAAAAATGCTTTTCTCTTGTTTTTTATACATTGCTTTAATGTATTAAGCTTTCTTTATTTTATTAAATTTGTTTACATTTCTTTGAAAAATTTATAACTTAAGTCTCCTATCCCTGCAGGTAAAAACATTCACAAGCTAACTCCAAATCTATGAGGAATTTATTTTCTCTATATTTTTTGCATTTCAAAAGTGAAAGCTACTTCAATAAAAAAAAAAAAAAAAAAAAAAAAAAATAGCTTCTAAATAATATTGATAATGTTAAAAAGGAACAATGTAAAGATAAACCTCATCTGTCCAATGCAAAAATAAAAAAAAATAATAAAAATAAATAAATAAATAAAAATATCGAAATGCAAACAAGATAGTAGAAAATAACTTCCCCATAGATTTAACTTAGTTTTTACATCTTTTTTAAAACTTTTTTTTACATATAAAAAAATAGTTTGCATGATTAGATATAAATGTATTGCAGCATCACTTTAAAAATAATCATGGACTATATTTTTAAAAGACTGTATTTTATTAAATCTGTGTTGTTTCAGACTTTATTTTTTTCTTTTCAGTAATAGTTCCTGCTTTCCTTTTCCCAATTCAACATTAATACAGCAACTCTCAGCATAATGATTGAATCTGTATTGTCTTTGCTGTATGGTTTGATATTTCACATCATATTGACAATACTTTCTCAATTGCACCTGATTTTATAGATGTTGGTTGTGAAAATAAAAAAAATCTAATTTTCTATAGATTAGAATGACAACATTCTATGTCAGCATTACTTAAAGGTATAATTTTATTCACTAATATTGCTTATTCAGTAACATCGGTTATTGGCAGGTTTTATATTATTTTTCTCTGTACAATAATAATAACAATCTAAAGTGAAATGTTTCCTGCAAAAGCCTCACCTTGCATTTTCTTGAATACTTCCTTAAGTCAATTTTTTGCTTTGTGCTGTTTATAAATATTTTCAATAATAAAATATTTTTGTCTACAGGATACATAATGCAGAATTCTTTTGAAATAATCTTTAATTTTAGGGATTTCCTTGTTTTAATATGTGTTACAATAACTTTTTATTTAACCATTAATGTATCAATATAATGCCTCTACTTTAGCTGATTGTGTCATGAGTTTCTTCTTTCAGGCCTGAAATTGAGGGGTATGTGCCCTGAACGGTGAAGAGGCTGCCAAATGATGATTTTATCATTTTTTCTCTCAACTGCATTTATCACCGAATTGTTAACATCGTTCTTTATGGGGAATGTCTAAGTATAAAATGATCTAAATACAGTAGAATCCAAATTATCCGAAAATCGGCTTAACCGAATCTTAAAATTTCTTAAAGTCCATTTTAAATGTTAGACTTTATTGTCAATGCTATCTTTACTGATGTCAAATGACATCTTTTGACATATTCTAATTTAAAATTACTGTTTTATTTGTAATTTTTAGATTTAAGCAATTCTGAAACATTTTTATACATTAAAGTGTTGTTTTAATACATATTAGTTTTAAAAATTAAAAGAAAAATAAGTAAAAATCAAAACTTTGAAAGGTATTATTACACACTGGAGCAAATAGTGTTTAAAAAGCATATTCTTTATGAAATAAACAAAGTCAACTTACTTATTTGGTCAATTGCATAATTTCGGGCACTTTATTAGATAGATACATACGACACTTCATTTTTTATACAAAATATGTTGTGATTTTCTTTAGTTTTTCTACTTCAGTGTGCTTTGAATATTATACCACAACATCTTTTTACAACTATGTTCTAAATTACGATAACAATTTTCCCCCATAAAAACCTTCCAGTTATTCAAAAATTTCTATTATTTTACCCAGCTTAACCAAAAATGCTTTGGTCCCATGCTATTCGGATAACCAAGGTTTCGCTGTATTGTACAAGATTAGTATCCTGCATAAAATGATTATTTCATTTTTAAGATTTTAATAAATCGGTATTTGACAGCTAATTATGTAGTTCAGTAATACATTTTTAGATAAGTCGACTATTAGAAACTTAGTAAAATTCTCTTTATAAATTTACATTGCAGAAGGGGTGGGGGGGGGGGAATCATGGATTTGTACTGGGTACATTTATTTTTCTGCATTTGATTTTCATTTAATCACTAGACAACCTTTATAAAAAGGAATTTAAGATTTATAAAATTCTCTGTAGCAGAAGGGGGGGGGGGGGAATCATAGATTTGTACTGGGTACATTTATTTTTCTGCATTTGATTTTCATTTAATCACTAGTCAACCTTTATGAAAAGGAATTTAAGATGTATAAAATTCTCTGTAAACTATAAAAAGTTAATAAAAACTAAAAAAAGCATATCCTTGATGATATGAATCTGTCTATACAACTTACTAGAAACTGGATTAAAACTGTATAAATGTGCGTCAGGGCAGAAAAAATTAAAAGAATTAATTTTGACATATTTCATGAACATGTTGAATAAGTAGGCTGAATCATAAGAACATTATTATCAGTGTTGAATTCAGGCACTTTTCTCTGGGAGTTACTTCTGTGGCTCCAGGGTAGTGGTGGTGGGGGGGGGGGGGATTATAGAGTTCTAATAGGAATGCACTTTTTGACCATTGAAAACAAAATTTCAGAGGTGGGAGCATTTAATTGCTTCGGGGGAAAAGTCCTCCCCCCCCCAGATCACACACAGGAATTCAACACTGATTATTTTTATTTTACAAGTGTGCAATGAATGTTGAGTTTTTATCAGTACGGAATCTGTCAAGTATGAAGATCTTGCCAAAGGAATTGACAATTGAGTGCAATTGCACTCAATTGTCAATTCCTTTGACAATTGCATTGCCAACATTGAAGCAACTGTTGTCAATTGTCTTCGATCCTAGAACCTTTCAAATGATATAGTGATACATAGAAATTGTGCTGACAAATATGCTTTTAAAATGATGAGGTAAATAATTGTCAGTGAAACTATTATTATTATTATACCGCAGACCAGGCCCCTGCCTGCCGGGCAATATGCCTAGCTTAACGAGTTTTTTTACCTGGCTGCGGGGCAGAAGCCACTTGATTGCACAAGCTGAGATCTACCTGAATGTAGCTGTATCGCTATTATTAAATATTAGTTACTATCCTGGCCTGTTCTAGGTTATTTTTAATTATCTGATTGGGTTCATTCTTACGATGTTGTAATTGGAAGGGAATAAAGAGAAAGGGGTAACGCTAATTCTTCCACAGAGCTCATACGAGCTGCCTATACGACAACCGATACTCGAGTTTGATCTCGTAATTGTCTGAGCGTAGCGAAGTCTTATACTCAGAGTACGTAACGATATTAAAAGTCAAAAAAATTCTTTCGTCAAGCAAATCTCAAAAAGTACTTGTCGGATTTCGATTCTGTTTGTACCAGAAGGTACCTATGAAGGTAATCTGGTGAATGCACCTACTTTTAAAAATTAATTCCAAATAGTTTAAAAGTTATATTAAAAAAACTGATAAAAAAGCACAATTTATTTGCATACGTCACAGAAATTTGGTGTGCGTGATTTAAACCAGCTGGATATTTTCGTAGATAACCGAATTACATGGAGTAAATAGTAATCATTTACGCACTCAGAAATATCGAATACAATAAAACATTTTTAATTTTAATCATGCAGGAAAATAAAACTGTTATTTTTTTATATTAAAAAAATTTCATAAAAATTTTGATTTTGAGATTTTGTGATAATCTCTTAATAGCATTTTTTGATCGCTAAAAGAATGTTTGATATATTTCATGGGTGAAAATTAGAAATAATTACGTTTTTAAATAAAAAGTTTCTTTTATGACATCATTTTCCCTTTATATTTATTTTTATTGCATGTTTTCTTTTAACTTATATTTTGTTTGTGTGTGGAAGTCAATTCTGGTCACTAATTTTTCGGCACGGATACCACAAGCGCATCAGATTTGGCGCAATTTTTTTCAAAGCCCATTTGGCGAAAACTCCGTTTTCAAATAACGCTTACATACACATCTTTAAATTATTTTCTATTTTCAAAAAGATCTTACAGTAAATAAAATAATAATAACAATTAATAACTATAAAAAGAAATATTTTATATAATAAAAAAAAGGAAATGAAAGTAAATAAACATTTTATGAGTAAATAAACAAATAATAAATAAACAAAGGCGGGGTACCATCTCAGATAAAATAATGCCATTTTGACGCCAATTATGTACCCTGGTGCATATGTGACCAGACTTCAAGTAATCGTAATCGTGTAATCGTAATAGATTATAATCGACTACATAAAACTGTGTAATCGCATTGTAATCGTAATCGTAAATTTTAATTTCGAAAAAATCGCGATATAATCATAATCAAAAGATTTCACTTTTATTACAATCATAATCTAATCGTAATCGCAATGCAGATAATCGCAATGTAATCTGTATCAAAAAGCTATGTAATCGTAATCAAGCACAAATAAACGATTATGTTATATGATTACAACTTTTTTTTTCCTTCTTCCTTTCGCGCAGTCCATAAAATACTACAGAGTGTCCACGTTTGCAGCTCAAAAATCACCCCTAAAGTAAGAAGAGGTCATAGGTCATAGTCTGACTTCGTTAAAGGGTATGAGAATTGGAGGGGAAAAACTCTTTGTGGTCATTCCAAGAATCTTGTTTCGCGGGGAGTGGGAGTAATAAAGGATAAAAAAGAAAAAAAAAAATACTATATTTATGGTTTTATGATGGGCACTTAGCAATTTGACAGACAACACCCTCTTTCAAATGTGGGAATCGGAGAATAATGAAAATTGGGGTGGGGGGGGGGAGATGCTTAAATTGCATGTGACAATTTATCTAACAGCTTATTCGCATGTTGGATTTCTCAGTGGTTACATCTAAGTGGTTGTTTCCAAGGTTCCTATGCAGAAATATTCCTATGCAGAGATGCCAAGCCCCCGCTTATTTCGCATCAGAATTTTACTATAGGAAAAGTTATTTTTTAAATCCGCAGAATGTTCCAATTTAATAAAACATTTTCTGTATTAAAATACCGGTATCCAAAATGCCGGAGACTTGGCAGCTCTGCCTATAACATTTTAATTAATCACGGTACTTTTTTTAATCTAATTCAAATTTCTAAAACAACGTTTTTTGGCCAAAAGCAGCTTCTTTCCACACGTGTAACTACGATACAATTCCTTGATGCTGAAATAAAATGTTTTGACTTACGCTATTATTGCTTCCTCTTATTTATTTATTTGAATTTTAAATAAGATGACTCAAAATCGTGTTTTTTAAATATACGGAAAAAATGCATTTCCAGAGAGGGCGAAAAGAACAATGTTTGGCGATTTATTACCTGCGTTTGGCTAAGTGTCTTACTACCTTGAATTTAATACTCTTCACAATACTTCGCTGTTATATGGACTTAGGCGCTTTTATAAATAGTTTGACGTAATTCGGGCTTAAGAAAGTGAGTTTTTTACTGAATATAATACAAATAAATGAAAAATGAATACTAAGAAATACTAATAAAAGAAAAATGAAGCATTATATTGATCTATGTATATTTAAAAATGCATCTGCTAGCACTAATTAGATAATTTATGTGTATATAATACGAGATAAATAGCTTTTGATTCTGTATTTCTATGCTATAAAGTATTAACGTTTGTGTGTTTTTCGTTATCATTGGGAGTACCTAGCCGATTTAAAAAATAATGTGGACAAAAAATGTTGGTAACCATCTTTGCTGCAAAATATACTATATTTTGCGTAGGAACAATAATCACCATCAATGCACGAGCAAAAAAAGTTCGAAAATTGAGAATTCTTTGATGTTAATGTGACTAAAAATTTTAAATCTTTTTTTTTTTTTTTTTTTTTTTTTTTTTTTCTGGTGGCAACTCTTAAGATATAATATTCTCGTTATGAACGATTTCTAAAACATTCGACAATTTAATTTCATAAATTAAACATTTTTTTTTTCTAGAAAAAGTTTTAAACCCAATTTATTGAGAATATTGCAATTTCTAGGATACTGATGGGGTCAGAAACTGTAACTTTGGCATCACAGTAACTTATAGGATGTAAGTGCTCGTTTACGACAAATTTTTAAAAAAGTATTGCTTAACTCTTATCGACAACCTCATTGCATCCGTGGCAAACAGATATTCAATATTATAAACTATTCGGACGGATTTCACACCATATAAAATACACTCCATTCTCTTCAAACATAAGTTTATGTTATTTATAGTTTCTCAAATCGGTGCGAAACTTCTGTTTATGCTCATGACATCATTTCAAAGAGTTATATTTCCAATATAGGAAAATTTGGTGCTTTATTTTCTGTATTACTTTTAACATTTTGCATATTTCCAATTTTATATCCATGCATGGTTTGCTTTTTTTTTTATAAAATAGTATATGCAACTTTATATATAGGATTTTGTAATTCTATGATTCAATATGCTTATTTTCATCATATTTTATCACAATGAATGACCAATTAAAGGTAACATCTCATTTTCTTTACTTATCGCAAGTTATTAAATGTGTATTCCCAGCAATATCGCTCAGACTAATCCCTCTGAGGGAAGTCCTAGTTTAGAGCCTTGATCGGATGACGAGATCTTCACCTGACAAGGCACCCCCAGAGGTATAATTCACAGGTAACTTGGAGGACTTTGCACCCACGACGGATTTTACATGCACCAGGTGCCGTTAGCGTACATGGTGGGTTTTTAGCTAGCGGTGAGCCTCAAACCCACGATCTTTACGTCTATAAGCATGACGCTCTGCCATCTGGGCCACCGCTGCCCATATATTCCTATTTGTCTTATATTCATTTTTCATATCTTGGTAGTTGATGTCACATGTATTGGTTGTTGTAGTCACAATCGGGATTACCAGTTGATAGTTTCTCTAATAGTTGTAATTAGTTGATATTTTCAATTTGTTCACTGGTAAGGTATCGTTTTCGCTATAGGGTGGAGCCTGTTGGTTGGCCTTTAGTTCGTCTATTATTTTTAGAGATGTCTGTTTCTACATAAAGTATCACTTACACTTTTCTTTGTTGGCTTTTGCTTATTTCTGTGATATTAAGCTCGATGGCTATCAGTTCATCCATTTAATTTGTTATCATGGCTGTTATCACTTCGTTTGTATTCATGAATGGGCTCGTGAGCCACCAGTTCATCTCTAAAAGACTACCACTTTACTACAGCGCAGATAGCTCGATTTTTATGGTGCATTTGAATGCCAGTTATTTATATTTTAAATTTTTTTTTGTGCACACAGTGCTTTTTTATTTGGTGCAGAAAAAATAGTTCTTTTAAAGCCCTTTTTTTTTTTTTTTTTTTTTTTTTTTTTTGGTTCAGAAAAAGTAAAGTTCTTTTAATGCCTTTTTTTTTTTTTTTTTTTTTTTGGTTCAGAAAAAGTGAAGTTCTTTTAATGCCCTTTTTTTTTTTTTTTTTGGCTTAAAAAAAAAAAAAAGTAAAGTTCTTTTAATGCCTTTTTTTGTTTTGTTGCAGAGATAGAAAACTTCTTTTAATGCTCTCTTATTTTTTTTTTTTTTTCCGTGGAAGTAATGGTCTTCTAATGTCCCCTATTTTTTGGCGGTGGCGGGATTGAGTAACGCAGGGTGCTATTTATTGCTGTTTAATTTTTTGTAATACTCTGCATTTCAACTCATACTCATGTAATGATGTGTGGATGGGGAGAGAGGCTTGGTTAGTTTTGCCACAATTTAGTGCGAAATTAGGTCTATGTTATTTATAAGCCATCTGATCACTGCTTTGCCTTTTGCTTGTAGGTGTTTATTTTGGGCTAGCTGTTTGTGCCAAAGTTGTTCGTTGTTTGGTGTTATGTTGACCAGGTGGAGTGTTTGTGTGAGTGGGCAAGCTGTGAGGTAATGTTTGCATGTACCTATTAACCCACACTCGCATTCTGGTGTTTCTACCAAAGCAAATCTATGTAGATATGCTGGAAAGGTGCCATGACCTGTGTAGATTTGAGAAAATAGCTTGCAGCTTACTAATCTGTGTTTATCGACTTTAGGGAAGTATTTGTATGTCAGCCTGCCCTTGTCCCCGTAGTCCCACTCGAACTGCCATTGTTTTATTGTTAGCTCTTTAAGTATCCTCTTTAGTGTTGTTATTGGTTTCTCTATATGATAAGGGATTTCATTGTAAGGGTTTAGTGCTGCTTGTTTGGCTAACGCATCAGCATTCTCGTTTCCTTCGATACCAATGTGGGCCTTGACCCAGCTGATTTTAAATTTATTATTTGATTTTTTTATTGTTTGTTGTATTGTATCTATTATTTCATTTACATTAAATGGTTTACTTAATGCTTGTATGGCTGACATGCAGTCCGAGCGTATGCTGTAATTCTGACCTGTGGTATTACCCCATTCCGCTGCTTTCAGTATGGCCAGTAGTTCGGCTTGGAAAACACTGTTGCACTTTCTTAGTGGCATTGACCATGTCTTGATTTTTTGCTCATTTTTGTATGCTACGAAAGCCGAACCCGTAGCACCTGATTCCAATTTAGAACCATCTGTGTATATGGCTATGTCTCTTTCATTGTATCCTAACCGTGGTTCTACTGTTTCTGCTGGATGTTTGCTCCAGAGATTGATCTTTCTGGCATAATCTGTGTGATGTATAGTAACGTTGTGTATGTTTATTGTTCTGCGTAATCTCGTGACTGTGCCGTAAGCTGCTTCGTATTGTACTTGAAGATGAATTGGAATCAAGCCTGAGAGAACCTGAAGTGCCGCCGTTGAGGCTGTCCTATAAGCCCTGACTATGGCCAATGCAAAGTGCCTTCTCGTTTTCACAGGACATCTATTTTGAACACACAAGACGAACTCATCAGGATTCTGGAAGCTGTCAAAGATGGCCATACCCATTGTTCAGCCAGAGAAATTGCATTTTTTAATTTTATTGTGTTTTAAGCTCTGTCACTTTTTATATGAGGTATGTATTTTTGCACTTTTTATTGTTTTTAAATAAAGTTTATTGAATTCACAAGGTTCTGAGATAAAGAACCACAGACTGACTTAGGCCACATGGACACACACTTTTTATAATCACGGTTAATGTAACTATCCAGATCCACATGGTTTAACATTTTCCATATACAGCAGACTCCCTCAAATCCGCACAGCTTGGGACCGGAGATTGTGCGAATTTTAGAATTTTGCGGATTTCTGGTCACTATTTTGTTTGTTTTTTTTTAAAAAGTAATTTCAATGTAATTAGTAATGAAATCAAAAGTATAATGAATGTTTACAATGTACTAAAATATTACAATAAGTAATAAATTAAAATAATAAAATGATTAAAATACTAAAAGCAAACTTCAAGTTAATAATGTACAATTAAATATTTATTATGAAGAGGAAATGTGTTTCTCCTAAATTATTCAATGAAACTTGCCTCATAAAAGTACATTACTAATTCCCATCAGGATCATAAAATAACAAAGCTTTATTTCAGGTTTAGCCAGACTCAATAACTAAATAAGCCTGAATAAACGATAAATACATTTGGTAAGATTGTCTTTAAAAATGATATGAGCAATATCTTGATTTTTTTAGAAATAAATTATTCTTTCTTCCAGGGGTGATTCTCGTGAGAAACTTCCGCAAATTTGAAATTGGGTTATCAGTTCCGCATAGTTGCCAACTTGTACGGTTTTGCGCGCGGAAAAAACAATTACGTAGAAATGCAAATTTCGTAAAAAGATCGCCGAAATAGCAAATATTTCGTAAAAAAAAGGACGATTTCGTCAATGTTTTTGTAAACGAACTTTATCAAAAGATCGATAAAAAACGCAAATTTCCTGTGCCGATCGCGGAAAAAACGGCAATTTCACCAAATATCCCAGATAAAACGCTGAATTCTTCTGAAGACCGCGGGAAAACGCCGATTTTGTCTAAAGATTGCGGATATAACGCCGATTCCGTTAAAAGATCGCGGGAAAAACGCCGTTTTCGATAAAAGATCGCTTAAAAATATTTTGTCAAGAGAATATTTGAAAAAATACGCCGATTTCGTCAAAAGATCGGAGAAAAAACGCCGATTTCGTCAAAAGATCGCGGAAATAAAACGCCGTTTTCGAGAAAAAATCGCGTAAAAATGCAAATTTTGTCTAAAGATCGTTGAAAAAACGATGTTTTCACTTTAAAAAATGGAAAAATGCCGATTTCGTCAAAAGATCGCGGAAAAACCGCCGATTGTGGCAAAGGATCGCAATAAATCGCCGATTTTGCTAAAATATTGCTGATTTCGTCTGAAGATAGCGGGAAAACGCCGATTTTGTCCGAAGACCGATGGAGGGGGGGGACTCACGACCCCCTCTCCCGCCGATTTCCGAAAATGCGATGCGAATTTCCGAAAAAAAATTTTCATCCAGAATCACCCCTGCTTTATAAATGTAAAAACATGAATTCAATAACCTCAACAAAAATTACAAATTAAAAAAAATTTATGGAATTGATATAAAACTAAAAAAGTCAAATTTTGCACCAACATCTGAATTGAATGTTTCATTATTTATATCTGTAAATTATGTACAGATTTGAGGGAGTCTACTGTATATATCTTTTCATGACAATGAAAGGATGCAGTAGGGGGTGGGGGGTAGAGATGTCCTTGAGAAGTCTGTTAGAATTATATGGAGTATAGATGCAGGGGTGTATTTGTAAAATAACCAGAAGGTATACAGTGTTCCTTCGAAAAATTGAGAAGGTACATGGTGTATACTAGTGATGGGCAATAATGAGCTGTTTTTCTTGATTGTATGAACATCTCGATAACTTTCGATTGTAGAAATTTTTCTGGATGATTCCAGTTGACAATTGCTTTTATACCATACCCGCAGAGGCTCGCGAAGAGTAAACTGCATCTGCGGAAAAGTATCAGCTTGGCGCCCCCACCTTCCCCCCGAATTTTTTTTGTCACAGGTCAAAAAATGATGCTAGTAGTATAAATTTGGTGCCCCTAAATTTCTGAACCGGGGTGATCGCCCCCTTTCGCACGGCACTGCATACCCAATTCGCTTTTATCAAGAGTCATCTGCAGGTGAATTGGGATGAGTTGGCGTTAATAAAGACGTCCGATTCGCTTGCTAGTGGGCGAAGTATTCTAGTTTATATGCAAACTTGTAATATGAAATCTCGAACTGGGTCTCCGTTGTAAAGAGTAAAGATGGGGAAAGGGGCATAGGAATTGTATAATATGAATAAGTGGGCATAGGACTTTCCAAAGATATATCACACGAGGTATTGACAAAATTTAGAAAAGGGTCCCTGAGATTTAGTCGGGATCAGTTCTCTGAATGTGCACGACATCAATAAGTGGTCATAAGCTTTTCCAATCATAGGCCACCTGAGGGATATCTATCTCTTTTAAAAATGCCTTCTCTTAAAGTGCAAAAAGGGGGGGGGGCAAGGAAGATGCATAACATGAGTAAGTGGTCATATGCCTTTCCAACAATATGTTAGATGAGGGCTCTATGCTAAATTTAAGAAAGTGCCCAAGGTTAAGGTAAAGTAAGGGGAGGGACGCTGAAGGGGCATAACATCAACAAGTAGTCAAAGGACTTTCCAACCATATGTCACATGAGGCATCTTGATATAAATTTATAAAAATACCTTCCCCATGGGGGGAAAGAGGTGGAGAGGGAGGGCGTTGGGGATAAAGTGGGGGGGGGGACATAGGAGCTGCATAATATGAATAAGCGGTCACAGGCTTTTCCAACAATACGTCGTATGACGAGTCTAAATGACAAGGCAAATTTATAAGAACGCTCCCGGGAGAGGCAAAGTTAGGGGAGGACCGCAGAAGGTGCATAACTTAAGAAAATGATCTCAGGCCTTTCCAATCATATGTCACATCAGAGGATTCGACTTAAATTTGTAAATTTAAGAAGAGGGCGTACCGCGGGAGGTGCATAAAATGAGAAAGTAAGCAGTCAGAGGCCTTAGCAAAAAACATGTAACATGATAGGTCTCAGTGAAATTTAGAAAAGTGGGCTTCGTAGGGGGAAAGGGATACTGGAGTTACATGATATTTATAAGTGATCGCAGGCCATTACAACAAATGTATCACGAGGGGTCTCGTTTACATTTATAAAAGTGTATCCCGTAGGGGCAAGGTGTGTTGAAGGGCCATGGAAGGTGCATAACATGAGTAAATGGTCAAGACCCTTTCCAACAATATATCACATGAGGGGCTCGGTTAAGTTTTGAAAACAATCTCTTAAGGGGACAAAGTGAGGGGTAGTATATGGGAGGTATATGAGATAAATAAATAGTCACAGGCCAGATTTCAACTTCCTGCTTTTCTAAGTTTCATACAGTATAAACATTATTTACTGGAGGGCTTCGTAAAAAAAATTTGTTCTAAAAGGATGATAACACAAAAAGTTTCGAAAATTGCTCCCCGCCGTGGAAACCAAATTCGGAAGGGATTGGGAGTATAATAATATTAAAGACTAATTCGAGATCAGGGTAATCTGAAAATCCGAGGGGGTGAATTTTTTAAGTCGTAGCTATTTTGACAGTAAATATCATTTAAGATATAGTTTTTTGATGAAGCGCTCCGGTAAATATTATTTATCAAATACAAAACTTTTAAGGTGGGGGCTGCGAGATTTCCGGGTATATTCTAAGAAGAAAAAGTAAACCCATAGCCACGGGTGAGCAGTAAATTTCAAACTTTTTTGGACCCATCATGTGATATATCATAGGAAAGATTTCGGACCACTCTTTCATATTATGAACCATTCTTCTCCTGGAGTTAAGTTTCAGGAGGGCGGAAGGAGAGCGATGAGGGGTGAATTTTTTTTTATCGTAGCTATTTTGAGAATAAATATTTTAGAAAAGTTTTTTTATACAACTCTCTGGTAATAATTATTTATTAATTAAAAACATTTTTAAATAGGAGCTGCGTGATTTCCCGGTGCATTCTGGGTAGGAAAAATAAACCCACGAGTGAAGAATAAATTTCAAACTTTTTTTGGACCCGTCATGAGATAGATTATCGGAATGTTTTTGGACCACTCTTTCATATGGACTCTATTCTCCGTTTGAGTTTGAGGCTGTATTTCGGCAATATTTCCCCAAAACACGTGACCTCACGTCACAAATACATGTTCCGTTACTATTCTACGGCATACAACCATGAGTAGATAAACGAGTCGTTGCATAAGTAACAACTATGATGTGGGAAATGTTTCTCCAAAGCACGTGACTTTGACGTCACAAGAATAGGGTCAATTATGAACGTTTCTCCTAGCGGAGTTGAATTTCAGCAGGGAGAAAATGTGAGTTTTTAAATCGTAGTTATTTTGAGAATAAATCTCAATTTAGATGTGGTTTTTTGATGGAGCTCTCTGCTAAATATAATGTATTACATATAAACATTTTAAAGGGAGGTTGTGCGATTTCTGGATGTATTCAGGGGAAAAAAGTAGTGCAGTAGTGACTGCTACCATATGATCAAGTGGCTTTTGCTATTCATGAATAATGTCCATTGAGTTTAAAGTGTGCATCATATGAGATATAAAATTTGATTGATTTGAACTATTTTGGACGAAAAATTAATGACAAAACATCTTAGAGACCATTATTACCAAACTAATAATCAACTATTGTCACTTGTCTAACTGAATACATCCAAAAGAAAATTGCCATTATTCTGAGGTATGTGTTTGCTATAGTTTGAACAAAAACTTTTTAAAGATATGCCCTTTACATATTTCCCCACTCTCATATAGACATATATCATATAGATCTTTGCCAATCGCACATTTCAGCCAACTGAGGTTAGGGGGGCTTCATAACACGATGGTGACTAAGGGAAATTGGGTACACCACCCCCCCCCCGATTCTGGGCACAGAAGAACCTCTTTTCAAGACACCCCACATAGAAGTGTCCGAGTTGAGCCTGGGTCGCTCTTCACGCATCTAGCCCGGTCTTCAGGCTACACACTGTCCATCTCGCGTCACGCAGCCTCATTCCCTAATGAAAGACGGAAAGCTGATTGCGATAGTTGTCACCACCCAACACTCAAAGAGCCAAGGGGATTTATGGACGAAACTTCGGACGTACATGCTGCATACTGATCCAAGAGCTCTGACTAGATGCCCGTTGCGGAACCCGGTGGAACCGGTCAAACCCCTCCTGACGGCACAGACATCGCCTCGCTAAAGTTTTTTCCCAACCTCTTTTCAGATATAGGACAGTTGCAATTGACATCATACTGGAGTGGTGGAACTACCCTGACCTCCACTTGAAATGCAATGGTTATCAGCTGATTGCAAGTTCCCTATTGTAGAAAAGTCATTCGAGAGATCAGACTAAATGCCATTAGCCTTTCTGTGTGATCACGGAAATCTCCACCTAGATGAGAAAAATCTCGCACCAACACTTCCGACTTTCAGTTTGGGAACCGCTTGATATCTCACAAAACCCCGCCACTCATTGCCGCATAGGCCTTTGTCGAATTTTGTGTTTATTGCGCGGTCGTTAGTCAAAATTCGCATTTTTCGCGAGGTCCTTCGAAATTTACGTTTCACATGCGGTCCTCAATCAAAATAAGGGTTTTTACGCAGTCCCTTGGTTGAATGCGTATTTTTTACGCAATTCTTTGTTAAAATGCGCGTTTTTCGCACGATTCTCCGTTGAAATGTCCATGGGCCTTATATTCTTGAAACGTGAAAGTCACATGCTTTTGGGAAACATTCCCGACATCGTAACTATTCATTATGCAACAACTTGCTTCGTAACTCATGACTGCATGCAATAGAATAGTCCTGTTTTTGGGGGGAAACATTGCCGAAATCACAGCATCGAACCTAAATGGAGAATAGGGTCCAATCAGACCAGCCTAGTTCTAAAATGGTGTTTGTCAGCGTTTGGACAAAAATTTCGACAAACATGCGCAAATAAAATGAACTGTGGACAAAAAAATCTCTCCAAGCGTTGAGCCTTTGTTCAATGACATACGCTCTATGCTCTATGAATCCATAACTAACTGCAGAGGATGTCAGGCAAAATGGTCCGTGGACACCAGCACCGGAACTTGTGTCCCATGAACAAGACCATGTGAAGCCGCGATGAATAACCACTGTCGCAAAATGAACATGCACTGCTACATCTACATCCTGAGCCTCATGCACCACTGGATGCCTGATCACCACGAACAACAAAACTTCAATAGCCGACCGGTTCAGAGTTTGTCCCTAAAACCCCTAGGTTGTCAGCCCATTGAAAAGGAGACGGGTCTGAGGCTGTATAAGCAGACTTTCTCCGGAATCCGCAGCTGCTCCTGACTTTACTCCTTCCAAATTATTTTTTCTTCCCTTTACCATTTCTAGGTAGCCGACAACTGAAAATTGCCGTCCATGGCCTTTCATTAAAATTACTTTTTTGTACATCAAGATGCGACCTTAAAGGGTGCAAAGGCGGGCCAATAAAAGGGATGAAACAATTGCAAGATAAAATAGTAACTATCTTTGTATTCTTTTTAACAGTATAATCTCTGTAGAGGAGTAGAAATGGATATTCATAAACTCAGTTCCATTTCTATTTGCTTGATAATTTTAGATATTCGCATTCACGTTCTTAAGAATCGAGTACTGTACTCCCTTTTAAAGGTATATCTAAAATTTAATAAAATCTGATAATTCTGCATAAAAAACTCATTTATCTAAGTTGATGGGAGAGGGCGGAGTAGCCTCCCGCCCCCCTCACTTGCTTTTATCCAATAAACTCCCAAAACTAATCAGGGGTGCCTATTATCGGAATAAACCTGCATAATAAATTTGAAGCAAATTGATTATTCCTATGAAGAGTTATCGCGTTACATGCATACAAAAACTGAAGGCATATTAGCTTTCATGCTTTGATAGCCTGCGAACTAAAAACACGTTAAATTACATTGACCTTGGATAAACTAGAAAGTTGGCGCCGAAACAGTCTGCGGGTTCAATAAAATCACGCCAAATTGAATTGGCCTGGGATAAACTAGTTCAGATCAATGAATAGCAGGCTAAACTAGTTTATCCTATGAACGTTAGGATAAACTAGTTCAGACCAATGAATAGCAGGCTAAACTAGTTTAATGTATGAACGTTAGGCCAAACAAGTTTGGACTAGGTAAAACTACCCTAATTTCCTGCGTATAATCCGCGGATCAAACAATCATTTTTCGACCCAGAAATTTTATTAAATAAAATATAACTTTTCAGATCGCCGTAAATATTTGCCTTCATTTACGAAATAAAATTTCTGGGTCGAAAAAGAATTGTTTGATCCGCGGATTATAGGCAGGAAATTAGGGTAGTTTATCCTATGGGCGTTAGGATAGACTAATTTGGCCTATGAAAAACTAGTTTATCCAATGAGTAAAAAACAATGTTGACGGCCTCAAGTACAATAAACGCTGAGTTTTTTCCACTTTACTGCAATCCTTGGACGAAATTTGTTTTTCGCCGCGATCCTTTGGTGAAATTTGCTGTTTTTCGTGATCCTTTTCCGAAATTCGCGTTTTTGACGGCCTTTTCAAGAAACGTGTTTTGATAAGTGTAAGAGGGGGACGATGGGCTGACCTCTCACCCTTAATTTATATAAATGGGCTTTTCCTGCTGATTTATGAGATTTCGTTCAAATTTCAGATATAAGATCATTTTGATGAAGCACCTCCGTGATTAGTGTTGGGTGTTCATTGCAAAAGTAGAAGCAGGAGGAACTGGGGCTAGCTCCCCAACCTTAGTTTAGACACATGGGTTTTCCATCAGATTTCATTCACATTTTAGACATAGAATCATTCTGATGAGGACAACGTCATGATTAGTTTTGGCAGTTTATTAGATAACCCCCTCCCACTCCCTCCTGAAATTCAACTCCAAGAGGAGAAAGATTCGTAAAACAAAAGAGAGGTGAGAAAACTCTCCAATTATATATATATAACATGATGAGTCCAATTTTTTTTTTTTTTTAATTTACATGTCACCCACCCGTGGGTTCACTCATTTTTCCAGAATACACCTAAAAATGACACAGCTCCCACTTTAAAATCTTTATCTTTAATAAATAATATTTACCGGAGAGTTCCATAAACTCCACATCTAAAATGATATTTATTGTCGAAATAGCTACGATTTAAAAAATTCACCCCCTTATCGCTTCCCTCCCCCCTCTTCTGGATTTCAACTCCAGGAGAAGAAAGATTCGTAAAATGAAAGAGAGGTGCGAAAGTTTTTCGATGATATATATTACAAAATTTTATTTTTTTTTTCGCCAAGATTAACCTTTATACTATATTAATTTCCTTATAACAATTTCCCCAATGTCAACCCCCTTTGGAGCTTATTCATTGGACACATTCTACATTCCTTTCTTGATTAGTGACATGTTGCTTGTCTGCTCATCATCCACATACCTCACTGACGGATGAACACGCCTCTCAGCAATCTCCTCTTTCTCACTCACCACCTGTAGAGGATTACCTGTCAATTCTCCCTTCAACAAAGAAAGAATGTACCTTGAAAATTCTAGTACACAGCCAGGACAATACAAAATATTAAGATAGAGAAATAGCGGAAATTCCAATCTTTAGCAGAGGTGGTCTCAGAACCTGACAGAGAGCATGGGCGGTTATCCCCCTCCCACTAAATTAGATAAATACGTTTCTATGCTGAATTATTCGATTTGCTTTAAATTTTGGATGTAAGTTCTTTCTGACAAGGCAAATCACTGATTAAGTTTGGAAGTTTAATTGTTAAGTATAAAAGAGGAGGATAATTCCTCTTACATTATATAAATAGGTTTTTGTGAAGAACTAGCGGACCCGACAGACGTTGTCCTGGCTACGACTCCAAAAAATCAAATAAATGTACATAAATATAATAATACGCATGATAAATACTACGCTCTTAATTTAATTTTTTATTACAATTATGTAAGGAAATTACTTTTCACTTTGCAGTAGGTTTTGAAGTCGGTTCTATTTTTGATAGAAAAGTTTATTTTTCACTTTTTAGTTAAAAGTTAACGATTTTCTGAAGTCGGTTAATCCAAACTATAGTACAAAAAACATTATTGTAAAGCATACACGTTTGCCAGGAGTGGGGTTCGAACACGCAATCTCTTTCTTCAAGAAGCAGAGCCTGAATCTGGTGCCTTAGACTGCTCGGACATTCTGCTGCACACACACTGTCAGGAAGAGCACTATATTCCTAACAAAATTGTATTTGAATGAAATTTCATTATAAAAACCTGTCTGATGATATATTAGTCGAGAGCATGGCACTTTACAGCGAGAATTTAAGATTTTTGCAAACATCGCTATTCAAAAATAGTAGTATTTTATGTGACATGTTTTTAATAAAATTATATCATGTGTTTCAAACACATTCAAGTTTCAAACAGTGTTTCAAACAAGTTTCAAACAGGCTGCATTGATAGATTTCCTAATTGTAACAAATCTGTGTTCTGTTAGTTCCGAATTCTACTACCAAAGAATGCACTCCCTTTTTAACAAAACTGTATTTGAACAAAACTCCACTGAACAACCTTTCTGTATATAATGTTAGTCAAAGGGAAGGCACTTTAAAGCAAAAATGTAATGTACTTGCTGAAATCACTATTAGAAAATAGTGGTATTTGATGTGGTATACTTTCTTATAAATTTATATCATGTATTATGAACTATCAGTAAGTTTAAAACAGATTGTCTAGATTGATTTCCTAAATTGAACAAATTTGCATTCTGTTATTTCCAAATTCCACGACCAGGTTGTGCACTCCTTTCTTAAGAAAAGCATATTTGAACAAAACTCTGGTAAGCAACCTATCTAATGTATCTGCAATGTAAGTAGAGGGGGTGGCACTTTAAAGCAAGAATTTAAGATTTTTCCAGAAATTATTATTTGTAAATGGTGGTATTTCATACAACATCATTTTTCATAAATATTTATCATATGCTACAAACAAATGCAAAGCCTTAAACAAATCTTGTTAGATTTCCGCATATACAAATTTTTACATACTCACATCTTTTCAATTTTTTTTTTTAATTTTTTGTAGCACAAAATGTTACTGAAATTTATAAAAGTTACATATTATTATTGAGCATCAAAAGATGGTTCTAAATGTGATGTTTTTTGTCAACATATTTTTTCTGTACTTTATAAACACTCATTACTTCTTGCTCTGATCTAAAATTTTGTTCCTTAAGGAAATTTAAATATTTAAATCCAATTTATATTTAAATATTTATGCACTGAAAAATTAATTTTTGGAGAAAAAAAATATGTACTAAACTTGACTTTATGTGTTTAACTGTTAATGACAATTTTCATTGTTTACATTACAATATGTAGAGCAGATAATAGATAATTGTGGATTATACATCAGCGGATTTCACAAAGATAACTGTACATGAGACAGAACATGCTCACTGCTGGTTCAGCCTAAAGCCGGAGGTAGAATTCAAAGTTGAGTACTAATTTAACCAACAAAAACAAAACCAAGGTTAGAGATAAACTCAGTTTAACAATGTTATCTGACCACTTTTGTCGATTTTTTAATTTCATTTTTCTGTAAGAGCTGATTTTATCTGAATCATGTTAATAATTTTTCTTCTTGTTTAACTTGCTTTTATTGTAACAGAATGTGCTATGATCAAGTTATTAATATAAAAGTTGTAGATAATACATATTAAGAAGATTTATAATGAATTTAAGTGGATTTGATGTGTTTTGATTTGGTAAGGTTATGAATGTTTTTTCTTCACCCCCCCCCCCTTTTTTTTGTCATTATCATTATTTTTTTCTGTGGTAAGAGTTGGATGAAAAACTTGTCACTATAAAATTTGTAGATATTATTAAGAAGATATATAAGTTTAAGTGAATTTGATATCTTGAAAATTGATTAAATTATGATTTTTTCTCTTTAATCCATTATTTCTTTTCCCTTGAGCACATCTTTAATTTTATCAAAAATCTGTTATACATAAAGTTTTTGCTCTTTTCAAGAAGCAATAATAATTGCAAAGTGATTTGATAAGTATTATAATTAAAAAATTATGTTTTTCTTTTGTTTTCACAAAACCTCTCCCTATTTCTAACCCCCCCCCCCCTGGTCCAAATTTGTGGTTAATGAACTTGATTGAGATTTTCTACCCCTTAATTTTATGAGAAGTTCGGAAAATAATTATGCAGATTTATGGAAATCATTGTGTCCTTAAAAAAAGTTAAATATGTTTACATAAGTTTCGAACTGGGAGTGTTTTTGGGTGATTTGACATGATTGGCATAGACTTGCAATTTTTTTTCAGAAATTCCAGCATAGGTAGTATTTTTTACCAGTGATATAGTCGTTAAAAAAAAAAAAAAAAAAAAAAAAAAAACCCAGACAGATACACTTAAGGCAGAGGGTATATACTAGAGTGTACCTGTATGTACTATTAGCTTTCTTGAGAAACAAAGGGTATATTGTGTTTCTTAAAAAAGTCCAGAAGGTATACGGCATATACCACCGTATGTGCTTACATCCCCATTTCTTATGAAATTTAGCTAAAATCAAAACTATACACTCCATAATTTCTAAAATATAAAATTACTTTTTTTTAAAAATATGTGTCTATTGTCAGGACATTTTTTTTTTTTTTTTTTTGAAAAACATGAAATTTTTACCAAACATTTTTGTTTTTCGGTAAAACAGGGAATAAAACTATGAACTCAAATAAATTTTTAATGAAATTTTAATTAACTTTCCAAATTTAGGCAATATTTAGCAAAATTTTAACAAAGAATTACGTATATCAAACCTTCTATAATAAAATCTATTCAATATATAGTAGACTGCACATAATACAATGAAACATTCAGTTTAGATGTAGGGACCAAATTTGACTGATTTTAATGTGAATTAGTAATGTATCTTTATGAGACAAGTTTCATAGGAAAAATATATCTCATCTTTATAATACATATTTATTTATACATTATTGTTATTTAAATTTTAATATTTATTGATTTTAATATTTATGTCATTTTAAAAATTATCTAAATTTTTACTATTTTATATTATTTATTTTAATATTTCATTATATTGTAAGCATTTATTATAATTTGATTTCATTGTTAATCACGTTCAAATTACTGTTTAAAAAAAGTAAACAAAGCAATGACTAGAAATCCGCACAACCTCTGGTCCCAAGCAATGCAGATTTGAGGAAGTCTACTGTGTCTCACTTCTTTTTTCAACAACATATTAACAATCCACATACTTGTGTTATGAAGTAAAAGAATTGCAATACTTCTTAAATTTACTAACATATACCAAACTTAATACACAAAACATGAAAAAAAAAAATCCAATGAAAATAGTTTTTAAATTAATATATACAAACTTACAAGCTATATTTAGCTTTATAACATACCAACGGATGAGTAGAAACTTATTAGCAAATTTCATTTCAATATTTAAAATTTTTTTAAGCAATTATGTTTCTCATACAGCGTAGACAATAAAAAATATAATTTTCCAGAAAATGCAAATTAAGATTTTGATACAGTACAGAGAATTATTTACATATTTGCAACTTTTAAATCTACCAAATTTGTAAGTGTTTATATAGTTTTGTATGTATTGTATATTATATATTTGTATAATATGTATTGTTAACCTTTCTGCATTTATTTAAATGGTCATTTCAGGTTTCAGAAAATTCATTTCTGGTTTTTATTTTGAATTGTGCATATAATTGTCACTGAACCAAAAGTAAAGCAATTTTTAGAGTCCTGAATATTTTAACTTGAATTTTAAATCATAAAAGAAAAAGCAAAATTTTTTGTAAAACAGCAGTTTGAAGGTAGATACATGCATTAAGGGGGACTTTTATAGAAAGAGTTTTTTAATATATTTTTTACCTTTTAAGGGAAACTACACATTCTTTCTTTGACCTTTATTTTTAATAATTTTTAAAATTATCTTATTTTTTATTTTAATTTACAACCTTTCTTGAATATCTTAAAATTTTATGATATTGCAAGCATTTATCATAATTTTAATTACATTATTTACATTCAAATGATGGATTGAAAATTTTAAACAAAGCAATGACAGAAATCTGCAAAATTCTGAAGTCTGCACAAGCTCTGGTTCCAAGCTGTACAGATTTGAGGGAGTCTACTGTATTGCAGGAATGTAGTGGAGGGTATAGTCCGTATACCTTCTGGATTTTTTAAAGGAATTCCATATACCCTCTGTTTCTCAAGAAAGCTATAGTATACACACTTTAGGGTATACCCTCTGCTTAGAGTGTATATCCTCTGTTGTTTTTATGACTACACCCCTGCTGTATTGCTTTATAACTGATGATCCAAAACATGTATCTTAATTTTTTCTTTTTTTTCAGGGTTTATAAGTATCATGAAATGATATTTTCAAAATAGTCAACTTACTGTGGATAATAACTATTTTCAACCATAATATAAATAAGAAACTGAAACATATTGCACTTAACATGAAAATTTAATAAAAAATAATCTGAAAATGCATTTTCTTACTTTCATTTGAAGATCACCTAATTCAAAATAGAAACAATTTGCTTTATTTAAAAAAAAAAAAAAAAAAAAAAAAAAAAAAAAAACTGTATGATTTATCAAGGCAATTTTATTTTTTGTAAAACAAAATTTTAAATACAAAATAGATTTCTTTTAACTGGCCTGTTTTCTTTTTTTAATCTCTGAACTCGTTGAATGGTCAAGTGCCAGTCATGTGCATATTCTGGAACAATTAGGGATTTTCTCTTGGTTCACATTCAGATTAAAGTCCAAAAATTAAAAAGCAGTTTGTTGATAAAACGATTTAGTCAAAATTTAAAAACAAATAAAATATAAGGGGTTGTTTACTATACCCCACTCTGCCCTAATATATAGAAATAACAGAAAGTGGTATAAAATGACAGAACTCAGAAATGGACAGATTTGTTTCTTATGTGGATTAGCATAATTATCATAGAACTGCAAAAAATCACATAAAGAAATGAATTTTTCTCTATACTTAGGGGTAAAGTGATAATTTTTTACTACTATGTTGCATCTCTAACACATCACAGAAATTCAAGAATAAAAATTTGAAAAAGAAAAAAACATAGCATGCAAGCGCATTAAATTGTGTAGTGTAAAATTTCATATAAATTTTCGGTTTGTTCACTTTGAAAATTGTATTTTTAAATAGTTCACTTTCTGCAATTCCTATTTTATATAAGCAGTTCCATAAATGAGCAACTTTTTGAATAAAAAAAAATACATATATTATGATTTGATAAAAGTTTTTAGTGGTATTAAATTGTGTCACATTCTATTAAGAGCATGGAGAAATTTTTATCATAAATATTCAAAAAGTTAAATATATATATATATAATGCATAAATAAAGTACAATTAATAATTATCTATGTGATTAAATATTGGTTTTATTCTAAATTTTATCAGTTTTAAATTCATTTATTAAATGCAAAATAAGATCAAATGAGATGCAACAATAAAAACAATACGGAAGATGTAAACAAAAACGTAAACATATCTTGGTTGTATCTATTCGAATTCGAATAAAACAGTCGATTAGGATCAAAATGATTTATTAAAATTTTACAGAAAATATAAATAAGTTTGCGCCAAGATAGTGATACATAACAGTACCTATCAACCCTACTATCCTTCTGCTGTAGCCAAGCTGCCATAATCTATCGAGGTAACTAACCTACGAGGTAGACTGGTTTCGCTTTAAAGTAGCGGACTCGATGTTTGTTGGCAGGAGATTAATCCCCCCCCCCCCTAGGACCTCTGTAGCTGAGTGGTTAAGACATCACGCCGCTAATCGTGAGGTTGTGGGTTCGAATCCCACTGGCTCCATTGCACACACACTTTGTGTGGAGCTCCTGGTTGTACTCCTCTTGTGTTGTAATATTTTCTTGTGTGCTATTTCGTCCCTGTACATTGACGATGGCTTATAAGCAGGCTTCATGTCGAGCACACAAGTCAAATGTATGTGTTCAATAAACAAACAAACAAACAATCCCCCCCTCTCCCCCCTCCAAAAAAATGGCGAAAACGATCCCGAATTTTGTCAAACAAATTGCTAATTTCAACAATCAGTTGCAAAAATAAAATCGCCGCGAATTTTATCACACAGCCACAGTAAGAAGTAATCACTGAGCTCGACATATAACAGGAGTTCCGACTCTGCGGTAGAGGTCTGCACGGGCCCGGGCCTGGCCCGTGGCCCGTACCCGGCCCGGCCCGCGGGCCGGGCCGGCGGAATCGTTTCGAATTTTCTAACGGGCCGGGCCGGGCCGGGCCGGCAGATTTATAACAGTTTTTTCAACGGGCCGGGCCCGGCCGGCAAAAAAATTGAACGGGCCAGACGGGCCGGGCCGGGCCGATAAAAAATTTTTCGGGCCTGCCGGCCCGTTTTAAAGATTTCGGCTGAAACGATAAAATATGAGCTATTTTCAACGAAAATGGTTTAACGAGAATAAGTATAAATGCGGCCATATTAGTTTGACAGCATCAATATAAAAATGCACAGTGTATCGGCATCGGAGGATTACAATATGTGTAACCCGTTTTAATATTTTTTTAGCTGACTCATGCCGGTCCGAGATCACGCTTGCATTATTTTTCTACATATAGACTGGCCGGACCGGTACTAGACTTAATTATTGGCAGAAAACATGATTTGTAAAATTATTAACAGCGATAAAGAACTTATGTTAGCTTAGTCTTTGGATATATACTTCTTGATGATTTTTAAATTAATTTCTCAATAATGCGAAAGTTTGACACATTTTCTGATTAATTTTAAATTGTAAAAGTATAAAAGTGATAAACCTAATTATTGAAGGGATTTGGAATCGAATAAAGTTTTTCATTTTTGGTAAATAAAATACTTGTATAACCTTGTTGACATGTAATAGTTTCTCAAATGATTGCAGGTTTTTCTCCCTTCCCTTGCTATTGCTTCGGAAAAACTATTCAAAACGCTAATTATGACAGTATTTTATTTGTTTGCAGTATTCTTAAATTGCTTGTATCAAAAAATGGATAACGCCATTCGATTATATATTTTCTGAATAAAGATACCTGCTAATCTTATGCGTTTCTGAGAAAAAAAAATGAATTTAGAAATGCATCAGAAAGGAGGAGCTTCTTTGAATTTAAGAATGAATTTGGATTTGAAATCTATTATAAAATGATATAGAAATATATTTATAAATCTTCTTTTATTAAACAGCTTCAAAATTAACGATGTTTTTAGCTTTCTTTCTTTTTTCTTTTATTCTAAGCCATATTAATTTTTTGATGAATCTTTATTCGAATGTTGAAAGCCTAAGAATCATTAGCTTAAGTAATCATTAATGTTGTTAATGTGTATTTGCTGTAAAATATACTGTAAAATCATTCCATAGATACGTATGCAGTATTCTTTAAAAATATCTTAGTTATGTGATAAAAATCTGATTTTTTTAGAAATCGTAGAAACTGTAACGGGCCAAAACGGGCCGGGCCGGGCCTGTTTTTGCTGATTTTTGTACGGGCCGGGCCTAAAATATAAAAATTTAAACGGGCCGGGCCTGGAAATTCCGGCCCGTGCAGACCTCTACTCTGCGGTCAGTCGTCTGCTAGCCGAATTACACCCCGGAGAAGCATAGTAGGCAAGAGAGAAAAAATAGTCCGCTTTTTCAATGTTAGACATAGGAGAAATCTCTTTATTATTATCCCAATTTATTCTTCCCTAATTAAGTAAATTATAAAAACAATGAGAGTAAGTGATCTATAAGAACAGGAACTACACGATTAGTACTTATTTAGCAGAAATATTTTTAATTAAATTGTTTATAAACCCCATCTTTCACATCCATTCGAAATCGGCAGATAATGTTGTTTTGAAATTGGCATTTAATTATCCGGCTTTTTTATTATCCGAATATGTATTTTTATTTTATCATTTCTGAACGAAAGAATACTTTGTTTTTATCATTATGTTTATAGTTTTAAAGAACAATTTACAAATTAATTTCAACAAAATAAAGCTTCAAATTTTAATCAAGGGGTTTTAAGTAACACAAAAATTTCAGAAGTATTAAAACATAAGGTAATTTTTAATATAATAAATGTATTTATACATATGTTTTCATAGTTTCAATGCGCATTATTATCGCCGTAAAACAAAATCTAGAGGGAAGAGGAAGCAGTTATCCTAAAAACTATGAGACTGTTCCAAATATTCAATATCCCCCCCCCCCCCGCGTAATATGTTAATATTTTAGCACTAATTTGTTGTCATTTTATGTAAAAATATCTTCTGTTTGGATTTAAGTTTTTTTTTTTTTTTTTTTTTTTTTTTTTTTTTTTTTTTAAGAATTATAGGTCAAGGCAGCTGTTAAAAGTAGCCTTTCGATGATAAATTAAAGTATACTCTCAACCATGAGGATAATACAAGAAATTAGTTTTGTGGTGCAAAGAAAATCAAAAGACAGATTGCATTTTGAAGATGTATGTACTCGACTTATGCAGGGGCATATGGGGCAATTGCCTCAGGACATTTTTTCAGGGGCTCCCATGATAATAATTAGGATTTTCATTAAAGAAAGTCAAATGCTTAAAATTTGCCAAAAGTTAGCAAAATTCGTACCTTTTCAAACATTTAGGAAGGGAATATACCCCCCCCCCCCCCTTCCTTAATCTCAGTTTCCAGTACTCCCTCCACCCATACAAAAATAAAGTATATCATTAGAAAACTGATGTTTAAAAAACTATTACTACTAAGTATTCTATTCTTTACAAAAGAAATTAATTATTACAGTTTTCTGCTTATGACAGATTAAAATCATTAATTATGCCCAATTTTGAGCCTTCTATATAAGACATCTTATAATGTATGAAGATAAGCAAAGTAAAAGTTTGCAAAAAAATATATTTGAGTCAAACAATCTATGATTTTTTCTATTATCAAACTAGCATTTTTCATTGAGGCCATATTTTTGCACTATCCTGTAATACAGATGTGAGCAGTACAGAGTACAAAATTTATGTATACACCCCAAAACACTGCTTAGTTTAACATTGCCCCCCCCCCCCCCAATCCCTTAACAGAGTATAAAATGTAAAATATATTTTACTTATTATCTACCACACACGCAAAAGATAACGAGTTGAACATAGCAGAATGAGTTATTGTCCTTATCTAGAATTGAATGAAAGAAACACAGAAACATTTCTGGAAATTAAATGTTGAAATATTAAAAATCCCCCCCCCCCCCCTAAAAAAACTGAATTGTATGACGCATCTTGTGTCACCAAACCCTTTTCTGGATACCCCTGTATGTATACATACAATAATATGGAAGTTTAGTGCTAGTCACTTCCACATTATTCACAAAAACTTCTTATAGATAAATAGGAGAAGAGCCCCCCCCCCCCCTTATATGTGGAGCTCAGTGGAAGTAATTTACATAAATGAATAAATGTGAAATTAAATTGGTCACGATTATTTTCACTCGTAACGAAATTAGCAACAAAGCAGCTAGTGTTAATCCTGTGGGAGATTTTTTTTTTTTTTTTTTTTTGGTACCGTCGACCTCTTTTGGTACCGCCGAGGTTATCCCGTCGACCAAAAAATTATCGCCAAACTATAAGATTAAATGCCAATAATCGATGATCGTGAATGTCACATTCAATGACATTAAATACAATTCACGTGTTTAAAATGTCATTTCGACTTTTTATTAATATTCTACTAATTATTTGTTTTTTCGTTATTTAAAATAAAAATTTGGCGAAATTGGTCGAGGGGATAACAGAGTAGTACCTTTTTTTTAAATATCTCGTTTGCATTTGAATATTTTTAAGTGATTTGCTTTTCATTGGATGAGGATTTTTAAAAAAGGCTGTTTTGTATTTTTCCATTTTTGTTTGTAATTAGTTATTTTTAAGGGTGTATTTGAAAATATACTTTTCCACCATCAACAACTCGAAATTTTCCAATGCAATTTAAGACGCATTTTTAAAAGTAGAAACATGAAATTTGCTGAGGGGATTTTTGAAGCGACGTATAAGGTGCCGTGTGATGTCTTCTTACGCTCTATTCATTAAAATTTGATTTCTAAACAATTGTTGTAATTAAGTACCTTCTTAGTGTGATCTTTTTTTTCATTTCCAGATCTCTCGCTTCGGAAAATTCGGATCAAAAGGCCAAATTTGACTGCATTTTTTGTAATATTTTCTGCATTTATCAAAAAGTTGAGAGACACGGCACCTTATAAAGTTTCTAAATAAGAGAATTTGCGAGTTTGATGCGTTTGAGAGGAAAAGTGAATTCAAAAATAAATTGTAAAATAAGCAGTTTTAATCGAAATACACCCTTAACTATGATAACTTCACTTTCGGGGCTGGTTTCAAAAATAAAAGAATCCTTTAAAAAAGGAGGGGGGAGGGTCTGCAAACAAAATCGAAGAGGCAAACAAGTGGGTAAGTGAAATCGCAGATCTCATAGACAGTTTCGTTTAATATTTCTTTCAAAACAACTTATCCTTTCATTAATAAATTCAAATTGTTAATTTATAATTATTAAATTCTTACACTGATGGTAGCACCAATAAATTTAATTTTAAAATCTATCTATATTATAAAGGCCAAACGTATCTGTGCGTAACGCATACGTCATTTTTCGAATGGCAACACTTTCTGATGAAATTTCACTTTTGCAGTTTTCATTACTGCAAATTTTTTAACTCTAGACATCACACATTTTCAATCTTTACACCGTTGTGTAGGGAAAAATATGTTCTTTTAAATGCAATTTGTTTGAAAACTGTATCTTAATTTGTTTTTGAGGTATTAATTTTTTTATAGTTTTTAATTTAATTTTTCTGGAAGTGGCAACTTGAGTACTCCATTTCTGTGCAAAGTAAAGGAAAAATAGCCATAAAGTAAAAAGAAGAAATAGAGAGGACTTATGGTGGCTGGGAGTGGTGCAAAAAATGTAAATCTGAAATCTGCTACATTAAACCCAAACACAACCGCGTGTTTTCGCTAAAAAGAAAGAAACTCTCAGTACTATAGTTTTTAGTTTATAACAAAATACAAAGCTACTTTATAATGCTTAAATTTAAGCAGATCATTTTTATTTAGAGAAAAAACGCACGGCTGATGTCAAAGGCTTTAGTACCTGTTCAATGTGATTCTTTTTTCCCCTCCGGGTTGAATTTTTTTCGCCGAGATAGCAAGCAAACAAAGACGATCTTGGCAATAATTTCAGGTTTAAAGTAATGTCCGGTTCCCCAAATTTTTGTCCAATTGTTTAAGACATTCAGTTATAATTATATTAAAATAACATTATTCGTTTAATGTATTTTTTTTTATAACTTTCAGTTAAACTTGCTAGAGAAGACGATTTTTTAAGTTCTTTTTTGTTACCTGTAATTTTACCAGAAGGAAAATGCAAAACAAAATTATTTAATTTTTCTTTCTTCTTTGAATAATTATATTTTATGTTATTTATTTTTTAGAACCATTCTTTTTTTCCAAATATATTTTCAGAAAAGATAAAAAGTACATTTTCACATAGAAAATTGATCTGAAATAGAAAAAGAGCGATGTAAAAGACAAAATGAGATTTCATAATTCGCCAATATTCAATGTTTAAAATGTAATTGAAAATTTGGTTTGGCATGATTTGTAAAAATCAAGGTTTGCGTATTTCACGGAAAATACGGCATCTTCTTTGCACGTTGAAGTGACGGAGTGCAATGTTTATTCTTTTGTGTTGTGTATTTTAATTTATAAAACGAATTTTAAATTTGTCATAGAGTTAACTTTGAAGCACACTTTTTTGACAAAAATGTACGTGCTGTCATTTCTTTACTTTTAACATTTTAGCATGCGCGTAAGATTTTTCGGTACTACTTGGTTATCCCGTCGACCAAAAAAACTATCGCCAAATTATAAGATTAAATTCCAAAAATGGATGATTTGTGAATGTCATATTCAATGATATTAAAAACGATACACACGTTTAAAATGTCATCAAGAGGTGTTTAATACCCCCTTTTTATTTGTATTTTTATTCATGTTTTACTAATTTATTTGTTTTTCCGTTATTTAAACTAAAAATTATGTCAACATATATAACTTGGCTATTAGTTTGGCGATTTTTTTTTAATTTGGCGATAATGGTCGATGGGATAATCAAGTAGTACCGATTTTTCATATGCGTAAAATCTATATTGTAACAAACAAATTGCGAATGACAACATTTCAGGATAAATGACTTTTTGCAATTTTTTAATCTTTTAAACGTCGCACATTTTCAATTTGTATTTCATCATATAGGAAAAGAAATCTACTTTCAAATGCAATTTGAATGAAAACTGCATCTCATTTGACTCATTTATTGCAAGCCCTTTTTTTTTTTTTTTTTTTTTTTAAATCTATCACGTATCTCCATTAAGAAATAATGATACACAATTTACTCATAAATCTATGAATATTGTTCCTGATAATTTTCCATTATAAAATTAAAATTGGTTGAGTAATAAAATAAAAGAATGGTTAAAAACGCAGATTAAATTATTAAAAATTACAAATTCAACATGTAATCAAACAACTTAAAATGTTACTCTGCCAAATAAGAAAAAAAAATTGAAAATATTTTGAATTTGTTTGAAAACTGTATTTTAATTTACTGATTGGCTGTGGTTTGAAAAAAATCAGGTGCGAATTATTTTTAAATTTATCTCTACCGAGTGAAACTCGATTACGATAAATTAATATATTTGTCCTTAGAAAAATATAAAGAGTTTCGGATTTGTTTCCGGCTAATATACTATAGCAAAATTAAAATTTCCTTTATAAAGAATAAAATAAAATAAAATAAATACAAATTTAACAGACACGTAATTAAATTACCTGCTCGAAGCACTGAAATGACCAGAAACAAAATTGCTGCTGTAACGAAATCTTTGGCTAATAACTTCCGGCATGCGTCTAATACGGAAATGTGACTTTTGAAAAAATTCATTGCTTTATTTGATTCCATAATTAATATTTTTCATTTAACCCTTTAACCTAACCATGTTAGCCTAACCATTTTTTTCCGATATGTAATATTTTAATTCAAAGATTTATTTAATATAATATTGAGATTAATATTAATTTTTTTAATTGTATAACGTAAAAAAAAAATATGTAAGGTTATCAAATACAAATCTTCATACTAATACTTTTCACAGCTATTATTTTATGAATGAAACATGAATGAAAAAATCCGCAAGATACTTAACCCTTTGAAACAAAAAGCACTTCAATTCTTAAAATGCTGAAATGATTGATTGACACCAGAATTTAAAAACAAATTTGTTTCAAAGTATTTAAAAGCGTTTCTTCACGTATTTGACAGAAATAAAATTGCTATTTCAAATTACTGGCGTCAATGTGGCGTTTTACAATTAAAATTAAGTGGGATATATTCTATCTCACCCCCATCAAGGGGTTAAAGGGTTAAAAAAGCTTTTTTGGAGTTAGTTAGCAATCTAAAACGCATATTACATGCAGAAAATTCATTAAAATTTTCAATTAAAAAAATGATTTTTATCTTTGCTATGTAACCCGGGAAGCCCGGGTTCGATCTACTAGTAATTATAAAAGGAAAGTATTTATTTTAATCAAATTAAAAATGTTCAAATCAAATTATTTAAATAAAATCTAAAATCCAATTTTTTTGAAAATCCAAAGCCTAAAAAAATATGGCGGAGATATTAAATAAAATTTTTAATTTCTAAAAACGAAACAAAATGTTTAAGCGAAATTTAAAAAGCTGAATCATTAATAAATCACAATAGTTTTTAAAATTGAAAGAAAATTGCATTCCAAAAAATATTATGATTGTCAGATTAACGAAATCCTAAAAATATAAATTTGTAAACTGGCAAAAAAAAAAAAAAAAAAAAAAAAAAAAAAAAAAAAAAAATTTTTTTTTTTTTTTTTTATTAAATCTATTTTAATATGAACATTTCAAGTTCCAGTATGCGCAGAATCGACACAACGGTGCAACGCACGTCGCAGACTCTTGGGAAGATCTGCAGACTATTTTTCAACTGTTGAAAATTTTGAAAAAAAAAAGTTCTCTAGAAATTATTTACTGCGTGTCATAGTAATATGGTCCGCGCCTCATGCGATTGAAAAAGTTCCGATTCCCGTTGAACTATAAATCAGGGGCGATTCTGTTCCGAATTTTCCGAAGAATTAAAACAATCATTCCCTACCCCCCCCCC
This sequence comes from Maratus speculifer, assembly GCA_964019185.1. Classification (NCBI taxonomy): domain Eukaryota; kingdom Metazoa; phylum Arthropoda; class Arachnida; order Araneae; family Salticidae; genus Maratus; species Maratus speculifer. The sequence goes on from OZ025290.1 coordinate 187,154,960, forward strand.
CCCCAAAAAAAAAAAATATATATATATATATATATATAAATAAATAAAAATAAAAGAAGAAATAAAAATTGGTCATGAACCGGAAAATTCGGATACAAAATGCAGTAGCGCAGTCAAGGGGGTGGTTTCAGGGTTAAAACCCCTCCCAGAGCTAAGAAAGGTCGCTATAATTGCGCTTATGTGAATCAAAACCAAACTTAACATTTAAACGTTTTGGCGTATTTCGGTATCCTCCGCTTTATTGAATCAGATTTAATTTAATAAAGTGATTCAATTAAGTGGAAAAATTATATTTAAAACTCTGAAAGTGCATATTACATAGATTAGTTAAGTAAAAATTGGTTATTTGAACTAAATCATTTTTCTGAGACGTATTATTCTAAAAGAATGGCGATTTTCTGCCTTACAGATGCGCTTTGAGTTTAAGTATTATACAGTGAATATTCTAATTAGTACTGATTCTATTAAACGGCGATTCAAATAACCGGCAAACATCTTTATCAGAAACTCACCCCCCCCCCCCCCCCCCCCCAGAACCGAAATCTGGCTGCGCCACTGACAAAATGTATCGCGAATTTTGACAAATGATTTCCGAAAAAAAATGGATTTTCTCATAGATCACGGGGAAAACTCTAATTTAGTCAAAAAATGAGGAAAAACGCCAATTTCGTTTAAAAAAATCGCGAAAAAAAGGCAAAATTCGTCAAAATTCACGAAAAAAGGCACAAAAGACCACGAAAACACGACAAATTTGGTCAAAAGATCGCGAAAACAACGCAACTTTCTTCAAATAACCGCAAAAACGTTAAATTTCGTCAGAAGATCGCAAAAAAACGCAAATTTTGTCAAAAGATCACGAAAATACGTCAAATTTCATCAAAAGATCATGAAAAGGGGCAAATTTCGCCAAAAGATCACAAAAAACACCAAATTTCATTAAACCGCAAATTCTGTCAAAGGGAAGCGGAAAAAAAATAACACGCACACATAGTGTCAGGCAGACTTGTATAAAACCAAACACTTTCTGCGCACGTAATATTGGGTCAAAAACTTTCTGCAAATTAATTAAACGTTGAATAATGTAATTCACATTTTTTGCGCGATTCGCGTTTTTTATGCGATTCAGCACGTAATTTGCGTTTTTTATGCGATTTATGAATGTAATTAGCTTTTTTATGCGATTCATGAAAATATTAGCCTTTTTTGAGCAATCTGTCTACGTAATTCGAGTTTTTTGAGTGATTTGTGGACGTATTTCGCGTTTTTCATGCGATTAATGAACGTAATTCGCTATTTTTATGCGGTTCATGGATGTAATTTGCGTTTATTGAGTTTTCTGCCGACAAAATTTGCGTTTTTTAACCGATTTATGGACGAAATTCGCGTTTTTATGCGATTTATAAACGTAATTCTCGTTTTTCACACGATTCATGAACGCAATTCTCATTTTTTGAACGATTTCTGAAAGTAATTCGCGTTTTTCATGAGATTAAAGAACGTAATTCGCTATTTTTATGCGATTCATGAACGTAATTTGCGTTTATTGAGCTTTCTGCCAACGAAATTCGCGCTTTTTGAGCGATTTATGGATACAAGCTAGACAAAGCAAAACTGACCCAAAAGGCTCAGCTTTGCTTTGTCTAGCTCGCTGAGTTTTTACACTGAAGAAGAATCTCGTTAGTAGATTCGAAACAGCTGTTTGCTCCCCTTTTCTTACTTTATTTGTGCATTTATAATCGTTGGTTTTCTATCTTTAAACATTTTTGCTCAAAGGCTTTATTTGCTACTAGCTGTCCTGCCCGGCGTTGCCCGAGCCCGTGATGTTATTCAGTTTTCAAATGTGTTATTTGCTTTCTAAATGACCCTTAAATTAAACTCAAATTTCTATGATTTTATATCTTTAAGTCCATTTTGTCAAAATTTATATTTTTAAAACGGAAAAATCGCGAAAAGATATTGAATTGAAAGCACATGCTGTTTGGTATTTTGTTTTCTATGTAATTTGATTTTTTGGAAACTATGCGAACCGAGAGCGAATGAAACCGCGACGGAACATTCAGGTTTTTATTGAATTCGTAAAAATCTTCACACATTTTATTTTGTAAAAAAAGAATTCTATCCATACGAAAGTTTCAAAAATTTTTTAAGTAATGTAAATCTGGTTTATTGAAAGGCTCTAAAGAGATTGTGCTACAATATAGGCATCTAGTTACTTTTAGACGGGATGTAATTCGTGTTTGTCGGTGTATTTGAACGGGTTAAATCTCATATTTTTTAAAAACAAATTGCAACATAAATTATGAGAATGTTTTAGCTTTAAGAAAATATTTTCGGTTTGTCAGGACGTACATAGAATTGCGCCCTGCAAAGGCGAAACCGCAATGAAACGATCTGGTTTTTATTGATTTCCTCAAATTTTTCGCCCTTTTTATTTTGTAAAAATTATTTCTACTCGTCCGAACATTTTAAAAATTTTTAAGAAGGTGTAAATTTGATCTATTTAGATGCTTTTAAAAGTTTGGGCTGAAATATGTACGCTTAGATACTTTTAGCGTAAAAAAAAATATTTTATTTGTGAGTCGCAAAGTGCCTCATTTTGCTGGTGTATTTGAAAGGGTTAAATCTTATATTTTAAAACCGATTGCATCATAGATTATAAAAATGTTTTTAAGATTAAAGAATATGTTTGTTGTTTACCGGTACCAATGGGATTGCGTTTTGCTAAGTCAAAACTGCAATGAAAACGATCTGTTTTTTATTGATTTCATCAAATTTTTCGCACATTTTATTTTGTAAAAAATATTTCTATCCGTCCGAACGTGTCGAATTTTTTGTAGGGAGTATAAATTTGCTCTATTGAGAAGATTTTAAAAGATTGAGTTGAAATATGCACGTTAAGATAATTTTAGCATGGAAAAAATACCCTCTCTGCGAATTGCAAAATGACCTTCTTTTGTCAGTGTATTTGAAAGGGTTAAAAACCAAATATTTTAAAACTAATTGCACCATCAGTCAGAAGAAAGTTTCAACTTTAAGATCTTCTTTTTGGTTTGTTTATATCTTAAAAATTACGCCCTGGAGGGGTATTGACAAAAGGGAGAAAAATAGTTTTGGAAAAAACGACCATTTTGAATATTTGTTTTCAAAGGGTTAACTGCAACATTTTTTCGAATTGATTATTGCATTTGAGACCTAAAAATATGATCTTTCGAAATATGCCTCTTAAGTTTAACTACGCCGAGCAGTTTGGTTGATTTGGATTTAAAAAGTTTGGTTGATTTGGATTTAAAAATATGATCCAAAAACAGAAATAAACGGGGGGAAAAGGTTCTTCCTCCGATTAGATGCGTGATTGAGTTTCTGCGCATGTGCAAACGTTTTCTTTCCCAGAATATTTAAAAAATGACTTTTTGATGAGAGTGAGTTCCGCTTCATATATAATATCTATGAAACTAATCAAAAAATTAAAATTCTGAGCCTCAGGTGCATCAGGAGAGGTATTGGGCTTCTCTAAAAAAAATTTGAGCTTCGTACGTGCCGTAGATTTTGCTAGCCATCGCAGACACACACACACACGCAGACAGAGCGTTTTGTTCTTTTATTAGTATAGATTTTAAAAGCTATATATTCGGTCCGTCTCTGATCTAGATAGTATGATAGACATTATTGGCCCAACCGCGACCCGTAAACTCTAAATTATTTCCCACAAGCCCAAGTTAAGTTGAAAACTTTCTTATTTGTTAATCCTAAAAATTATTAAACAGATAAAATGCAAATTTCATCAAATAATCACAAATAAAGGCAAAATTCATTAAAGAAATGCGAATTTCGCCAGAGGGTTGTGAAAAAAACACGAATTTCATCAAAAAGTCGCAAAAAACCCTCAACTTTTGTGAAAGGATCACGGAGAAAATGTGAATTTCTTCAAAGGATCGCGTTCACGGATAAGAGCGAATTTCGTTAAAGGATATTAGAAAAACGCAAATTTCATCAAAGGATCGCGACCAAAACTGGGTCAATCATTCCTGCAAGAGGAAAAACCCCTGCAACTGACTCAAATCCGAAATGTATGACAATCTACCACGGTGCGCTAAGCGCAGCTAAAAAATAAAAGTAACCAATAGCAAAATATAGTTGTTATCCGGACCCAGACCCGACCCGAAGCAAAAAATCAGAAATTATCTTGACCTTCAGAAAAGAAGTTAACCGGACCCAAACGCGACCCACAACAAAAAATAAAAATTAACCCGACCAGCAGCAAAAAATAGAAGCGAACCGGACATCAAATTTTGTGAAGTGATACGAATTTCTTCAAAGGATCGTGAAACAGACGCACATTTCGTCCAAAAATTGCGAAAAAGAATGAACGTTTTATCAAAGAATTCAAAAGTAAAAACCAAATCCTAAATTGCCACAAATCAGAAATGTATGTCAAACTGCCCCTAATGCACTAAAAAGTATAAGTCAACCGGACCAACAACAAAATGTAGCAGTAGACCGGTCATAAACCCGACCCAAAAGCAAAAAATCAGAAGTTAACTCGAACCGCAGCAAAGAATAAAAGTCAACCGGACCCAAACACGACCCAAGAAGAAATTAATCCGAGCAGGAGCAAAAAATGGAAGTCAACCGGACCCAAACACGACCCACAGCAAAAAAGTAGATAAAACACGACCCGCATTAAAAAAAATAGCTCCGACCCGTGCATCATTCTGGAGTTTCTAAATTTCTAAACCCCCCCCCCCCCCCCTTGAGGAGTCTCCAGATCCGCCCTTGATATTTAAAAACATCTGGCTTCGATTCTTGCCAAAAGTTATTTAATCTTTTGAATTTTTTAACGCTCACAGTCACAAAGATTAAAGCAATAGACTCAGTTTTTAGAATAACGAAAACTACATTTATTGAAAAAAATGGTTGGAATAATAAAAACTGCTATAATAAAATTATTAGAATACTGAAAATGAATGGGGAAAAATGTGTTTTTAATTTATAGTATGTGAAGTTAGTGAGTGACACTTGCAGATTATTAAAAAGCAAGGAGGTAATGTCGGCCATCTTTGGTCATAATTTAATGGAAAGGAATCTGTTTGAAAAGTGGAATTAAAGAGATTTACGGATTTAATTGTTGATAAAAAGCTGTTTTATCGCACGGGACGTAATCTTTGGTTGTTGTAGTTAGATGGGTAAAACAGTGGCAATCTTTCAGTTTGAATATTTAAAAGGAATATTACTATGTACTCATGGTATTTGGGAGAGGAGGGGGAGGGTTATTCTGGTACTATATATATATATATATATTTTTGTTGTTGTTGTTGTTTTTTATCAAGAGTTTATTATTATTATTATTACTAGGGATGGGACGAATAGTGATCTGGCCGAATAGCCGAATACCGAATATTCGGCGAAATTTTAGGCCGAATACCGAATATTCGGCCGGCCGAATAGTAAAATTTTTTTTCCAATAAAGAAAATAAATTTTGATTATATATAATTAAAAAAATAGGAGCTCATTAATAATTATTACTCTTAAATGTGCTTTTAAATGTATTTTTAAATTTGAAAAACTTATTTTAACAAGAAAAGAATTTGAAATTGCATTATATCCTTTATTCTAATGTACATCTAATTGATTTTCAGTAAGTCAAGATGGGAAAATATTTCCATTAAAATATGAAGAATGTATTTCACTTTTATTATCAATTGATACTTCTTACATCCAAAATCAATAATATTCTTAATCTCTCTCTATCTCAGAACTCACATGGACATATTTTCTGAAATAATCTTTAATGAAGTAAATTTGATCATTTAGAGTTTGTGTCCCTAGTGATAAGCAAATTTGTAAGAATGAGACTTCTGAAATCAGATGCCAAGCTTTAAATTACAAATTACGTTAAAGCAGAAGGTTATGCTTAAAGTAGAATGCATATGTTAACAAAATCTTTGACATTTGAATCGGCACATACAATATTCAACTTATTCAATAAGCATTAAAAGGATAAACAGAAAATTGATAACAACATGAAGGAAGGAAGATTAAATTAAAAATATATACATAATAACGTTACATATTTAAGTCAGTAATTATGCAAATAATTATTTAAAAGTGAAAACTATAGAATGAAAAAATTATTTTGTTGAGTATTTAGAATTTATATTAAAATATTTATAAAATCATCTTCATAAAGCAAGTTGTGTCATCTAATGTGTATCGAGTTTGACACCAGTTCTGCTTTCAGATGTACCGTTGCATTTGGAATGGTTATATATTACATTTAATTTTGAAAATGAATCTTCGTTAACACACCAAGTGAATAAATTTTTTCATTTCTTATTTTATAGAAAATAAGTTATGAATTTCATAAGAGTCTTGTTTATATGTGCATGGAATTTGCAGACAATAAATATGCGAGCATTTTAGAATAAGGCAGTGTTTTTATATCTTGAATTGTAATATATCATTCTCTAATCATGACATTTCCTGTACAATTAAATCTCCAGCTTGGGCAGCATTTTCTAGAATATCACTAACTTTTATAGGAAATACAGAAAGGCTGTATATTTTTTAGTATCGTAACTCTATATTTTGTAAGTAAGAATGAGAATGACTTCATAAATGAAGTAGCCAATTTGGATTAGAGAAAAAAAAATTGCAAGAATGAAATTCTTTAAATCCAAAATTTATTTGGCAAGATATCTTTCACTATTCGGCGAGATTTTAGCAATATTCGGCAAGATATCTCTAAATATTCGGCTACAGGTATTCGGCCGAAGTATTCGGTCAACAAGCCTTCAATATTCGGCCAACCGAATATTCGGCAAAAGGGCCGAATAGGCCGAATACCGAATAGTGGCCGAATATTCGTCCCATCCCTAATTATTACTTTGTCATTATAGCGTTATTATAAAATAAAAACTGGAAAACATTATTTCTGAGATTGTATTTTACTGAAAAAAAAGAAGAAAATTAGCCTGGTGAGGGCACTTAATTTTAATGCAATTATAATCAATTTTAAATACGTATTTGCACATACGAAATTTGTTGAATAAATGACGTTTGATTAAAAATGTATAAATGTTTCGGGAAGTTAGTGAATGACACTTGTAGATTATTAAAAAGCAAGGAGGTAATGTCGGCCATCTTTGGTCATAATTTTAATGGGAAGAAATCTCTGAAAAGTAGAATTAAAGAGATTTACGGATTTAACTGTTGACAAAAAGGTGTTTTATCGCATGGGACATAATGTTTGGTTGGTGTAGTTAGACGAGTAAAACAATAGCAATCTTTGAGTTTGAATATTTAAAAGGGATATTACTATATACCAGGGTTGGCAAGTTTTTGACAGTGTGCGGTTTCATTCGGTTTAAACCGTCATGTCAAAAACCCCTTGTCAAAAACCTCGTCAGAAACCTCAAATACTACACTGATCTGTAAAATTTCACATTAAATATCTGTCACATATATACAACATTAGATGTAATATTAAAAATTCTCTATTACTCTATTGTAAAATATCATTTTAGGGAATTTTTTTTTTTTTTTTTCATAAATCAGAAAATTTGGCCTGCCTCCAAACTTGCTCAACTAGCAATGCTTCTACTATCAAATCAAGCCCTGCTAGCTCAGCATCAATTGAGAGAGTATTTTCTAACTTTGGCTTCATACACTCTAAACTCAGAAATCGTTTGGGTGTAAATAAATGTGCTAAATTGGTTATGTGCTATAGCATGCTGCGGTGTAAAATTGATACAGATTATTAACTATATAAAATCAATTTCTTCTGTTTGAACATTCTAAAAAACAAAAATGTTTTATTGCAATTAAAATAATTTAATTTTTTTGTAATTATTAAATTACAGTAATTAATGTTAAATAAAAAATTACTTAAATCATTAAGACTTATTCAATGTTTCCCTCTTGTTCTTAAAATGTTTTAAGGCGCATTACATGTTTTTGACAATTTAAGCCAGTTTTTGACGGTTTAAACCAGTTTTTGACGCTTGTCATGTCAAAAACCAGTTTCTGACTATTATTTGAAACCCAACCCTGCTATATACTCAGCTATATACGCTAAATAATGCGTGAAATGCAAAGTATCACAACTAACTAAGTTTTTGTCTTGCAAAAATGAAATTTTTAACCCCAAGTTGATTTTAAATGCGTAGTTTTATCTGAACTAAAACAGCGTCTATACTTATGTATCAAAATTATTCAAGATATCTTAATTAAAGGCCCGCTAATTAAAATGTCTGTTGACAGCATACTCTCATCGATTAGTTATACGTTACAAAAATAACAATAGTTGTTGAAACCTGTTACCTGTGAATGTGTGGAACGATGTAACCTAACCAAAAGTAACTATATTTCCCATCTCTAGAACAAATGTAACTTGTTTTAAAAAAGTACTTTTCTTTTATGTCAATCTTGGGAGGTTTGGATGCATATATACCGTACTACGAGGGATTGGTCTGCAGACTGTTTTTTAAGTTTCTACTAGTGTGTCAGACTAAAGAAAAAAAAAATCTGCTGCTGGGGCTGTAAGTACACGAAATTTGAAGCCTGTGACTAATACAGTTTTTGTGTACGGATTCTATGATGGACAGAGACGAATAGGGTTTCATCAGATGAACGAAAGCCTAAACACAGACTTTTGTAGATATAGACCTCAGGTATGGAATGAAATAAAAATAAAACTAGCAAAAGCCATGCTTTGTTTGGATTCGCGAAGCATTATTTTATAAAACAAATATTTGAAAGTAAAAGTATTTTTTAATATTATTTTTGCATCTTTATTAAACAAAAACGTTATTTTATGTTTTGGCGCATTTTAATTTTTTATTTATGATGTAAGACTGGCATAATAAAATATTTTCGAAGCAAACTTTTACAAAATATTTTTAAATTTTCAACTAAAAGCTCTTTTAAAGATGTTTTTACAATTTCCAGTAGCCACTGGTGTTTTTATATGTTGTTTGAAATATGCATGTTTCCAATCTTTGTAATTAACATCAAATAATCTTTGATAGCTATTTTAGAATAATATATTTGAAGAGAGCTTGAAGAAAGTTACTTAGTCAAAATCCTATTTTCTGGAAAAACATTTGAAATCTGCTCTCTTGATACTATGAATTTTTTCCGTAAAACTTTTTTTTCTAATTTCTTCGTTTTTATACATGTTAGCGTATCAGAATTTTTGATATTATAGAATTTTTCGTAAGGAAAATTTCCTATTGAATGCTTAATTTTGAAGGATTTTCACTCTCGACAACGTTACGTACGTTTTTAAGCCAACTGATGTCTATATATCCTCAATATCTATAACTGCTTCATCTAATGTTAAACCTTGGGATTTATGAATTGTAACAGCAAAAGCTAACTGCAGAAGAAATTCTTTCCTTGAGCAATTTATGCTTCCATTTTTCTAGAATTTAATTATTGGAGGAATTGGTACGCACCAATTCTTATAAGTTAAATTATTGTAGTATTCAAATTTATCCATGATTATTCGCGATATCTGGTCTGGTGGCTTGTGATTTTCTTTATTACGTGCAACAAAGTCTGAAGTCCCGTTCACTAAATCTTTTTCGGTCCACAAATAGGAACGTAACATTACTTTAGATCCAAATGATAAAGTAAGAAATGGTTAAAGTCAATTTGTCGTTTCTGAATCGGCTAACTTTGCTTTAGTACATTAATAAAGAGCTTGAATCGAGGCAACAACTTCATGCTTCAATTCTTTTAATTTTTCATTTATATAGCAAATTTAGCAATTAATTTTATTTGTTTACAATTATTTTGTTGCCACTTTACAAAAAAAAAAAAAAAATCCACAATACAATTTTTTTTAAATGTTTAAGTGTCATTTGTGCAAACGATTTTGCTGAATAATGAAAACATATTTTATTTATTAAATTAATCATGATTCTATCTATTATAACTTACTCCATGATTTATATTTTTTTCTGAAAATATACGCGTTTCATTTTTTATTTATTTGCTAAAATGCGCCCGTATTGGAAATGCATGTAAAATAAATTAATTAAAATAATAAATTTTTTAATGTTTTACTGTAAAAAAAATTATATTCTGCAAAACTACAGATCATAATTTATTTTTGTGTTTAATTTGAAGTTAAAATATTGAATAGTTTTTTTGTAAAGTGTACGACAAAATGTAATTTGAGTGGCCTAGTAGAGGATTCGCTTCGCTCATCCTAATAAATAAGTAAATAAAAAACATTTAAAACGAGATATTTAAAAGTTTTTCCCTCATTGGATTAACATTCGCGAGCAGGTCTTTTCGTGTGATTGAAGTAATCTCATTGGACAAGCAATTTGTTTTGTAAAACTAATAGTAACATTAATGAGCTTTTGGGTAAAGGAAAATTTGATAATAACTCTTAATGAATTGCATCGAAATATACACTTTCACAAATCTCCCTTTATTATTATCATTATTATATTTTTTCTTTCATTCTGAATTATACACTGGATGATCGGTTTACGAATTATTTGGTTTACAAACAGATCGGTTAACCAACAATTTGAACAAACTAAAGAATACGTTTAGTAAATGAACATGAGAGATTTTTATAATCGGATAACGAACACCTTACAAAATAGAGTCCTGAAGAAGCAATTCTGTGTTTAGATTTGCCAAGCTGTGTTTAATTGCATCTATTGTCTACTTAAGATATCTTTTAACAGTTTTATTATGATGACCTAGTTTTCATGGGCTTCCAGGCCCTATATTTTAGGGTCCCAAATTAAAATGAACTGATTAAAAACTTCTCCACTAAAAATAATCTTAAGATTATCTAAAGAAATCGTCACTTTCTACAAAAATTCTACAGAAATTTTAAGAAAATTTGCAGAGTTAGCTTTATCTTTAAAATATCTGCAGAATCTTTTAAGATATTCTTAAAAATATCTGCAAAATGGGCCAAAAACCTTCGAATTTCCCACAGATTTTGGACCAAAAAGCTATAGATTTTCTACAGATTTTTTTTAGTGGGGTATTATTTTTATATTTAAAAATATTTCTGAAAGAAATATTTTTAATACCCCAGCGTTTGACATTCCTATCCAACTTCATATGTGAATGCAAATATAACCAGGGTTCGAGAAAGAGAAAGCCACTTGTTTTGATGATGAGAATTTCTATCTGCCCCCCATCCCTTCTCCGTTCGAGACAGCTGCCATAGGACTTTATTACTGTTGACATTGCATTATGTAACAAAAAGCTATTATTAAGTACTTTCAAATAGTAACTATTTCTTTAAAGAGTTTTTTGATACCAAATTTTTCCATATGCAAAATTATGTTATTCATATCGCTTGCTTCATTTGAATCATAAAAGTATGCGAAAAGTAAATGTAACCTGTTTAGTATATCATTATGAATAAAAAAAAAATAATTAAAACAAATTTATACACTTTGATAACGATATTATTTACCGAGGGCGGGGGGGGGGGGAGGGTTAAGAAATGATAATGCATAATATCGGAAGAGGAAGGGTTCAAATTTGATATCATTATATTTGCACAGCCCCTTACTGCGCTGAACAAACAGGCCTTGGAGCTCCTGAAAATAGGAACACGTGGTAACACTAATTCTAATGCTCAATGCTCGAAGAGGATCAGTGACCTTCATTTGAGCATACAAACAGAAAATATTCATAATTGGATTGGGAAAAAATTACTATTTATTACCCTCAAAATAAGTTTAAAAGAAAAAAAAGAGAGAAAAAAAACCCGGCAGTTTAAGGCGCCAGCTGGCTTGTCAGCAAATTATAAAAACAAATTTCAGTGAAACATACGCATAACACGAATAAAGAAATTTATTTGATGATTAAGGTCCGAGCTCAAACAATATTTCTTATCCTGAGAGTTTAAAATTGCTTAGACAAGTTACACAGTAGTTTTAATCAATGGTGAACAGAAATAGCTGATGAGCTGAGAATTTACGACCTAAAATGTTCACATCGCAACCAACTCCTTAAATCATTCAAGTGGTTCATAAATTTATGACCTTTCTGTTTATAATTTTAATCAATAAGAGTTGCTAGCTGTTAATAATAAGCATTTGTTGCTAATGGTGTATAAAAAACACTGTTTCCAGATGGCCATTACAGCTCTCCTAATGCGTCACTAAAGGAAGATTCATAAAGAATTTGTTATATACGGGGTGATTCTAAATCCATGGTAAAAACCTTAAGAGTTGGTACAGGAGATTGTAACAATCATTTATTATATAGTAATGTATGGGCGCAAATGACTTGTTGAGGTACAAATACAAACATCAGGAGAGCAATTTGTTAATTTTTTTTTTCTTTATTTCAAAATTTCTCATTCATACCAGAAACTTTTATACTTTTTTCATTTCATAACAAAGAAAAAAAATTCCTTTGAAAATTTCCGATATGAAATCAAAGTTTTTGATTTTAAAAAGAAAAAAAAATTCTTTTTTTTATGCATCTTTTACATTTGACAGATGTCAGTTTAGCGTTTTATTTTAATTAAAAACTTTCAATTTCATAGTAGAAATTTTTAAAGCCTTTTTTAACGCGTTCCATCGAAGTTAAAAAATGTTTATACATTCCGTTTGTCTGTTCGTCTGTCCACGCTCTAACTCTCGTAAATGTACTCGGATTTTCATACAATTGGTAAACTTTATTTAAAGTCTCCAAGACATGTTTGATATTGTATTTGAGCTTTGCATTAGTAACAGTTCATTTGTATAGGAGCACCCAAAACCATGTCCATTATATTATGGCATCCATTACATTATGGCCTACGTAGAAGCAGTGTTGAATTCAGGGGGATCACCACCGGAGGGGGCAATGAGATGCTTCTCCGGGAAGATTTGAGATGAGTATTTTAATGGCGTTACGCTATTCAGGGGCGTGCCAGCAATATTCGGCGCCTGTGTGCAGAACTGCATTTGGCGGCCTACACCCCCCCCCCCCATCCAATCGCCTGTAAAAATAAAACTTTACCCCCCCCCCAAAAAAAAAGAACTATAAATATTTATAAATGTATAGTTGCCATTCTTTTGGAGTTTTTTGAACCAGAAAAGTAATTTAATAAAATATGTCTTGTTTCTTTACAGTTCGTACTTTATTTCATTAAATAAATAAATTTCTGTTTCCAAACATGCTTAAATTACTTGAAAAATAAAGAAGGGTGGCAGCTATGTAAATAAAATTCGTAACACAGTAAAACCTGTGTAAATGAAAGCCCTCTCTATCACAATCCTGCGTTACGGTAAAATTTCATTATCCCGGAGAAAATAATTTAATGCAATAACAATAGATTGCATCTAAAAGAAAGATGTTTGTTTTTTCTTTGCATGTATTGGCGATGGCTAAGAAAATCTACCGCACATAGAGATCTCAAAATTTGGATAAGGATCGATGATGGTAGATGCACCGTGCACCTGACACTCAATTTTTTTTGTTAATTACTCGAAATATTAATTAAAAACCCTTAATGATCATCGCAAAATGACGATCTTTTATTCCCAGGGGTCGTACATTTCTGGGAATTTTTCAGGACAAATATCAGTATTTATTTATAGAAACATACATCTAGATTTAACGTACGAAATGACACTTTATTTTTAAGAAGATATTTTCTATGAGAAAATACTGGTGCTGAAGATTTTCTTGGTCTTAAAATTTCAGGACATGTACGACCCCTGTTTATTCCTCAACGAGATCATGTTTGTGTGCTTCCCCAAGCAGTCCTTCCCACTGACCAAAAGCGTAACGTTTGATTTTTTCTGCATTTTCAAATTGGGATATAGTGAAATCCCGGAAAAATTACAAATAAATAAATAAATAATTATAAATAAAGAAAAAAAATGATATTTTTAATTACTATTTCAAAAACCCTTTTTATTTGGCAGCGATTCGCATTAGTTTTCAAGTTTTCCATTTCTCTGAAGTTGCAAACGTAAAAAAAAAAAAAAAAAAAAAAAAAATCTTGATACATTTATAGTATTTTTCAGGTTCAAATAATATATCTGGTGTGAAAATATTAATATTTACAGTTCACAAATTTTTTTGAAGTCATTTCAAGGATTCGCCAAACATACTTTTTCTCTCGGTGCAAATTATCTCAAGATATCGTTTCCCAATTAAGAAATATGTGATTTTAATATAGTTTCGCGATAATAAATAAAAAAATATGTATGAGGGATTGTGTGCATTTCTATTATTTATTTTATTAAGATATTTTTTTTTTTTTTTGTCAAGATTGGAAGTTTTATACTCAAATGTCAGAAAATAAATACAAATTTACTGTTAGCTTGAAAAATCAGACCTTAAAATGAATAGCACTGCCAGTACACTCTACTGGAGGCAGTGGGAAATCAACTCGCGGCCTCGCGCTTCGATTGGATGGATTTTCATTTAAAAAGGAAAAATCATATAAATTCAAAATTATACACTGCTAACAATATAATGTTTGTTCGAAAATATTTTTATTCAAAATTATAAAGTCAAATCAACATGCTGCTGAAGACATTGTCTTCCCCACACCCCATCTCTACATTCGTTTGGAAAAAATAACATTCAATATTTGACTTTAGAATATTTAAGGTTATTGTAATTGGCCTAGGTGATCCAAGGCGGTTAGTTAGTAGAACATAAAATGCACGGGATTTTAAAACACTTTTTTCATAAATCTATATTTTTCCATTCATATTAACAGTCATCTTTGTAGTTTCTAATTTATTTATGTCTAAATTGAGCTTTTTTGTTTTTGTTTTGCCATTTTAGTCTCTGTGACGTCTACGGTTTTGTGTAATGCTAATAAGTGCTCATATTTTAAAAATTCAATTGTATGTTCGAAAATAAAATGTACAAATCTTACAAACATTACAATAATTTATGCAGTATTTGAATAGACACGAGTGTACGCAGGAAGTGCAGGGAAAGGCTCCGCCTTCAACCGAAAAAATTAGAAAATTTGGACATCTATGGCAAAATTTAGTCTATCTTCATCAACTCTCCCCCTTTTTCGCTATCATGGTAATTCCAGTGTACTAGATAGGTAAAAGATAGATAAAAGGTATTTATTTCGCTCAGAAATGTATGGTGTGAAAAACAAATATGTATAACAATTTTGTTCAATACATAATAGTTTCCACAGAAATGATCATTAGTAGAAGTGCTGAACAAAATTATTGCTTTAGTCGCTTAAAGTAAACTTTACTCTTTAAGTGCGAAAACGAGCGTTAAACCCAGCGGCGCCAACTTATATGGGCCCGTGGGGCGTGAGCCCACCCAACAATTTGATATCTCTATCCCCCCATTATTAATTGAGTCCACCCAATATTTATGTATTTGTTCAAAAATTTTTTAAGCCCACCTAATATTTTTCAAAAGTTG
Organism: Maratus speculifer; assembly: GCA_964019185.1. NCBI lineage: Eukaryota > Metazoa > Arthropoda > Arachnida > Araneae > Salticidae > Maratus > Maratus speculifer. The sequence goes on from OZ025290.1 coordinate 187,170,354, forward strand.
GCGCCCCTAGTTAAACCTACGGCTCGGAATGCCAACAGCTTCACAAACGGCTGATGCTCCATTTTTAAAAGTTAAGATTTGTCTCACAGCTGACGCCAGTATCTCCAATCAAAAATCTGTAATCAGTTATCGATTACCTTAAATAAGTTTTAATTATTTAATGCTATTAAGTTGTTATTCAGTGATTAAGGTTTCTATAGCTTCTTCGCCTACAAAACTTTTGAAGATAGATTGCCCTCTGAAAATCTAATTTTAGATTTATTCTGAATTAAATTATTGCTGCAAATTATTTTAAAATAGTTTCTGAATCATAGGGGACTTATAGCTATCAGCGTGAGATAGACGCGCATCATATAAAACGTTTCCATAGCTGCCAACTTTTACGCATTTTTGCTACCACTAAAATTGTACAAAGATTTTCCATTTGTTTAATCATAAGATTTCGACGATTAAATAAGACAATACTTACTATAACATTTTTGTGTTAAGAAAAATGCATAAAAGTTGGCAGCTATGCGTTTCTAACATATATAAGTCTACCTCTATTCATTGACTGATATTGTAGGAGAAACTTTTACCAGTATTTAAGAATAATAATTTTTTTCTTATTTATGATAAATTCTGAAGTAAAGTGACAATTGTTTCTTATAAATAATAATATAAAAAAACAAGTGAAATTTAGCTTCTATGGTAATAAAACTGTATATTATGCTTTTCCACCGCAGTGAGATACAGTCGACTCTCGTTAATTCGAAATCGGATAATTCGAATCTTCGCTTAATTCGAATAAAAATGAAGTCCCGAAATTTTCAATGCCAGAATAACGTTAAAATTTTTCGTTAATTCGAACTCATTTTCTCTTGACTTCGTTTATTCGAACTAACGAGAATTTCGATTTTTCATTTTTCTTTTCTTTCTCGCGGATTTCAGATCATTTGAATAACTTTCTTTCTTTGATTTTTGTGAAAATTGTTCCGAACGAATATAATCCAATGCATTTGATATCCTTTTCTTAGTGCCCTGTCTGTCCATCAGTGACGCTTTAAAATTTTCTGCCATTGTGCTGGTTTCTAATATTTTAATTAGATTATATTTTCAAAAATTCTAATCTAATATTAAGTCATATTCTAATGATAACAGACGAAATAACTTTAAAAAACAATGTAACATTAATTCCTTTGCAATAGTACCATAATAAGCATGTTTTCATTTCATTTTTCCATAATACGAACATTTCTTGCAGTCCCGACGAGTTCGAATTAACGAGAGCCGACTGTAATAGTGTTGCATATTTTCAGCTATGTAAATTTCGGCGCCTTTTATTATTTATAACTATATATGAGGTACGCCTCTGTTTATAAAGGTTGGACAGGTATTGTCCAAATGGATTCATTAGAGGATTCATAAGTAGAATAAAATAAAATTTTAAAGAAAGAAATGAATAATAGATGAATAATAGAAATGAATAAATAATTTGTATAAGGTAAATCTACAAAAGATAAATCAGATGCCAAGAAAATATATTACATTTTAGTATGAATAAATTAAGAATATTTTATTTTTAATATTTTCTTCTCAACTGAAATCTTTTGGCGCCTTTACTGCTTCGGCGCCTGTGTGTGCCGCACACTTTGCACACTGGGTCGGAATGCCCCTGACGCTATTTCAAAAATATTGAAATTTGCATAAATTACTGAATTTTATTACGATTACGTTAAAACAGGGCATTCATACCATTTTAAACCCATTTACAGGGACAAGAAATCGGCTACAATACTAATTTGAGTAATAATTGCTGGAAATGCGTTTTCAATTTCGATATGCTCTTTTAAATTTAACTGTTTTTTTAAGTGCGTTCATAATTATATAAATAAGTCGCACCTATGGTCGTCGCCTGATCCGTCCGTCTGTCTGTCCGCATATAACAGCACAAAAACAATCCAATTGAATCGTTTGAAATTTTAAATATATATTTTTTGTAGAATTTTGTTGAGTTACTTCAATACACATTCTTTCAATTACAATTTATTCATCACAAAATCTTTGTCACATTATGACTCACAGAGTGACAGTGACAGACAAGACTTACAGACAGACAATTTCTAAAAACCATCAAATTGTCTCCAGGACCTTTTAAAACTTATAAATTTATCAAAACCGGAAGTTGAAAATTTTCACATATTCGATACTTTCTTCTTGTAAAAATTAAAATAATAATAATATAGTGAAAAAAAATAATAAAAAAGTGAAAAATAAAAAATAAAAAGACGTAACGCTGCTAGGGGAAAAAAATAGTCAGATGTGGCAATTCTAAAACTTTCTTCTATCTCTAACATATTAATACTTTCTGAAAAATGCAGTATTGCGGCGCCACCAATTAAGACGAATTACACCAAAATCTAGTCAGCAGCAACAACTTATGCTAACTCCAAATTCTGACTAAATCTAAGTTTGATCAAAATCAGTGCATTAGCTTCTGAGTTAGAAGTATTGCGGAAATCTTTAAAAAAAAAGTCTGCATAACAGCGCCATCTGTTGTGCAATGTACACCAAAAACAAATCAGGAAGATTTTTTATTAGGTACTAACTGAATCTGAAGTTTGATATAAATCCATGCATTAGTTATTGAGATACAGCTATAGTGAAATTCAGAAAAATTAGGCATAGCAGAACCACCTGTACCATAATTTACATCCAAAACTAAACAACACTAATCTATATTAGAGACTAACTGAATCGGAAATTTCATGAAAATTCGTGCATTAGTTCATGAGTTAGAGCTATTACAGTAATCATGAATAATGCAGTATAGCAGCGCCACCTCCTGAGCGATTTGCACAAAAAAGTTTTCAGCAATATATTTATATCTAGGACTAACTCAGTCTAAAATTTTATGAAAATTCGGCCAATAATTCTGAGATATATAGCTACTGTGCAAATTCTGAATAATGCAACATATCAGAGCCCCCTATTGCGCAATATACACCAAAAACTAATCAGCTCCAATTTAGATCAACGTATAGCAGAATATAGTTTTGCGAAATTTTGTTCATTAGTTTCTGGAGATAGAGCGAACACAAAATTTTTGTCACATACAGACTCACAGAGTGACAGACATTTTCTAAAAACCATCAAATCATGTTCAGTCAGGACCTTTTAAAACGTATAAATCCATTGAAAACCAGAAGTCGAAAATTTTCCCGAATCGAATATTCTTTCTTCTTGTAAAGGTAAAAGAAAGTAAGAAATCCGTTTGCGAACAGATTTATGCAATGAAATTGTGCACTTTAATTCGTATACTTTTATACCGCTTTCCAACATATAGTTGATAAGTGATTATAAACTCGCTTTGTCCTGCCATTTGTTCATCCGCACTTCAAAAGTGTAACTGTAACATTATTGCTATGTTCAGTGTTGAATTCATTTTTCTCCGGGAAGAAATTCTGTGGCTCTGGAGAGGGGGAAAGGGTGCATTTGTTTTACCATTAAAAACACGAAATCTCAAATCTTCCGGAGGGGGCATCTCATTGCTCCGAAAGGGAGATCACACATTCGGGCACCCACCAAAAACTTGGCACAGGCGTTTAATCAACTCCGAAAGGGGGGGGCGAGGGTGGAAAACGTCCCTCCCGGGTCACCCCCACGAATTCAACACTGACGGTGTAATTGTGATTATGTTATAGTTTATTTATAATTTACAGCCGATCAAAAGAAAAAAAAAATGCGAAAACAGAGGGGGGGGGGGGCGTTAAAATACTTTGGTGGGCTAATCCACACGCCTTTTTACTTCCATTTTAAGGGGGCTTAGGGGTTGAAAACTTTTCAAAAAAATCGATTTTTTAAATGATCTAGTTTGATTATACAATTAATTCTTAACTCAATGCAAAAAACCGCATATAAATATTAGCATTTTTAACGGAGTTATAAGCAATTATGTATAAATACTTTCATAGACGCATCCATATAATTTCAAGTTTAAGGCGTGTTTTCTCAAAACTTTATTTTTGACGACTAACACCAAGATTTAAAAAAAACTGTTTGATGGAATGACTTAAATTTTCTTTTCCATGCATATAACATCATTATCTAAAGAATGAATTAAGGATATAACCATCACTTAAAAAAAACATTATTAAAAAATCTCTCAAAGTTGAAAATTTAAAAAACCCCTAAAAAATACAGCTTTTTTTCCATTAAAAATACTCAAAACATTAAACTATCTTAAATATATTAATTTATTATTTGGATAATAATGTTATATGCATGCAAAATAAAATTAAGCCATTCCATCAAATAGTTTTTTTATTAAATCTTGGTGTTAGTCATCAAAAATCAACTTTCGAGAAAACGCGACTCAAAGTTGAAATTATATGGATGCGGCTATGAAAGTGTTGATACATAAATGCTTATAACTCTGTTAAAAATGCAAATATTTTTATGCAGTTTTTTGCATTGAGTTAAGAATTAATTGAATAATTAAAATAGATCATAAAAAAATCAATTTTTTGAAAAGTTTTCAACCCCTGAGCCCCCTTAATGAAGAATAAATTTAGAGAGAAGGCAAGTACAGTCGAACCCCGCTAATTCGGACCCCGTTAATCCGGATCGGTTTGGTCTTTTTTTTTTTTTTTTTTTTTTTTCACGTTTGAGAAGCGATTAGCTAATTTCCATAACATTAACTTGTTTCATCGTCGTATTCTGAATAAAAAAAAAACTTTTTCGGAATTAAGCAAAGTGAATATTTTTACTGCCTGTAAATATTCAATAAGTTTAACATAAAGGTGATTTTCTGTAAGTATGTTTTGTTCTACTTCATTTTTTTCTAATTCTCCGGATAATCCGGATTTTCGATAATCGGGATTGGGTTCGGTCTAGAGATGTAAATTTTCCGGAAAAATATAAATGGCGGAAAAAAACTTTTTTTTTTTTTACCGGTTTTTTTCGGAAAAAAACTGAAAAATTGGAAATATTGATTTTTTATGACTGTTTCTCCCATATAAATTATATTTTCTTAGAGAATATTAAATAATAAACATTTTTCTCATTTATATGTATTAAATGAAAATTATTTTCACTTTATATTACAAAATAAAAAGAAAATAGCAAAGCCTGCTTTTAAAAGTTTAGTTTTTTTTTTCCATAGCCTAAGAATTTTTATTAAACGCTATTGTTTGTTATATCATATCTCTGTTGAAATGATTTTTCAGTTACATGTTTAACTACCAATTGACCTAATGTAAAAACCTGAGCCAATATGTCTGCAGTTTGGAATGAAATAAATTATGCATTCCATTTATATTAAGTATAGTTTTTAAGTAAATGATACTAGTTTAAAGAAATTATTGCAGTTTTGTCATTATTATGAATATCAGTATTCAAAAATTCCATTGTTTGTTTAAAAAATGTATATCTTGACATTATTACTTTTTTTCTTAGAATTATAATTTTATTTCCTTTATAAAATATGTTTAGTTTTGGTATAGCTTTCCAATCTCAACTCAAAAAAGTTTTGATTTAGTTTTATAATCTAAATTCAAACAAAACTAAGTTTTACTTTGGCTTACTCAGGTCTGCAACTAAAAAACAGCGTAGGATTTATTGACTGTTAGATTATTACTCACTGAAACCAGAAAAATATTAAGTTTAATTAAATGTAATTTTTTTCTTTTTACCCTGAAATCTGGTATTCTATTCTTGAGTAAGAAACCATATTCAATAATGTTTCCACATGGTAATTTTATATTTCTGAAAGTGGAACTCAAAAGTTATGAAAACAGAACACTACAAATAGAAAATGCTCACTATTTGAGGAATTAACAAAAGCAGTTACATACAGAGATAAACTTCTACTGTGCTTTAGAAAACTACAAAAATTCAAAGTTTAATCAAGAGGGAAAGTATAATTTGAAACATAGTTACTTGTAATAAAATGTTTTTTTTTTTTTTTTTTTTTTTTTTTTTTTTTTTTCCATCGCAGTTGTATTTTTCTAATGCAAACTGCCCATGTTTTTGCAACATTAGTACTCTACATTATGGAGGTCAATTTTAGATTCAACACCTTGAAAAAACATTCAATTAATCAGCTATAACGAAATCTTGAAAAATGCAGCATAGTAGTGCCACCTGTAGGGCAATTTACCCCAAAAACTAAACAACATTAATACATATCAGAAACTGTCTGAATCTGTAGTTTGATTTTAAAAAAAAAATCGTCCTTGAGGTATTGATATTGACTGAGATAATCATGAATAATGCAGCATAGCAGCGTCATCTGTTAAGCAATTTACACCAAAAAGTAATGAGCACGAAGTTATGTCAAAGATTAACTTAATCTGAAATTTTATAAAAATACATACATTAGTTTGAGATAGAACTATTGTGGAAATTATGAATAATGCAGCATAGCAGCGCCATCGGTTTGGCGATATACACTAATAACTAAGAATCTTGTGTTTATATCAAGGTGTAACTGAATCTACAGTTTTGTGAAACTGTGTGCATCAGTGCTTGAGATAGAGTGCGCACAAAATTTGTCACATACAGACTCACAGAGTGACAGATATTTTCCAAAAACCATCAAAACGTGTTCAGGACCTTCTAAAACGTTTAAATACACCAAAAACTGGAAGTCAATTTTTCACAAATTCAATACTTACTTCTTGAAAAGATAGATTAAAGTAATAAATGCATCTTCAAAATTTTATGTTGAATTTTTAATTTCATCATTTCCATTAATCGGCATATTATTGCAATAATTTTACACATGAATTAATTTTTAAAAAGAGAAGGTGCATTTAATTACATATCTAGATTTTTTTTTTTTTTTTTCATGTAATCAAACCGGTTTTTTCTTCAATTTTTCCGGGGTTTTTCCGAGCATTCCCATCTCTAGTCCGGTCCCAATTAAATGTCTTGCCTTCTATGGATAGTCGCTTTTAAAAACAAATAACGGTGAAAATGAGAAATTTTCTAAATTTACATCATCAATAATTACATTACCCGCAAGTAATGCTGGTCTTGAAATAATATTTTCAAACTTTTTTTTTATTCAGAACAAATAAAAAAGTTGTCTAGGTTAAGAAAGATTAGCAAAATCAATAATATAATATGGAATGTTCTAAATATATTAATTTTCCCAGAAAAACAAATTTGTTCTTTCAATATTTTAAAATAACAGTATAAAATATTTCATCCATTTTTTTTTCTTTTATTTTTGCGCTACAATTATTTACTTATATGTTTTTACAAAAAACAATTCTCTTTGTATATGTAGTAGAAGATAATTTTTAAGTTATAATGTTAAAAGATTATAGAATTTTTTGCAAATTTCTTTTATTCTTTAATTTAATTAGAAATTCAACCGTAAACAGTAATCAGATTACCATTATGAAAATTTGTTTTTCAAGTGGCAAAAAATTATTATACAGTAGAACCTCCAAATAAGGGACACCTATGGGAACGAAAATTTTGTCCCTTAAATAGGGTGTCCCTTATTCGGAGTTTTTATTACTGTGAAATTTCCAAATAAAGGACAGCTATGAGGCTGTAATTTTTGTACCTTAAATAGAGGTGTCCCTTATTCGGAGTGTCCTTTATTTGGAGGTTTCACTGTATTAAAAAAATATGTTTGTATGATCCATTTGAAAATTTTTGCTACTTTGAATAACATTCAAAATATTTATTTTAATTTTTTAACTAAATTCTCTATATATTAAATACATCTGTTATTTATGAATAATTGCAATTATTAGTATTATCTCTTAGTTTCTGCCAGTTTTTGCCACTCACTGGCAGAAACTAGTTTCTGCCATGCCGGTTTTTACAGTTATAACCACTGGTTTTAACCACCCCGGCAGAAACTTGCCAGCCCTGCATTTGCTGTTATACCGCTGAAAAGTATATTAAAAGTTTAATCACAGTTCAATAGCAATTAAGAGCAAGAATCTGAGAAAGTGTCACACCTAGCATTATGGGGTGATTCATGACATCTCAGATTTTCTCCAAAAAATTACCAGTTGTTACTTATCTTGTTAAAAGACCAAATCCAGAATTTTTTGCTCCAAAGTCGAGTTGTTCATTTTTTATGGCCCTACAAAGGTCATCATGTCGTGAAAAAAATAAGCGTTTTTTTAAGACATGGATATTGCTATGACTCACAGCTCTTTGCGCATACAACTTGCCACGAAATTCTTTTTATATCTGGAATATAAGAGGGTTGAACTTTATATAATAGATGAAAAACCCGTGGCAAGTTTTTGCCGCAAGGTCACAGAAGGTCACAAAAAGATTCATTTTTGCTGTTTTTTTCCATTTTTAAGACCCTATAACAGCTTGCGCGTTCCACTTGCCATGAAAAAAGAGGTGGCAATTGAAAGCCATGCATTAGCACTTTTAAAAAATGTATATATAATTGAGGCAAGTTGCATGCGCTTTTAGTTACAGAGTGCCAAAGTCTGAAAAATGTCATTTTTGACCAATATTCAAACTGTCATAATTTCTTGCGGCAACAACATTTTGAAATAATTCTTTTGCCATTGTTTTATTCTATTATTGCCCTTTTCAAAAAAGTAAACTCCATTGAGGCAAGTTGCTTTAAAAAAATTTAATGTTTTTTTAAAATATGGCCTTTTTCAATAGTCAGAGTTATTTTATTATTTGAAACAACTTGACTGGATAACAATATTTTATACATTTGATTGTTTATATAAATTGATGTTCTAATATATTGTGAGATATATATGATGCTAATGGCATTTATTTAATTTTAACCCTTTCGAGTCAGATTTTTTTTTCAATTTTAGAAAAAATTACTTTTACTTTAATAATATTGATACTAGCTATCCTAATAGATTAATTAGAGTTTAACGAGTATTTCATTGTCTGAAACATAACAAATGTTGTTTCCTGCACTATTAAATTCATGCAACAATAGGCTAAGGAGGAGTTTTTGGAGAGGATTTAAAAATATTATATTGCAACAAGTTAGTGACATTACAACTTTCTAATACTTTTTAGCACTTTATTACACAATTCTTTCAGGAAAGTAACTTTTATTTTAAGTTAAGAGGAAAATACATTTAAAATAAAATAATCGCAAACAATACTAAAAAAATTAAGCAAATATTTATTATTATTACTAAATGCCTTAACATTAAAAAAGTCATATAATAAATGCACAGACACATAATAACATTGCTACATGTAATTAGTAACTAAAGTATTTCTTAAAAATAATAATACTCAAAAGACATGTATAATTAATGATACACCAGCTCAGAAAAGGTAAAACGAAAATATTTGACTTTTACAAATCACAACTTGTAATTAAAATGCAAATATAAATACAATCAGCCAACAATGTTAGAATTTTTACAGAGTTTTATCATTACGAGAAAAGAAAATCGAAGATATAACCATTCCTTTTAAGGTATCTCAAGATGTCTTTTAACCCTTATGGGATTTTTTTTTTCACTTATGGGAAAAATAAATTTTCTTTAACATTAATAGCTATCCAAGTATATTAACTGAAATACCTGAATAGATTACTATAACTGTTAAAAGGTATCTTCAGATATGATACAAGAAAGTTATATTTTTGATTTTCTTTTATCGTACTGATAAATCAATGTAAAAATATTAACAGTGTTGTCTGATTGTATTAATATTTGCATTTTAATTACAAGTTGTAATTCGTAAATGTCAAATATTTTCATTTTAACGTTTTCAGGGCTGGTGTACTATTAATAATTTTTGCCTTTTGAGTATTATTATTTTTAGGAAATACTTTTGTTACTAATTACATGTAGCAATGTCAGTATGTATCTGTGCACTTATTATATGACTTCATTAATGTTAAGGCATTTAGTAATAATAATAAATATTTGCTTAATTTTTTTAGTATTGTTTGAAATTATTTTATTTTAAATGTATTTCCCTCTTAATTTAAAATAAAACTTAATTTCCTGAAAGAATTGTGTAATAAAGCGCTAAAAGCATTAGAAAGTTGTAATGTCACTAATTCGTTGCAATATAATATTTTTAAACTCTCTCCAAAAACTCTTCCTTAGCCTATTGTTGCATGAATATGAATTTAATAGTGCAGAAAACAACAACATTCGTTATGTTTCAGACAATGAAATATTCGTTAAACTCTAATTAATCTATTACGATAGCTAGTGTCAATATTATTAAAGTAAAAATAATTTTTTCTAAAATTGAAAAACAAAATCGGATTCGAAAGGGTTAAAATTAAATAAATGACATCAACATCATATATATCTCCCAATATATTAGAACATTAATTTATACAGACAAACAAATATATAAAATATTGTTATCCAGTCAAGTCGTTTCAAATAATAAAATAGCTCTGACTATTGAAAAAGGCCAAATTTAAAAAAAAACATTTAATTTTTTTAAAGCAACTTGCCTCAATGGAGTTTACTTTTTTGAAAAGGGTAATAATAGAATAAAACAATGGCAAAAGAATTATTTCAAAATGTTGTTGCCGCAAGAAATTATGACAGTTTGAATGTTGGTCAAAAATGACATTTTTCAGACTTTGGCACTCTGTAACTAAAAGCGCATACAACTTGCCTCAATTATATATACATTTTTTAAAAGTGCTAATGCATGGCTTTCAATTGCCACCTCTTTTTTCAAGGCAAGTGGAACGCGCAAGCTGTTATAGGGTCTTAAAAATGGAAAAAAACAGCAAAAATGAATCTTTTTGTGACCTTCTGTGACCTTGCGGCAAAAACTTGCCACGGGTTTTTCATCTATTATATAAAGTTCAACCCTCTTACATTCCAGATATAAAAAGAATTTCGTGGCAAGTTGTATGCGCAAAGAGCTGTGAGTCATAGCAATATCCATGTCTTAAAAAAACGCTAATTTTTTTTCACGACATGATGACCTTTGGAGGGCCATAAAAAATGAACAACTCAACTTTGGAGCAAAAAATTCTGGATTTGGTCTTTTAACAAGATAAGTAACAACTGGTAATTTTTTGGAGAAAATCTGAGACGTCATGAATCACGGGTGTGTCACTCTCTCAGATTCTTGCTCTTAATGGTTTGTAATGAAATTGTTATTGCCATTTAGAGTAATCATAAACAGTGATCTAGACACACGGCAGTGTGTCAGCCAAGTTCACAAAGTAAAAGGCGACCCACGGCCGTGGGTTATATTACCCGAACCATTTCGGGACACTTTTGACCCCTCAATATCTTAAATTCTATTTAACCTACACAATTGCAATTTTTCGTGTCGTGTAAGACCATCTTCTAATTTCCGAATCCTATAAAGCTTTTAAAAAATCTTTTACCGTTCACGAGAAATTGACGTCTGAAAATCACTGTTTTTAACACTGACTCACTGACTCACTCACTCACTCATAGAAATGTTTGACTACTTCCAGGTGACTTAGGATGTTGAAATTTGGTGTGGAGGTAGGTTATTGGATCTATAAATAGGAAAAAATCAGAAATCACCATTAATTAAATATTAACGGTTGGTTAGGTGATAAATATTGGATTACAATGGGAGTTTATGAGAATTTCACAAAATACCAGAAATAGTGCCAAGTTGGCGTTACGTTTGGCGAGTATTGGGGCTAATCTCTGAAACTACCGAACCGATTTCAAAAGTAATCTACCAAAATGATGGTATTCGCCCCAGTTCAAACATAGACTATATTTTATGTCTGTTCCACTAACCAAAAGGGGCTTCAAAAGTAAAAAACATTATAAAAATGTGATTTTTGTTTTACTGAAGGGCCTAGAAGCACAAAATTTAGCATGCTAATTATTTATAAGATATAAATGTTCACTAATGACATTTGCTAAAAAAATACCAAATCTAAAAGGGGTGGAAATCCGCGAAGAGCATTCTGAAAACGTTCTAAATAGCGATTTTAAGCAATCTCAGCAAACAACAAACCGATCTTAAAAGTAATTATATCAAAATGATGATGACAGTCCTTGCTCCAACATAAGCTATATCTTATGTCGGTGCCAGTAACCCAAAGTGGGTAAAAGAGCAAAAAACGTTCTAAAAATGCTTTGTCTGTATGTTAAGGGACTGGAATTATAAAGTTTGGCATTTTAGAGTTTATGGAAATTTTGCAAAATATCAGAAATAGTGCCAAGTTGGCGTCACTTTTTGCGAGTATCAAAGGTAATTTGCGAAACTATGAACCGATTTCAAAATCAATGGTACCAAAATGATGATATTCGCTCCGGTTCAAACATAGGCTATATTTTATGAGTATAACATTAACCATAAAAGGGTGAAGAAGCAAAAAACATTCTAAAAATACAACTTTTGTAATACTGAAGGACCTAGAAACATAAAGTTTGGCAAGTTAATTATTTACAAAATATAAATGAACTCTAAGGGCATTTGCTAAAAAATACGGTATTCAAAAAGGGTGAAAATGCGCGAAAAGCGTTCTAAAAATGTTTTAAATTGAGATTTTTAAGCAATCTCAGCAAACAACAAACCGATCTTAAAAGTAATGATATCAAAATGATGGTGACAGTCCTTACTCCAATGTAGGCTATATCTTATGTCGATGCCACTAATCCAAAAGAGTTAAAAGAGTAAAAAAATTTCTAAAAATACGATGTCTGTATGTTAAAGGCCTAGAAACATCAAATTTGCCATGTTCATTACTTATAAATGATCACTAAGAACATTTGTTAACAAATACAAAATTTAGAAGGTTAAAAATGCACGAAAAACATTCTAAAAACTTTCTAAAGAGCAATATTTAAGCAATATTGGGAAGTTAGCAAACCGATTTAAAAAAAAAAAAGATGTCAAAATGATGGTGACAGTCCTTGCTCTAACAAAAGTATTGGATAAATTGCCAGATTACAATGGGAGTCTATGGGAATTTGGCGAAATACCAGAAATAACGCCAAATTAGCATCACTTTTGGCGTCAATTTCGCGATATATCGTTTAGTTGGCGACAATCTGTTTTGGTCGACGAGATAATCAAGTAGTACCCAATCACATAAAAGAATCATCCTTATTAGGGGAATTTAAAGGAACATAAGCAGTCCTAATGTTAAAATTTTTAAATTTGATTTAAAAAATAAACAGTGAATAAACGCAAGAAAAAGCTGTAAGATTAATTAATATTAAATAAACCTAATTTAATATTAAGCCTATTTATTTCAAAAAAGAAACAAATACCTATTTATTTGACAAAAAAAGAAAAAATTATATCCTATCAAAAACATGAATGGGAAAAAATGCTAAGTTTGTTAAAGGTTTCGCTAATGAAAGAAGTGATTTGACAAAAAATTATGATATCCTATCAAAAACATGAATGTGAAAAAATGCCAAGTTCGTTAAAGGTTCCGCTAATAAAAGAAGTGATTTGACAAAAAAATAATGATATCCTATCAAAAACATGAATGTGAAAGAATGCCAAGTTCGTTAAAGGTTTTGCTAATAAAAGAAGTGAGATCTAACTGCAAACCAAGTTTTTTCGAAGGTTCTTAAATTTTTGCTTCTGTCATGCATAATATTCTTCAATTGCTTAAAATGTTTTGGTATGTTACTTGTTATTCAATAGAGCGACTTGGCAAGTTTTCAGCCACCAACTTTAATGTTTCAGTCAGAGTATAATTTAATCTAGAATCTGATTGGCAAAGATCTAGTCAATCGAGTGTTCAAATAAGTACACTGAAGTTAAGGTATTGATAAATTAATCAAGTGATCAATTTTAAGTTCTGATCAATTAAATAGAGAAATTTGAATAAGAGAAAACTTGCCAAGTCGCTCTATTGAATAACAAGTAACATACCAAAACATTTTAAGCAATTGAAGAATATTATGCATGACAGAAGCAAAAATTTAAGAACCTTCGAAAAAACTTGGTTTGCAGTTAGATCTCACTTCTTTTATTAGCAAAACCTTTAACGAACTTGGCATTCTTTCACATTCATGTTTTTGATAGGATTATCTTAAATTAGAGATGCACAACCTGTGACCCGCGGGCCAAAAGTGGCCCGCGATGGGTTAACGTGTGGCAGGCCAGTTCTGTCAATTTACAACTGAAAAAGAATTACAATTTTTGTGCATGTGACAGGAAAAAATCGTAAATTTCGTCAGTTTTCTGCGAGAAAATATAAAATTTCTTCTCTTAAGAATCGCAAATCTCATTGACCGGCACCGAAAAATCGCGAATTTCATTGATTAAGTGCGGGAAAAAGCGAATTTTGACGATGAGGCTTGCAAAAATCGCAAGTTTCACTCATCAGATACTGAAAACTCGCGAATTTTGTCCATGGAGTTAGGGAAAAAATAGCAAATTTCCCCGATCGGGCACAGAAAAAATCGCGAGTTTTGTCGATCAGGCATAGAAAAATCGTGAATTTTGTCGGTCTTACCCGAAAAATCTCACATTTCGTTGATCAGGCAAGAAAAAATCGTCAATTTAGTAGATAATGATTGAAAAAAATCGAAAATTAAAATAATCGGTTGAAAAAAAAAATGCACGTTTTCTCAGTTTATCGCATGAAAAAAAAAAGCGCGAATATCGTTGATCGGGCACGGACGAAAGAATTGCAAATTTCGTTCATAAGACACGGAAAAATCGCGAATTTATCGATGACACGAGGAAAAAATGAAAATTTCGTTAATCGGCTGCGAAACAATTGTAAATTTTATCAATTTATCCAGAGAAAATAATCGCGCGTTTCATCTTACTGCGTAAAAAAATGCAGATTTCGTCAGTTAGTACAAAAATTGCGAATTTCGTTGATCTGGCACGGAAAATGCTTATTTCGTGAATTAAAGGACAAAAAAAGTGCACATTTCATCGATCGGACACCCAAAAATCGCGAGTGTTATAGATCGGATTCCGAAAAATCGCAAATTTCGTTGATCGGAGACGGGAATATTGCGAATTTTGTTGATCGCACTCGTAAAAATTGCTAATTACGTCAATTAGGGTCTAATAAAATCTCAAATTTCTTCGATCGGGAGTGAAAAAATCGCTAATAACGTCGATCAAGCTATTAATAAAATCGTGAAATTCCTCAATCGGCTGTGGAAAATCACGAAATTTCGCGATCAAATTAGAAAAATCGCTATTTTCGGATTTTCCCGATTTTTTTCATAAGAATTGGGAATTTTGTTGATCAATCAAGGAAATTATGCAAATTTTCTCGATCAACTTCTTAAAAATTGCAAATTTTGTCGATTGTTTTTGTAAAATGTGCAAATTTGGTCGATTAGGCGTGGAAGAATTACAAATTTTCATTGATCGAGCACAGAAAATCGGGAATTTTGTTGATCAGGCACAAAATTCTTGTTGATCGTCTCCTTCTCTCTCTTTCGTTCATGAAGTTCACATTTTTTTCGGTACCAGTAATCTATGCTTGCTTTTTTAGCACTTTTAATAAAACAAAACTTACTCTCCTGAAAAAAGCCAAGGAATATTTTTACATCTTGAAAATAATCCTCACTACATCTGTTAGATATAAACTAAAATCTGCTGATATACCTTTACCATGTGAATTGGATATTTTAACTGCGTAAACAAGCTTAAAGGGAACCCCCCTCCCGCCACTCCCCTCTGAAATCCTATTTTTTATCCGATTATAGGCCACAGATCACCTCCTTTAAATCAAAATATCTCATTGTTATTGATGTGGCCCTAGACCATCCAGACATATTTGTAAGTGGCCCTCCACTTGAAAAGGTTGTGCACCCCTATCTTAAATGAATAGATCCTATTAGAAGAAATACCATCAATTAAATTATTGCCACATTTTTGGGAGGAAGGGGGGGGATTTAATCATTTTGAATGTGGTGTCATTAAAGGGGCATTTAAAAAGAGAACTGTGGGAAAAAATGAAAACAAGGCAAATGAGACTTAGTAAAGATACAGTTGAAACCAAAGTCTAAAATCATTTTCATTACATATATCAAGGAATTAGTTTCAACAATCTAGAAAAATCAGGGAATTTCTAAAAATACAATCAAGGAAATTTGTCTATTATGCGAAAATAATAGAATTTTTACCTAGCCATTGAAACTGATTTACCAATAAACATGCGATATTTAAAGCAATAAATAAGACACAATTGTACAATTTTTGTGTTTTTTTCTCTCAAATGATACATTAGCATGCTGGGTAAGTGTGTTACATATAAGGAAGTAGCATATATTTAAAAATACCGTATGTGTATCATTAATAAAGGAAATAAGAAAAATCTGATAACTATGGTAAAATCAGTGGGTTCCTCACCTCCTCACCATTCCTGTATGGCCAAATTTACAATAATAATAATAAAACAAGTTGGAAATTGCACGTGAAGTGTAGCAAATGAGGTGCGTTCGTACGATAACGAAGTTTTAAAAATATCAATCTCATAAAATTGTAAATAGTTAATTGCAATTAAAACGCGCACCAAACAATGTTCTCCCTATACCATTATGTAATGGGACACTTTCGTGTGGCCTTGTAAATCAATAACAAATGTTCTTTGCACCACAAATTATACAAAATGTATATTATAATATGTACTTTATAGATGCATATCAATTTTATTATGTTCGAATGAATGTAACACCATTAAAATGCATTTGAAACATTTTTTCCCCATTGACCGCAATGTAACGGAATACTTTTGATTGTCCCTGTAAGTACTCTATGCTATTCATCCGATTTTGATAAAATTTAAAATGACTCGACAAAATTATGTAATAATTACGTATTTTAAATTTCAAATAATTCGGTTGGGTAGTTTTTGCGCTGTTATATGCGGACGGACTGAACAACTATAGGTGCTACGTCTTTACATAATTACGAACGCATCTAAAAAAGAATTGTGAATTAACAAATTACAACGACTGTCTGCAAAATGATTTTTTAAAGACTAAAATTTTAGATTCATAAACAAATTCCATATTTAAAATAATAATAATAATTATTATAAAAGCGGCCTCCGTGGGTTTCTTTTTCTCACATGTTTACTTTTTTCTTTGTAAACAACGATTTTATGCATTTCGATTTCCTATTCACATAAAAAGGTAAAAAAAAAAAAAAAAAAAAATCATTAATAATAGAAAAGTAAAAATAATAAATTAACTATAGATAATGCAAAACATAGTTCAGTTACAAGATTTATAAGACACACTTTTATTCTATATAAAATGACGTCATTCACATTCGCTGGAGAATAGAACATTTGTGAGTCTTAAACTACTTAAGTATGAGTAAGACGCCACTAATCAAGAAACTCGAAAAATCGCTATCTAATGATTTATATACCTTCATTTATTTGTAACAAAACTATTAATACTTAAAATTGAATATACAGTCGGCTCACGTTAATTCGAACTCGTCGGTACCACAAGAAATGTTGGAATTATCAGAAGTTCGAATTATGGAAAATATGAAATGAAAACATGCTTAATATGGTACTATTACAAAGGAATTAATGTTATAGGGTTTTTAAATTTATTTTATCTGTTATCAATAGAATATGATTTAATATTAAATTAGAATTTATAAATACATAAGCTGATTAAAAGATTGGAAACAAGCACAATGTAAGAAAAATTTAAATCATCACTGATTGACAGACGGGGAATTAAGAAAGTGGATATCAAATGCATTGGGTTATATGTATACTTGTTTGGAACAATTTTCACAAAAATCAAAGAAAGTAAGTTATTCAAATGATCTGAAATCCATGATAAAAAAATATGAAAAATCGGAATTCTCGTTAGTTCGAATTAAACGAAGTCAAGAGAAAATGAGTTCGAATTAATGAAAAATTTTAACGTTATTCTGCTATTGAAAATTTCGGGACTTCATGTTTAGTTCGAATTAAGCGAAAATTCGAATTATCCGATTTCGAATTAACAAGAGTCGACTGTACTTTATAATAATTCCAAGTTTTATCAATTCATTCATTAATCATAAATCATTCATTTATGTTTTTTTCTAAATAAAACGCATTTTAACTACTTTTTTTTTTTTTTTTTTTTTTTTGGTTATCAGGTAGAAATTGCAACAAAAAAAAGATATGATCAAAAACGTGACTTACGTAATAAGAGATTTATATCAAAATTATTTGTAAACTAGACACCCATTGGTCACCATTTCATAAAATGTAATGCTAATCATTTTATGAAATTAGTTTTATTCATAATTTAATTTATTTGTTCAATCCTTCGCCAAATCTTAAGATTCTGTTAGAGAAATCAAGAATTCGGTATATTTAAACCGCCAAACATTGTTCTTCCCACTTTTTTTTTTTTTTTTTTTTTTTTTTTTTTCCATTTCATTAATTTTATTTAAAATATAAGTTACTATCTGATCATCCCGTGGACTAATTTCGCCAAATTATACGAATTTGCGTAATTTTATTTCAAATAACGAAATAATAAACAAATTAGTAAAACATTAATAAAATTACATATAAAAAGTCACTTGCTGACCTAATAAACGTGTGTATCGTGTTTAATGTCAACTGAATGCGACATTTACAATTATCCATAATTGGCATTATATCATTGAGTTTGGCGATTCTTTTTTGGTCTATGGGATAATCATGTAGTACCTCATAATATTACATCTACAGAAAAATATAGTTTAAAAAAAGCCGCAAAATTATAAATAAAAAATATTTATGGAAAATTATTACTTTACTACCAGTAGCATTAAAGAAATAATAAATAAATAAATAAATAAAAAACCCTTGCTGCAGACCGCAAAAAGTACATCGAAAAGTTTATCTCGCAAAAAAAATCTCGCGAAAATATTATGTGAGTTGGCTTATTTACATTTCACTTTTCAAGAAAACGTGAGTTGTATAATATTTCATCTAGCACAATGAAACTAAAGTTTGATTGGTTTACATGCTCCAATTATTTTTGCATGGCAAGATCCATGGTTGGAGAACTTGCTATATGAATTATTACTCCATAAATCTTTTTTTTTTTTTTTTCCTTCAATCATTGGAGAATGAATCTTTTTTTTTTGTTTGTTTGTTTACTTTGTGGAAACAGATTTTGGGAAGATAATTTAAATTTCACTGAAGTATGTCACAATGTGTGGTGCTCTTTATATTAATAATTAATTAAACGTAATAGTAGAATAACTACTTTTATTAAGGTCATAAAAGAGGTACCACACAGGCGCTACATATTGCGTTATGAAAACTTTTTAAACTGTACATTAGAACAATAACAGTTACAATTACAGTGTAAGTTGAAGTAACAGTTATGACATATTATTACATGTCCTTTCTTTTCAAACAGCAGAAATAAAAACATAAATTTAGAATTCAAAGTCTTTAGATAAAATAATACTTAAACATAGTCTTTGAAGCCAGCGGGTGGTTTTATATTTCTTCTAGGTCTCTCTATATTAGGTATATTTAGAGTAGACAAGTCCTGGCGAAGCTGTTTTGAAATTAGTGGTAACTGCTAGATCAGATGAAGAATCATCACAGACTAATGGGCTTCCATGGGATTCAGGACTTGAGATTTTCGGTGTCTCCGCTTTAGTCAGGTCACAGGTTTCCGTTGCATCAGCACTTTCTTGTGAATTTACAGGATCTCCTGTCGCTAACTTTCTTGGTCTTAAATGAATTATGTTGCGACGAAGAATGCTTCCTTCTGAAGATTTCACAATGTAGGATCTTGGACTGTGTTTCTGGACAATAGTTTTTGGTTCCATTCTCGATGACCAGTTTGAACATAGACAAGATCTTGAATATTCAATTCTTTTAATTTTGTGGTCGATGAGTCATAATAAAATTTGTGTTCTCTGATTTTCCTTTAACTGATGTTGAGTTTTCTTAACTGGAAATATAGGTTTTAACAATTTCGTCTTACAAGGAATGAGGGTTCTCAAAGATCTTCCCATCAACATCTCTGCTGGAGAAGGTAATTTAAATTTTGGAGTGTTATTGTATTCTAGAACAGCTAGATTTGGATCTCCTCCCGAAGCTTTTGCTTTAATGATAAGGTTTTTCAATGTCCCAATCGACCTTTTAATCATCCCATTGGATCTTGGATACTTAGGTGATGACGTAACAGGATGGATATCATAAGCAGGGATGAAAGTGCGCTAAAGCCATTTTGTAGCAGCTTTGGAGCAGCAAAAATCGAATTTTGGAGCAGTAAAATCTATTTTTTTAGCAGCAAAAATCAGATTTTGTAGCAGTAAATATCGGATTTTGTAGCAGCAATAATAATAATAATAATAATAACAGTTTAGCAATAAAAGCTGTTTAAGGAGCAGATTGAAATATTCTAATGCTAATAAACTCTTAACAATTACAATAATTGCTTTGCTATCTTGAAAAATATTTTTACAGAATAAATACACAGATTAAATTTCTCCACACGTCTCAGACCTTTTAATAAAATTTGTGGTTTTTCGCGATCTTTTAACATAATTCACAAACTTTTGACCCTGTTTGTGCGTTTTTTTTTAAAACTAGATTTGCGGGGTTTTTTTTCGACCTTTTAATGAAATCTGTACGTTTTCTGAGATCTTTTGACGAAATTTATGGATTTTACGATCCTTTTGATGAAATTTTCGTTTTTTTTTTTTTTTTTTTTTTTTTTCACACGATTTTTTTAAGAAATGAACTTTTTTTTCCCCAAAATCTTTTGACCATATTTTGTTTTTTTTATGACGAAGTTAGATATCCTTTGACAAGATTCGCATGTTTTTTGTGATTTTTTGCCGAAATACGCTTGTTTTTTGGAATCTTTTAGAAAAATTTGCGGGTTTTTTTCGCCTTCTTTTACAGAAATTAACGTTTTTTCATGATCTTTTGATTGTGTTTTATTCTATTTTTTTACTATATTAACGATTCTTTAGCAAAATTCACATTTTTCTCGCGATCCTTTGATGAAAGAGTGTTTTTCGTGATTTTTCGATAAAATTTGCGTGTTTTTCGCGATCTACAGTCAAAATTTGCATTATCTGTTGTCGAAATTCGCGTCTTTTTCGCGATCTATTGATGAAATTCGAGTGTTTTTCACGATCTATTGGTGAAATTCGAGCGCTTTACGCAATATATTGACGAAATTCAAGTATTTTTCGCAATCTTTCGATAAAAATTTGCGTGTTTATCGCGATTTTTGACAAAATTCGCGTGCTTTTTTGTGATCTTTTGACGAAATACGCTTGTTTTTCGGGATCCTTTAAAGAAGTTTGCGTTTTTTTTTCGCGATCTTTTTCAGAAATTAACGTTTTTTTCCCACGATCTTTTGGCTGTGTTTTGTTCACTCTTTTTTTGATGATAATAACGATCCTTTAGCAAAACTCACGTTTTTTTCGCGATTCTTTGATGAAATTCGAGTGTTTTTCGTGATTTTTCAATAAAATGTGCATGTATTTCGCGATCTATAGACAAATTTTTTATGATCTATTAATGAAATTCGAGTGTTTTTCCCGATCTACTAGTTAAATTCGAGTGACAAAATTAGCGATCCTTGGACAAAATTCACGTTTTATTTTTTCGAGATCCTTTGACAAAATTCGCATGTTTTCCACGATTTTTTGACGAAATTCGAGCATTTTTCCCGATTTTTTTTGCAGATTTACGTTTTTTCCTTCAGTTTTGAATTCAGGTGGTGGCCCGGGAGGGACATCCCCCCCGGAACAATGAAATGTCCCCCTCCCAGAAATTTTGGGTTTTCAATGGTCAAAAGGTACAATTCCCCCCCCCCCCCCCCGGAACTCTATCATGTCTAAAACGGAGCGAGAGTCATAATAGAGATTTTTCAACAGAATTTCATTTGAATTTTCGAAACAGAAATTTATTTAATGACCTTGGAATCTTTTCCAGAAGGGCTCAAAATATTTTAGAGGGGCTGAGCCGCCCATAGCGCCCTCTTAGCTACGGCCCTGTTTCCCCCCCCCCCCTCCCCGCGAGGTGGGTATCTGCGATCTCCAGATGAAATCGGCGTTTTCCCGCGATCTTCAGACGAAATCAGCGATTTGTCTGCGATATTTTAGCAAAATCGGCGATTTATTGTGATCTTTTGTCGAAATCAGCAATTTTCCCGCGACCTTTTGACGAGATCGGCGTTTGTCCGTTTTTTTTTTTTTTTTAATGTAATCAGCGTTTTTTTCGACGATCTTTAGGGAAATTTGCATTTTTAACCGATCTTCCCTCGAAAACGGCGTTTTATCCCCGCGATCTTTTGACGAAATCGGCGTTTTTTCCGTGATCTTTTGATGAAATCAGCATTTTTTTCCCCCAATGATCTTTTGACAAAATATTTTTAAGCGATATTTTATCGAAAACGGCGTTTTTTTCTGCGATCTTTTAACGAAATCGGAGTTATATCCGCAATCTTTAGACGAAAGCAACGTTTTCCCGCAGTCTTCAGACAAAATCAGCGTTTTATATGCGATATTTAGTGAAATTGCCGTTTTTCGCGATCCGCAGAGGAAATTCGCGTTTTTTCAGCGATCTTTTGACAAAGTTCATTGATAAAAACATTGACGAAATCGTCGTTTTTCCACGAAATATTGACAAAATGTGTGCTTTTTCGGCGATCCTTTCACGAAATTTGCATTTCTCCGCGCGCAAAACCGTACAAGTTGGCAACTATGTGGAACTGATGTGATAACCCAACTTCAAATTTTCGGAGGAGGATGCCTTAAATATTCGGAAATTTCGGACGAGAATAACTCCTGAAATAAGAGGCGAACTCCCATTAATTGGGAATAAACACATTACGGCTGCTCTCATTGTCTCCCCCAACGCGCGCACTGTATGTCACATGACGTCCCGCTCCGAACTCTGTGATCGGCTGCGATGAAAATGAACGTAGGAAACTCGCAGGAAAAACAACTTACGGTCGTTTGCAGAGTCACGATAAAACTCCACAAAACATCGAGTTTTTCGACCGAATGCGCATGTTTTTTGCAATTTTTCGCCGAAATTTGCGCGTTTTTCGAGATTTTTTGCAATGTTTCTTTGTTTTTCGACGGAATTATAGCCTAAAAAAATATATTTATTGTTTCCTGGATCGACGAAATCGCGCTAAATTTCGTTTTGGCACTAAGTGCCTTTTGGCGTAGGTTTGGAGCAAAATTAAAAAAAAATAGCTGTTTTGTAGCAATTTTTGCGCAAAAAAGCGATTTCGGCGCAGTCTGGCGCAGGTCTTACATCCCTGCATAAGACTTCAGGAATGAAAAATATTCTCGACTATCAAATGGTGGACCATTATCAGAATGAATTTTACGTGGGATACCATGAGTACGAAAAATTTGTTTCAATGCACTAATTACTGAAGAAGCTGTTTTAGCATTAACTTTCCTCAATTCAACAAATTTAGAGTGGTAATCTATTACTTGTAAAAAATCATCTCCTTGGAGGTACATAAAATCTACACCTACTTCTTGCCAAGGTAGATTAGGAACTTCAAAAGGCATCAAAGGCTGTTCGCAATTAGCACGCTGATGTTGCTGGCAAATTTGACATGTTTCTACATAATTCTTGATGTCTTCCATCATATTAGGCTAATGTAGAGCTGTTTTGGTTTTTTCTTGACAAGAAGTGATGCCTTGATGAGCTTGGTGTACTTTAGATAATACATAAGTTTGCATTGTTTTAGGTATGACTAACCTATTTCTAATAAAAATTAAATCATCATAACAATGTAACTCTTCTTTCTTATTCCAATAGGGTTTTAAATTTTCAGGCAATTGATTACACTGTTGTGGCCAACCATTCTTAATTAGTAACTTTAATTTTGAAAGATCTTCATCTTTTAATGTTGCATACTGCAATTCTTTTGTGCGTTCTTTTCAGTGGTCGATAGAATTGTATGTACAACAGCAACTCCATCTTCTAAAAATCTTGTATCTACACTCATGGAAGTGGTATTCCATTGGCTACATAAAGCTTTTTCCCTGGGACATGCACAAGTTTAAATCAATATTTAAATAATTCAATTACCATTCTCTGTAATCTCGGATACATATTTTTAATTGGTTTCTGCAGTAAACCGACAAGAGGTTTATGATCGGATTCCACTATAAAATCAGTACCGTACACATAGCAGGGCTCCCAACAGATTTTAGCTCTCAAAAAGGGGGAAAGGGGACCATTTTCATTTAAAAAGGGGACTTTGGGGGACCATTTTTGCTTAAAAAGGGGACTTTGGGGACCAATTTTATTAAAAATGGAAACCAAATAAGGATCATATGTGTGTAAAAATATAGCACAAATTTTCCTAAATAAGAAAGTAAATTTTTAAAATTACCCCAGAAAATATGTTACATGGTTATATCTTTATAAGATTTCATTAAACAATGTACACAATTTTATTTAAACACATTTAAATATGCTACTGAAAAAGTATATAAAGCATTCAACATTTTGGCATTCACCTTGATAATTCTCGTTACAGGTAAAAAACTAGTTACATGTGCCAATCCCAAAACTTTCTTCTATCTCATACGTACATTTTGGGTCATTCCATGCCAATCAACCAGTGACTCAACCTGACCCTTTCCGATTTCAATGAAACTGCCAGGGATCATTCTCTATGATGATATAAGTTAGAGCATATTTTTATTTTTTGTTTATCGCTTTAAATTTTTATACAATTAATTATTTAAATTTTGAAAAATCATCATTTTTTGACTTTCATAAATATTTTCAATTTTGAATTTCTCAAGTTCTAACAAACATAGAAAAATTTATGACCACTCATTTCAAAGAGGACTTTATGAGGTTTAATTTGATATGCAAGTCGAGATATGCAAGTTAGAGTTTGATATGCAAGTTAGAGTTGTGGACTTTAAATTAATTTTTCTTAGTTTTAATCGTCTGTTACCACACAATTCAATGTTTCTTTTCATTCAAAAAAGCTTCACTTTTTTTTTAGGTGAGGGGTGAAGCATGCCAAGGTCCGTTATTGAAGACTGGTCAAGCAGTAGTTTAATATAGTAACTTTTGTGTTCTGTAATTTTTTAAGAATTTAATGAAATTCTTAAACTTTGCCTGTATTCTGTTGTGATTTTTTAACATTTAGATTCATGAAAGAATTTCAATTACAACGCCTTTTTATACCCATTATAATGCTTTTTTTACGACCACTTAAAAAAAATATGTCTTCTTGGATTTTTAAGCTTTTAGTGATTTTCAGAGTTTTTTTTTTTTTTTTATTTTGCGGCGATTTTTTTCAGACACAGAAAAGGGGACTTGGGGGACCAAAATACAAAAAAGGGGACTAAAGGGGACCTTTTTCTAAAAAGGGGACTTTTGGGGGGAAAAAGGGACCCTGACATAGTAATGGAATTTTCTATATCCGTTGACAACAGCTAATAATTCTTTCTCGATTTGGCTGTATCTTTCCTGCGTATCATTTAGAGCACATGAAGCATAGGCAATCGGATGTTCTTCTTGAAGTAATACTGCACCTAATCCATACTTACTAGCATCAACAGAAATAACTGATTTCAAATTTGGATTATAATAAGCCAGAACAGGTAAATTAGCTAGACTTCTTCAATTTTTCAAAAGCTTCTTGCTCATTAGCTGTCCAAATAAATTCATTTTTCTTGCTTCAGAGTTTTCTCAAAATTCCTGTTTTATCTGATAAATTGTTAACAAACTTCCCTAAATAGGCAATCATGCCTAAATATCTCTGTAATTCTTGTTTATTAATTGGAGCTTTGAAATCTACAATTGCTTTAATTTTATCATCATTTACTGAAATTCCTTTACTTGTTAAATTGTAACCCAAATATTTTACGGAACTTATTTTAATTTCACTTTTTTTCTAAAGATAATTTTAAACCTGATTCTCGAGCTCTTTGAAGAACTGCTTCAAGTCTTCTATCATGTTCTTCTTCAGTCTTACCAAATACTAAAATGTCATCAATATAAACTAAAGTTCCATCTAAATCTGCAACAATATTATCGATAGTTCTCTGGTACACTTCAGGGGAACTACTTAAGCCATAAGGCAAACGACAGAATTTGTATCTTCCGAACGGAGTGGCAATTGTACATAAATCAGAACTCTCTTGGTCAAGAGGTATTTGCAGAAAAGCTGACGATGCATCTAGTACCGTGAAGAATTTTCCTTCAATTTGTGAAAATAAGCTCTGTTGGGTTGGAATTGGATAATGTTCTCGCTTTACATATTTATTTAGCATACGCGGATTTCTACAGAGTCTTATACGATTATTAGGCTTCTGCACTATAACTATAGGATGTACCCAATCAGTTGGTTTTACGACTTTTTCTAATATACCTTGATCAACCATTTTAGCAACCTCATGCTTTACTTTCAATTTTAAGGCATGTGGAATAACTCTAGAGGCAGATATTTTAGGCTTGGTTTTGGCATCTAATTTGATCTTATACGTATAAGGCAATTTTTCCATTTTGCCTGAAAATACATCTTTAAATTTCTCTATAAAATTTCTACCATGAACAGAATCAACACTGATGTTTCTATTCACAGGGCTCCCAACACATTTTAGTCCTCAAAAAGGGGGAAAGGGGACCATTTTTATTTTAAAGGGGGACTTTGGGGGACCATTTTGTGCTTAAAAAGAGGACTTTGGGGGACCATTTTTTGCTTAAAAAGGGGACTTTGGGGGACCAATTTCATTAAAAATGGAAACCAAAAAAAGGATCATGTGTGTAAAAATATAGCACAAATTTTCCTAAATAAGAAAGTAAATTTTTAAAATTACCCCAGAAAATATGTTAAGATTTCATTAAACAATGTAAACAATTTTATTTAAGTACATTTAAATATCCAACTGGAAATGTATAAAAAGCATTCAATATTTTGGCGTTCATCTTGATAATTCTCGTTACAGGTAAAAAATAATAGTGATCAGTTAATAAAAACAAGTGGGTAAGTATGATTACAGATCACTCAGAGAATTTTATTTAATATTCCTTTCAAAACATTCTAACCTTTAATTAATAAACCAAAATTATTAATAATTAAATTTGTTAAAAATTAATACCTGTTTATAATGATTAAATCCTTACATAGATGGGGATGATATAAGGCAGTGAGAATGGAGGCAGAGAGAGAGTGAAGAATAACATTATTCATAACCAGGCCTTTCATTTAAGATATTACATGACATATTGTAGATTAAACCTTTTGAGAATTTATTTCAATAGTGTCTCCTGGCGACAGAAAGGGAAAAGATGCTAACTGTTAAGATATGTTGAGCAGATTTTTATTTTTTAATATTTTAGAAAATTTATGGAGTGGTAATGAACACAATTAAAACATCTGCTAGTGGTGAAAAAATGAGTTAAGATGGTGGGAAATGGATGCTTAGGCCAAGAGTTTTAAAAGGATGTGTGAAAAAAATCAATTTTCTGATTCCTCACCCCACACATATACGAAGAAATGCCCCAAATTGTCTGGGGTCAAAATAGACTCTAGCAAGATGTTGGGCTCGATCAGATACCTCCTTCCATCAACCCTTCAAATGAGATTGAATCTCGCTGTAGTTTAATTAGGGGTTGAGTTAGAAAATTGCTTAAAAAACTTAAGTTAGAGCCTGGAGAAATAAAAAAGAAACTTGGAAATTTAATTCCACCGCCTCCACACAAACTTCTTTGAATTTTTTGTATGTTATAAAAACTATCAGAGATTGTAAAATCGATAACTTGATTACTTTTCTTAATTTTCTTTTTTTTTTTTTTTTTTTCTTGCTAAAATTAATATTCGGATTAGTGCTAACTACTACCATTCATAAATAAAAGGGGCCAATAAGTTCATATTTTATGTAGCCTATAATAATAAATCAGACATAAAATAATGATAATTAGTGGAGAAACGCTTAGATTTAACATGTCATACAAAAGCATTTCTTTTTCTTTTTAAAAAGTGATATTTGAATAAAGTAAAATCTTTTTTTTTACGAAAATTACACATTTAGAATTAGAATAAAAAAAAATAGGCATATATGTACAAGTTTATAATCTATAAATGCAGTACATGTAAATATTATGTACTCCCCCCCCCCCCCCCCCCAGGAACAATCTTTGTCAAACTAATCGGATGTGGCAATCTTGAAATTTTCTTCTACCTCATACATGTTAATACTTCAAAATTCACTATCACAGTCCCAAAATTAAATTGCAACTTATGCCCATCATGAGAATTCTAAAGATGTGAAATTTTGTGCATCAGTTTATCAAATATGACTATTGGTAAACTTGTGCAAATCCCACAAAATGCAGCTTAGGAGAACCATCTATTGAAAGATTAACATCAAAACCTAATCAGTAACAACTTGTGTCAACGTCTAACTGAATCCTAAGTTAGATAAATAATTCGTCTTTTAAATCAGATAGATCTACTGAAGCAGGGTTGGGTTTCTGACGTCAGAAACTGGTTTTTGACATGACAAGTGTCAAAAACTGGTTTAAACCGTCAAAAACTGGTTTAAACCATCAAAAACTGGCTTAAACCGTCAAAAATGTGTAATGCACTTTAAACATTTTAAGAATAAGACAGAAACATTGAATAAATCTTAATGATTTAAATAATTTTTTATTTAAAATTAATTATACTGTAATTTAATAATTACAAAAAAATTAAATTACTTTAATTGCAATAAAACATTGTTTTTTTAGAATGTTCAAACAGAAGAAAATAATTTTGTACAGTTAATAATCTGGATCAATTTTACCCCACAGTATCCTATAGCACATAATCAATTTAGCACATTTATTTACATCCAAATGGTTTCTGAGTTTAGAGTGTATGAAGCTAAAGTTACAAAATACTCTCTCAATTGGTGCTGTGCTAGCAGGGCTTGATAGCAGATGCATTGCTAGTTGAACAAGTTTTGAGGCAGGCTAAATTTTCAGATTTATGAGAGATTTTTTTTTTTTCCGGAAAT
The DNA here is from genome assembly GCA_964019185.1 of Maratus speculifer. Taxonomy (NCBI): domain Eukaryota; kingdom Metazoa; phylum Arthropoda; class Arachnida; order Araneae; family Salticidae; genus Maratus; species Maratus speculifer. The sequence goes on from OZ025290.1 coordinate 187,199,259, forward strand.
GATAATATACAATACAGTAAAAGTGAATTTTTAATATTACATCTAATGTTGTATATGTGTGACAGATGTTTAATGTGAAATTTTACAGATCAGTGTAGTATTTGAGGTTTCTGACGAGGTTTTTGACAAGAGGTTTTAGCCATGACGGTTTAAACCATGGTTTTAACCGGATAAAACCACACCCTGTCAAAAACTTGCCAACCCTGTACTGAAGAAAAAAAAAGCGTCATAGCAGTGCTACCTGTTAGTGAATTTACATCAAAATGTAAAAAACATCACTTCATCTTAAGGACTAACTGAATCTAACATTTGATGGAATTCCGTGCATTAATTTTTAATATAGAACTATTGCAGAAATCCCAACAAATGCAGATCAGTGCCATTTGTTGAGCGATTTATACCAAAATATAAAGAATGTCAATTCATCTCAAGGACTAAGTGAATCTGAAGTTTGATAAAAATCTGTGCATTGGTTCTGGAGATAGAGTGATCGCAGAAATCTTGAGAACTGCTGCATAGAAGTGCCACATGCCGAGTAATTTACACCAAAAACTAATCAACACCAATTTATAGCGGCGGTCAAAAGTTCCCGGCCAGTATAAAAATTTTCATTATTTTGAAAGTACAGCCATATAAAGCTGAATCTCAAAGTGATACTCATACACTTTACTGACATAATAGTTATGAACTTATTTATGAAATAACAAATGAATATCAATAAATACAACTGACAAAATTAACTGCAAAGAAAAATGCGTGCTTTCAAAAGTTATCAGCTATCTTGGAAAGTTTGGAAAAAAATTGTGCAATAATTGAAAATCACTGTGATCAACTAGATTTACGTTTAGTATGTTGTTTTCCTACCTTTAGCAAAATGTACCAAAGTGCGGCGACTTGGCATCAATTCAATGAACAGTTGAAAATCGTCTGTGGTACGTTTTTCCACTCATTTTGAAATTTGTGAGAAAATTCTGGCCATGCTGAATTGGAGTTTTATTAACTTCAAACATGTTTCTAAAGTTCATTCCAAAGATTTCTAGTATTCAGATTGGGTGCTTGGCTGGCCATTTCAAAAGCTAAATATTTTTATGTGAAAACCATTGCTTGACAAACTTTCATGTATTCTTTGGTTTCTTATTATACTGAAACTAATAGTTGTGACCAAAATTTTACCCCCAATAAGGCAGAAAATTATCTTGTAAAATATCCTTATATATTGCATCATTTCCATAAAATGCTCCTCATATTGTAACTTATCTTCCACCATGCTTGTAAGAATAACACATCTGGAATCATGTCTTTTGTTGTTAAGTCATTGGGCATACTGCCTGCCATCACTCTTAAAAAGATTGAATTCCGATTCATCGGAAAATTTTACTTTATTCCAGTTTTGCAAGACTTCTTTAGCAAACACCTATCAGACTGTTTTTTTTTTTTTTTTTTTTTTTTTTTTACTTATGAAAGTTTTTTTAACAGATTTTTCCATAAAGTCCTTCATCACATATGTGTTTTGACATGGTAGACCAAATTATTTCAAGTATATTTTCACCCTGTCTATAGCGAATGATTGCAGCAGCAGTTTTATGCAAGTCATCAACTGCTTTTCTCGTAACAATTCCGTGCTCACGAATAGTTGTTTTCCAGGTCTCCAGACCGTGGCAAGTCCTGGGGGCCATGCCATCTGTATCTTAAAAAAAAATATATCATTCACAGTAGGTTTGCCGATTGATAACTTTGCCGCAATCTCCTGAGAGAATTTGTCCTTTAGCAACAAAAACTCATTCTTTACAAACAATAATTGTTGAACTTTTATTTTTAAATTTAGATTGCGTTATTTTTGTTGATTAATTAACAAACATGACAAAAAAACATTTTCCCAACAGCAAAAGTAAAAAAAATGACAAAAGGCCTGAAACTTTAGCGCACACAAAATTTCGTATACCTCCCCTTTGCACTAAGTGTCTTCAATACTATATCAAAATGATCACGTAGTTAGAGGTCCTTTGTATATTCCTAATTTTTATGAGGAATTATGCTGCTTCTTCGCTGAAATGTTCTGGAAAATAATTTAAAAAACTAACTGGCCGGAAACTTTGACTGCCATTGTATATCAAATATTAAATGAACATAAATTTTTATTAAACACCATGCATTAGTTATTGAGATAAAATGGAGTTGTGAACTTTAAATTAATTTTTTAGTTACAAAGCTTTTTTGTACCCATTATAATGTTTTTTTACGCCCACTTTAATAAATTTTGTCTTCTTGAATTTTTAAGCTTTTAGTGATTTTCAGAGATTTTTTTTTTTTATTTTGGGGCGATTTTTTTCAGACACAGAAAAGGGGACTGCGGGGACCAAAATATGAAAAAGGAGACTAAAGGGGACATTTTTCTAAAAAGGGGACTTTTGTGGAAAAAAGGGGACCATTTGGGAGCCCTGTTATTAAAAAATTATTTAAGTCTAAAATATGGAATATCTCAACACTTGACCTTCCAATTCTTCTTCGTATGTGTATGCATACATAATCACGCTTCGAGAAACCATAGATGATGTATATTTTAAATGAAGCTTATGTTTATGAATAAATAAAAGAAAAAGAGAAGGAATGTTGATTGTTTTGCTGATAAAAATTTCTATCTGCCCCTCCCCCTCCTCCTCTGTTCGATAGGAAAAGCAACAATATTTTATTATCGTTGAAATCAAGGGCGCGCAAAAAGAAAACTGCGCCCAGGACAAAGTTTCAATTTGACGCCCCCTCTTACCCAACTTTTTTTTTTTTTGTGACAAGCCAAAAATGATGTTGGTAATATAAATTTGGCGCCAGCTAAATTTCCGCGCCTTGCACAGCACTGGTTAAATTCATTCTGTAACAAAAAGGTATTATAAAATACTTTTAGATAGTAACTATTTCTTTTAAGAGTTATTTGATATAAAGTTCTTTCATATGCAAAATGATATTTTGCTGACTTCTCTTCATTTGAATCATAAAGATATGCGAAAAAAATGTACCCAGTTTTGTTTGTTACATCGAATAAAAGAAATAAATTCTAGAATTAAAAATCTTTTTACGTTTTGATAACAATATCATACACGGGGGGGGGGGGGGAAGGGTCGAGGCATGATAACATGAGGGGGAGGGGGTTCAAGTTTACCAAAAAGTTGATAACATTATATATGCACAGCTCCTTAGCAAAAGTTGCGGAAAAAATTAACATATTTTATCTATAATAATTGTCTTTATGTTCAATACTCTATATTTGTCTTTAATTTCTATCCCATTTCATACATTCTTTCGTTCCTTAAATACTTACACATTACACAAATAAATTACAATACATATTTACAGGGTGGCGAGTGGTTAGATAAAAACAAGTCAATATAGATGATAAATACCAGTATTTTGTTAAAGACAAATCCAGTTTATATAATCTCTTCATATTATTTGAAGTATTTTCTGTAGAAAAATACTGGTAGATCTCTCTTTTCTTGACTGTGTTTTTCCCGGTTTTCCCTAACCACTCGCCACCCTGATTTAGTTATAACAGCTTTAGCCCTTTCCGGCACACTGTGCCCGGTTTGGGATACCTAATTTTTATTCCAAACTTGCAAACGGCACCAGTAATATTTTAGTAAAGTTTTGGTTTTACATTAAAAGCTTAAATTAAGGAATTCAAAATATTTAAAAATTCGTTTTTGAATTTCGGTATTATTCGATAATTTCTCATTTTAGTACAGATTTTGCCCGTGCCGGAAAGGGTTAAACACATTCAATACATATTATTTTCTCAAGAAATGAAAGTAATAGTGATTAATTTCGAAAGATATGCTATTAATCCTCTTTATAAATGCATACATAATCATACATAGCACCTATAGTCGTTGTCTGATCTGTCCGCATATAATAACGTACAAATTACTCAACTGAATACTTTGAAAATCAATATACATAATCGATGCAAAATTTTGTTGCGTCATTTTAAATTTTATGGAAAAAAAGAATCAAAACTTAAAAATATATTTTAAAAAGTTTTTCTCATTCTATTAAATCTTATCATGCATAATTAATGATATCCCGTGATTTTAGGTTTCCATGGCGATAACATCCTATTTAATTATGTACTTTCATATTTTTGAATTTACTATATATAATCGTAAAAAATTCTTCATTCATCTATTTAGTGCAACAGGCAACAGCTATCGCACCAAGATCTGAATATTTATAAAACTAATGATTAGGAATGTGCCGAATATTCGGTATTCGGCCTAGTTACCGAATATTCGGTTTGGCCGAATATCAAAGTATTCGGTCGAATCCAATAATTAATAAAGCCTTTTAAAACACATTTTAAAAAACTTTTCACAATTTCTACTTTTAACTGTTAATTTATTAATATATTTAAAATAATTAGAAATAAAATCATATTTAAATAATATAGAATGTTTTTACATTATTTATTTGCTGTTTATAAAGTTTAACTTGAGAAAATTAACCATGAGAAGGATTAAAATTATGATTTATTAGGATCCTCCTTAGGAATAAATGATGCGAGTGCAGATGCAAGTTAATAAATTCTATTTAGGATAATAATCTGTTTCTTGCTTTTCCCAAAAGTCCTTAAACAAGAAAGGAAAACTTTTGAGATTAGTAATAGCGACCAAGGCAGGCAATTTTTTGTTTAAGAAACCATAATCATAATCAACTTATTGAATCATAAATGCATTGTATTTTACCTCACTCTAGGTCAAACTTGTGTTTTCGTTTGTTGCATTAACAATAAATAAGATACCATACCTATATTTTCAACTCACATCTTTGATTTCTGTAAAATATTATATGATGGGAAGAATGGAAAATGACACTATTCATAAGAAAAGAACTATGAGCTAGACATTCCTTTATTCAGAATTAAGTTGAAAGTATTTATACTTTATATTGAAAAAAAAAATCTGCCTTGAGTTATTTAAAAAGAACAAATATGAGACTGTACAGTTTTTCTTCAACTATTTTTTCATTATTTCTGTACAGTTTTTCTTCAACTATTTTTTCATTATTTCTCTTTGATTTCAAAATTTTTGTTTAAATTCATAAAAGAAATGAAATTTAAAATTTTACTAATTGAAAAAGTCTCATAATTATGCTTCTTAAATAAAAAAAGGCAGATTTTTTTCAATACTGAATGTTCTTATAAAAAGCTCTTGTTTATCAAAATATAAGTTTCTCTTATTAAATATTATGTAAAATTGTTTTAAAAAGTAATATTTTAAATACCTTTAAACTTTGAAATATAAAAAGTATTTGGAAAGCCGAATATTCGGTATTCGGCCGAACAATTACTATTCGGCTAGCCGAATATTCGGTATTCGGCCAAAATCACTATTCGGTGCATCCCTACTAATGATAGTCGGAACACTCCTTATAGTCCAAGAGCCGACCGCACAAAACCCTGAGTCATCGACCACAAGAAAAAAGCCTTTATATTATGGAAGAGTAGTCATAGGGGAATCTAATGATCCATGTCTGCCGGAAGTGAAGTGGTACATAAGCCAAAAACAACTAGTGGTTGACTCGTAGACTTAGCATTATGTTTTCCTGCACCCAGTTTTCATACTTTTGATTGTACGGCAAACACAATGTTAGACCTACGAGTGAGCCACTAGCGTTATTAAATTTTGACTTATGCACCACTTCACTTGCGGACGACATAGATCATTAGAGTCCCCTATGTTTTCCATAAGATAAAGGATTTTTTTCTTTTGCTCGATGACTCAGGGTTTTGTGCGGTCGGCTCTTGGACTATTATCTGTCCCGTATGATATTCAATTTACGACTTGCTTCTTTTATTCTAAACTACAATGCATCACATAGAGACTTTATTTGAATGTTTATATGTTATTTGAAATGCATATTTAAAATAAAAGTTTCGTAAACGCTTCAAAGAGAATTAAGCAAATGATAAAAATTGTTATTATTACTGAGTCCGAAATATAAATGAAGTCATATAGTAAATTCATAGACATATACTAACATTACTACATATAAATAGTAGCAAAAGTGTTTGTTAAAACAAAATAATACTCCATTAAAAGAGATGTACTATTAATAAATACACCAGACCCAAAAAAGTTAAAATAAAACAGAAATCAAAACTGAATTTCGGCAGTCTTCCCATTTTCATTCGAAAACGAAAATGTTCAGGAAAACTTTTAAATAATTAATACACTGAAACCTCCAAATAAGGGACACTCCGAATAAGGGACACCTCTATTTAAGGAACAAAAGTAGCGGTCCCAAAGATGTCCCTTATTTGGAGGTTTCACTGTACATATACATAAATATACATAATTATCAACTGCAAGTGCTTATTAAATGAACACAATAATTAATTATACATGTGGTTCCAGTTTTTTTCTCTGTGCGTCTAACCAAAACTTTTATTTTCATATAAAATATAATGTAATTCATTCATCAAGTATACTGAATGATTTTCTAAATATAGGAATTTCATCTAATAAAATCGTGTTTTAGGCATACATAGCTCCGAAAAAAAAAATATTTTTATTTCTTGAATCACTTTAAATTTTTCCAGTAAACTTAATTTCTTTTAAACAAATAATAAAGGGGCAGGGGACATGTTTCGAGTAACTGTATAATGTGAGAAAAAAACTACTATCATTAAATTAATAAATCTAAGAGGCACGGAAAAATTGAAAGTGCCATGTGCACAGAAATTGTTAGTCTAACTCGTCAGCGGTAGAATTGATTAAAAAAAAGTCACTGGTTTAAAGGATCAATAAGGATAAGAATTTACTGGTCCGCAGACATTATTACTGGCCCGCTACATAAAATTCTGTTAAATATTGAGTTACTTTGAGTTACGTTCTCCCCCTACAACTGGAATATAAACTAAACTCCCTTTGTAATTACCGAAAAATTTCAGCTTAGTTGAATGTAAAATTATAATTTGCTAAAAAATGACATAAACAGCACATAAACAAAAACTATAAAACTATTAATTAGATAATTCATTTATGACTATTTATTTCAATTAATTGTAAAATTTCATGCAATTATTATTTTTTATTATTATTTTAATAAAATAAAATTGCGTAGTTTGTGTTTGGTTATGTTTTATCAGGGACAGCAAAATTTACATTTATCTGTCCGAGAGGGAAGAAAAATTACTGGTTCTGCGGACCACTAATTTTGTTCTTTGACCAGAGGACTACCAAGAATTTCGAACGCTGAAAGCCTTCTTCAAAGTAATGTTGGATTCAAAGGATTAAAAAGATATAGCTGAGTATATGATAATTAAAAGTACATACCCAGAGAAGACATTTTTTTGGTAGGAGTACACACTGCAGCAAGTGATTGACGAGACCTCTTGGAGAAATCCGAATCAGAAGTGGACATTACCTTCCGTTCTGGCGGAGTTCACACGAACGATCTTAATCCGATTTTGATGTTTTTCATCAATTTGCGGAAAAAAAGAGGAAGAGCCAATGCTTTCGTGTAATTGGATAAAATGTTTCACGTGACTTCAACAGTTGAAACTCAAAATGATTTTCGATGTTGGTTAAGCTTCTTGTGTGATTTAAAACATTTTTGCTGACTAGGCAAATTCAAAGGAAATGGGTTTTTCCCACTGAGATCGTTAATTTATATAATAATAAATAAATCTTTAGTAAAATAATCATGGGGAAAATATAAAAGGAATATCATTTGAGTTCATATAAACATCTTCAATATATTTCTTGTAATTATATAAAATACATTTTCCTTTCTAGTTTTTTTACATTTTACTTTCTCGAATCTACTATCAGAAAATTTTCCCAACAGTGGTTAACCTCTTCGCTACTGGCGATTATTACAGTATTTTTAATTATTGCTGAATTATTTTTTCTCTCGTTTCACTTCAGAGCGAAATTTTTGTTTTATTTTCATTAATGCGAATCTTAGAATTCGAAACATATTAGGGACCGTTCAAGTATTAAGTAAACATATTTTTCGTCATTTCGTACCCCCTCCCCCCCCCTTGTAAGAAAATATAAGCAAATGCTAGACCCCCCCCCCTTTGCTTACGTAAGATTTTTATGACAGTTTATACATCAATACTTCTTGACTTATAAAAAGTTACCAATCAATTACATTATTAATCCTACAAATTTATATAGGCATATAGGGATTATGATATCAAAATATATAAAATCATTTTAATATATTGTTGCTAATTGCATTAAACAAACCGCAGAATACAAAATTGTTTAAATATATTGTTATTTATCACTTTGAACAATAAAACAAGATATACAAGAAGTCTTAACTTAGGCATCATAACTAAAATTTTTGCCATAAATCATACAAATGTTGGAGTTCAATTTGGTGTTCATATTTTAATCTGATGTCCAGAATCCTTGAACCCATGTTTCAACATTGTCAGGTTTTCACTGGAACAGTGGCCTGGGGTATTGCAGGTTTCCGGTCCTTGTTTGCTTGTTGAATTTGAACTGCAGTTGCTTCGTTGTTTAATGCTTACGTAAGAATTGTCGTGACTCCCCCCTCCCCCTTGTCAGAAAAAATAAGCAGACTCTGGACTCCCCCCTCCCCCTTTAGTGCTTACGTAATACTTGAACGGTCCCTTATTCTTATATCGAAATTTCATTTATATTTGAGTATCATTAATAAAATGGGACAATACTGATATACCCATTTGGGTACTCAGGGACTGAAGAGATTAATCCAATGTCGTGGGTTACTTTCCCCCCGTATTATCAAAATGTTTAATCCAAAAAATTATTTTACGCGCTAGGGCAGCGCAGTGCTGTATGTAGAAGTGAATAATAGGAGGGGGGGGGTTCAAGAAAATGAAGGGGGGGGGAGCTCATATTTTCTCTCTCTAAGACATGCACGCAAAAACACGCATGCACGCACAGATATGGTCATATAAAATGGTCAATATATATGTTCGATATATATAGTCAAAATATTATGTAAAAAAATAAATTAGTGCATATTCATATTGTAGGCATTATGTTTCTTATTAAACTGTTAGCAATAACTTCATTTTATGCTAAGAAAAGAATAGGATGCAGAATGAAAAATTCCAGTTTACAACTCATGCGCGTAACCAGGGGGGGGGGAGTGTTTTGGGTGCCCGGGCACTACCCCCCCCCCCCCCGCTCGCGCAGATCCAAGATTGATTATTTTAAAAAATCAAAATTTATAAATGAAAAAAGAAGAAAAATGAAAGCAAAGTTAGTTCAATTAGTTAATCAAAACTAACAGTCTATGCTTTGAAATGTGATAAAAGAAGAGACCCAGATTCTTTTTTTTATTATTATTTTTAAGAAAATTATTTTGTTCATCTTTTTTAAAACTATAATATTTACTAGAATCTGTATTAATCACAGTAAGTCAAAAAGTTGGTTTTATAATCCCAATTTGATGTCTTTTGTTTATAAAAGTTTTTTTAACGCCATTTTTTCTCATGCATGTTTTTGCAATTCGATAAAAAATTAGCGTAAATTCTCGACATGGATAGAAACTATTTATATCTTTGCTTTTGTAATCTAAGTCTAGATAGAAGAAAAAAAAAAGAAAGGAAATACAAATGTGAAACAATAATTCCAACATGTGATTAGCCTGGAGAATGGAGGAGGTGAGGGGTAGAGATGAGACGGGCTCAGCCCGAACCCGAAAGCCTGAACCCGGGCTTGACATGGGTTCGGGCTCTATTTTTATTCGAGTCTTCGGGTCCAGGCTCATTTTTTTCTGAAGCCGGAAAATTTTATTTTTTCAGTGTAGAAAAGATTGAAAGAACTTTTTTCACTTAAAATTGTCTACTTATTCCTTTTCAACTCATTTTAATTCTTCTTTATCAAAATGACGGGGGAACTGAATGCTTGATTATTTATTTTAGAATTTCATTGCTGTTTCAAATGAAAATTTGTGATAATTACAGATGTATGTCTACGGAATTTCCGACGACGATGTATTTATACGACGCCAATCAAAACAAACACAAAAATGAACTAGCTTTTAGTTGGCTTTTCTTTAGCAGAAGATATTTTTTAATGGGATCGTTCATTTATTTATTATTTAGTTATATGACGCCAATGTAATATTTTCTTCTGCTTTTTAGTAGACAAGAATTAGCTGGAGGTTTGCAGTTATTTAATCTTCGATTGTGAACGAATTATACTCGTTTTTCATATGAAAATAACTTTAGTGATTATTATAATGTATTTGTCATGGGGCCGTCCATTAATCATGTGATTTTTTTTGGCATTTTTAACCCCCCCCCCCTTACCCTATATCACGTGTATTTTTTAGTACCTACAAAGAATCTTAATTTTTTTAGAATATTTATTATAAAATACAGTTTCAAGTATCATCAAATTTATAATAGAAAATAAAAAAACTACAATAATAACCTTAAGAAGTAAACAGAAAGGTTGCAAGTTGTTTTGGACTGACATAAAAATAATGAAAGAAATGCGAAAAACTTTTTTGTAGTAATACATAAACATAATTTAATTTACAATGTCCTCAGACCACGGATTAGCAAGACTTTCTTCAACACCAATAACTGGATAAGCATCTTGCAAGTTAGTTATAGGCACAGTGCTTTGTGGAAGATTAACATCGGTTTCTTCAAGCCACTCGGCGTCATCATTTTCGCGCACTACGCGGAGAATCTCTCTCGATCTACCATTCGTTCGTTGAGTGAAGATGTGAGGACAGACGGACATCTCTAGACTATTATTGCTCGGATTCAGTTGCTTGTGACAAGAATTCAGATGTGCTTTAACTTTTGTTTTTGTACAGAAGACGCTACACTAGGAGAGACTAGACACTTTTGAGCTACACTAGGTTTTTTTCCCTTCTTATACTCTGCAAATAGATCTTTATACAGATCACCTATTTTAGACATTCTTTTAATGCAAAACGTACAAGGTTAAACAATTTACGCATGTATTCAGTACCAAAACAACAGAATAAGTGACACTGACAAGCTGAGTCCGGCAGGCGCTTGTCGCGGCTCGCAGGAACTTCACTTCATTCGTTGCCTGGCAAAGGTGAATCAAGGTCACACTACAAGCCGCTTTCGACTTTGTACGCGTTTGACGAAAAAAATACACGAAACGCCGCTTTTCGGTTCAGTATCGCGCGTTTGCGAAAAAATAAATACTCATGATATATTACTACACCCCCCTTCTCCCTTGTGACGCAAATGCTAGCCCCCCCCCCTTTGCTTACGTAAGATTTTATGACACTTTCTACATCAATACTTCTTGACTTATTTAAAGTTACCAATTAATTACATGATTAATCCTACAAATTTATATAGGCATATAGGGATTGTGATATCAAAATATGTAAAATGGTTTTAATATATTGTTGCTTATTGCATTAAACAAACCACGGAATACAAAATGGTTTAAATATATTGTTATTTATCACATTGAACAATAAAACAAGATATACAAGAAGTCTTAACTTACTCGCTAAGCATCATAACTAAAATTACGAACCATTAAAAAATTCACTATGTAAATTCACTATGCAACTGACCTAAAACAATAAATATCTGTGCTGTGTATCCGAAACAAGAAAAACCCCAAGTAGGTTTTCTGCTTTCTAAAGTTCCAAAACCTATAGAGAAGGAAGTTCGACAATAGGAGTGGAAAGACAAAAATTTCCAGAAATTCTGTAAAAATTCCCGGAATTCCATGACCGATTGAGCGGGAGAAAAGAAAATACCGGACTTACCTAAAATAAAGTCAACTGACCAGTTACCCTGGCAACAGAACCCAGCCACACCGGTTCCTGTGTTTCTCTAGTCTTGCAATATATTTGACAAGGCACACAACTTAACAGACAACAATGAAGACAAAGAGCGAGTGGAAGATACGGGGTCACGCGACTGCCGATGGATAAGCAAAGGATAAAATCGAAAATAAACGGCGAATTTCGAATGGACTGTAGAACGCTCTTTCCCCATCATACTTTGTTTGCTTGTTGAATTTGAACTGCAGTTTCTTCGTTGTTTAATGTTTACGTAAGAACTGTCGTGACCCCCCCTCCCCCTTGTCAGAAAAAATAAGCAGACTCTGGACACTCCCCCTCCCCCTTTAGTGCTTATGTAATACTTGAACGGTCCCTTAAATGAGGTATCACTTTTGAAACAAATTTTATATACCATGCAATTTTGTTTCGTATATTTTTGGTATCGGGCTCGGGCGCGGGCTCTGGTGACAATAAATCTTTCGGGCTCGGATTTAAAATCGTCGGGCTTGGGCGGGCCCGGGTCTCGTAAAACGAGCCTGAACTCATCTCTAGTGAGGGGTTGTACAAATCTGCTGCCTTTGAAAATGAGAAATAATGCTACCCAAAATTCAAATTTATATGAAGGTTGGTTGGTTGGTTCATTATTTATTTATTTATTTATTTTTTTTTTTTTTTTGGCCATTTTTTGACATTCGTACGGACTCATTTTTTTTAAACCGGAAAATTTTATTTATTCATGTGTAGAAAATATTGAAAGAACTCTTTTCCACTTTAAATTGCGTACTACAAATTATTTTAATGCTACTTTGATCAAAATGACGGGGGAACTAAAGTCGTGTTTATTTATTTTAGTATTTCATTTCTGTTTGAAATGAAAATTTGTGATAATTACAGATGTATGTTTACGGATATCTTTGCTTTATATCTATCATGTTTTATCTATGTTTATGTATTTTTTTTCCTTATCCATTATATTTAGTTTTGAGCAACTTCTCATCCTTCTTCTTCAACAATGAAAAATTGCGTTTGGGTCCTTTTTAAAAGACCACACAATTATATCTTCTGCAAATAAAAACCTGTCTAAAACGGAAATTCGATAGGTTTTATGGGGTTTCGTTTTATTAGGTTTTACTGCATAAGATATTGTTTGTACCCAACATGTCCAGGTTAAAAAATTTGGGCCACCCCCTCCCCCCCGTTCAAAAGGCTGGTTACGCCTATGCAACTAGTACAAAATTATATACCATGTTAGCTTCACATGTTCAAATAGGATGTGAAAGTGTTGAAACACTTACTTTTGCACTTATTGCACAAATACTACTACTACAATTTAGTACTTATGCAAAACTCTGAAAGGGCTTCAAGAATAAATTCGATTTTTGAACAGAATTTCATTTAGATTTTCGGAACACAAATTCATTTAGTGAGCTTAGAATATTTTCCAGTGGTAGCTCAAAATAGGAAAAGCCAAGGGCAAATCTGGAGAGTCCTCAAGGGGGGGGGGCGATTTTAGAAATTTGGAAACTCCAGTCTGATGGACTCATTTTTTTAATGCGGCTCGTGTTTCTAAGGGATCTAAGGGATTCTAAGGGATCTAGGGGATTCTAAGGGGGCGATGGGGCGATCGCTCCATCGCCCCCCCCTAACCGCCATTGGGGGAAGCTGAGCCCGCCCCCCTCTCTGGCACCCCCCATTACTACGGCGCTAGAGCAGAGGTTCCCAACCTGAGGGTACGTGGCGGGCCTGTTGGAGGTACGTGAAAATAATCTATCTATATTATAAAAGCCAATCGTATGTGTCGTAACACATATGTCATTTTGCCAATGCAACACTTTGAAATTTGAAATGAAATTTCAGTTTCGCAATTTTTTCTACTGCAAATTTTTAAAGTTCTAAACATTTTTCCACCGTCGTATAGCGAAAAAAATGCGCTTTTAAATGCAATTTGTTTAAAAACTGTATCTTAATTTATTTATTTATTTATTTATTTATTTTTTTTTTATTTTTTTTTTTTTTTTGTAGTTTTAAATACCATTTTTGTGATCGTGGCAACAGAAGTACTCCATTTCTATTATAAGTAAAGGGGAAAAATCAATCGGAAGATTACTGTATCTTTTTGTTATTTTCTCATAAAAAATGAAAATTTTTTAAACTAAAATACGTGCTATGTCAAAAAATATCGCCTGCTAATAAAACCAGGTAAACTTTGGCTTTACTTCATTTTTATTTATGATTTTTAGTTTATTACAAACTTACTTTACAGACGATACAACATTTTTTTTTTCTTTTTCAAAAATGCATTTAAAAGAATAGTTGTGCGACTTATTTTTTCCGGTTTTACTTCCTTCGTATCAACTAACTGAAAGAAACCAAATTAATTAATCCGCATATAAAATCATTTTCTGAATTTTGAAGAAATATAAATGAATGATTTCCAATAACTATTTAGCTATTATAAACAAACGAATTTTAGCATATGAATCATTAGATACCCTATTTGCTTCTGGAATGACGACATGGCATTTTTACTGGGTTTTTCCGCTATAACAACTTCATATATATACACTTTTCTATAGATGTTGTTTAAGAATGAATGGTAACGTAAAATAACGTAATAGAAATCAGACACTGATAAAACGCAATGATTTACAAAATTTTAGAGTGTGTTTATAATGACATACAGTGTGCATGTGATTGGAAGTCTTTGTCCAAAAGAGAGCGATTTATGTTATAGATCTTAGTGATTCTCGGATGGATTTTAAATCAAGATGAAACATTCGAATGGGCGCCAAGAAAATATTAGAAGGGCGCAATTATGGCGTCCGCGGGGGACGCGTCGGAGAATCCTGAATAGAGAAACAGTGTAAAATCAGAACTGGCGAGGTTATGCATACACCTCAGAATCTCAGATGTATCTCAAAAATAATAAGCTTAATTGGCAAAATGGTATCCAGGAGTATTCATCGGTTAAACTACGAAAGTCTAATCTTTCTTGATTATACTACATGAATAAGAAACTACACTATTTACTCGGGTATAACGCGCAAGTTTTTTTTTTTTTTTTTTTTTTTTTTTTTTAATAGGGCAAAACTTCTGGGTGCGCGTTACACACGGAATATTTTTTTTTACTGCCGGATGTAATCACACGATATACATATGAACCAAAAAATGTATTCAAAGGAGACCATAATTACTCGGAAAATCTTGTTTGATTGAAATATTACTGCATCTTTATTTCATTCCTTGCACCATTTTATACATTAGCATTATGTAAACGCTGATTAGCAATTCTCACTGCCGTCAGTCATTCCCCCCCCCCCCGTCAGTCACTCCCTACCCGAAGTCTAAAAATGTATATTCATCTCGTTTTGGACCTGATGTAATGTTTGTTTTGACTTTATTTACTGAAATTCATTTAGTCATTCATTCATTTGCATATCAAATTTATGGTGCACGTTATATACAAGATTTTAAAAAATCGGCATTTTTTTTTTTTTTTTTTTTTTTGTAAAGTAGGGGTGCGCGTTAAACACGAGTGAACGCGGTATGTACAAATCGATGATTTACATATGAGTAACAGATAAACATTTTAACTTAGGCAGTCTGTGTATTACATTAGCTGAGTACGACCCGTCTGGCCGTTATCCTCCCGCAAGATGTTAAAGTGGTTCAGTAGTTTGTCTGACTCAGGGGTGTAATGGAGGGTATACAGAGGTATACGCCCTCTGATTTTTTTCGAAAAGCTCAATATACCCTCTGTGTTTCAAAAAAAGTATTAGCGTGTACTGTATCCATGAATTGCCATGACTCTAGCGTATACCTTCTGCCTATAGCGTATATCTTCTGATTTTTTTACGACTACAACACTGATCTGACTACAGCTAACTCCGGATTGCAACTGCTGTCGTTCTCACAGAAAAACTACGTAGTTCATCAAAATTTTATTGTTCGGTTGCTGAGGTCTAGTTTCAGGAGCCTCTTTGAAAAAACGTGCATAGTTTTGCGGTACTGAGTTCAATTTTTACCGCATATATAACATTATCATTTTAGGGGGGAAGGGGGCATCTGGCATATGATATCGAAAGATTTCACTAAGGCGTGGGGGGTTATGTTTTGAATCTTTATCATTTTTGAATGATCCAACCAAAATTTTCTCTTTTTATTTGCAATTGTTTTTTACATAATAATTTTCTGTTTTTACTTATAACATGTTCTTTACATCAACATTGCGTGCAATCTTTTTCGCAGACTGTTATCTATTTTTATAAAAACACAAAGTTATTATTAAAATTATTAAATGACTATAAAATTATTTAACTTCAAAATATGGAATACCTCAACGTTTGACATTCCTTTTTTCTGTCTTATGTGCAAGCATATGTAATCTACGTTCAAGAAAAAGATGTAAGGTACGTTTGAAATAATATTTGTGTTTACCAGTAAAAAAAAAGAGAATGTTGTCCAGATGTTTTGTTGATAAAAAGTTCTATCTGCCCCTCCTTCCCTCTCTTACTTGTGCAGAGGGAAATGCAAGAAGGCATTATTACTTTTCAATTTATTATGTAACAAAAATTTTTTATTATATACTTTTAACTAATAACTATTTTTTTAAAGTTTTCTTTGATATAAAATTATTTCATATATAATAGCCATATGTTAATGACTATTCTTCATTTGAGTCAATGAAGCATGCAAATAATAAATGTATAACCATATCTGTATTCCTCTGCAAAGAAAAAATTAAAAAATCTAAAGGATTTATAAACATTGAAAACGGTCTCCTTAGGCTGGAGGTTGAGGAATGATATCATAAGGAGGGGGGTGTCCAAAATTGCAAAAAAGTTGATAACGTTCGCTAAATTTGTATAGCTTCTTGTATATTAGTGTTCTGTTCAATGTACAGATTTTAGATTAGAGACACTGACGTAAGCTACGGGGCAAATTATAACTGGTAAAAATGAAGCATCAGCCGTTTTTGAAGCTGTTCGCATTCCGTGTCGTAGGTTTAACACTGTAATTTTCGCACTTAAAGTGTCGAGTTTATTTTAGGCGTCCGAAGCAATATTTGCGCTCAGCACTACTACAAATGATAATTTCTGTGGAAACTATTGTGCATTAGACAAAAATTGTGGTTTTATTTTCCAAACCATAGACCTCTGAGAAAGCAAATACCTTTTATCTATATCTGGTACTCTGGACTTACCATGATGGTGAAAAAGGAAGAGGGGTGATGAAGATAGGCTAAATTTTACATTAAAACATTTTTACATTTTTGAAGATTGAGGGGACAGCCTTTTCATGCATTCCGAAAAAAAAAAAAAGTGAACGTTATAAGTTTTTATTTAGTGGGACTGCTTAAAGTTTGGGGAAGCACACAAGCATGAACTCTTTGAAGAATGAAAGCTCGATCTTTTAAGATGATCATTAAGGGTTTTTAATTAATATTTCGGCTAATTAACAAAAAATGAAAAATCTAAGTCTCAAGTGCACCTGCCTATCATCTATCCTTGTCCAAATTTTCAGATCTCTATGTGCGGTAGATTTTTTGAGCCATCACGAATACATGAAAAATAAAAACAAAGTTCTTTCTTCTTTCTTTTAAATGCGATTATTATTATCGTATTGAATTATTTTCTACGGGATAGTAAAATTTTTCCGTTACGCAGTATTATGATACAGAGTATACTTCCATTTTCACAGGTTGTATTGTGTTACGAGTTTTATTAACATAGTTGCCATTCTTCTTTATTTTTCAAGTAATTTAAGCACATAGGCGTAGGAAGTGGAGGAGCTAGGGGAGCTGTGGCTCCCCCTAGAATATTTCAGACGGGCTCAGCTCCCCCGGGAAAAATTCTCGCATCACATTTGTTTACGATACATTGTTGTATTAAAATATAAAGTATACTTTTTTAAGGAAATCCACACAATAAACAACAAAAGAAGAGAAAAAAGAGGGGGTGAGCACACTTGGTTGTGCCTTCATCCTTTTTCTCATCCATTGTCAGAAAGAAAGGAGGTCCTAAAGGTTTACTACAAAATACTGGATTACTTGATGCTATTACGTATTTATAAAGAGGTTGGCTTGAAAATTGATTAGGAAGAGATTTGTAAAGACTTTGCAAGCAAATTCAACAGAAAGAACTTTTGCCTTTTTTCAAATGGGAGTGGGAGAATCCTTAAATTTGAATATTGTTTTCGGGATCGTCTATAAACTAAGTTTCTATGCATCAAGTACATCTAATAAAAATTATTTTAACTGGATTAAAGAGTTGGTGATCTTTTGATGAACGGAAAAATCCCCACGACTGACTGTCCACAGTGTGCCCCGGCTCCCCCTATTTATACAAAGTTCCTACGCCACTGTTTAAGCACACTTCTAACCAGACACTTTATTTAATAAGTGAAATAAAACACGAACTATATAGAAACATGACACATTTTATTGAATAAATTTTCTGGTTCGAAAAACCTTATTTGACTTGGCAAAAAAACTTCAGAAGGATGGCAACTGTGCATTTTCAAATATACAGTTTTTTTTTTTTTTTTTTTTTTTTTAATAATGTTTTATTTTTGGTGGCGAGATGGTGGTGGGGGGGAAGTATACGGCGCCAAATGAAGTTCTGCACACAGGTGCCGGATACTGCTGGCGCGCCCCTGCTCCAAATATGGTGATACTGCGGAAAGATCTAAAAACAAACTTGCTATATTCATGCATAAAAATCTTGGATTCGCTCTGAGAAAACTTCATGAAGAACATCCAAGTGTTGACAGTAAGTAAGTAAATATTCCTGTTTTTGCAGATTGCGAATAATATGTCAAAGTGGCTCTGATCTCCTTTACTTAGATTTTGTGCGAACAAAAGAAGTTTACCCACAGAAGCAGCTATGAGGTTTTTGTTTTAATTAAATTCAACTCATTATTTTGAAATCATCTTATATCTTATTATAAATATTTAGAATATTTAAATTGATTTAATTAAAAATTCTTAGCATGTCTGTCAAATAATCGATGTTATTTTTTAATGTAACCCGGTTAGTAGTAGGAAAACGACAGTACGGGCTCAGCCGCAGGGACAAGGGACCGTCCCTGCGGCTGTCCCACCGCCACCATCCCTCCTGCGCCCACCGTGCCACCACCGTCCCTCCTGCGGTGCCGCCACTCGAAATCATACTATAAGATGAAGATTAAATTTATATTTGAATTTTGAACAATCGTAATTTTAATGAGTATTATTAATTAAGCGAATCATTGGAAAATCTCAGTTTTTAACCATTTTATTTAGATTTCTTCAACTGCAAGATGAGATTATCAATTTAACACAAGAAAGTTAAACATATATTTAAATTTTGCTTGATAGATATCTTAACGAGTAGTATTAATTAAGTAAAAACAATAGAAAATATCAAGTTTTATAGAAAAAGAGTGATTTCTTACGTTTTTTATCAACTTAAGAGAGAAAACTTAAACGTACATTTCAGTTTTATGTGGTTATCATCTTAATGAGTATTTTTAATTAAGCAAAACAGCGAAAAATATAAATTTTTATTTGATTTCTTAAGATTTTTATCAACTACATGATTAATGTATCGATCTAAGAGTTGAAAGTTAAACATGCATCCTAGTTTTTCAACAGATATAACCTTAATGAGTATCGTTAATTAAGTAAAAAACAATGAAAATATCAAGTTTTATAGAAAAAGACTGATTTCTTACGATTTTTATCAATTACAAGATCAATGTATCGACTTACAAGTTGAAAGTTAAACATGCATTCTAGCTTTTTCAACAGCTATAATCTTAATGAGTATCGTTAATTAAGTAAAAAACAATGGAAAATATCAAGTTTTATAGAAAAAGACTGATTTCTTACTATTTTTTCAACTCAAACTTCAGAATATCAATTTGAGAGAAAGATATTTAAGCATGCATTCCAGTTTTGGACAACCATTTCCTTAATGAACATTATTAATTAAGCAAAACAACGGAAAATATTAAATTTTTAACCGATTTCTTCATATTTTTTTATTTATTTTTTAATATAAAATCAGAATAAACAACTTAAAATAGAAATTTAAACATATTTTTTAGTTTTTGAACAGTCATTACCTCAAAGAATTTCGATAATTGAACAATTAACAAAGAAAACTAATGATTTTTTAACGAAAAAAGACGAATTAAACGAATTTGGTTAACTTTTACTCTAAATGGAAATTTCATCATACTTTTATATACTAACTAAGTAGAATTTTAATGCATAAACGAACACATTTCAATAAATACTCAACATGCACACACACAAATTTGAAAACAACACCTGCTTCTTGTGACGTCATATTGAAACTAAATTTTATTCCTTCGAAGTCCCTCACCATGCCTTTTCACCCCTATTTCCCCCAATTTTTTACCTCAGGTAGGGGAATGGACAAAGCAATGACCCCTGATTCTTGTATATTTAGAAGTCTGAGAGAAAAAAAAAAAAGAGAGATTTTAACAGGTGAAGTGATTTAGATTATTTTATGCACTCCAATTTCATAAGAGTTACCGCAATATCTCAAAATTAAAATTTTGGAAGACTTAATGAGTATAATTAATTAAGCAAAGTAATAAAAATATTATCTTTTAAGGGGAAAAGGTGAATTTAATCGAATTTGATTAGTTTTACAATAGTCTTTTGAACCGCAACTTGGAAATATGGATTTCTAACAGAAGACTTAAACGTATATTTTAATTTTAACAGCAAAAAATTAACAAGTATCATTAATTAAACAAAAATAAATATCAATTTTAAAGAAAAGACGAATTTGAATAGTTTTACACTAGTATTTTCAAAAGCAACATGGAATATCAATACTTATTCACATATTTCACTTATTCATTGTATTCAATACTGTATTTAATAAATTTGGATACACTTTAAGAATTTCCTAATCTATAATTAAATATTAGCTCTATATTTAATGTTACTCATGTTTTCAACGTTAGTTCATAATCGTGAATTTTGTATTTTAAATACCAAGTATTCAGGTTCAGATTATTTTCACTTGAAATCGTACAGAATTTTTTAAAAGAGTTTGTTTTTGAAATCATTGAACCAACTGTATTTAATATTTTCAACACCAATTTTCTGAGATTTTCTAACATTTTCCGATTGTACATTCCTCAGAAGTACATTTCTAAATGCTACAATCTCTTTACATATCGAAAAGATATCATTGAAGCAACTGTATTTAATACTTTTAACACCAATTTT
This sequence comes from Maratus speculifer, assembly GCA_964019185.1. Taxonomy (NCBI): domain Eukaryota; kingdom Metazoa; phylum Arthropoda; class Arachnida; order Araneae; family Salticidae; genus Maratus; species Maratus speculifer. The sequence goes on from OZ025290.1 coordinate 187,220,299, forward strand.
CTAAGATTTTTTAACATTTTCCGGCTATACATTCCTCAAAAGTATGTATTCTAAACAATAGAAAATATTAATTTTAAGAATAAAAAGACGGATTTAAACAAATTTTATTAGTTTTACACTATTTTTTCTCATCTCCAACACGGATGTATCAATTTTAACAGAAGAATGAAACGTATATTTTAGTTTTTAACAACAAAAAAGTAATAAGCATCATTAATTAAACAAAAATAATTATCAATTTTCAAGAAAAGACAATTTTTTACACAAATTTTCAACTTTGAAATACATTTGTTTACATATATTGTTAAATATATATCTAACCTTAAACTTTTAAAAAAGTTTGAATGTCTTTACAAAGGGTTCATATTTATATTTTTCACGTCTTGACTGCATTCGAAATCTTACATAAAACATTATTTAATCAAATTTTATACTTTCTAATTCAGTAAAATTCAATACTTTATTAGTTTTTAAACCAATACCACAATATTTATTTACATCAAACTTGATTCTTTACCTTTTATATTTCCACATTACACAAGTTAGATAAATACTAACTTGGAACGATTATAGAGTTGAAGTCAATTGATTCTATTCGATTTTCATCTTATACACATTGCTCCTACACGAAATTTCTTACTGCTATAATAATCTAATGTATTAAAACTAATCTACTCATATTTTTAATCAATTCATCAGATGTTTCATCTCACACTTCTGAATTATCGTCCATCAAGTTGCCTAAAATATAAATACTATCTTTATAGTTTTAATGATATAAAGTATATATGCTTTATCTTGAATTAGCACTTTCATAGTATTAATCAAATTATATATTTCATCTTGCACTTCTGAATTATCGTCCATCGAGTTTTTTTTAAATAATAATATATTTATAGTTTTTGATTATACATAGCATGTATAAATACAATCTTTAATTTTAACATTTCATATTTCAAATAACCTATTTCCGAAACCAAACTATATGAATTTTACCACAATGCTTATTATCATAGAATAATTTGTGTTTCACACTTTTCTAAAAATTATCAGATATGTACCCCTCAGAGGAATTACTATCATATGAATAAATGAAGAAAATTTAATTTATATTATATGTACACGAAATTGATTGCAATATACATGTATTTAATAAAAATAAATAAATAAGCGATTATTTATACATTAAACTTTTACTAAATATATATTTCTTTCATTATACAGATGTTCAACAAGATGAACCGAAACAGCAGCAAACTTCAGAAATTAATGATCCGAATGATTCATCCCTAGCACATGTAGCGTTAACGAATAACACATATGTGAGTACTTATATGAGAAATGCTAGAAATCGTATATGAAACGTAATTTGAGTAAATATAAAATGATTTGTCTTACTACCTACACTTTAACAAGTGCCTTTTTACCTATATTGTTGAAGAGAACCCTAACTGTGTCCATTTATTTCTATTACAGATGTGCTCTATTTGCTACAAACACTTCTTAAGTAAATGGAATTTAACAGAACATACAAAAATCTATACAGGTGAAAAACCTTACAGTTGGAAAGATTACCATAAATGCTGTTTTCAAGGAGACGTGAATCAAAAATACACACATCATCATGTAAAGCATCGTCAGTTATATATAAACTTAGTGAAGATATTCAAAAATTAGTCAGACTGATGAAGAATTTAGAAATAAAGGAAGATATTTAGACTATTTATCCATCATATTTTCACAATACTTACCACAATATCTCAAACTTAAAATTTGGAAGACATATACACTGCTGAAAAGTAATTTTGTTACCCGTGATTCTTCCAACCAGCATGAATGTATAGATATTATTTTGCAATGTATTCTTTAAATGCTCACATTAAATGTTCTTTTATATGCATATATCGTTGTGTTTATTTTTCTAAAACCTATTACATTAATGAAATACATAACATTTTAAGTGAAACAATACTCTCACAACTAAAAAAAATGCATAAGAACATACAAAAAATAAGCAGATGTATGAAAAAATATGCAAGTTTACAAAATAATTTCATTGTTTTCTAGAAATATTAACAAAAAATATTTACAATATGAAAAAATTGCAAAAGTGAAAAGAAAAAACACAAATGTAAAAACAAAAATCACAAAGTGAAAAACTCATAACAAAGTTTTTGAAAAAAAAAATTTACAACAAAAATTTTTTTTACAAAAACCAAAACTTCAAAAAATATTTTTACAAAAAAATTTAAATTCAAAAACATTTTTTACAAAATTTTTTTTTTCAAAAACTTTTTTTACAATTTTTTTTTTTCAAAATAAGTTTTTACAAAAGTAAAAAAAAAATCACAACGTCAAAAAAAGAAAAATTTTTGTTAAAAAAAGTGTAAAAAAAATTGCAAAAAAGTTGCAAAAATTTCAAAAAAAGCTATGAAAAAAGTCTCTAAAATTTTGTTGTTTTTAATAGCAAATGCAATGGTTTCGATTTTACATACTGTATTAAGGGGACAAGGGACCTTCAAATCCTTAAAAATATTTTTTTTTATTTTTTCTAAATTTCACCTAAATATTATTCAAGGGTACATTATATGCATTATAACATGCATTTATCACAAAAAAATGCAAAAAAAAAATTATTTTTGACAAAAAAATGGCATTTTACGCAGCGTCTTCGAAATCTTCGAAATGCGCCCTGCGCATTCCATATCAATGAGAATCCCTAATATTTTTTATGAAAATTTGTTTTATATATATAAACAAAATTGTGCATCGAATTTTGAATATTTAAATTTAAAGGTTAAAAAAAAAATTGAAATTTTGAAATTTTTTTGAAATTTTTTCAAAATTTTCAAATTTTTTCAATTTTTTTTTATTTTTTGTAAATTTCATCTTAAATATTATTCAAGGGTGCATTATATGCATTATGGCATGCATTTATCACAAAAATATTTTAAAAAATATATTATTTTTGAGAAAAAAATGGAATTTTACGCAGCGTCTTCGAAATCTTCGAAATGCCCCCTGCGCTTTCCATATCTATGAAAATCCCCAATATTTTTTTGGAAAGTATGTTTTATATATATAAACAAAATAGAGCATCGATTTTTACATATTTGAATTTTAAGATGTAAAAAAAAAAAAAAAAAAAAAAAAAAAAAAAAAATTGAAAATTTTGAAAAAAATTTCGAAAAAATTTCAAAATTTCAATTTTTTTTTAACCTTTAAATTCAAATATTCAAAATTCGATGCACAATTTTGTTTATATATATAAAACAAACTTTCATAAAAAATATTGTGGATTTTCATTGATATGGAATGTGCAGGGCGCATTTCGAAGATTTCGAAGACGCTGCTGCGTAAAATGCCATTTTTTTGTCAAAAATAATTTTTTTTTGCATTTTTTTTGTGATAAATGCATGTTATAATGCATATAATGTACCCTTGAATAATATTTAGGTAAAATTTACAAAAAATAAAAAAAAATATTTTTAAGGATTTCAAGGTCCCTTGTCCCCTTAAAAACAACAAAATTTTTTAGATTTTTTCATAGCTTTTTTTGAAATTTTTGCCGCTTTTTTTGCAATTTTTTTTACACTTTTTTTAACAAAAAAAAAATTTTTTTAACGTTGTGATTTTTTTTTTTACTTTTGTAAAAATTTATTTTGAAAAAAATTTTTTTGTAAAAAATGTTTTTGAAAAAAAATTTTTTTTGTAAAAAATGTTTTTGGAAAAAAATTTTTTTGTAAAAATATTTTTTGAAGTTTTGGTTTTTGTAAAAAAAAAATTTTTGTTGTAAATTTTTTTTTCAAAAACTTTGTTATGAGTTTTTCACTTTGTGATTTTTGTTTTCACATTTGTGTTTTTTCTTTTCACTTTTGCAATTTTTTCATATTGTAGATATTTTTTGTTAATATTTCTAGAAAACAATGAAATTATTTTGTAAACTTGCATATTTTTTCATACATCTGCTTATTTTTTGTATGTTCTTATGCATTTTTTTTAGTTGTGAGAGTATTGTTTCACTTAAAATGTTATGTATTTCATTAATGTAATAGGTTTTAGAAAAATAAACACAACGATATATGCATATAAAAGAATATTTAATGTGAGCATTTAAAGAATACATTGCAAAATAATATCTATACATTCATGCTGGTTAGAAGATTCACGGGTAACAAAATTACTTTTCAGCAGTGTGTATGTCTTCCAAATTTTAAGTTTGAGATATTGTGGTAAGTGTTGTGAAAATATGATGGATAAATAGTCTAAATATCTTCCTTTATTTCTAAATTCTTCAAAAGTCTGACTAATTTTTGAATATCTTCATTAAGTTTATATATAACTGACGATGCTTTACATGATGATGTGTGCATTTTTGATTCACGTCTCCTTGAAAACAGCATTTATGGTAATCTTTCCAAGTATAAGGTTTTTCACCTGTATAGATTTTTGTATGTTCTGTTAAATTCCATTTACTTAAGAAGTGTTTGTAGCAAATAGAGCACATCTGTAATAGAAATAAATGGACACAGTTAGGGTTCTCTTCAACAGTATAGGTAAAAAGGCACTTGTTAAAGTGTAGGTAGTAAGACAAATCATTTTATATTTACTCTAATTACGTTTCATATACGATTTCTAGCATTTCTTATATAAGTACTCACATATGTGTTATTCGTTAACGCTACATGTGCTAGGGATGAATCATTTGGATCATTAATTTCTGAAGTTTGCTGCTGTTTTGGTTCATCTTGTTGAAACATCTGTATAATGAAAGAAATATATATTTAGTAAAGGTTTAATATATAAATAATCGCTTATTTATTTATTTTTATTAAATATATGTATATTGCAATCAATTTCGTGTACATTTAATATAAATTAAATTTTCTTCATTTATTCATATAATAGTAATTCCTCTGAGGGGTACATATCTGATAATTTTTAGAAAAGTGTGAAACACAAATTATTCTATGATAATAAGCATTGTGGTAAAATTCATATAGTTTGGTTTCGGAAATAGGTTATTTGAAATATGAAATGTTAAAATTAAAGATTGTATTCATACATGCTATGTATAATCAAAAACTATAAATATATTATTATTTAAAAAAAAACTCGATTGACGATAATTCAGAAGTGCAAGATGAAACATACAATTTGATTAATACTATGGAAGTGCTAATTCAAGATAAAGCATGTATAGTTTATATCATTAAAACTATAAAGATAGTATTTATATTTTAGGCAACTTGATGGACGATAATTCAGAAGTGTAAGATGAAACATCTGATGAATTGATTAAAAATATGAGTAGATTAGTTTTAATACATTAGATTATTATAGCAGTAAGAAATTTCGTGTAGGAGCAATGTGTATAAGATGAAAATCGAATAGAATCAATTGACTTCAACTCTATAATCGTTCCAAGTTAGTATTTATCTCACTTGTGTAATGTGGAATTATAAAAGGTAAAGAATCAAGTTTGATGTAAATAAATATTGTGGTATTGGTTTAAAAACTAAAAAAGTATTGAATTTTACTGAATTAGAAAGTATAAAATTTGATTAAATAATGTTTTATGTATAAAAATTAAGTTTAAATGTGATAAAATTATGAAAATCAGTTTGTAAATTCTCATTTTTATAAGTACTACTATGAAAATATTCTTTTAATATAGAATTTCTGCTTATTGATGAGACTAAAAAATTATTTCTTTGTTTAATTTTGAATATTTATTGAGTGCATGTAATACTAGTATTAAAATCTTACAAATTCGGTGTTAAATTTTTCAAGAAATTGTGGTTTGTAATCCAGAAAAAGGTGTGATTTTAATAAATTTGTAAATATGTTCATTAATTTTTTAGTTATTTCTCTAACTTGTCATTCATTTGTTAATTTTTGTAACTTTTGTAGAAATTTTTTTTTTTTTGAATTTTCGGTAATCTGCACTATTTTTTTGTTCAACAGTTGATTTTATTGATTATTAGTATTCTCATTCGACAGTAATTTGACATATGAGGTTATTAAATATTAAATATCTATTAATTTTCTTTACTGTTTCATATGATAGTAATATTTCTGAGGAACAGGTGTGATAACTACTAGACTTTGACTGACTTATTTTTCTGATAAACGTTTGAAAAGAGTTGTAAGTGTGTAATGATGAAATATCTATATACAATCGAGGAAGTCAATTCTTTGATGAATTTCAAGAAATTGTGTGAGAACATGGTTTTTTACATTAAGTTTATGTAATTTCAGTTACAGTTTTTCGACAATCAACCTAAAAATGGATAATTATCATAGTTAAAAGTTATGATGAAAAGATCTAAGCAATATTAATGTTAAAAAGTTCGTCTAATGTTTGCTCTTATGTTGTGAAAATTTCGAATAGTTTGGTTTGAAATATGAAATGTTTGTAAAAATTAAACTTTGTATTCGTGTATGTTTTGTATTATTAAACTGTAAAGATAATATTCATGTTTGGAAAATGTTGTTGGGAGTTTTAATAATTTTCTGATAAGTAGATGAAAACAAATGTTAATATTCTGTACTGTTAAAATATATAGGATCAAGAATAAAGTTTGATGAAAGTAAGTATTGTAAAAATTCAGAAATTTTGAAGTGTAAGATGAATCTTGTCCTAATTTGATTAATTATATAGGTAGAATATCTCAGAGTAGTTTTAATATGTCAAGTGTCTAAAGCAGCAAGAAGTGACTTTTTAGGTTTTCTATAATAATAATAATAATAATAATAATAATAATAATAATAATAATAATAATAATAATAATAATAATAAAAGTATACTTTTGTTGTAAGATTTCGAATGCAATCAAGACGTAAAAAATATAAATATGAACCCTTTGTAAAGACATTCAAACTTTTTTAAAAGTTTAAGGTTAGTAATATATTGTAACAATATATGTAAACAAATGTATTTCAAAGTTGAAAATTTGTGTAAAAAATTGTCTTTTCTTGAAAATTGATAATTATTTTTGTTTAATTAATGATGCTTATTACTTTTTTGTTGTTAAAAACTAAAATATACGTTTAATTCTTCTGTTAAAATTGATACATCCGTGTTGGAGATGAGAAAAAATAGTGTAAAATTAATAAAATTTGTTTAAATCCGTCTTTTTATTCTTAAAATTAATATTTTCTATTGTTTAGAATACATACTTTTGAGGAATGTATAACCAGTAAATGTTAAAAAATCTTAGAAAATTGGTGTTAAAAGTATTAAATACAGTTGCTTCAATGATATCTTTTCGATATGTAAAGTGATTGTAGCATTTAGAAATGTACTTCTGAGGAATGTATAATCGGAAAATGTTAGAACATCTTAGAAAATTGGTGTTGAAAATATTAAATGCAGTTGCTTCAATGATTTCAAAAACAGACTCTGTTAAAAAATTCTGTATGATTTCAAGTGAAAATAATCTGAACCTGAATACTTGGTATTTAAAATACAAAATTCACGATTATGAACTAACGTTGAAAACATGGGTAGCATTAAATATACAGCTAATATTTAATTATAGATTAGGAAATTCTTAAAGTGTATCCAAATTTATTAAATACAGTATTGAATACAATGAATAAGTGAAATATGTGAATAAGTATTGATATTCCATGTTGCTTTTGAAAATACTAGTGTAAAACTATTCAAATTCGTCTTTTCTTTAAAATTGATATTTATTTTTGTTTAATTAATGATACTTGTTAATTTTTTGCTGTTAAAATTAAAATATACGTTTAAGTCTTCTGTTAGAAATCCATATTTCCAAGTTGCGGTTCAAAAGACTATTGTAAAACTAATCAAATTCGATTAAATTCACCTTTTCCCCTTAAAAGATAATATTTTTATTACTTTGCTTAATTAATTATACTCATTAAGTCTTCCAAAATTTTAATTTTGAGATATTGCGGTAACTCTTATGAAATTGGAGTGCATAAAATAATCTAAATCACTTCACCTGTTAAAATCTCTCTTTTTTTTTTCTCTCAGACTTCTAAATATACAAGAATCAGGGGTCATTGCTTTGTCCATTCCCCTACCTGAGGTAAAAAAATTGGGGGAAATAGGGGTGAAAAGGCATGGTGAGGGACTTCGAAGGAATAAGTTTTGGTTTCAATATGACATCACAAGAAGCAGGTGTTGTTTTCAAATTTGTGTGTGTGCGTGTTGAGTATTTATTGAAATGTGTTCGTTTATGCATTAAAATTCTACTTAGTTAGTATATAAAAGTATGATGAAATTTCCATTTAGAGTAAAAGTTAACCAAATTCGTTTAATTCGTCTTTTTTCGTTAAAAAATCATTAGTTTTCTTTGTTAATTGTTCAATTATCGAAATTCTTTGAGGTAATGACTGTTCAAAAACTAAAAAATATGTTTAAATTTCTATTTTAAGTTGTTTATTCTGATTTTATATTAAAAAATAAATAAAAAAATATGAAGAAATCGGGTAAAAATTTAATATTTTCCGTTGTTTTGCTTAATTAGTAATGTTCATTAAGGAAATGGTTGTCCAAAACTGGAATGCATGCTTAAATTTCTTTCTCTCAAATTGATATTCTGAAGTTTGAGTTAAAAAAATAGTAAGAAATCAGTCTTTTTCTATAAAACTTGATATTTTCCGTTGTTTTTTACTTAATAAACGATACTCATTAAGATTATAGCTGTTGAAAAAGCTAGAATGCATGTTTATTTTTCAACTTGTAAGTCGATACATTGATCTTGTAGTTGATAAAAATCGTAAGAAATCAGTCTGTTTCTATAAAACTTGATATTTTCATTGTTTTTTACTTAATTAACGATACTCATTAAGGTTATATCTGTTGAAAAACTAGGATGCATGTTTAACTTTCAACTCTTAGATCGATACATTAATCATGTAGTTGATAAAAATCTTAAGAAATCAAATAAAAATTTATATTTTTCGCTGTTTTGCTTAATTAAAAATACTCATTAAGATGATAACCACATAAAACTGAAATGTACGTTTAAGTTTTCTCTCTTAAGTTGATAAAAATCGTAAGAAATCACTCTTTTTCTATAAAACTTTATATTTTCTATTGTTTTTACTTAATTAATACTACTCATTAAGATATCTATCAAGCAAAATTCAAATATATGTTTAACTTTCTTGTGTTAAATTGATAATCTCATCTTGTAGTTGAAGAAATCTAAATAAAATGGTTAAAAACTGAGATTTTCCAGTGATTCGCTTAATTAATAATACTCATTAAAATTACGATTGTTCAAAATTCAAATATAAATTTAATCTTCATCTTATAGTATGATTTCGAGTGGCGGCACCGCAGGAGGGACGGTGGTGGCACGGTGGGCGCAGGAGGGATGGTGGCGGTGGGACAGCCGCAGGGACGGTCCCTTGTCCCTGCGGCTCAGCGCGTACTGTCGTTTTCCTACTACTCCGGTTTTCTTATAGTTCTACATTTCAGTTTTCAGTTAAGTGAATACTGAATCAAATACATCGAAAAACGATTCAGACAAATACCTTTTCAGAGTCAACGAACTTCTGTGTGAGCCAGCGATTGAATATAAACATTTGCAAGTTTGAAGCAAATTGATCATGAAAACTGCACAGCAAAGTGAAACAATTGTTTTACTTTGTTGTGAAATGATTTTCACAATAAAGGTGGCTAAATATCCTGTCAGTCAATGAATTACTGCTATTTTTTCTGACTGCTCTAATAATGTAATGAAGCACGAATATAGGTGTTCGTTCCAAATATTTGAAACGAAATGCTGATGATGTGTAACAGAATGCACAAATAGTGCATTTAGTACTGCTTGTTTGAAATGCGTTAATGAAACTCTTCTGATGTCCCGTCGCTGGTGGAGCAACATCAGTAGCAAGTGAGAAAATACTATCAAAACGAATTTATTTCCCTTGGACTAACTTCGTGGGGTTAAAAATCGATTATCTCTTCGTATAATTTTCCAAATTTTTAGCAAATAAAACTTTTGACATTTGTTTTCTTCTTTTATGAGTTTTTGTTACTTGGTAAAGCTAATACATCAAGTTGAATGGAAAATTTGCAGGTCTTTAAGTAATAACATAATGACATTTCAATGTCTTTAGCCCTCTATTCCTCTTTGTACCGAATTATTACTCAGGATTTTTTCTGATGATATCCGATGGTGTCTTACGATAAAGAACAGTTTTTATTATCTCTCTGACTACAAACAAGATTAATTTCTGGCCGATTGGGGTTTTCATACTTTTGCGATTAACAACATAATATGAGGCTCGTAATACGTCATCTTCTTCTTTACAAGACGACTGAAAAAGTGTTGATATACGTAGTTGACTGCTTTAAGATTTTCTTTTCCGGTCTTTGAAAAATACGACACATCTTTGTCTTTTTTGTACGCATTTATTCGAATGCTCTTACAGTCTAAGAGGCTTCATGGTTTCATTTTTTAAAAACTTTTTGGCAAATTAAGCACATAGCTAACGATTGGTTTGTAGAAGAGTGAATACTCAAATACTCAATACTGTACTGACGGCATTTATACTTCTATTAAGAAATTTTGAAATATAGAATTTTTCCTTATTTAAGTTTAAACAAATTTACACATTTGAACAAATTTATAAATATAAGGATTTTTATCAGTTTCACAAAGAAGAAACTAATTTCTTGAACTGACTCAAATTACAGACTCGTTTAAAAATCTCTGTTAAGGCATGTGTCGTCATACTTCAGAATTATTCGAAATACAGGTTAATTAAAAAGAATTCTTAAAATTTTTATCCGCCAATTATCGCGAATTTTGTATTTCACAATTTTTGAATTCATAATGATTTTTAATGCGAATCATTTGCAATTTTTCGGGTTTCGCTGTGATATTTTGACATTCATGAAAGAATTGCAACAACAATGTTTTAAGCCTAATATAAAAAATATTTGTTCCCCGCGATTTTAGCCCTCCTTCGTATTGACGGCAATTTTTTGACAATCATAAAATAAATTCAATCCTCCCCCCTCTAATGTACGCTCCCCTGTATAGATTTCACTTTAAAGATGCAGTTAAACGGACTGGTCAATCAACTATTTTCTCTGTATTACTTTGCCTTCACCGCCCCCCCCCCTTGACTCTCCTAACGCCCCCCCCATTTTTCTCTAGACTCGCTACCGCCCCCCTGGAAGGCTCCAGCGCCCACTGGGGGGCGGTACCCCCCCGTTGGGAACCTATGGTCTAAACCCTGAAAAAGTTATTGGTATTAAACGTATAGCTGAAGCTAATGTAATGATAAGCCAACATCATCGACTGGCAACAATTTAAATAACAAGAGTGAAAGAACTTGTCGTTGTAAAATGTATGTCTTATTCTTGTCGACTAGCTGTGAATATACATGCAAAACTCGGTTGAGTTTAAATGTTTAATTAATTTAATTTAATTTAATTTAATTTAATTTATTTATTTTGTTTTATTTATTTTATTTATTTATTTATTTATTTATTTATTTGTAAATGGGGATTTTAAAAAAATGCTTAATTTGAGGAAAATTTTGAGTTTAAATTTGTTAAAAAAATTTTATAGCGGAAAATTGAAAATTTAGAACTTGCCTTTTTATGTACCAATTGCGTTGGGGACTTTTTCTGAAAAAAGCCCTGCTTGGGGAAATTGGCTTTCGAAAATCTGGCAACGTTGTGGTCACTAAAACAATCGTAGCAAAAGTGGTTACAGCCTTAATGTTTAGGCTTATTAACACACAACCCGATCCAACCCCCCCCCCTCCCAAAAAAAAAAAAAAAAAAAAAAAAAAAAAAAAAAAAAAAAGACTGCTTCGATTCGAGCAAGACAAAAATTCGTGAGAATAAACCCAAACCGAATCAAAAAACATCTTTTGAAAAAAACTATGGATTTGATATCTGAGCCGAACGAAATCTGAAACCAATAAAAATAGTCCAAAGAACTATAACTCGATCCGAGCAAGACAAATTAATTTCCATGGACATAAACCCGACTCGAACCTAAGAAATTCAATTTGTAAAAATCTGAAATTTTACCCAAACAATATCTGAATTCGATAAAAAATTCAAAATAACCGTAACTGAATTTGAGTAAGACAAAATAATTTTCGTGGACTTGAACCTGATCCAAACCTTAAAATTCCATTTGAAAGAATACCTGAAATTTGAATCGAACCAAATCTGAACCCGACAAAAATATTCCAAAGAACCATTGCAGGATCCGAAAAAAAAAAAAAAAATCCATAGACATGAACCCAATCCGAACCTAAAAAATTCCCTTGAAAAAAAAAAATTCAAAATCCGAACTTAACCAAATCTGAACCTGACAAAAATATTCTAGTGAAGCATATCCTTATTCGAACAAGACAGGATAATTTCCGTGGACATGCAATCCGAACAGAACCTAAAAATTTCATTTTAAGAAAAACCTTAAATCGGATCCGAACCAAACCTGAACCTGACAAAAAATATTCCAGTGAAGCATAACCTGATTCGAACAAGGCAAAATAATTTCTCTGGAACACAACCCGATCCGAACCTAAAAATTCCATGTGAAAAAAAACTCGAAATTTGAATTGTACCAAATCTGAACACGACTAAAATATTCCAAAGAACTATAACCGGATCCGAACAAGACAAAACAATTTCCGTGGACCACCCGATCGTCCACGTCGGGAATTTGTCCACCCGACCCGATCCTGAAAACATTTTTTGTAAAAGAACCCCGAAATAAGACACGAACGAAATTTGAAAGCAAGAAAAATATGCCAAAGAACCATAATCCTATCCCAGCAAGACATGATAATATCCATGGACATGAACCCGAACAAAACATAATATTCCATTTGAAAAAAAAAAAAAAAAAAAAAAAACGAAATATGACTTGAATGAAGTCTGAAACCGACAGAAATATTTCAAAGAACCATAACCCTATCCAAGCAAGGCAAAATAATTTTCATAGACATGAACCCAATAAAAACCTAAAAATTTCCATTTGAAAAAAAAAAAAAAAAAAAAAAAAAAAAAAAAAAAACTGAAATATGATCCGAAGGAAATTTGAAACCGACCAAAATATTTCAAAGTACCATTGCCTGATACATTTGCCTAAGCAAAAAAAAAAAAAAAAAAAAAAAAAAAAAACCGTGGATACGTTTCCGATAAGAATCTAAAATTTCCATTTAAAAAATCTCAAAATAAGACCCGAAAGAAATGTGAAACCTACAAAAATATGCCAAGGAATCATAACCCGATCCGAGCGACATTTCCCGTGGACATGAACCCGAACCTAACCTAAATATTCCATTGCAGAAAACCCCGAAATGTCACCCGAACGAAACTTGAAACCGACAACAATATTCCAAAGAACCGTAATTCGATCCTTATAATCAACAGAAATTTCTGATCAAAAAAGATTTGTAACATAACAAAGAATATTTTTTAAACATAAAAATACATCTCCAATCAAAAACTCATTTTCCATGTTTCAGTTAATAATTTTAATTTGCCTTTTTGAGCAATTTTAGGTTATATTTTAAATATATATTATTCTTTTATGTTAATAACATGCAAAATTTACTTTTTAGAACTAACATTTAAAATTGACACGAACTTAGGCACGCATTAGAGTCTGCAAGATTGTTGCAGTTAAAATTATTTTTGAATAAGAGCTGCTTCCTTTTCACACATACATGCGTTGATTTGTATTGATAAACTCATAAGATTAACAGATACTCTTATTTAAAAATTTAATGTCTTTCTATTGTTCGATAAAAGCAGACGATTATTAAAATGATGCTTTCAAACTTAGTCTTTAGAATCAAATTTTCGGACGCGATAAACTAATGAAGATCAGCTTGAGACAACAATAGCTTATAAATTAAAATTTTTTTCAAATGAATTTTTTAGATTTGGATTGGGTTCATATCCAAGGAAATTATTTTGTTCTATTTGGATCTGGTAAAAGTTATTTGGAATAATTTTGTCCGGTTCAGAATTGACTCGGGTCAGATTCAGAATTTTTCAAATTGAATTCTTATGTTCGGTTCTGGTTACATGTATACATAAATTATTTTGTCGTAATCGGATCGGTTTATAGTTCATTGGAATATTTTTGTCCGGTTTAGATTCGCTTTGGGTCAGATTTCGTTTTTTTTTTTTTTTTTTTTTTTTTTTTTCATATTGAATTTTAAGGTTCCGTTCAGGTTGCAATTTTGTCTTGCTCGGATTGGTTTATGTTTCATTGAAATGATTTTGCCAGGTTCAGATCAAAATAATAATATCATTAAATTTATTAAATTCTTATTTTGTTTTCCTACCCTCTCGACTATTATATCTGCGGATAGATTTGATAACGGAGTAACGCAGTAGGGCGGAGCATAAAAAAGTTTTTTCGAAATTCTTTTCTCCCTAGCGCGGAAAAGTTGTGGAGTAGTATATGTAATATATTCACAGACACAGAATTTCAAAACAATCAATAAATATCTTCCGGTTCCACTTTTGGGTCGAAATATGCAATTTTAGCCAAAAATGTTGTAATTTTTCACATTTCAGTAATATTTATAATTTTCCATATTTTCTTTGCCCTAGTGCGGAAAAACTGAAAGAGTACGTAAGGAACACAAGTCCAAAATATTAGAGTAATTAAAAAATGTCTTCCGGTTCCACTTTGGGTTCTAAATATGGGAAATTTGTCGAAAATGATACAAATTTTATGTTTTAGTCATTTTTTTTATTTTTCGATTTTCTATTCCCACTGGCATGGAAATGTTCGAAGAATATGCAAGAAACATAAGTAAAAAACTTTAGAATAATAAATAAATATCTTCCGGCTTCCCTTTCGGGGTCTAAAGATGTCAAAGTAGCCAAAAAGTCTGTAAATTTTCACATCTCAGGCTTTTTCTTTTTTTTTATCAATTTTCTCTTCTCGTTAAAGAGGAAAGTACGGAAAATCAAAATCACATGAGAAATAGCAAAAAAGGTTATTGGTGACACTTACCCTATGTAATCGCAGTCAGGTTCTTTTATAAGTGTCAAGTATTCTTTAAGCACTCTTTGTTGATGGAACTTTCTCTCAATATTCCTCTGAATTAAACTTTGATCTTTTCTACGGTCAAAATACAATCTTTTCAAGGTATTGGTGGATATGAAACTCTAATCTTGGACTTGGCATTTCATGCGATATTTCTTTCTTTCTCTTCTTGTATTATGCCTGTCTAGAACATTGGACATGTCGTCATTTGTCCCAACTCCGAAGTCTTCAAGAAGTACGCTTGTTACTGATATTGCAACTCGGTCAGACACTCCCATTGTGTCTCAAGTTCTGGCTAGGGCAAGACGACGGGTTGTTCGTGATATAGGGTAACACCCCCAGTAATTGGCATGGCATGCACCAGTGATAGGCACATCCTACAAAGATGTCCTAAAGTAAGATTTATATCCAGTCTTTAAAATATGCAAGACCATATACCAGTTATATGCTCATTTACGTTAAAGATTATAACTTTGATTTTTGCTACTAGATGACAATAGTGCATAGGCAAGAGAAACAATTATGGCTTGTATGAAATTAGCCATTTTTGTTGCAAATGCTTTTACTTTCGTTTAAGGAAGGCATGCTTTTCAATTCATTATTGTATGATTCATAATATATTTCAAATTTTAATTGACAACGGTTTTATTTAGTTAAAAAAGGTTAATTTAATTGTGTAAAAGTATTTTCGACACAAATATTTCGATTTCTGAATTAATGATAGATGCCAATTAATGGTGCTTCAATTTTGCTAGTTCCAAGTAATTGGCATCTATTCTAATTACAAGGAATTCGCAAGGAATTTGAGATTAAACCACTTATTTTGGAAGTACTTTTAAAGTTATAGACTAATTTTCTTTATCATTTGTTTTTATTTAAAAATATGAAATATTATCAGTAATTGGAATCCATTAAAGTTTCATATGACAATTACTGGGAACAGCATGACATTTACTGGGTAATAATATAAGTATATTGTATTGGTTTAAAGTGTTCACATTTCAGACTAATATGCTGATTTCTTACTCTCAAAAACCTGAAATATAGCATCTTCATCTACAGTAAATTCATTTAAAGCGATTAAACCCAATGCAAAATGTAATTTTTTTAAAAAATATAAACTTGTGCCAATTACTGGATCACAAGGTGTCATACATTGGTGCTCTAGGTGCCAATTACTGGTGATTTCAGCAACTTTTTATAAATATATTTTTATAAAAATACTTTTTCAAAATTTTTTGCTTTTAGTGGGCAAAATAGATGCACAGATATGCATTCTTTGATTTAAAAATATTTCCAAGTATATATCTTATTTCTTTGTAATGAAAATTGAAGTAAGTTTAAAGACAAATTCTTAAAGTGCCAATTACTGGGGATGTTACCTTACTTATAGTATTTATGTCGATTGCAATGACACTAAAGGTTTATCACTAAGATCGTGCACAGTTGCTCATCAACAAGACCAAAAGATTTAAATAACTCTAAGTCTTCGACGAAGCAGTAGTGATTGTTTTTTCCCTTTTATACCGTTTTCTGAAACTTTCTTATTCTTTTTCGAGCCTGCTCCTTGTTTACTAATATTTCGTGTTGATGGCTGTGTAACACAGCCACCAACACAGCTGTGTTTCCGAGTGTATCAATTGTGTGTCATCAACAAATCCCGTGTACTGCGTCTTAATTGCGATATTTCTGTGTAATATTTTCCATGCACACTATTAGTTCAACACAATATTAAAAATTTAAATTTTGTAAACACTTTCAGATGTACTGTTTTTAAATAAAATATAGAAGCTAAAATTGAATATCCTCATTACGAACCTATCACGAGCAGAGCATTAAACCAACTGTAACACTACAGTAAGCGAATAGAAAACTGAACTTATTAGAGGAATTTCCCTCAGATCGCTTTTAATTCGATTGTTCTATGATTTTTGTGTACATTAATGCCATTTATTTGCCAGTTTAAGCAATAAAAGTCAAACCAGAAGCTATTTATTAATTACTTTAAATTTTTACTTTTGTGTTTGTCATATGATTTTCCGAATTTTCCGCGCTAGCGAGAGGAGAAAATTGATAAGACAAAAACCCCTAAGAGAAAATTTACATAATTTTTGGCGACTTTAACATTTTTAGATGCCGAAAGGAAAACCGGAAGATATTTATTGATTATTCTAAAGTTTTTCCCCTATGTTTCTATTATATTTTTACAACTTTTCCGATCCAGTGGAAATAGAAAATCTAAAACTCCGTGGCAGTGGAAAGTGAAACTAAAATTCTTTGTAGCACATGCATGGTTAGGATATTTAGATTATAATTAGTGTTAAGTTATAATTTGGTAACGTTTATGTAACAGTTAGGTTGCAATTACGTTAAGGTTAGTTTAAGCTTATATTTAATTCCTGGTTAAGTTACAGTTAGGTTAAGATCAAGTTGTAGTTAGGTTATGATTAGATTACAGCTAGGTTACGATACGGTGACGGCTTAGATTACATTTGTGTTATATTTATCTTGGGATTAGGTTACTGTTAAGTTATAATTAGGTTACAGATAGGTTATAGTTATATTACGTATTCTTTGATTTAAAATATATACTCTTTTTTGTACAATGGCTCTGAAATTATAATACTACATACTAACCTTTTAACTAATCACCGAGTATAAGTTTCATTCACGGTATTGTCGGATTTAAGACTGTTATAATTTGTTTGAAATTCGAAATATTTCACTCGGGATTTCTATGTGAAAAAAATTAAATAATTGACTTAACATTGATTTTTACGGATAAATATCAACACTTTTACACGAAAATCATGCAATCTTTGGACATATATTCCCTTCCGTGTTTCCCATCGCAGTCATTTTGAGTATTTTTACAGCTAAATATTTGATTTTTTTTAACCGATTTTTCACACAGTCAGCCTAGGGTGGACCTTAAATGCCATGATTTTTTTAAATTATTATTTTTACAAGTCTCACCCCCCCTATTTTGTTCCTTTTGATACAAAAACGTTATGTAAAAAGTTTGAGCAATAAATTCAAATATTTAGAAGTAGCTCAATTGACCTGAAATTTATAAAATTAGGAAAAAATTCAGAATATTAGCTACACTAAATAAGTAATCACTTTAAATGTTTTAATGCTTTAAAGTTAAATTGTGATAATTTATTTAATTTACAGCACAATTATTAGGTTTTCATGTTACATTAAAATTTCATTGCATTTGTGCAGGTTGAGAGAGAGACGCATTTTTTTGCTATCAGGGTACATTTTACGATGATTTTCAACAACTTGTAGTAAAAATTGTAGTTGCATTTCATCATGAGTTATCAATCCATTATATTCTTGAATAAGTGCAACTGCATGTTCGGCATGGTCATTTACTACTTGTAGAGATTTTATTACCTCTTTTGCCTGTTTATATTCTTCTCTTAACTCCCACAATTCAGGATCTACTGC
This sequence comes from Maratus speculifer, assembly GCA_964019185.1. Lineage (NCBI taxonomy): Eukaryota > Metazoa > Arthropoda > Arachnida > Araneae > Salticidae > Maratus > Maratus speculifer. Next base: position 187,238,790 of record OZ025290.1, read on the forward strand.
AAGAAAACCATCCGGAAGTTCCAACAATTGAAACAACATTATTGACTTAGCTGTGACAAAATCTTCCAATCCTTTATTCTTGAATGAATGTAGAGCAACATTGACTTGTTTGGAATAAATTTGAGCTTGTTTTTTAGAATTAGCTTCATTCTGTAAATCAATAACCATGTGTCTTTTAGTTAATGAACTCACACGGCTATCAAATAAAGCTAAACCAAGAAATCCTTCTGACAAATACCACAAGTGATTAGCAAATTTACGTGATGATGACTTGGAAACAGTTGAACGTATTGATGAGTAGTCAAGTAGTGATTTGAGCAACAACATGTCATTATATGGTGCAGATGTAGCTTGAGGTGCAGTGATCCAAGCTTTCAAGAGTATACGAACTGTAAAAACACACATATCACGTATACCTTCTTCCTCTTTTACAGTCAATTTAAACTGAGCCTTGAACATCCAGATCTTGAGACAATATATTACTGTGGACATCCAACGAGCACGGTGCATTGCATCTGGTGACATAAATCTGATTCCCCTTTCTGGGACAGCACCTGGAAATGTAATTACAAGTTCTAAAAATTCCTTATAATCACCTCTTAGCTTTGTTTCTCTTTGCTCTTCTAGGTACTTCTTTGCATAGTTGATAGTCTCTTGCTTAATATCTTCTACTAGATTTGCAATATCATCAAATGAAATTCCCGTTTCGTATTTGTCTTTATCAATTAAACTTCATATTCCTGAAAGCGTTTAACTACAGGTGAAGATTTGACTCCCATGCATACTTCAAATACAGTACTAATTATCAGCTCCATAATGTGATGTCTACAAGCAAATGATAAGAGCTCTTTTTTTCAATTTATGTTCTAAAAGAACACATGCACCAGAATTATTATAACCAGTGTTTGAGTTGATAGTGTCAAAGCACATTGCACGTATATTATCTGCTATTCCCCAGTCTTCAATGGCTTCAAAGGCTGCTATTTGCTAAATGCAGTTTATTGTTTTAAATATTATTGTGCACAGTACTGCCATCTATGAATAAAAATGTAAAGGTAAATGCATTTTAAAATATTTTAGAAGATAGAATTTATTTTCTATGACATAGCATGCGAATACGCGTATGTTTATCATTGCTCATACATTGAAAACTTCTACATCATTGAGCTACCTCTAAATATTGCTTAATTGAGCTAATATTTTACCAGAATTATTTTTTCATAAAAAGGAACAAATTTAGAGGGTGAGAAGATTACATTTTGAAACTTGAAAAATAAGGTCCACCCTAAGTCAGCCGCCACGTATTTCAGGCAATGTATTTCGACATATTTCGAGTTAAAGATAAAATCATACAAATCTCAATTTCGTTTAATACTATTATTACGGACCCGGGCAACGCCGGGCGGGTCAGTTAGTTATTCAAATAAAACTGATGGTGAGACATATGTGTAATACATAAACAATATTTTCGCATCTTGAATTAAAAAAAAGTAAATTCTTCGCTTCGTCAATTTTAAATTAAGCACCTTAATTACTAAAAATACTTTTTTTTTCTTAGTACAGATGATTGCTGTACTACTCTTTTATATAAATTTATCAGCTTGTCATATTACTTTAAATTAAATTTCAACTAATGGAACTAATATTAAATACTCTAACATATAAATGTGAGTTAATCAAGTTAATTACTTTTGCATCTTTTTAAGTTGTACGGCCGCATTCTGATTATTTTCAATAACTAAAATTTAAATATGAATAAGTTCATTGCTAATAAAATATATAAAAATACGCGAAAGCATTGAGCTCTTTTAGTTCAATGCCGCACATATGACCGAGAGGATCTGTCTCCGAAAATGGTAGACGGCAGGTGCTGGGTTCTAGCCCAATGCGGCGGTCGGCTTAACCGTTCGGAGTTTACTGTGGTTTTCTTCAAACCTTGGATTTCCTTGCGTAAATACGGGTTAGGTTCCCTTAAAAAGACCCCCTCCCCCCACGGAGGGCATAACCCCTTTAGGGCCCAAATCCCACGTGTAGATAATTGGCCGACATAAATACAAACCGAACTGTGAGTTCAAAATGAAATTTGTTTTTAACTGAAAGTTAGGTAAAATCTTTTAAAAATTAGGTTTGTACTTTATATTTGAAATTTATATTGAAAAATTTCAGAGCTGAAATTGGGAAAAAAATAAATATTTTGTAAATTAATACATGGATTTGGGAGTACCTTGAATTCCAGGGATCATGGGCAAAGTCCCGATTCGTCCATGCAATAAAAAGGACCAGCCGGCATTACCCTTGTATGATTTTATATAATAACTCCATTTTGTCTGAATTTATATTTTAAAATGAACAAATTGCGGGAAAAAAATATTGATTTGAAAGTACATGCTATTTTGAATAATTTGATTTTTGGAATGCCGAAACCGAACGAAATCGCGAGAAAACATTCAGGTTTTTACTAATTTTTTTCTAAATTTTCACTTATTTTATTTCATAAAAATTATTTCTACTCGTCCAAACGTTTCAAAATTTTTGTAGGTAATTTAATTCTGGTCTGTTGAAATGCTCTAATAAAATTGTGCTAGATTGCGCACGTTTAGTTATTTTTAACGGAGCAAAAGTATTGTCTCCTTGAGGTGCGAAGTGACCTGAGTTCATCGGTATATTTGAAAGGGTTAAATTTCGTATTTTTAAAAATCAATTGCAACATTAATTAGAAGAATGCTTCAGATTTATTTTATTTCATCTTTTTGAAATAAAACAAACAACCAAAAAAATGTAATTCAACAAATTGCAATGACTATTTGGAAAATAATATTTTCAAAGACTATAATTTTAGACATAAATGATTTCTATATTAAAAAAAAAAAAAAACCAATAATAGCACCACTTTTATGATGGTCAAAAAGTAGCTTACGTAATAACCGAGCTTTATATTAATATGGCTGGACATTTAGAGTCACGTTAATATTCCTGGGCCAATCATAAAAAAATATTAAATGCAATTTCAATTTCACAATTTTCGCGGGTAGTGTAAATTTTTAAATTTCTAAACATCGCACATTTTCAATTTTTACACCGTCGTATATATATATAAAAAAAAAAAAAAAAAAAAAAACTTTAAATGCAACTTTTTTTAAACCTGTATCTAAATTTGTTATTGAGTTATTAATTTTTTTGTAGTTTTTAATACATTTTTTGTCATCATGGCAAAAGAAGTAGTCCATCTCTAGACTAGCATGGACCAATCAGAAAACGAATGAAAAAAAAAAAAAAAAAAAAGTATTCCATTTTTGGACATTAAACTTAGACCAATCAGAAAAAGAATGAAATGAAATGAGTTGCAAAATTCAACCAATAAAAACATTCAGATATACTTTAGATTTCTCAATTTTCTACCGACAACAACAAAAACTCTATTTATTCAAATATTAAAAAAAAAAAAAAAAAATCATTTATTGTTTAAAAGTGATAAAAAATCAAGACCTCATTATCATAATGAACTAATAATGATCATATTTTTTACATAATAAAAGAGTCTTGAAAAAGAAAGTAAAAGTGAAAGAAAGAAGTAAAATATCAATTACAGAGAAGCAATTAGTAGAGATAATACATGTTAGATGGCAGCACTACCTACTTGATTTAGAAAGTTCGTTCTGAAATTCGATTTACTCTAGCCATGACCAGATTGCATCAAGGTTTTCTCTATCATTATCATATTGCATATGCACCTGGATATACACTAACACTCAGGGATCTCGCGAAGACTTTTTATTGGTAGGGGAAAAAGCCATAAATTGCCAAGCCAAAATTGAGTATTTGCCAACTCAGTGAAAAGCAAACATAAATAATTCTCGGCTTTGGCCAATTAGTTTTATAATTTTACCAAGTTATCACAATTAGAAAATGTAATATAGTTTTTATTTGTAAAAAGCTCAATAATATTTCTAATTGTATTGGTAACTTTCGTCAAATCTATCAGAAACAGAAAGTGCATTATAGTTTTTAGCTCACAGGCTATCATAGCCTGAGAGCTTATGTGCCCGTCCGTTCTGTATGTACGTTCGTGCATAACGCGATAACTCATGATAAAAATATCCGATCCACTTGAAATTTTGTATGTAGGTATATCCTGGCAAGGCGCTTCCCTGATTAGTTTTTGGAGTTCATTCGATATGTATAAGAGGGGGAACGGGGGGCTCATGCCCCTCCCCTTAGTTTATATAAATGGGATTTTCATGCAGAATTAAGTTTTCGTTCAAAATTTAGATTAAGATCATTCTGATGAGGCGATTCCGTGACTGTTATTAGGTGTTCATTGAATAAGTATAAATAGGGGGAACTGGGATTCTAATGCCCCCCCCCCTTAATTTATATAAATGGGTTTTTCAAGCAGAATTTTCAGATTTCGTTCAAATCTCTGAATAGTTTTGGAAGTTTAATGGTTAAGTATAAAAGAGGGGGATAACTCCTTTTAAATTATATAAATGCTAAATGGGTTTTTATTAAGAATTATCTCATTTGCTCTGAATTTTGGATATAGATTTTTTATATGCTAAAGCATGTCTTTGATAGTATAGGAGGTTCAATGATTAAGTATAAAAAAAGAGGAAAGGGGAGAGATGTTTCCCCTTCTTCATTTTTTTTTCGAACGGAATTAACCCTTGAAAATATAAGGCTTTAATGTACAATTAGTATTTGTAGCCTGTGAGCTCAATGCCATCAGTTTAACTGGGCAATATTCTTTATTTATTAAAGTTTTGAACTAATTTGCCAGTTCAGTTTGTAAATTTGACAACTGTAACAGCATGTGCAGAGTTATACTGTTACCTTTCACTGATTGCAGGTATCGGAGGCAGAGTCGTAGTTAGAAGTGAACAATAGAGGGAGGTTTTATTTGGTTTATTTTTGTCGTCCGATTATCTACACTAGTGATATAGGACCAGGGGGGAGTGCCCTTCGTGGGGGTCTTTCTAAGGGACCCTAACCCGTATTTACGCAAGGTTCGAAGAAAACCACGAAATCTCCGAGCGGTTTGGCCGACAGCCGCGATTGGGTTCGAACCCAACACCTGCCGTCTACCAGTTGAGAGGTCAGAACCTCTCGGCCACTGGTGGGGCCAATAGAGGGAGGAAGGCTAATATTTTTATGTGTTTCTCTGACGCAGAAAGATAAGTGAGTGCATATTCACATTGTAGGTACTATGTTTCTTATTAAACTGTTGTAATAAATTCATTTTATGCTATGAAAAGCATATGATGATGTAAATTTTGATTGTACAACTGGTGCAAAATTAAACATAATGTTAGCTTCATATCTACAAATAGGATGAGGCAGTGTTGAAATACTTATTTTAGTGCAATTTAGTAATTCTGCAAAACGGTGAAAGATTCTCAAAACTAAATTAGTTTTTTGAACAGAATTTCACTTGAATTTTCGGAAGAGAAATTCATTTAGTAACCTTGGAATTTTTTCCAGTGGAGGGGGGGGGGGGGATCAAAATATTTTAAGGGGGGCTGAGCCACCCATAGCACCCCTTTTAGCTACGGCCCTGATCGGGGCGAAAGTTTCTTTAATCTGCGCACCATACAAACACATGTTGCCGAAATAGACAGACACATACTACTCTGAAAAAATAGAAAGGTATATTTTTTTTCCTTCGAAATTCCCAATTTCAATTTACAATTTTCTTAATAACCAAGTTAAAGATACATATTTTTAAGATTTCATTATTGAAATACTTGAGCTGATACAAAAGAGGGATTTTTAAGTATTTTTCGACATCGATCTTGCAAAGTTTTATTTATGTTGGTTATATATCTTTATACATCTGTATAATACTAAAATTATTGCTATTATTACGATTAACAAAATTTGAAATAATTATATCATGAAAAAAATACCGGTACTTACTTGTTTATTCGGTACTTCAACTATTTACGATAAACTAAATCCCTAACTAAATCATTTATTGTCAAAAATGAATAGATGTCACTTTCACTAGTGTCAAAATGAGAATTCCATATCACATGCATTGTACTGTGTTTCCCCTCCCTCTCATTTTCTGCCTTTATATTACTGGAGAAAAATACTGATCATGGAAATGAAAATATTGAAGATAGTATGCAAGCCTTTCCAATAAATAAAGTACGGTTCAAAATTTCGACACGAGATGGCAGCACTAAAACTTTGTTCAGGAGACAAAGCTTTTCCATGGCCCACTAGATCTATAGGCCCATCTATTTGAGATTAATGTATATAGTATAGAGTATTATATAGTATATAGTTAGCTATAGTTTTTCATTTAAATCATCTGAAACGAATAAATGGAGCTCAGAGCTTTTGAGAAAATCATATACAGTACAGAGAAAATCATATACAGTAAAACCTCTAAATAACGGACACCTTGGGAGCGCAGAAATTGCCCGCTATTCGGGGCCCCACCAGTGGCCGAGAAGTTCGGACCTCTCAACTAGTAGACGGCAGGTGCTGGGTTCGAACCCAATCGCGACTGTCGGCCTAACCGTTCGGAGTTTTCCGTGGTTTTCTTCGAACCTTGCGTAAATACGGGTTAGGTTCTCTTAGATAGACCCCCACGGAGGGCACCCCCCCTGGTCCTATATCCCATTAGCGCAGATAATCGGACGACAAAAATCAACCAATCAACCAGCCCGCTATTCGGAGGTGTCCACTATTGGGAAAACCTCAGAGGTAGAAAAATTGCTAATGAATGCTTAATGTTTCATTAGTCGATTTTAATATGTCCTAAAACCTCTATTATATGATTAACCAGAAATTAAAATAATTTTTAAAGCAATAAAATTGTGCATACCTTTATCCTTTGTTTATTACATTCTTATAAAAAAGTTTTTTTTACAAAAGTTTGCTTTTACTTGCGATTATATGTAAGTTGTTTTTCAATGTGATGTTTTAACTCTGTCAGTAGTTTTAAGCCTTTTGAATGATTTAAAAAAAAAAAAATGTATAACTGTTTACTGTATTTTTCTGTTTCTTAAAAGCATACAATCTTAAATCATCCGAGGGAAAGGGGGGGGGGAGGTTGTGATCACAGATAAATGTAGGGGGAGAGGGGATTTTCTTCAGCTCATGCCTACATTTATCTGTGATCACAAAATTTGTGACACATTGCCCTGATATAAATTAGAGGATTTTTATATTTTTTTCCTCGTTAAAAAATAATTTTTCATTCTTTTTTGCCAAAATTACTGTCTGCTATTCGGAATGTCCGTTATTCAGAGGTTAAACATACAAAAATTTAAGTTTTGGGAGTGGGGATTTGAAAACTGCCCGTTAAATAGAGGTGTCCGCTATTCGGGAGTGTCCGTTATGGAGGTTTTACTGTATATGTTTAAAAAAAATCTAAAAAAACTATTCATTTTTTATTATCTTCCTTATTTTAATTATATTTAGCGCTGAGACCTGTCAAAAAATGTGAGTTAAAAATTGATTATATTGTCAAAAATTATGCATAGCAAAAAACTTTTTTTTTTGCAGGCACATGTTGAACTAGACTGCGGTGTACAGATATGTAAACATTTTTTTTAATTTGTCTATTCTGTATTTTTTTTTTCAAAATTTTATCTTGTTAAAGAATTATTTCATGTTTTGAAAAAGTCCGTTTTTAGCAGAAAGGCTATCTAACCCCGCAGGTTCTGTACATATCGTCGTGGAAAAAAAAGTACCCCTCCTCGCCTATTATCACTTCAAAAAATTATCCTGAAATTATTGGTACTATGCGATTAGAAATAAGGTCTATTTTTAAATGATGTATACAAAATTTGCTTAGTGAGCCATCTACATATTAAAACGAATCCTAACTTTGTTTTTTTTCTTCAATAGCAGTACCCAATTCTGACAGCATAAATGAACTTTACACTTTTCAACTGACCTAAAAGCATTTTTTTCATGCACTTCACACGATATGTTTCGGAGAAATTATCTTAAAACGAGCATATTTTAGGGGCTGTATCCAATTTGAAATTCGGTACTTGATTGTTGATCGAGAGAGCCCCCTTCTTGATCAACGCATCTTAGGCGCCACTCAAGTAGTGATTGAACATTGTTAGATTACAGGATAGCATAAGAAGTTTCAAAATATCTAGTCACTTCTATGGTAGATGCCCCCTTAAAACCATTATTTTCCCGTTTTTTATACATAATTTGAAAACTACTTCGAAGAAAAATTTGAAATTTTGGATTTTTATAAAGCAGGGCTTAATAATTGTAAATCCATCAAAAATATTGTAGGTTACAATTCATAATGTTCTTCGAATATTAATTTCATAATTCATACTTGTTGTATAAAACTATAAAATTGCAAATTCAACGTATTTATATTTGGGTATTTTAGTACTATTGCTACATAAAAAGTTATCACATTAGGAGTATAATTTCAAGAAATATTAATTAAAAATATGCAAACATAAGTTAATACTAAAAGAACCAAATTTTGAATATTTATAATTCGAAAACTTATCATTTAAATTACTTGAAATTTGGTGTCTAGGCATAGTTTGAACCGGAGATTTAAAATATTTTGTTAAAATTGGGTATTGTCATAGAAAAAAATAAACAAAGTTTGTATTCGTTTTAATATGTAGATGTCCCTCTAAGCAAATTTTACATACATTAATTATATATTTAAAAGTAGACTTACATTTACCGGGTGTCCCAAAAATGACTGATAGATTTTAAAATTCAATAACTTGCAAACGGTGACAGCTATTTAAAATTTTTTTGCAGGAGGGTTATGCATAATGTCAGGAGTTTTTTTTAGCGTAATTTTATATTTTAGTTCGAATTTCAAACAATAGGTGGCGCTGATGGCGATTGAAGGCCAGGTCGACGCTTCACTCAGCACTGATCACCTGGCCTTCAATCGCCGTCAGCGCCACCTATTGTTTGAAATTCGAACTAAAATATAAAATTACGCTAAAAAATCTCCTGACATTATACATAACCCTCTTGCAAAATTTTTTTAAATAGCTGCCACCGTTTGCAAGTTATTGAATTTTAAATTCCATCAGTCATTTTTGGGACACTCTGTGTAATCGTTCGGTACCAGTAATTTTCTTCTACAGAAAAAAAAAAAAAAAAAAAAAAAAAAAAAAAAAAAAATGCTGAGGAGTTAGTAAGGGGTGTTTACTTTTTTTTGCACGTCTGCACGTATGCATATAAGTAACGTAATAACTATTAATAGAGAGATCCGATTTGCTTCGAATTTTCGAGGTATAGTCTGATAAGACGCTCACCTGATTAGTTTTGGAGGTTTGTTGGTTAAATAGAAAAGAGGAAAACTTAAGTTTAATCCCCTTAATTTCTATAAATGGATTTTTTTCAAGCAGAAATGTCCCTTTTGTTCCAAGTTATGCATATAGGTTTATTCAGATATACTGATAAGGCTGATAAAGTTCCTTGATTAGTTTTGGGGCTCATTGTTCAAGTATAAATGGAAAGATTGGGGGGGGGGTAATTCTTCCTTAATTTAAATAAATGGGCTTTTTATGCAGAAATATCCGATTTGCATTATGTTTGTATATAGATTCCTTCTGATAAGGTGCTTCCCTGATTAGTTTTGATGGTTCATTAATTAAGTATAAGAAGGAGAAATGGCAGACTTAATCTCCCTTAAATAAATTTCTAATGTAGAAATATCCGATTTGCTTCAAATTGTATATATATAAGTTCATTCTGCAAAGGCACTTTCCTGATTAATTTTGGGAGTTCATTGGTTAAGTATAAAAGGGGAATAACGGGGAGCTAATCTCCCTTTAATTTACATAAATGGATTTTTCATGCACAAATATCCGATTTGCTTCAAATTTTGTATATTCATTTATTCTCATAAAGATAACCTGATTAGTTTTAAAGATTGATTGACTAAGTATAAAGGGGAAATAGAGGAGCTTAATACTCCATAATTTACTTTTCGGGAGGAATTATTTTTTGAAAAAATTATTTTGCAGTAAACAATTTGTGTGAGTTACCTGTAGGGTCAATGCCAGCAGTTTAATAGGGCAATGTTCTTTTTCATTTATTTATTGTTGTCAGCTTTAAAAAAGGGCAAATAATGTTATATCCCACCAATTTTTAATTCAAAATATATGTATAAGTTGACATTAAAATGGAAATAAAATATCAAAAGAAATAAATTATTACATTCGAAACACATTTAATAGTAAAAATTACGGCATATTTAAAACAATATATTTAAAGCGTTATATTTATAGTGATTTTCTTATAGTGTCTAAAACAAAACTTTTCTTCTAGAAGTTATTATAAAAGTTCAATAGGCAGCAATAATTTTCTCTTAGCTATTTTGAACTAGCTGATTTCCAAATGAGTGATAGATCTTACATGTATAATCAAACACGAAAACAACCCTCAGGTATCGCGATAGCATTGAATGTGGCTTAGAACGGAAAATTCCCCCACAGTCAATGGTCAGTAGGAAATGAATGGAAATTCGGTGGCAGAAAATTGCCACTGTTCGACATAATATAATTCACACTTTCGTAATCAGGTATTCTGTTTTTTTTTTTTTTTTTTTTTTTTTTTTTTTTTTTTTTAAATAAACCTAGAATTTTTGGACTGCGGTGGCGATCATAATCTGATAGGGGGGCACTTTCCACATAATTTTGCCATCGATTACCACTAGTGCTTTAAAATAACGATTAAATAAATACCCGTGTGATGGTGTTACTTTAAAACTCACTACCCGTTTGAAAATATTCGTTACTCGTTACTGCTCAGAAACCGACTATTAACAATCATCGTATGTACTAAAAAACTGCAAGAAATCTAGTTATATACGGAACATAAATATTTGGGAAAATTCGTTTTTTTTTTTTTTTTTTTTTTTTTTACTCTTCATATATTGTTAAGTGCTGCCATCTGTCTATAAAATCTAGATTTAATCAAGCTTCCAATTTTTTATGAGAAAAGGCAAACAAAATTTAAATAAGATACATATTTGAGTACAACATGTCTAAATTGTAGAATTTATTACTTATTAAAATTTTGAATAATCGGAGAAAGCAATTTAGCAAGAGTAAAAGCTTAGAAAATTTATAACATAAAATTATTAGATGTAATTACACAAACAAAATGTTTTTACAAGCAAATCTTCTTATTAATTTTACACTTTAAGTAATTATGTGTAGTGAAAATTTAATTTCTGGAATAATTTAAAAACAATATGTTTTATTTCTTACGTGATTATCCTATCAAACAACATCTATATACATTTATACTTCAATCACATTATTATCTCTGAAAATTTTTATTTATATTTTAAGATACTTTTTCTTTTCTTCAAATATGAAATTTAAAAACAAACAGAAAAAACTCGTATATTTTTACAATCAACGAAAAAAGAGAAAAGAAAAATAAACTTTATTATAACCACAGTTTTAAAAGCAATCTAAAAATTCATCTTTATCATTAATTTTTTCAAATATAAAATATAAATACGGGTACAATGATATTTTTATAGGAAAAAAATATACTTAAAGCAAACCTGTAATTTTTAGAACTTAATTTCTTGAAAATGTTCAGAAAATTAAAAAAAAAATGTTCACATCATTTGTATTATTATTTTAGAAATCGTTGATTTACATTTAAAAATAATATTTTTTCCAATCTTTTTGGTTTTAATGAAGCACGTCTTTCAGATAATATATAACCTGATTTTGAGAAAATTCTTTCGGATGGTACTGATGTAGACATCACGGATAGATACTTTTAAGCTCAATCCGCATTTAAATCATTAAAACCGGAATCGTCTACCATAGAAAACGGTTGAAGATCTTTAGCAATCATGTTTAAAATTAAATCAGTAATTTTTTTTTTTTTTTTTCACGAGCAACACCAATAGGTTTTTTTACATACTTTGAGAGATTTGTTTGTCTTTTTATAGAAACACATTGAGACAGGAGGAGATTCGGATTATCAAGGAAATTTGAGCTCTCTGCAATACTTCCACCATTATTACTAAGCTGTTGTCTCATTGATGGCGATAACAATGGTTTTGATGGAAACAAACTATCATGCGATGGACGATGCTTCACTAATAAATGGTTTTTTTTTTTTTTTTTTTTTTTTTTCAATTCGTCGTTGAAGCCCCTTTAAACGAATAATTCATTTGGCATTAATCACATTTCGCTGTACCACTTGATACTGCAGAAAATATGTTCACAATTTGCTTTTCTTTTTCTTTCCATAATAAATAAATCAATAAGCTCCTACGAAAACCAAATCATTTGAGAATAACTGTTACATTCAAACAGAATTATACGCATAGACTGATACCGAAATAACTGAAATCGACGTCTAATGCCAGATTCCGAACGCAAATTCGCATCTTTTACCGCATCGACTGTCTGGCTTCATTCATGAATAGCACAAACGTACGGAAACAGTGTTTGAAGTTAGTTTCGTTTTGTTCAGTGGCGTATCGACAGTAACTACAAACGAGTGATATTTCAAAGAAACGATTCGGTATTTCGTATTTTAGAGAATACCCGTTATACGTTAACGAATATGTGCGGTTTTCAACAGCTCTAATTACCACCGTATAAATCCAAAACGCAGATGAACATTGACCGGAGAAATAATCCCATATGTCACGTGATTTTATCTTTGTTTCCGAAAAGGTTTCTATTGCTCAAACCACCATACCTCATCTCGATGGTTCCGAGGTGTGTAGATCCCCCACACCTCACTTTTAAGCTGCAATCGGCAAACTTAGTTCAGATAAATTGACAATTAAACTGGGAAAATCTTGGAAATTGTTGGCAAAAAATTGACAGGTATCGAATAAAAAGTTTTAAATTTTACAAAAATGATGTATTCGGCCAAATCTTTGTCAAGTAAACGAAGAAAGATTTCTATTCAGTAAAAAAGTTCTTTAGAGTAATAAGTAGTTAGTTCTCTCTAGTCCCTATATATAGGTGTATCTTCTATTCTAATAAAACAAAGTTTAGCTCTCTGCGTGTGTGTGCGTCTGTCTGCGTGCGATGGCTAGCAAAACTTACTTCACGTCTCGATAGTAGATTCGAAATAGCTATTTGCTACCTTCTCATACTTTATTTGTGCATTTATAATCGTTGGTTTTCTATCTTTAAACAGTTGTGCACAAAGGCTTTATTTGCTATTTTAATGTATTTGGCGTCAACGGGCCTTGATTCCACTATTGCTGTTTTTATTTTTCTTCTCTTTGCTATCTCACAAATCAATAGATTTTGTAATTTACGACTGAAAAAGTATAGGTTTTTGGGGCACTTACATTTTCTACGCGACTGTAGACGCAAAAAAGTGATTTCTAGATTCATTTCAATACTTTGTAATTTATTTAATTCAAGTAGGATAGATAAGGTCTTATTTCGATCTAAATTAGCTCTTTTAAGGGCTTTGATTCAAGAGACTCGCCAGAAAATTGCTCATATAGAGCGCGAGTTATATTACTTACTTCACGCATGAGACTGAAAAATTTTTTGAGGCTAGCCTAAAGTGTCTCAATACTTAAGATTCAGAATTTCAAAATTCTTATTGTTAGTTGAATTGTTAACATGTTAACAACCAAACTCACTCTTATTTCAAACTCATCTCGGTCATTAAGAGAAGAGAAAACTTGTGGCACATTTACTAAAGGATATTTACGCATTGGTTGAAAAAGAAGTACAATGAAAGAAAATTTAGGAAGAATTTTATCATTATTTATTAACTTATATCGTCCATAACCACTTAGTAAACTTTAAAACGGAAGACATATTATGAAAGATCGCAACTCTTACTTCCTAAATGCTGCAGATATAAAAAAAAATCGTAGTTAATCTTTTGAAAAAAAAAAATTAAAGGATTGTTTTATTGAAAAGCGTTTTTTCTCTTATTGCGGCGCCTCCCCAGGATACAATTTTTCAGTCACCGACAATCGAAAATATGTGCTTAAGCTGAAACCTTTCTCAAATCGATGGTGTGATTGGTTTTCAAAAATAAGAATTTCAACCCTTTCTTATGTACTAGTAAATACAAGTCACTTCGCAAATCAGACAGATGATATTTTTTTCAACGCTAAAAGTATCCCACCAGAGGCCGAGAGGTTCTGACCTTTCAACTGGCAGACGGCAGGTGCTGGGTTCGAACCCAATTGCGGCCGTCGGCCTAATCGTTCGAAGTTTTCGTGGTTTTCTTCGAACCTTGTGTAAACACGTAAGACTCCTTCCCTATATCTCTCGAGTAGATAAACCAAACTACGCTAAAAGTATTTAAGCATCCGTATTTAAACACAATCTCTTTTAGATCCCCTGAATAGACTAGATTTACATCTACTAAAATTTTGAAACGTTTTGACTGGTATTAATATTTTTTACAAAATAAAATGTGTGAACATTTTGACGACATCCTAAAAAAATTGAATTTTTTGTCTCAGTTTTGCCTTTCTATAGCGCAATTTTATAGATTCCAACAAACCAAAAATTTATCTTTACAGCAGAAATCTTCTAATCGATGATGCAATCAGTTTTAAAATATATGAATTTTAGCCATTTTAAATGTACTGGCGAACGTTGGTCTCTTCGAACCGAACGATATATCATAGCTAAAAGTATAACTAAGCTCTGCAATTTAACACGCTAATTTTAAAGCATCTCAGTATTTCACATATTCGTGACCTGCAAAAGCTTTGAAACGTTCGGATGGGTAGAAATATATTTTTCACAAAGTAAAATTTGGAATATGTAGACGAAATCGGTAAAAACCTGAAGATTTTTTCGCGGTGTCGCTCATTTATTAGTGCGCAAGGACTCCAAAGAATCAAAATAGCATATACACTATAATGGCCAAAGATGACCGGCTACTTGCGATTTTAGACATTTTGTTATATCTAGAGAAATACATGAGGAATTATCCTGAAACTCTAAGCGTGTAATTATAATAGCGCATGTGATGTAGAATCACATATAGTATTCTTAAATTTTACATTTTTCTAAATTACAGTTAAACTAATCTTTAATTAAATAGCTATTTTATCTTAACGTTTATTTTCGATTCCACAATAACTTTCCGTTCAAAAGAAAAGAAAGAAAAACATCTAGCATCTGCCTTATTACTGAAAAACGGCTATCAGATAAAGAGAATTCATTAAGATGCGTATTTCACCCTTGCTGGAAACAAATAAAAAAAGAATAAAGTTCGAATGTGTTTGCGGTCAGTGAAATTTCATTTTCCTCTCTGCGTAATTTTAAGTATAACTTATTCGTTGCATATGAGTCTTTTTATGTACATAATGGTTGTTATGTCTTTTGAGAACATTTTCCCAAAATATGCTCCTAACGTACGAATTGGCAGTCGGATTCCTTTTTGGCGTATTTTTTAGGACTGCTGTTTTCTGGTTGCCCTGCTATTAAATTCAAAATCCTTTTATTGTTTAAGCGTAACAGACAATTTTGCGGAAATGATATCAGTCATTTTTCATATGCTTAATATCGCCAATGGTGTGATGCCAATGTGTGAATTTTTCAGTGAGGAATTAAATTGCCTCCCTCTCGCTTCATGAACTCAGTCATGTGAAGACTGTTTTTCTTAAAAAATGCGTTCAGGCACCATCCCTAACTTTTCTGTATGAAACCCTTAAATTTTGAAGTTTACTGCAAATAAAATTTTTCTTAAAAGAGCATTTATTGTCTTAAGCGATCATAGCCTATAACTAGCGAATGCATTTTTAAAAAGAACCTGTCAACATACTTTAAATTACAGATCCATACTATATAAATTTATGGTGCCTAACACCAGGCATTCGCAAATTTTTTTTAACGTCAAGGGATGGTGCCTGCTTTAGTTGCCTGCTTTAGTTGCCTGCTTTTAGTTGCCTGCTTCGATTTGCTTGAAAGTTTAGTTTCTGGACTATTTATTAGCACTTATCTTTACTATTATCTGGACTATTTATCTACCTGAGTAGTATGACATTATCTTATTCATTGGATGTTTACATGATTTTTGAAAGCCTATTCCCCCGACAGATGACTATCTATTACGTTTTCGGAATATAGACTATTAGCTATTACGAGTGTTCTTAGTTCATAGAATATAGTTTGGAGTGCCTATAGAATGCGGACTGTCGCTGCCGGATTTTTCCCTGATGGATCGCATTGGAATTGTGTCCCGGCGCCGAACCATTATTCATGTTGGATGCGGCTGATTTTTCTGATCGAAGAATTTCACGAGGCTCAGCGTAAACAACTCCCGCTCGTTAACGCCTGGTCCTGCCGATGTAGGCCTAAGAATCTGCGGTAGATTGTGTTGACTCATACTTCATCTCCGTTCAACTCGCAGCCTTGCTTTCGGCAATATAGTGCATTTTATTTCTACTTTGTGTACTTCAGAAGTTTTTATTTACTTCAGAAATGGATCGAGTGCTGCAGTGTGATCAGTGCTACCGATTTTCATGTGTGGGCTCCAATTTAACCGGCATATACAGATGTGCTTTTCGCACTGGATTTGATGTGTCTGTGATGGTCAACGTCCAAATATTGCATTTCTTCAAAATTTAAAAAAAAAAAAAAAAAAAAAAAAAAAAAAAAAAAGAAAGAAAGAGAGAAAGAAGGTGCACAAAATAAATAAGCATCTGCGGTATAAAATGTGAGTACGAGAAAATATATGCATTTTATATTTTATGATTTTAATGCTCAATCTCTATTTTAATTACATGACTTTTTTGTTATTATTTTAGAATAATATGATGAGTGATTTTATTTCAATTATTGTTTATTATGCATTGTTTTCTCATGCTCATATTTATTTTTGTGAATAATATTAGTTAGAAGTTTTCTTAGATTTCGTCGAAATATTTCATAGTCTTACAAATGCTATTTCAGAAATAAGACGCCAAATATGAGAACATGATAAAAAGGATATTTTTCATATAACTAAGTATCTATCAACTGTGCACTCTTACTGAAATTCCATTCAAAGTATTAAGACAATCTTAAAAAAAAAAAAGAATTCAGAATATTGACTTCATAAATCGTATTGTTTTTGGATGATTGTGCTAAAGAAAAAAAATCTATTATTTTACTTATTTTCTTTAAATATTACATTTTTATTTACTTTGCAATGCGATTCTTTATTAACTATTACAATCTGACATTCATATGTATACATTTACAGTTTTATATATTTCTTTACCTGATTTTATAAGATGATTAAAAAAAGAGGTTAAAGGTAAGTTAATGGTGCATCTAAAACATTCATGTTTCCAGATAAATAAGAGAGAATGTTTTTGTGTCAGACTATTGTTTTTGCATGTTAGGAAAGTTAAAAAAAAAAAAGTATGAAGAAAGATAAATATGAATACTTGTAATAAATAAAGATGTATGCACCTCTCTAGATATTTGACACTGCCTTCATCTTGAGATACATAAAATTGTATCATTTCAATTATTGTCTGAGCGAAGCGAAGTCTTTATACTCAGAGATACGTAACGATATTAAAATTCAAAAAAATTCTTTCGTCAAGCAAATCTCAAAAAGTACTTGTCGGATTTTGATTCTGTTTGTACCAATAGGTACCTATGGAGGTAATCTGGTGAATGCACCACCTACGAAAAATTAGTTCCAATTAGTTTAAAAGTTATATTAAAAAAACTGATAAAAAAGCACAATTTATTTGCATACGTCACAGAAATTTGGTGTGCGTCATTTTCACAAGATGGATGTTTTCATTAGATTTCCAAATTCAAGCACATGGAGCAAGGAAAATATGCAAATAATTTTCATGTATGTGCTATAAAACTTATTTAAACTTAAGAAACAACGGGAAAAGAAATCTTTTTTTTCTTTTTTCGTTAGTTGAAAAGAAAAAAGGCATAATTCTTAGTAACTTAGCATTTGATATTTTGCGATTTTTTTTGTAATTGCGTTTTATAATCGCCATGTAACATCTTTTATATTTCGCGCGTGCAAATTGGAAACAATTCTTTCGTATTTAAATTAAATACGAGTTTGACATGGCTGCTTTAGATGTTACATTTATTAATAGATTATATATTGTTATTCTGTTTACATCAATCACTTTTTTTTTTTTTTTTTTTTTTTTTTTTTTTGTAAAATTTGGTTATTTTGTCATTCAATTTCGCCAAATTATACGAATCGCCAAACTAACACATGTATCGTATTTAATACGATTGAATGAAACATTCCCGATCATCCATTTATTGGCGTTTAATCTTATAGTTTGGCTTAATCTTATAGTTTGTCGACAGACAAGTAGTACCAAAAAAAGAAACATTAGTTAAAGCAAAAAATAAAAATTATAAATAATAATCATAATAATAAATATAATAAAAATATACATATCACAATAAATCGAAAATATTAACACTTACAGCAATATTCAAAATCAAAGTTTTCATCAATTTGGCGACAGACAAAATCGCACCAACTTGGCGCATATATGGCATTTATGCCATATTTATGTGTAAAAAGTAAGCATAAACGTTCATCAGATATGAAATCTGACTTTCTGAAGCCCCAAAAGGACCAAGATTTATAAAAACGCCGAAGTGAAGGTATTAATGGAAAAGTACCATAAAAATAGGACAAAAATATCATATACGTATTTCGGGTACTACTTGGTTATGCCGTCGACCAAAAAAATATCGCCAAATTATAAGATTAAATTCCGACAACAGATGACCTTGAATGTCCCATTCAATAACATTAAACATGATACGCGTGCGTAAAACATCATAAAGTAATTTTTACCTCGACTTTTTATTAATGTTTTATTAAAATAAAAATTTAGTCAACATGCATAAGTTGGCTATTACTTTGGCGATTTGTATCATTTGGCGAAATTGGTCGACGGGATAATTAAGTAGTACCGTATTTGGTTTGGCGAAAATCACTTTTGAATTATTTTCTGTTATATTAAAAAGGAAGCAACAATAAATAAAAACGCGATTAAATACAGATTTAATTAATATAGAAAAAAACAATTGCCTGGTTACCATGTTATGCAAAACAAGTTGGAAATTGCACGTGAAGTGTAGCAAATGTGATGCGTTCGTACGATAACTAAGTTTTAAAAACATTCAGATCTTGCTGTTATAGTAGCCAGTACTTCGGATACAGTATAGTGTCCGAAACCTTTTTTGTGTTCCTGTAAATATACAGGAAGTAACTTTTATTACACCTCAGCAACGCATATCATATTCATAAAATGTGAAATAGTTTAATATAATTAAAACGCGTCCCAAACAAAGTTTTCGCGTATAACATTATGTAGTGGAATGCTTTTAGGTGGCCCTGTAATTTAATAATAAATATTCTTTGCATCACAGATTGTAAAGAATGTATATTTTAGTATATATATGTGTATATATATATATATACTTCATAGGTTTATGTCAATTCTACTTTAAATTATTTTTTCATATTGACCGTAATGTAAGGGAATACTTTTGATTGTTCCTGTAATTGATCTTTGCATCCTATTTTCATAACATTTGAAATGACTCCATAAAATTGTGTAATAGTTATATATTTTAAATTTCAAGCGATTAAAATTCATTTGATGCTTTTTTCCCCATTGGCTGCAATGTAATGGTATACTTTTGATTGTCCCTGTAACTGATCTATGCATCCGATTTTCATAAAATTTGAAATGATTTGACAAAATTATCTAATAATTATATATTTAAAATTTCAAACGATTAAAACTTATTTGAAACTTTTCCCCCCATTGACCGTAATGTAAAGGAATAATTTTGATTGCTCCTGTAGTTGATCTATGCATCCGATTTTCATAAAATTTTAAATTAGTCGACAAAATTATGTAATAAATAAATATATGTTTTAAATTTCAAATGATTCGGTTGGGTAGTTTTTGCGTTGTTATAGGCGGACAGACAGACGGACAGACAGACGGGCGGACGGACAGACAGACCGACGGACGAACAGACGGACGGACTAAACGACAACTATGGGTGCTACGTATGTACATAGTTACGAACGCACCTAATAACGATATTTCGATGCCAATTATATAAAAGTACCAAATCCTGTCCTGGCTTTTTGGGTGAAATTTTATTTTATTTTATTTTACTTATTTATTTATTTATTTATTTATTTGCATTAAATGAATCGGTTGCGCTTTTTTTTCATTTTCCAACAAAGTTGAAAAGTGTTTATGCATTCGGTTTGTCTGTCCGTCTGTCCACATTCTAACATCCGTAAATATACTCGGATTTTTATGCAATTGGTAAATCTCATTTAGGATCCCCTAGGCATGTTTATTATTGTATATGAAGTATGTGAGATTAATAATTTGCTTACAGGGGCCAAAAGTTTTCCATCACATTATGGTCTATAAGAAAAATCGTTAACAGATTATTTTAATGAAATGACACTATTTTAAAGTAATGAAACTTATACAAATCGATGAATTGCATTACGATTACGTTTGAACAGGACATTCATATCATTTTTAATCCGTTTACAGGGACACACAAAAGAAATGAGTTACAATACTGTTCTTGAGCAATAATTGCTTGTCATGTGTTTTCAATTTCGGCATGTGCTTTGAAATTTAACAGTTTTTCAGGTGCATTCGTAATTACATAAAAACGTAGTACCTATAGCCGTCGTCTGAACCGTTCGTCTCTCTGTCCACATAGAACAGCACAAAAACTATCCAACCGAATCGTTTTAAATTTTAAATATATATTTTTGCCGAATTTCGTTGAGTCATTTTAAATTTTGGTAAAATTGGATAAATAGTTCAAATACAGGGACAATCAAAAATATACCGTTACATTATAGCCGATAGGATGAAAAAATTCCAAGAACATTTTAATGATGTTACGCGCCCATCGAAACATAATGAAATTAATATGCATTTATGAGAAGCACAAGAATATATATTTTGTAGAGCATGCCGCACAAAGAATATTTACTATTCAATTACAGGGCACCACAAAAGAATTCAATAACAAAATGGTACGGGGGAGAGGTACATTAATTTTTCAGCTTTACTAATCTAGGGATTTTATCATTTTCTCAACTGTCATTAGTCTTTAAATAATAAATTTTTGGAATAAAACTGCATAATCGAGTTCATATTGACATATTTGAGTCAGCATGTCTTGCAAAAAAAAATATGCGTAGATTTATAAGTCACTTGTGGTGACATTTTTACAGCTCAAGGCTTATGCAGACTAGATATTCAAATATCGTTCGTACCTTATACTGCACGCATTGTATATTCCTTTTATTTAATGCATGCTACAATGAAATACTGCTCAACTTCATGAGAACAAGTTTGA
Source organism: Maratus speculifer (assembly GCA_964019185.1). Lineage (NCBI taxonomy): Eukaryota > Metazoa > Arthropoda > Arachnida > Araneae > Salticidae > Maratus > Maratus speculifer. The sequence continues at coordinate 187,260,131 of OZ025290.1, forward strand.
AAAGAAAGAAAAGCAGTGTATGTAGTGGCTAGCATGCACAATCCATTTAAATCTGATCGAGCATATCTGAGACACACTCGAACGATGCATTGCATTCCTTTGTTGGCTTTTTCAGAATTTTTATATATTATTTTTTAAAGAGAGAATTCCCTCAATTCTTATCGAGAGCCTCATCATGTCCATAGAAAACAGATATAGATATTATATTATTAACTATTCTATATTAACTATCTAAGGGGACCACACACCATGTAAAAAAACTCCTTCATTCTACTCAACCATCATGATTTGTGCTGTTTATATATTTTACGTCATTTCAAAGAGTTCAAATTCCGATTAAAGCTATTTTAATGTTTTATTATCTGCATTACTTTTAATGCATTGCGTACTTCCAATTTTATACCCATGCATGGCTGATTTGCATAGTTTGCTTTCCCAGTTTTTAACCGTGTATAGAAATTTTTATATAAAATTTTGCATTTCTTCCATTTACTTTGCTCATTTTTGACATTTAAATTTATGGCACTATATAATCAATTAAAAATAACGTCTCATTTTTTATTAACTATTTGGAAAACAGTTGTTCTCGATAGAGAATTGGGAAATCTGAAGTACATCTGAATATGTTTGCTACGATGCAAAAAAAAAAAAAAAAAAAAAAAAAAAAAAAAAAAAAAATCTAACAAAAAATTAATAACTCAATAACAAATTGAGATACAGGTTTCAAACAAGTTGCATTTAAAAGTAAATTTTCTCTTTACACGATGGTGTAAAAATTGAAAATGTGCAATGTTTGGAAATTTAAAAATTTACAGTACCGAAAATTGTTAAACTGAATTTCATTTAATATTTGTTTTTGTGATTGATCCAGGAATATTAACGTGACTGTAAATGTCCAGGCATATTAATATGACTCTGTTATTATGTAAGCTACGTTTTGATCATCCTAAAAATGATGTTATTATTATTGTTTTTTTAAGTATAGAAAACATTTATAAGTCTAAAATTATAGTCTTTGAAAATATTAGTTTCCAAATAGTTGTAATTTGTTAAATTACATTTGTTTTTTAAATGTGGTATTTTTTTCTTTACTTTTTGGAAATTATTATTAAATATATGTTCTCAGCAATATCGCTCAGACTAATCCCTCTGAGGGAAGTCCTAGTATTTTATTATGCTTTGAAAATTCCATAATCAAAGGGTAAGTTATGTTTTACTGTGTTTCTATTGAGTATTATTTACAGATAATACTTTATTTTTAGATTTGTACTTAAAAGTAATTACCATTTCCTTTATTGAATATATGTAATCAATATTTTTAAAGGAGCATTTTCTATTGATTATATCCATTTAAGTAGATCTATTTCTTGCAGCTAAATGTTACAGAATTTTTCTTTATTCTGAGTACATAAAGAAGACGACGGTTTTATAACATATAATATTTAAACGTATGCGCATGATTATTTTTCATCAGTAATTATAACATTATAAGAACTTTCATTTTAAAGGTTAGTTCATAAAAATATATCTAGATAATTTTCTTTAAATATTATAGTATTTCTTAGACATTTATTTGATAATATACAGAATGGTCTTACAATTTTTATATAATCAATGTGTATGTTTGTTTTATTACATAGATATAGGTAATTAATTTTATATGCCTTTTACATATTTGTGTATAGATATCTTATTTTAATGTTCATAACATATAAAGTTCATTATGTGGTATATCACGTCATACCATTATAAAAATATTTTATGTGTTGTCATGTTGACAAATTTAGAAATATAATGAATGAGGCGAGAAGCTTAAATTTGTTTTCGCTTATGGTAAATTTTCACTTGTTTCTTTTTACTAAACTTTAAATTATTGACAGCAATTAGACATTGCATAATTTATATTTTAAAATATTTTCGCAAATATAATATGCTTTTATATTTGGAGATGTCATATGTGAAATATCATATTTTCTTTAGTTATATTATCTCAACCTGTCACAAGCTTTCCTCTTAACATTTTAATGCCTGCTCGAGTCATCAATATTATTATTAATAATAACAGGAAGAGAGATTTTATTTATTTCATTAATGCAATTAAAACATATAACGTACCAGTATATATTTTAAGTCAATTGTATGCTGTGTTGTTTCATACCAGCACACATTTTTAGATGTGAAATCTCAGTATTTTTAAAATTCAGTTAATATTTTTATTTTTGTTTCTAATATTTAGTGACTGTTTTCGATAGATTTCTTCTTGCATTGTGTTATTTTCTAGAGGTAGCACAATGCCAAGAATGTTTTTTTCCTGAGGGGTTTCTTTTCCTTTTGGGGTAAGATGGCCACTTACCTACAAAAAGGAGAGAATGTTTGTCTTCATTTACAAAATTCATTAATTCATTTTTTAAAATTTACTTTTATTCGACACTGCTAAATTCTCACCGTTTTTCATGTGCAGAACATTTTTAATTTTTATTGATTTAGACATGACATTACTGAAGAGTGGTCTCGCGCGACCTCGCGGTTTTCAAATTAATTCGTTAGAAGATATTTCACAGAGATTTCCTTTTTTGCTTGCAACACTTGTACATATTTGTTGTGGTTTCATATTCAACCTGGCTTTACATGCATACACATACTTACACTTCATTCTCACAAAATTATTTTTGGTTATGGTTCAAAGATAACACTCGCCTTGGTTGAATTCGGTCATAATTTTTAGGTACTTCTGTAATATTTTTTTCTACATACTGTGTCATGATCACATTCCTTTTATTTTACTCTGCAGACAAAAAAACTAGTTTGTTTTACATAATTTTACACTCATTCATGCTGGTTGGTTTACGGTTAGGAACAGGCATTTTTCCTCTTTTGAAGTTTAAATTGTTATAAATACACTTTATTTACATCTTCAATTATTTTAAACACTTGTTTTTTTGTTTTGTCATATAATGTATTAGTTCCTGGTACACATGAGAATTTTGTTCATAGAAAAAACACAGGAGTTCATCGCACATTCTTTGTTCATTGATGTTACACTAGTTCATCGCTTTACTTTCCATTCTTGTTGTACATGGGGAACTAGTTACATTCATTTTTGTTAAAACAAAAAAATCGCTTTTTCCTGGACATTTTAGTTCACCGAATAAACACTTTAGTTCATATTTACATGTTTGTTTATAGAATTTTACACGTTAGTTCATCGATGTTTTTCACATTAGTTCATAGAGATTTTATACATGTGTTCAGTCATGTTGTACGTTGTAGGTCATAGAGATGTACACTTTAGTTTGTTGAAGTTTTATATTATTCCTCATAGATTGTTTACACATTAGTTCAATGAAAATACACATCTTTGTTCATAGAATATGTAACACATTACTTCTTAGAAAGTAAACCACATTTTAATGTACATTATCTTTAAGATATAATTTGGAACCTCTTTTTAATTATTTTTTTTAGATAAAACAGTAGTTTTTTTTAATGTATTTTTTTGCTAAAAATCCATACAACACTCAGGAAACTGCCAGCACATACTTTAAGGATTTTAATATAGGAAATAAATTATAATATGTACATGCCTTTCCACATACATTTTTCTTTACTGATAAAATTTGACTGATTGGACGCGGATGGTGACTCGATGCTGATTATATCATTTCACAAAATGATTTTTCTCAGAATATTATAGTACATCTTTAAAATTGGACATGTTTCTGATACAATATTATCTTGGTTGTTGTCACTAGTTAGATATACTTTTATCTTTAAAAGTATATATGCTAGAACAGGTATGACCATTACATCATTTGTACTTTCCTCTATTTTAGATGACACTTTAAATTTTCACACATTTAAGCTTTTAGAAATACATGCACTTACTGCAGTTTGTTTAGATCACCATGTACACACAAAAATATTGTAAGCATTTTTATTATTTTACAATAATCACAATTGTTTTGGCATGACTCTTAGCTATACCTTAAACATCAAGAGTATTTAAATCGAGGAAGTTAAATACTTTTACAGTTTTAATATTACATATTTGTCACATTTGATATTCCGGTAATATTTCATGCCTAGACACTTAATTTTTAACCTTTTGCTAACCATAGTATTCGACAGTTTTTTTTTTCACTTCACACAGAGTTCATAGTTAAAACACGTAGTTCACTGTAGCTGGTTTAGAGTTTAACCAGAGTTTCTTTTTACATAATACATTTAGTTCATTGAGACAAGCTAACCCTTATTCATCGAGTTGTTTAATGATTGTTAATTCATTAATTACGTAATTGAATGTCACTCATTGGTAGGTGTTTTTGGGTTCTGGTATACATACTGTCTGTTTCTTATGTTAGCAAAAAAAAAAAAAAAAAAAAAAAATTTTAATTTGTTTTTCTACACAATCGCGAGAGCGTTGCTTAGCATGCGGCAATGGTATTTACAATGGTATTTTATTTTACAAAGGTTTTACAATGTTACTTTTGCGGCATGCTACGCGGATGAGCTTGTGGTCTGTGGATAACAATTTTGTGGGATTTCACCTTTCTTTTTTTCCCTCATCAATGGCATTCCTTGTGGTCCAAGACATTTCACGTGAATATACATATATTTATTGTTCACGAATTTTCTTATAGGTAATGCACAGGTTTTCATTTTTCTTATTACATACATGCAGCCTTCTCCTGGTTTATACCAGTTAATTCTTTAGCACATATTAATTGAGGCTGAGTTCACACACACACACACAATTTTTCTCTTCAGTATTACCTGTTGTACAATTCACTTAAAATTTCATTTTTCTCATACATTTTTACACTTAAAAGATTACATGATGGAATAACTCAATTTTTTTTACACAAGTAAAGGCTTATTAAATCACAGTTTTATTTAAACTACATTTACATTAAGACAGGGGAATACAGTTGTCACATGGAATTAAATGGCTTATGACAGTGTTTGAGATATTTTTTTTTATATCCTGATTTTCTACAGTTTTTATTATTGTCTTCTTTACCTTATATCTATCTCATAAATATACATTTGTTTAATATTCATGTTGAGAGATAAAAAAAATCTTTAAAAAAAGAAGCTTAAAACCCATACTTTCGATCATTATTATGGGCATTATTTCTGGAGTCTTAATTATTTACATTATTTTTGTTTATCTGTGTGTTATATCATGTCTTTTGTTGCATTATATTACTCGAGTATCTTATTTTATTATAATATTGATCAATACATATATTTAATGTTTATTATTGAAAACATTTTGAAACTTATAGACAGCTGGTAAGTGACCTGTTTACTTAGGCCTAATGTATTTTTATTTTGTATGTGCACATTTCTGATACAGGTCATCGTCTAAATAAGACGAATTGAAGAGTGATCACAAATTTTATTAATGAAGCTGCAGCTGTTTCTAAATAGAAACAATATATGTTGTCATCTGTATGACAAAATTTATGGTACCAATATATTATATCATGATATAGATACTTTTATTTGGGATGGTTGTCTACTTAAAGAGAAGTTCAAATGCTGTTTACTTTATTTAGTAAAGGTTTGGTTTGTTTTCATGAGCATTTTACACATTATTACTTGTAAGAGCATATGAAAATTGATTTTTCTCCCTTCATGTACATTTAGAGATTTTTTTTTCTCGCCTGTGAAAGGGGTGATATATGTGATGTAGAATCACATATAGTATTCTTAAATTTTACATTTTTCTAAATTACAGTTAAACTAATCTTTAATTAAATAGCTATTTTATCTTAACGTTTATTTTCGATTCCACAATAACTTTCCGTTCAAAAGAAAAGAAAGAAAAACATCTAGCATCTGCCTTATTACTGAAAAACGGCTATCAGATAAAGAGAATTCATTAAGATGCGTATTTCACCCTTGCTGGAAACAAATAAAAAAAGAATAAAGTTCGAATGTGTTTGCGGTCAGTGAAATTTCATTTTCCTCTCTGCGTAATTTTAAGTATAACTTATTCGTTGCATATGAGTCTTTTTATGTACATAATGGTTGTTATGTCTTTTGAGAACATTTTCCCAAAATATGCTCCTAACGTACGAATTGGCAGTCGGATTCCTTTTTGGCGTATTTTTTAGGACTGCTGTTTTCTGGTTGCCCTGCTATTAAATTCAAAATCCTTTTATTGTTTAAGCGTAACAGACAATTTTGCGGAAATGATATCAGTCATTTTTCATATGCTTAATATCGCCAATGGTGTGATGCCAATGTGTGAATTTTTCAGTGAGGAATTAAATTGCCTCCCTCTCGCTTCATGAACTCAGTCATGTGAAGACTGTTTTTCTTAAAAAATGCGTTCAGGCACCATCCCTAACTTTTCTGTATGAAACCCTTAAATTTTGAAGTTTACTGCAAATAAAATTTTTCTTAAAAGAGCATTTATTGTCTTAAGCGATCATAGCCTATAACTAGCGAATGCATTTTTAAAAAGAACCTTTCAACATACTTTAAATTACAGATCCATACTATAGCGCAGGTCATACGTTTCCGTGAAGTTTTTTTTTCCCCGAAACTCTATAGGGGACCGTCAACAAATTGAAAAAAGAACGAATAACTTTTGGATAACCCTGTCAAAACTAATGTAGCAAAAGCGCTATAACTGTGGATTATGATTAAGTGGTTTATTGTAATATACTGTGTTCATTTTTATGACGATAGCATGCATCTCGTAGAGAAATTAAGGTTTTTATAAAAACAGTCCCAAGTTTTTAGCTCACAGGCTTTCATAGCCTGAGAGCTTATGTGCCCGTCTGTTCTGTATGTATGTACGTACGTACGTTCGTTCGTATGTACCGCGATAACTCATGATAAATATAGCCGATCCACTTGAAATTTTGTGTATAGGTATAATCTGATAAGGTGCTTTCCTGATTAGTGTTTGGAGTTCATTCGATATGTGTAACAGGAGGAACGGGAGGGGGGTCATGCCCCTCCCTTTAATTGGTATAAATGGGTTTCTCATGCAGAATTATCAGTTTCCGTTCGAGATTTAGATTTAGAACCATTCTGATGAGGCGACTCCATGTTTGGTATTAGGTGTTCATTGGATAAGTATAAACAGGGGGAACGGGGGTTCTAATGTCCCTCCTCTTAATTTATACAAATGGGTTTTTCATGAAGAATTATCAGATTTCGTTCATATCTCTGTATAGTTTTGGAAGTTTAATGATTAAATATTAAAAAGGGGAATAACTCCTCTTAAATTATATAAATGGGTTTTTGTTAAGAATTTTCCGATTTGTCTAAACTTTGGATATAGATTTTTATATGATAAAGCATGTCCTTGATTAGTGTAGGGAGCTCAATGATTAAGTATAAAATGAGGAAATGGAGGGAGTTGATTTCCCACCTTAATTTGTTTTTCGAACGGAATTAATCCTTGAAAATATAAGGCATTAATGTACAATTAGTATGCGTAGCCTGTGAGCTCAATGCCATCAGTTTAACTGGACAATATTCTTTTTTATTTGCTTATTTTGCAGAGTTCTTAATATAAAATAATGTTTTTTTTTTTAAAGTATGACAAACAACATTGTGCGCAATATCCTGTCATCAGAATTAAAAAATAATAAAAATTGTATGAAAAATGAGCAGGTTTACTAAATAATTTCTCCTTGCGCATGCGTCAACGATATCAAAATTTTATTTGCATATTTCAAAAACATAGCTTGAAAATTCTGAAAATGATCATCTATAGAATCAGTTCAAAACCGTTATTCCCAAAGGGAGGCAAAAAGATAAGGGGTTGTATCCATTTATTCATTGATTAATGGCAATATAGAAAACACAATATGGTTCGTACAACTATATATGGATAAAACCCCTGATTTTTTTTGCTTCATTTTTTGAATAACTGATTTTGAGTATCAACTCAGATAGACGCTGGGAATTTCTGTGCTGTTATATGCAGACAGACAGACGGATGGTTGGATGAGGCACTATCGATGCTAAGTATTTATATAATTACGAACGCACATAATAAAAAGTTAAATTTAAAAGCGCACGTAGAAATAGAAAACGCATTTCCAGGAATTATTACCCAAAGATAGCATTGTTTCGATTCCTTTTGTGTGTCCCTGTAAATGGAATAAAAATGCTATGAATGTCCTGTTCTAATGTTATCAAAGTGAAATTCAGTGATTTATATGAGTTTCGACACATTTCCAATAGCGTAATATCATTAAAATACTCTGCAAATTATTTTTCCCTATAGACTATAATGTAATGGAATTATTTTAGATGCCCCTATAAATGAACTATTAATCCCACATTCTTCATATACTATACCCAACATGTCTAGGAGACCGTAAATAAGATTTACCAATTCCATAAAAATCCGTTACGAGAGTTAGAGCGTAGACAAACGGATACACAAACAGAATGCATAAATACTTTTTAACTTTTTTGGTAAATGTTAAAAGAATCAAAATAATTTATTGCATGTAATCAGATGTTTTAGCTGTGACCTAAAACACCGTAATTTTGCGAAAGCCGCTTTGCATCCTTTTCAACTGAACTTTCATAGTACGCGGTGCAATAAAGTCCCACTTTCAAAGCAAATTATATAAAAAATAAAAGGATTTTTTTTTTTTTTTTTTTTTTTTTTTTTTTTTTTTTTTTTTTTACAGAGAAAGCTTTATTTGTTTCATCTCATACCATACCTATTAATATCATGAATTTATAAAAAAATAGCTCGTTACATTTTGAAAGAAGAAAAAAAACCCTTCACAGTTTATTAAAGTAAAAGATGGCATCTTTATAAGTTGAAAATAGCAAGTTGAAAAATGCCTAAAGGAGCTCAGGATTTCATAGATACCGAAAAACATGTAAACAGAGCTCTGGATTCGAGTCCATATAAAGAGAAAAATATTCAATGTAACTAATTTAAACTTCGTGATATTTTAAAGGTATGTTTGTTATCTTATAAAATTACAACATGAAGTACTTCAATGTAATAAAATAAAAAATATAGCGAAATTTCTATAACACAATTTTCGAAAAAAAAATTAGGTGCCATATCACCATTCATAAGATATTATAATGTTGAATTGATATAAAAATCTGTGGAATGTTTTCGGTACTTTATATACAGGGTGATTCAAAAAAGATGGGAAAAATTTTAAGGGGTAATAGCATACATCAAGCCAAACAATATTAAATAGGAAACCAAGGGTCCCAAGCGTTTTCCAAGGAGATAGCCGCCATTAAAGTTTGGGGCCCAAATTTTCAAATACACATAAAAAACGGAAAAATGGGTCGATTGATTTGCGGTTTTCACTAAAACTATTCTTTATGTTGGTATTTTCATGAAAATAAATTATAAAGATAAATTCCGAAAAATGTCGGTAGAGGGCGCTTTAGACTTTGGAGTAACGAACATTTGTTTTTTGCCGTTATTTCTTTCATCTTATTAAATGGTTTCGCAAGCTTAGACTTAAATTTTGAGCTCAAAATCTGAATAGTTGGGAGTGGTTAAGTAGCTCAAACTGAACTGTGTTCAGAGGGTTCAAATTTCAAATGATTATAAAAAACGGAAAAATTGGTCGATTGATTTGCGGTTTTCACCAAAACTATTCTTCATGTCGGTATTTTATTAAAAATAATTTATAAAGCTAAATTAAAAAAAATAGCGATAGAGGGCGCTTTAGACTTTGGAGTAACGATAAGCTATTTTTTACCGTTATTATTTGCATCTCGTTAAATTTTTTTGGAAGCTTAGACATAAACTTAAATTTTGCGTAGAAAATCTGAATCATTGGGAGTGGTTAAGTAACGCAAGCTGAACTGTGTTCAATGGGGGTGGGGAGTTTCAAATTTGAAATGATTATAAAAAACGGAAAAATTGGTCGATTTGTTTTCGGTTTTCGCTAAAACTATTTTTTATGTCACTATTTCCTTGAAATTAAATTTTAAAGATAAATGTTTAAAAATTTCGTTTGAGGGTGCCCTTAACTTTAGAGTAACCCACAACTATTAATAAACGTTATTTTTTCTATCTAATTAAATGCTTGCAAATGCTTAGACTTAAATTTTGAGCTCAAATTCTGAATAGTTGGGAGGGGATAAGAAGGGCAAACTGAACTGTGTTCAAGTGTTGAAGTGTTACTCTCCCCACCCCTCAAACACAGTTCAATTTTGCGCTACATAATTACTCACAACGATTCAGATTTTGAGCTAAAAATTTAACTATAAGCTTTTACAAGCATTTATTAGATACAAAAATACCAGTTAAAAATAGTTGTTGGTTACTCTAAAGCTTAAGGCGCCCTCTAACGGATTTTTTTTAAATGTATCTTTAAAATTTATTTTTAAGGAAATACTGGCATAAAGAATAGTTTTGGCGAAAACCGTAAACGAATCTACCGTTTTTTCCGTCTTTTATGATAACTTGAAATTTGAACCTCCCCACCCCCATTGAACACAGTTCAGTTTGCTCTACTTAACCACTCCCAACGATTCAAATTTTTTGCGCAAAATTTAAGTTTACGTCTAAGCTTCTAAAAAAATTAACGAGATGCAAATAATAAAGGTAAAAAATAGTTTTTCCTTACTCCAAAGTCTAAAGCGACCTCTATCGTCATTTTTTGAAATTTAGCTTTATAATTTATTTTTAATAAAATACCGACATAAAGAATAGATTTAGTGAAAACCGCAAATCAATCGACCAATTTTTCCATTTTTTATAATCATTTGAAATTTGAATCTCTGAACACAGTTCAGTTTGTGCGACTTAACCACTCCCAACTATTCAGATTTTGAACTCAAAATTTAAGTTTAATTCTAAGCCTGCGAAACAATTTAATGAGATGTAAAAAATAATGGCAAAAAACAGTTGTTTGTTACACCAAAGTCTAAAGCGCTTTCTATCGACATTTTTCGAAATGTATCTTTATAATTTATTTTCGAGAAAATACTAACATAAAGAATAGTTTTAGTGGAAACCGCAAATCAATGAACCAATTTTTCCGTTCTTTATGTTTATTTGAAATTTTGGACCCTAAACTTTAAAGGCGGCTATCTTCTTTGGAAAACTATGGGACCCTTGGTTTCCTATTTAATATTGTTTGTCTTGATGTATACTATTACCTCTTAAAATTTTTCCCATCTTTTTTGAATCACTCTGTTTATAAAACAGAGATAATACAATCACATTTTTATTTTAGACGTTACAACACATATCACACTATATACAAATCGCATGACGAAGCGCAAATCAATCAATTGAACGTGCATAAAAATTACTTTAGCGCAAAGAACATCTCTAAGGGAGATGTATTCCGAACACATATCCAAATTTTACTCTCAATGCCAAATTACTTCACGTTTTCGCATGTTTTTAAAATAAAAGGCAAAATATCTCATGATATTTTGCCGAAAGTGGCAACAGCGCCATCTATTGATTCTACAATTTAAGAAAGGCAGTCATTTTGTTACAAATCTAATTTTTGCTTTAAAAAATCAAGAAACTTTACTCTATAGAATTAAATAAGGATAAAATTATTATTCAAAGGAAACCTTATTGAAAAAAACTTCTCAAATTCAAAAATTTTAGAAACCCTAAAAAATAAAATTGTTTTTTTCATTAAAAACAATTCATTAATAATAATTTTGGACTCCCGAAATATTAGTTCTGATGAAAGGTATATAAAAATTTAATTTTTTATTTTATTTTAAGGAGTGGATGTAAAATACAATAAAATAACATAAATTTTGCATAAAGAACGAAGTCGATCGGATTGTTAGTTGTCGAGATATTTCTAATCCTGTTTTCCAAGTTCTTCGATTTTTCATGACCCTGTATTTCATTCATATTTCAATTCAAAGATGTATTTTAATTCAAACTGAAACGCTTAATCCGACACAGTAAATTGTCAGTTAAGATGGTTATTACTTTTGGTTATAAGGATGTTTCTTTTACGCAGTTCGGTACTACTGGAGTAGTTTGGCATTTTATATAGTTTGTCGAAATTGGTTCATCAGTAATTTATTAATAGAGTATGTATATTAAAAATATTTAAATATACATTTATATTTTGTTTTGGAATTGCAATGCATTTTATAAATAGTTTACACATGTTTTATTTTCATATATTATAGTATGCATATCCATGGTGTATAAGTATTACGGTGGACCTCAACGACTAGTTTTAACAATGTTATTATATAATCAAATTAAAATAACTATATTAATATGCAAATCTAGAGTATTTTGCTATTTTAAATGTATAATTTAAATATAGTATGTATAGTTTAATTATATTACTGTATAGTTACTATAGATAAGTATAGTATATAAATTGGTGCATCTTTGGAAATATTTTGTAATAGTTTTAAACTGGTTTTTTCAGTGCCACGTGATACTTGTCTCAAGACTGAATAGGTTAAAGGTCCATTCTACACTATCTACCAATAAGTGTTTGAAAAATTTCGATTTCTGACATTTTCTCAAATATTTAAAAATATACTTGTCGGATTCTTCTGAAACTTCAGGATTATGAAGATTATGTATGACCTCATATTTATCAACATCCATTTGATAAGCAGGGCAATTAGTAGGGCGACAAAAAATTAAAGAATAACAGAAATATTTGGGATCACCCTGCACATGAAAATGCACGAAACGATTTATGGTTGCAGAATACAAATATGTGGATACTGCACAACATGTACATTGATTTTTGTAAGAATAGCATGTATATTCATGGAAAAAAAGTGATTTTTTTTTAAAAAATTCAAAAATTCTGGTATGTTTTTTATTTATATCATGCAGGGTTTTTGACCAAATTTAACGCAAATTTCAGAAATATTGGCAAAATCTATTAGAAAAAATATAGCGTAATTGGAATATAAATACATTAAATATTTTATGAAATATGAGTAGTTTTATCAAATAATTTTTATCTGCGCATGCGCGAACGATAAAAACTATTCTTTTAGATCATTTAATAGTCAATTCTATGGAGTAACTTATAAAAAAATCCAATCAAATATCGCGAAAATTCAAAAAGATATCATTATTATAAGTAAGCTGTTTTTACATTGCTCTCTAAAAACGGCTAAATGATAAGGGATTCTCCACAAATTGACATTTTTTATTAACTGACTTTTAGAAAAAATTAATATTTAATGTATACAATATCTAATACAATATTTCTGTTAATAAGTATCTTGACATCTGTGCTAGAAAAGAATAAAAGCTCTTTTCCTTTTCTATCACAGGTGTCAAGATACTTATTAGCAGCAATATTGTATTAGATATTGTATTCATTAAATAGTGCCAATTTTTTCCTAAAAGTCAGTTAATAAAAAATGTCCATTTGTGGAGAATCCCTTATAATTCAGCCGTTTTTAGAGAGCAATGTAAAAACAGCTTACTTATAATAATGGTATATTTTTGAATTTTCATGATATTTGATTCGATTTTTTTTATAAGTTACTTTATAGAATTGACTATTAAATGATGTAAAAGAATCGTTTTTATTGTTCACGCATGCGCAGATAAAAATTATTTCATAAAACTACTCATATTTCATAAAATATTTAATATATTTATATTCCAATTGCACTATATTTTTTCTAATAGATTTTGCCAATATTTCTGAAATTTGCGTTAAATTTGATCAAAAACCCTGCATGATATAAACAAAAAAATACCAGAATTTTTTGATTTTTTTTTAAAAAAATCACTTTTTCTCCATGAATATACATGCTATTCTTACAAAAATCAGTGTACATGTTGTGCAGTATCCACATATTTGTATTCTGCAGCGATAAATCGTTTCGTGCATTTTCATGTACAGGGTGATCCCAAATATTTCTGTTATTCTTTATTTTTTTGTCACCCCCTAATTGCCCTGCTTATCAAATGGATGTTGATAAATATGAGGTCAGACATAATCTTCATAATCCTGAAATTTCAGAAGAATCCGACAAGTATATTTTTAAATATTTGAGAAAATGTCAAAAATCGAAATTTTTCAAACACTTATTGGTAGATAGTGTATATCACGTGTCAGTACAGCTCTTCTAAATATTACTACTGTTTTAAGGGGAATGAGGACTCTTAAAATAAGCTTCCAGTTTTTTTTTATATCTTAAACTGCTATTTTTTCTGAACATTTTAATATAATTGTTTTCTCGAAATTCTCATTAGAACAGAAGTTATGGGTTTTAGAATTTTACCCGCTCAAATAGCTGAAGCGGCATTTCCGAAACTATGAAGTCAATTTTCTGCAAATGACTTTTTTTTTTTTCATAGCACGCACACTATCTCAAAATCTTGTTAGTATTTTTACATAAAATTTTCAAAATATCTGTTTCATGGTAATCTGCATAAACTGAACCTAAAATTTCCTTTTTATTGTTAAAAAAAATTTATTTCTTAGATGATTATATTGTTGAAATTTTAAAAAATTTGTATTAGTTAAATACAACTTTGTATTCAAAATAGAAAAATGTTTTAAATATAAATTTATTTAGGTTCAGTGTATTTATTACAATCTGATGTATAAGTCTGCACCAAAATTTCTATTCTAGTTGCCATATATATTTTGTAATCGTACGCGTAAGCTATTATACCAATTTTCTGACCGTTTGGAACGCCCTGTGAATGCTAATTCTGCACCTTGAAATTTTTTAAAGGCATAAAATGAAAGAACGTACTTATATCTTTCATCTCAATAAATAGTGTGTTTTTATATTCTAAAATTTTTTAAATATTAGTTGTTGAAAATGGTCTCCTTTTTAAAATTTTTACGCTTGTTTGTTTGCATTTATGTCGGCCAATTATCTACGCTGTGGGATATAGGCCCTAAGGGGTGGGATGCCCTCCGTGGGGGTCTTTCTAAGGGAACCTAACCCGTATTTACGCAAGGTTCGAAGAAAACCACGAAAAACTCCGAACGGTTAGACCGATGGTCGCGATTGGGTTCGATCCCAGTACCTACCGTCTACCAGTTAGAAGGTCAGATCCTCGCGGCCACTGGTGGGGCTAAAATTTTTACGATTTTAAGAGCCAAGAGATCCTTTAACAATATGTTATTATATTCTCAAATTAAAACAACTTGCTAAAACGAATGAATAGATCATTTTGTTAACATGCTTTTATTAGCTTCACCTGTATGTTTGTGAGTTTGTAACTCTCCTTATTTTATGTATGTTCACCGATTACTCCGAAACCATGCAACCGATTAACTTGGTTTTGGTGTTAAATGAAAGACGATGCTCTCGAATTGGTACCACTTCAGTTTCATCGATGGTTTGGTTTGGTTTATTTTTGTCGTCCGATTATCTACGCTAGGGATATAGGACCAGAGGGGGGAATGCCCTTCGTGGGGGTCTTTCTAAGGGAACCTAACCCGTATTTACGCAAGGTTCGAAGAAAACCACGAAAACTCCGAACGGTTAGGCCGACAGCCGCGATTGAGTTCGAACCCAGCACCTGCCGTCTACCAGTTGAGAGGTCCGTACCTCTCGGCCACTGGTGGGGCCAGTTTCATCGAAATTGGTTCTGTACTTTTTTAGTAATTAGGCAAAAACTAATAAAATTAGTAATTTTTTGCTAATTAAAAGTGTTGAATACGTTCACTGAACAGAGTGTAGACAGCATGGCCGAGCGGTCTAAGGCGCTGGATTGAAGCTCTGTTTTTCGAAAGAGTTTGTGGGTTCGAACCCCACTCCTGACATTTTTTACATCTATGTAAAATTAAAAAAAAAATTCCGTATTACAATTTTTATTTTTAACCGGCTTCAGAAAAGGAAGAGGAAGTTATCAATTCGACAAGTATGTATTTTTTTCTATGTATGTTCACCAATTACTCTGAAACTATCCAACCGATTAATTTGGTTTTTGTATTAAATATAAATATAGTTTAAAAAAACTAAAAACCACGCTTTTAAAGTAATCAAACTAAAAAGTGAAAAATAAATATAGTTTAAAAAACCTAAAAAACACGCTTTTTAAGTATATTAAACTAAAAAGTGAAAAATAATTCGTACTATAAGCTGAAAACGAAAATAGATGAAAAATACTATATTACTATAAAATCATTGTTATTATAGAAATCAATTAATAAGCAATAAATGAAATTATCGTGGAAAAAAAGCGTGGGGTGCTTCTTAAGAACTGATAGATGGAGCATGGTAGATGGAGCACCCCATGCTTTTTTTCCACGATAATTTTATTTATTGCTTATTAATTGATTTCTATAATAACAATGATTTTATAGTAATATAGTATTTTTCATCTATTTTCGTTTTCAGCTTATAGTACGAATTATTTTTCACTTTTTAGTTTAATATACTTAAAAAGCGTGTTTTTTAGGTTTTTAAAACTATATTTATTAATTTTAATTCATAATTTGTATTTTAGCAATTTACATTG
Source organism: Maratus speculifer (assembly GCA_964019185.1). Classification (NCBI taxonomy): domain Eukaryota; kingdom Metazoa; phylum Arthropoda; class Arachnida; order Araneae; family Salticidae; genus Maratus; species Maratus speculifer. Next base: position 187,276,557 of record OZ025290.1, read on the forward strand.
TCAGAAAATTTTTTCAATATACACTAAATTATCCCTATTTTTTTCACAAATAATTACCGTATTCCCAGAAAACATATTTGATCCATGAATTCATTCGGAACGTCTGAAAAAGAGGAAGAGATTCCATTTATTCCTAGCACGCATACGTATTGGGTCTATTAATAATAAATTCGTAATAAATTTATTTTTAAAATTAAAAACAAAAAATTCTATTCATTAAAATGTCTAGTTTAGTTAATTTTTTTTTTCGAATTTGAAAATAAATAACAATTACTTTTTTCATTCATTCAAAAATACTCACAATTTATCATTTAAAGTTCTATAACTTGAATAAAGTTGAATTTACAAAGTTACTTTTAAATAAATATTTGCATTTAAAATATACTTTAAACGAACACATTTAAAAGATATTTTAATTAAAAAAAATAAATGCAAAAAATCGATATTACTAAAAAAAGAAAAAAAAAAAAAAAAAAAAAAAAAAAAAGCTTATCAAATAAAAATAGAACACCCATATTATACCTCTAGCAATCTACATAACTATATTAAAAAAATCCCTGTCGGCTGGGCCTATAGGCGGAGGTAGATTTCGAAAAGTGCTCATTTCAACAACTTTATCATATACAGTATATGAGAAGGATGTTGAAAGGTGTGTGGGAGGTGGGATGAACTTGTTAGATTTAAAGAATAAGGAGAGAAGTAATATTTATAAAAAAAAAACCTCTCCACTGAACGATAAATCAAAAATAAGTGATGGAAAATTGATTCCATATGATTTCGAAGCTTTTTTAAAACTGAATAAATTAAGATCAATTTATGAAAAAAATCGTTATATGGAGATAGATATTTCGCTATATATGAGTCTGTTTTTAATATAATCATGCGAAAAGGGGACCGTTCTTACTAAAAATTCGTTATATGGAGAAATTCGATGTATGGAGTTTCGTTATATAGAGGTTCGACTGTATATATATATATATATATATATATATGATTAGAAATAAACCCAGTTTGATAACTTCATTTGGCCATTTATGCAAAAATTTTTAATTTCATTTTTCTGCAAAAACTGGTTTTATCAGAATCATCTTAAGAAAAATTCAGCTCAAATGCCCATTTTGACAACATATTTTGAAATAAATTCTGAATTTAATAAAAAATCGACCAAAACAGTACATTATATAGATCCTAAATAACAAAAAACTGTCAGTTGAATGCATTTGAGAAAAAAAATTGAATTTAAAAATGAGTCGTAAAATAACCGATTTGTTGTTTGAATACATCCTTAATTCTTTAATCATGATTGCTTCGGAAAATTTTGTGCGAAATACTCACTTTGACAGCATTTTTAAAAATATATTCTATCTTTATCAAAAAACTGACCAATGCGTCACAGTATATAATTCCTAAATAAGAGGATCTGTAAATTGGATGCGTTTGAGAGCGAAAATGGATTTTAAAACGAGTCTTAAAAAACGCAATTTGCTATGTGAACACTTCCTTAAATTTTCAGACACGATGACTTCGGGAAATTCTGTTCAAAATACCCTTTTTGGTAGCCTTTTTCGAAATATATTCTGTCTTTATCAAAAAACTGATCAATGCATCACATTATATAGTTTCTAAATAAGAGGATCTGTAAATTGGATGCGTTTGAGAGCAAAAATGGATTTAAAAACAAGTCAGAAAAAAACGCAATTTCTTATTGGAACACTTCCTTAAATTTTCATACACGATGACTTCGGGAAATTCTGTTCAAAATACTCTTTTTGGTAGTCTTTTTTGAAATATATTCCGTCTTTATCAAAAAACGGACCAATGCATCACATTATATAGTTCCTAAATAAGAAGATCTACCATTTGGATGCGTTTAAAATCAAAAATGAATTTAAAAATGAGTCAGAATATAAGCAGTTTGGATTTGAGGTTTTTTCTCCAACTCCTATTTTTGTTTAATTTCTTTTTGCTATACGAATTGGTCCTACTAAAAACTTGTCAATATAAAAGTTGTAGATATTTTTGAGAAGATGTAAAATAAATTTAATCAGATTTGATAGCTTAAAAATTGACGGAGTTATGGATTTTTCTCTTTTTTCACCGCCCTTTTTCTTTTCGTTTTTAATTTTTTTCATCGGTAAAAGTTGGTCCTATCAAAAACTTGTAAATACAAAAGTTTTAGATAATTTTAAGAACATTTACAAAAAATTTAGTTGGACTTGATATCTTGAAAATTGACGAAGTTATGAATTTTTTTCTCTCAAAACCCCTGTTTTTTTCGCCCCTTGAGCCCACTTCTAAGTTTATAAAAAATATGTCATGCATAAACTTTTGGTCCATTTTTAAGAAGTAATATAAACTTTAAACCGATTCGATATCTACTTTAATTAAGAAGTTATGGCGTTTTTTCGGTTTTCACAATAACGCCCCCTATTCCGACCCCCCCTTGGTCCGATTTTGCCCATTAACGAACTTAGCCGAGATTTTATCCCCTTTGATTTTATATACCAGTTTGGTGGAGATTGGTGAAGAATTATAGAAGTTATTGTGTCCATAAAAAGTGATATATATATATATATATATAAACCGGTGCGATTGCAATAGGTAGATTGTAATAGATTACTCTGAAACTATGCGACCGATTAATTTGGTTTTGGTGTTAAATGAAAGATCTAGTTCTCGGATTAGTATCACTTAAGTTTCATAGAAATTGGTTCAGTACCTTTTTAGTAATTAGGCAAAAACTAATATAATTAGTGATTTTTCGCTAATTAAAAGTCTTGAATAAGTTCGCTGACTGGAGCACAGAGGAAACTGCCGAGCGGTCTAAGGATCCAGGTTTAGGTTCTGGTTCTCAAAAGAGAGAGAATGGGTTCGGACCCAACTCCTGACATACATGTGTACAATAGTTTTTTCCGTATATTAATTTTTACATCTATATTTTACAAATTAAATACTAATTTTGCTATTAAGAATATTTTTAACCGACTTCCAAAAAGGAGAGGAGGTTATAAATTCAATGCGTATGTGTTTTTTTTATGTATGTTCACCGATTACTACGAAACTATCCAACCGATTAGTCTGGTTTTGGTGTTAAATGAAAGAGCTTGCTCTCGAATTGGTACCACTTCCGTTTCATAGAAGTTGGTTTAGTATTTTTTTAGTAATTAGGCAAAAACTAATAAAATTAATGATTTTTGGCTATTCAAAAGTGTTGAATAAGTTCTCTAAACGGAGTGCAGTCAGGATGGCCGAGCGGTCTAAATCGCCTGATTTAAGCTCTGGTGCTCGAGAGATAGAGAGTGGGTTCGAATCCCACTCCTGAAATACATGTATACAATAACCTTTTTTCGTATTATAATTTTTATTTGTACATTTTACAAATTAAATACTAATTATGCAATTACAAATATTTTGTATTTAACTTTTAGCACAGAGTATCAGAGATCTTTTATCAACTCAGTACTTTATCAATGAAAAAGTACTAAAATAATAGACTTGCGAAAAGTAACATGACGTTGAATAAGTTCGACAAATAACCGATTGGATTGCCGACCGATCAGGAAAGCCGAGCGGTCTAAGGCACCTGATATAATCTCTGATTTTTCGAAAGAGAGCTTGGGTTCGAACCCCTCTCTTGACATACATCTATAATATGCAATTTTTTTCCGAATTATAATTTTTTTAACCGACTTTAAAAGAAGAAGAGGAGGTTATCATCAATTCGACGTGTATGTATTTTTTTATGTATGTTCACCGATTACACCAAAACTATCCAACCGATTAAACTTGTATTTATGTTAAGTGAAAGGGGCTACACTCGAATTGGTACCACTTCCATTTCATTGAAATTAGTTAAGTACTTTTTTAGTAATTAGACAAAAATTAATAAAATTAGTGATTTCTCGCAAATTAAAAGTAACATGGACATTGAATAAGTTCGCCAAACAAAATGCATTCAGGATGGCCGAGATGTCTAAGGCATCTCATTTAAACTCTCGTTTTCGAAAGAAATCGAGGGTTCGAACCCCACTCCTGACATACGTATGTAGAATAATCTTTTCCGTCGTATAATTTTTAACCGACTTCAAAAAAGGAGGAGGAGGTTATCAAATTGACGCGTATGTATTTTTTTCTTTTTATCTATAGACCCCACTAGTGGCCGAGAGATTCTGACCTCTCAACTGGTAGACGGCAGGTGCTGGGTTCGAACACAATCGCGGCCGTCGGCCTAACCGTTTGGAGTTTTCAGTGGTTTTCTTCTAACTTTGGATTTCCTTGCGTAAATACGTGCAAAGTTCCTTTAGAAAGACCCCCACGGACGGCATCCCACCCCTTTCGGGCCTATATCCCACGTGTATATTATCGGCCGACATAAAATAAACCAAACTAAACCATCTTTATATGTATGTTCACCGATTACTTCCAAACTATCCAATCGATTAATTTGTTTTTTGTGTTAAATATAAGAGGCTACACTCGAATCGGTAACACTTCCATTTCATCGAAATTGGTTCCGTACTTTTTTAGCAATTTGGCAAAAATTAATAAAATTAGTGATTTTTCGCTAATTAAAATTATTAAAGGAGTTCGCTGAACTGAATGCAGACGGATAGGCCGAGCGGTCTAAGTACCCAAATTTAAGCTCAGGTTCTCGAAAGAGGGTGTGGGTTCGAACTCCGCTCTTGACAAGCGTATATAATTTACTATAATTTTTTCCGTATTATAATTGTTATGCACTGACTCCAAAAAATGTAGGAGGAGGTTATCTATTCAACGCGAATCCATTTTTTTATGTATGTTCATCGATTACTCCGAAACTATCCAACCGATTAATTTGGTTTTTATGTTAAATCAAAGAGGTTACTCTCGAATTGGTACCACTTCCATTCCAAGGTGCCAGATTTAAGCTCTGGTTTTCGAAAGAGAGCCTGGGTACAAACCCCATCCCTGTCATGCGTTTATAATTTACAATAGTTTTTTCCATATTATAATTTTTATAAGCCGACTTCAAAAAATCGCTAACTTTTCACTAAAAAGAGAAAAATAAACTTTTCTACCAAAAATTGAACCAACTTCAAAAACTACTGCAAAGTGAAAAATAATTTTTTACATAATTGTAATAAGAAATTAAATTAAGTGCGTAGTATTTACCATGCGTATTAGTATATTTATGTACATTAATTTGATTTTTTGAAGTCGGTGTCAGCCAAGCCAAGTTCAAAATTAAAATTAATTATCCAATGCAAATTGGAAATGTATAAAGTTAATCTTTTTAAACTAAATATAAATCGTAAAAAAACTCGTAGATATTTGGATGTATGGACAAAATTATAAACTCAGAAAATTTTTAATTTGTTTACATCATAATATAAATAAACTTAGCTTTAAATTAATAAAATAAAGATGAATATTTATAATAAGACATCTAAATTCAATATAACTGATAAATAAAATGGAGCAAATAATTTAAATACGAAAATACATTACTTAAAGAAAAATAGCATTATGTGAGACCTGGACAAAATTATAAACTCAAAGTTATGAATTTCTATATTCTGGCGTATTTAATATAAATAAATTCATTTTGTGATAAGAAACTAATAAATGGAGTCATTATGGATCAATACAAATCAATACGTCTATACATAATTTAATTTTTCTCATAAAATAACATTGTGTGAGACCTGGACAAAATTATAAACTCAAAGCTGTGAATTTCTACTATAAATAAATGCATTTTGCGATAATAAACTAATAAATGGAGTTATTAGGGATGAATATATTTCAATACGCCAATGCATTTTTATGATTTTTTTTTCAAAAAGATGAGTAATGTAAAAATAGTAATATGTGTAAACTGAAAACATAAAATTATAGTGTTTAAGAAGTGAACGTACTTTTGAATCCTAGTGTAAAGTATTAATGCACACATTCAAAAATGTGTTGAATCGCCATTTTTCTGAATAACTTCAAATATGCGACTCAGCATAAATTGAACATATTTTTCCAACTACCCCATCGAGTACAGGTTCCAGGCTGAAAGTATAGCCACCTTTTAATAATTTGCATTTTGATATTGACGTCCATCGTGATAGACTATTCGATCCATTGCACCCCAATAATTTTCAATGAAGTTTAGATCATGGTCGCGGGCTTTCCAATTCAAGACATTTACATGCCAGCGCTGCAGCCACTCTTTTGCCTTTTTATCAGAGTGTATTGCTACATTATCTTGCTAAAATACCCAGTTTACTCCATCGATCAACGGTCCATATGGCAAAAGATTATCTTCCAGCATTAACTGGTAGTCTTCTGCTTTTTGTTTTCCATTAAGTAAGGCCAGAGCAGTGTTACTATTCTGAGAAGAACACCAGCCCACACCATCACAGATCTTTAATAAAATCATCGAGAGAATTGAAAATATGAATAAATATCGTTTGCATTAATACCAATATGAAAAATAATTTTACCGAATTAGTTTCTTATCACAGAACACATTTATTATTTAGATAAAAAATACCAGAGTATAGAAATTCATACCTTTGAGTTTATAATTTTGTCCAAGTCTCACATAGTGCAATTTTATGAAAAAATTAAAACATGTATTGATGTATTGAAATGTATTGATGCATCATGATTCCACTTAATAGTTTTTAATCATAAAATACATTTATTTATATCAAATGTGCCAAAATATTGAAATTCAGAACTTTGAGTTTATATTTTTGTCCAGGTCTCACATAATGTTATTTTTTTTACGTTATGTATTTTCTTACTTAAATTACTTACTCCATTTTATTTATAAGTTATATTAAATGTAGATGTCTTATTATAAATATTCATCATTATTTTATTAATGTAAAGCTAAGCTTATTTATATTATGATGTAAACAAACTAAAAATTTTCTGAGTTTATAATTTTGTCCAGGAGTGTATGTCTATTGTAAAACTACATGTAACTTGACTTGGCTGGCACCGACTCCAAAAAAAAGTCAAATTAATGTACATAAATATACTAATACGCATGGTAAATACTACGCACTTAATTTAATTTCTTATTACAATTATGTAAAAAATTTTTTTTCACTTTGTAGTAGTTTTTGAAGTCGGTTCAATTTTTGGTAGAAAAGTTTATTAACGAAATAGAACAAATTAAACCCATATGAAACGAACACATTTACTTCAAAGCGTTTTCCTACTGTGCAACGGTAGCCCCGTGCTAGCGCGTTCGCGTTCCAAGGCTGGCACTAGTGGTTCGGTTTCCACGGCTTTTATTTTTTCCAAACTTTTTTGAATTGACGGATATTTTACTTCTTTTAACGAGAAAGAAGTAAACTGATATCCGTCAATCTAAAGAAAATTACTGGCAGCGCTGCTCCCAGTAAATTTTCCGGAAAAGAAGGAAATTTTTTTGAGAGTGTATACATTAAACCATTAGTGCCTAGCGTCCCTTTTTAGGGACGATTATAAAAAAGGGCAATAAAGCCCTTTTCAAACCAGTAAATAGAAAGATAAACAAGCACTACTTTTCACGAGACAAATTCCTCAATAAATTAAGATAAAAGTTATTCGTCTTTTAAAAGTGGTGGGAAAGCCAAAATTTCATTTTTAATGAAGAAAGTAATTTGGGCATTAATGGGTTAATAGATATAGACATTTATGTAAGCGTCATGTATGGCACATTTTGTCCGTTTTTTATGGAAATGCCCATACTTTTTTATTATTATTTTAAAAATCTATATTTACAGCCAAAAAATAAAATTATCTTTTTCAAACAACTATTTTTTGAACAATTTTGAGAAGCACATTTAATGTTATTCACCAATTATGCGCTAAATAAGATGACATCAAGTTGATAATATGAGACGAAAGGAGATCTATTACTTAATCACGTTAACGACACAGTTGAGGCGGTGAATGACCCACTGAACTGTGTCGAATGAATGACTCACACGTTTCTAATGAAATGAAGAATCTGTGAATTACAACAAATGAATAATGTGGAAATTAGTTAATAATGGATTTTAACTCCAATGGCTCGTTCATAACCATTCACTCACCACTTAATTAAATAATTGCGCGAATTCTAAGCCGAAAAGAAACTGCACGATACATGACTCGTTCTTGTTCATCGAAACTATAAGAGTAGACCTTAAAATTGTTTTTAAGAGTCCACACTTGCCATTCAAAAAGGTCGAAATGATAATGTTATGCCTATGGGGGGTGTTACTTTCAAATATCTCGCTCAAATTTTAATATTTTTACATGATTTTTTTTTTTCATAGGGTACTTCTGGACGATATAATATCCATGATAGTTTTCACTTTTTCGATTTTAATTTCAGAACCATAAAAAAAAAAAAAAAAAAAAAAAAAAATAAATAAATAAATAAATAAATAAAACTCTGATTTTCGAAGCCGGTTGGAACTGGTTCTGAAATTGAAACTATTCTAATATAAAGCAAATATGATCAAAATCGAAAAAGTAAAAACTAGCCCGGCTGTTGATGTGAGATAGTTGAAAATAATGCCCCCATAGCCTTAACATTGTCATTCGGGTCTTTTTGAGTGAGTAGTGTGGGCTCTTAATTAGTTAAGATTGGTATTACGTCGGGGAATTCTCAAAATTTATAGTTTGTGTATCGAAATTTATATTCTTACTACTAATTTACAGTCGACTCTCGTTAATTCGAACTCGTCGGGACCAAAAGAAATGTTCGAATTATCCGAAGTTCGAATTATGGAAAACAATTTTAATATGGTAATATTACAAAGGAATTAATGTTATTGAGATTTTAAAACTTATTTCGTCTGTTATCATTAGAATATGACTTAATATTCAATTAGAATGTATATAGACATAAACTAATTAAAAGATTAGAAACAAGCACAATGGAAGAAATATTTAAAGCGTCAATGATGGAGAGACGGGGCTCTAAGAATGTGGATATCAAATGCATAGTATTATATGTATACTCGTTCGGAACAATTTTCACAAAAATCGAAGAAAGAAAGTTATTCAAATGATCTGAAATCCGTGAGAAAGAAAAGAAAAACGAAAAATTGAAATTCTCGCTAGTTCGAATTAAACGAAGTCAGGAGAAAATGAGTTCGAATTAATGAAAATTTTTAACGTTATTCTGCCATTGAAAATTTCGGGACTTCATGTTTAGTTCGAATTAAGCGGAGATTCGAATTAACGAGAGTCGACTGTATTTAATACTAACATTTAGAATAATGTATATCAATAACTTTGTCAGGTCTCTCATGTTGATGAAACATGCGTTTATTGTAAACTATCGTATAAATAATTTTATCGTATAATTAATAAGTAATCTACGATATATTGAAAAAGAAAAAAGTTTGGACAGAAATAAATAAAGATGGGTTATTATGTACTGTAAAGTGGGTAGTACAAAGAAAGTACATTGAAAAGAAAAAAAAGGACAAATGTTTTTAATCTATGAAAATGTACAATAATCACGAATGCAAATACAGTGAAATCTGTCTAAGACGGAATCGCTTGGGGCTGAAATAAAATTCCGCCTTAGACAGATTTCCGGGTTAGACAGAAAAACTTTATAAATATCCCGTTTGCAGAGTATTAAACATTTCTTTGGCTAAAAGTTAAAAAAAAATGTATCTTCAATTGTTTTAAAAATTAAATAGACATGAAATCTTTACATATTTTTATATATTTATACTAATAATAATTTACATTACAAATTGATAATACACATACACTCAATCAAAAATTATCAATCAAAATTACAGATTTCAGTGAAAATAAAATTATATTTACCTTAATAAATGCCTTAAAATGATGTTTTAAACTTATTTAGAAAAAAAATCGAATATTGTTGTTTGTTTATTTTTTTTCTTAATGGCTTCTTTTTCCGTAGCACATTGTATTTCAGTCAAAATTGGTATCATTTCATAATTGTTCCGCTCTATGCAAAATTTCTGCAAAAGCTTTATATTCTTAAGAGCTTTCTTGATATGACTTGATGCTTGTCACTTCATCTTCGACTTCATATTCATCAGTGCTACTCCCACTGTTGTCCTCTAGCTTTTGCGCAATGAGAAAATCCACTGAATCATTATAATCACTTGTAGTAAATTCATCATCACCATGTATGCATTCAGTAACATTTGTATGTCCTTGTCCATCTGGAATGAAACCGCTGATGGTATTCATCAGGTCTTAAAGCTCTTCTTTCTCAACATCATCTTTATTACTATCTGAAATTTCTCGATGTCGAAACTGAATCCCGATTTCTTAAAGCATTTTATTATTGCATCAGTTGTGATTTTTTTAGAGGCCCTGTCAATCCACTTAATTGCATCCAAAATGTTTACGGTCTTAGCTAGTTCGGATGCAGACTTAGCTGTTCCCATTGTAGCTAAACTTGATGTAAGGAAATACTTTTTGTAGACAGTTTTTAGAGTTTTCATTATCCCTTGATCCAAAGGCTGCGTTCTAGATGTGGTATTCTCTGGAAGGAAATGTAGTTTCACATATGTTAACTCTGTCTCGGGATGGCAAGGTGCATTATCAAAAAATAATAACACATGGCGGTTATCTCTTTGCATTTTTCTATTAAACAACTTCAACCATTCTTCCATGATTACTGCTGTGTTCCACGCTTTCTTTTGAGATTTCCAGATAACCGGTAAATTTGACACATCAATGTTTTTGAATCATCTTGGTTTCCGTGATTTTCCGATTACTAATGGTTTTTCCATTTCTCCTTTCATATTGCAGCAAAGAAGCAATGTCAGGCGTTCCTTAGAGTGCTTTCCATCAAAACATGCTTTTGCATTTTCAGTCAGAGTTTTAGTAGGCAATTCCCGAAAAAATAGTCCAGTTTCATCACAATTAAAAATATCCCGTTGAGCATAACCAACTATTAACGTAGAAATTCTGTTCATCCATTTTTCAACATAAGAATCCGGAATATCTTTTGATTCGCCACATATCTGTTTCAATGACAGATTATGTCGAGCTCTGAAGCTTATCAACTAGCCATTTGATGCTTTAAAATCTTTTTTCCCAATTTCTTCAGCGATTTCTTTTGCCTTTTCCCGAAGTAAAATTCCTGATATGGGAACATTTTTTGCTCTGGCATTGCAAAACCATTCCCATGCTAGTTGCCATCAAAATCTTCGTTTTCAACTTGTCTTTCACGTTTGCGAGTGCAATCTCCCCCTTTTTCAAATTTTTTACGAAGTTTATCCTTCTTTTTGATAGCATCATAGATTTGAGTCTTTCCACATTTGAATTTTTCACATAAGCTTTTAACTGGGATATTTTGTTCTTTGAGTTTAATAATATCAATTTTCTCTTTTAAGGATAAAGTATTCGACGTTTTTGATTTATTATCCATTTAGGAATAATGATTTAAACTACAGAGCAAATCTGTGAGTTTATACGACAACGATAACACTTACTGACATAAACACAAACTAAAATAACTTACTCTTCTTAAAGTACATTCTATTCGCATATTGAAAGATCTTGTACATATTTCTGGAAGTTATGGCAATATTCTTTTTGTCTGAAATTCTAGGAAGAAGCAGCTGACCAGCAACAAAGCTATTTCCGAAAACCATGAAAGGTGCTGAAATTTTCCATAAATTGTCAATGTTGCAACCCTCCTTTTTTAAACAGATTCTCTTATCTTATTGTAACCTAAGATTATACTTGTCAAAAATCCCGTGACTCATTTGTTCAACAGTTCCCAGTCATATACAATAATAATATAATCCCCAAACTACTATCAGCAATCAGTGACGGCTTTTCTTAACATCTGGGAATGCCACTGGACAATACATTTCATTATAAAAGAAAAGATTTCTTTCCATTTATATTTTCCAGGAAAATTTTCTTCCGTCTTAAGGAGTAAATTTACTATCTGGGACCCAAAATGAATGTCCGGTTCCGCGTTACACAGATTCTTTCCGTCTTAGACAGATTGTTCGGAAATCTCTATGTTAAAAAATGAGGGACTTTGAAATGTTTTTACGTTAGACAGATTTCCGGCTTAGGAAGATTCCGGCTTAGACAGATTTCACTGTATATACATAATAACTTCTTCATAGTCATCTAAATTTCCGCAAAGTGTTCCTCTATTTTAAGAAACTTCAGGAAACAATTTGTTTTCAAAATTTAAAGAAGAATTAATATAATTTTTTTATAAGCTGCCTTTTAATTTTCGAAAACGTTTTCTAGTAGCTTTTACAGTGCATTAACCCATTTCCTGTACCCAGAAAATCAGATTTTCGGATTCCATTATTTCTCAAGTAAACATTTTGAGCTACATAGCTGGATTTGTGCATGCGATTGTAACTAATATATTTAGGGTGTCCCAGAAATAACGAGACAAACTTTAAGGGGAGGTAGAGGTTATCACAAGGATTCAGATTTACATAGCAACTCATGGCATGGCACTTCAATCATAGCACTCATAGCAACTCAAACACTTTCCTGGCACAGTAGTGACGACACAAACCACATGAAAGAAAGGACACGGACAGGGTTAGAAAACATGTTTATTACTCTTAGTGCTGCAAAAATACCGGGACAACACTGGAAAGTTCTGAGAAACTAGTTGTACCCATCGTTGCAGCTGCTGAGGAAGCTCAGGACATTCCTGGTGTTTTCAAGATAACATTAGATTTTCCATACACTGGAGATGCATCTGCACACATCAGGGCCGGGGTCGTAATTTCGAACACCTACTTTGGTGACGATCGTTGTTTCTTTCATGTTCTTTTTTCTTACTTTTCTACTGTATTAAGGATAATAAAGATATTTTCTCTTCTTAGTTCTGTCCTGCCCTTCTTGCGTTTTGTGTCATCACTACCGCGCCAAGAAAACATTTCCGACCATGGGTTGTTATACAAATCTGAACTCTTGTGATGTTCCTTACCTCTCCTTAAAGTTTGTGCCAACATTTTTTAGGACACCCTGTATATATATATATATATATATATATAATTCAAATGGTTAATATTGTTTACTATTAATGGTCTTATATATATCTATATATATATATGTGTGTGTGTATACATATTTATAAATTCTTTTTTAAGCAGTTTGAGATAAGCGACCGGTGTATGTGATATTTAAAGTGTTCAGAATACTTCATAATTCCCATCATTTATTCTTTATTGTAACATTATTGCTATTACATTATTGTTACAGCTATACCACGGTTTTCGTCGAAGACAATCGGCAAAATCCGAAACCGACAAAAACCAAGGTAACTATTTCCATATGAATCTATGTAAATCGAATTAATTCTTTCTAAACACTCCAAAACACACATTTTAAAGAGAATAAGTATAGCATTTAATACTAAAAACAATAAGAAAATTATAGTGCTCATGGCATATGCTATCAAGGTACTATATCTGGGGTCACTTTCCATTTTAATCTTCGGTTAGTAGGACTAGCTTCAGAGTTAAAGGACCTATGTCGCTTTAAAACAAGAAAGATAAAAATCATCCTTCAAATATAAATTATTAAGCACTTTCCAACACATTCAGAATTATGTTTCAAAACTGCGCCGTTAAAAAATAAATAAATAAATAAATAAATAAATAAATATTACGTCTCATTTCACCATATGAAAATGCATAACGCATTTTAAAACCGAATTTTAGTTGTTCCCATGTACAATCGGAAAAATATCCAAATTTTTTATCTGATCTGTGTATGATATAGATATTTGTATCGATTAACAACACGCATTCCAAAATTTAGTTCATTTAAGAGATCAGTTGAAAATTCCCCTTCAGAAGTTTCCTCTAATAAGAAGAATAGTATGCAAATACTTTTTGTGCAGCCATGTATATGAGGTATAGAATTTATATATGAAGAGTAACATGCAAAAAAACTAATTAAATTTAAAAGCGCATACCGAATTTTAAAACGTACTCTTCAGAAATTATTACGCAAAGACAGTACTGTAACCCATTTCTTTTGTGTGTTCCTGTAAATTAATAAAAAGTGCTATGTATGCTCTGTTTCAACGTGATCGTAGTGAAATTCAGTGATTTATATCAGTTTCAATACATTTGAATTAGTGTAATGTTATTAAAATAATCTACAAATGATTTTTACAAATATACTATAATATAATCGAATTCTTTTGAGTGTCCTTGTAAATGGAATCCCATTAATCGTACATTCTTCATATGCAATACCAGACATGCTTTGGTGACCCTAAATAAGCTTTATCAATTGCGTGAAATTCCGAGTGTATTTATGGGAGTTAGAGCCTGCATAGACTAACCAAATGTACAAGCACTTTTCAACTTTGTTGGAAAGTGTTAAAAATGATCTGTTACTGTCGCCTCTTTTAGATTTGCCTAGAATAGCCAAAACTTTAGCATTAAAAAAATGTAGTCATATCTTGTAACAGCTTTGTCTGGTTGATTTTTTACCATAAAATCCTTGTAATTTACTTCATATAAAGAAGATATTCTTAACCTTTGAAGAAAGCATAATCTAACCTGAATCTTCATATTCATCTGTCGTCTGCTGCACGTCTAGGCGAAGGTTTTGTATATCTTCATTTGTGAGTTCTTAATTGTGTTACATCAACTCTTCTATATCCTGACCATTCATCTCTAAACCCGTGGACTTCTCAAAATTAATAATCGACTGCCCTACATCTCATACCTCCTTGCATTTCATGTTAAATTTCCCACTAACTTCAACTTTTCACCTGCGAAAGCCATCAAATATGTAAACTCTTACAGAGCCATTAAATAAATGGTTTTCATACGTGTTGAAATGTCCGAAATTATTACAGAAAATAATTGACTGCATCAGCTTCGTCGAAAAGAATTAGTGTATAGTATTTCAGTTTGCGCATTAGTAAGCTTATTATCAAATCATATTTCTATTTAAACATTTCTAAAAGCATTTACTCTATCAAACTTTTGATAGTTAAACTTTGTAATAATAATTGCATCTAAAATTTTTTATAGACATTCATAAACTCTTAATTTAGCTTACTATTACTATACATATTCAATGCAGAATTTTGTCGAGTCATTTCAAATTTTATAAAATTCGAATAAAAACTGAAACTGATATTAATAAAAGTTTCCTTCTTTCTATTAAATCCTAACATACGTAATTACTTCAATGATATTCCATGATAGCAAATGATTCTAGATTCCCATGGTGATGGAGTCCTATTTAAGATGAAGTCATTTTACTTCCGTTATAATTGAATCTAATATAGAGAATCTTAATACTGCATGCATTCGTTTTTGAATAAGAGTGCAACAGCCATTGCACCAAGATCTAAATGTTTATAAAATATTTATAGTACGAACGCATCTCCTTTGCCACGTTTGACGTACAGTCGTAGAAAAAAAGTAAACATCCCCTACTAACTCTGCAAAAAAATATTGTAGACGAAAGTTAATGGTGCAAAAACACTGGAAATAAATTCGAATTTAAATTTATGCATATATAATTTGCTCAAAGCATATCTACTTGTGAAAACGAAACCATTTATTTTTCACCCTTTAATTATCTTATAAGCAACTGTTTTGAAATTAGTATGATTATTTTGAGAGAAATTAATTATTTTAAAATAAGTATATTGTACGGACTGTGTCCAATTTAATGTTCGGTACTCAATTGCTAAAATGCTACAGAATGAATATGTTACTTCTATTAATGTATTATGTCTCTTCACTATAATTATTTCATTCGCTTAATATATATCGACTATTGTCAGCTAAAATGTTTTAGTAAAGTTAGTTAAATACATTTTTTTAAGATTATGCTTTTATGCAGATTATAGACGCCTCCCTAAACCAAATTGTTGACGTTTTTTAGGGTTTCATTCATCTGACGAAATCTTATTTGTCTTTGTCCTCTGTCTGTCCGTTCCGCAACAGAGCGCACACAAAAATTGTATAAGTCAGAGACTTTAAATTTATGCATTTACAGCTGAATATCTCGTGTCGCACAACAAGTCATAAAATGTTGAAAAAGTCTATCATTAAAAAAAATCAATTTATAAATGTTATCCGTTCATTTTTGTGATTTAAATTTTCAAAAAGAACTTTCAGCGTTTTTCGTGTAGACATCATTTCTTGGAAGTAAAGCATCTCGCTACTAAACAAAAGATTCTTAGGTTGTTTTCCTATGCTGGAAATTAAAAATTTCTTCTTGCGATGGAGTTAATAAAAATAAATTTCGTATTTTTTGGCCAATTTAGGGGTTTATATTATTAAGTTTCGTTGACCTGATATTCATAATATTTTCTGAAATTCAATTTTTTTTCTATTAAAACGGAAAAAAATTGCGATTTATTAATTATTTAACCTTTTAAATTTAATTTTAAACAATCTTTTTCGCTTTTAAGAATTTAAAATTTTATTATTATCTCCGCCATTTTTTCTAAATTTGGATTTGTAAAGAAAATAGAATTTTGGATTTTATTTAAATAATTTGAACATTTTAAATTAAATTAAAATAAATAACTTCCTTTTATAATTATTTTAAAATTAAAAATGTATTGGTGCTATGTTATAATTTAATAATTATAAATTAAAAATTTGGAAGGATAAATTGTTTTGAAAGAAATATTAAGCAGAACCCTCTGTGCGATCTGTGATCACACTTACCCACTTGTTTTAACCATAATTCAAAAACTTCTTGAAAAGAATTTTAAAATTGAGAATCCGCAGAAATAACGCATAATAAATGAAAATTGTAGGATGTAATTCATATTTATTTCTGTTATAATTAATTCACCGATTGTATAATCGTGTTTAAAAAATTAATCTAATGTATAAAGTAGTTTGTTCCAATTGACTGATAATCAATGCATAGCCCTAACAACTGAACGTAGAAGCATAAAAATTGGGGAAAATATACTTCTTATGATGTAAGCGTGCACTAAGACGGGATTTTTGAAAATTCGCCCCTTAAGGGGGTTAAATAGGAGGGGGATCGAAAAATTTTCATGATCTTGCTATATCTCACATCCGTTATATGTAGGAACGTGGAATTACAGATTATAAATGTACTAAAAAATAATTAAACACGTATTTCAGCAATTTTACAAATTCCCTACCCCATAAGGAAGCTAAGAGGAGGTCGAAAAGTTTAGATAATTTGGCACATCTCAGCGGCCGTTTTAAGTAAGAACGTGAAGTTGCAGAAAATAAATGTATTATAAAAATAATTAACATGTGTTTCAGCGATCTTAAAATTTCAAACCCTGAGAGAAGCTAAAGTGAGAATTAAAATTTTTCAAAAATTTTTTTTGACCCGTCATGTGGCATAGCTTCTTAAAGTATTCGGACCATTCTTTCAGAGTATGGACGTTTCATTCCTCCGCTCCAATTTGGACCCCTGGGAAGGGGCAATATTCGAACTTTTTTGAAATTACAGAGTTTTTATCATTTTAAATCCGATTTTTTTTGTGGAGTCCTCCGATATATATTATTTATAATATATGAAAATTTTAAAGAGTGAGAGAGAGAAAGAGAGAGAGAGAGATAAGAGGATGTTTTACGGGGGGAGGGGCGCAAGTACAGATAGTGGGAACCTCGGTTTTCTTTTTTCAATTTTTGCGAGACGATACTAATCATGTGACATACCATTATAAAGCTCTGTGACTAACATTTTATGTTATACATCTCCGGAGTCCCTGCCTCCATTTTGCCCCCACGGGGGGAATTTTTAAAAAATTAACCGACAACCTTCATGTGATATATCGTTGTTAAGCTCTGTGACCACTTATTCATATTATGCACTTCCCTTGCCCCTCCTGGGTGGAGTACGTGTAACGTATTTAAGCAAAATGTCTTCTAATAATAGTAAAGCTATGGAACTGAACTTAAATAATGTGGAAAAAAAATCAATAAAAAAATATTGATCCTATTCATCATCTTTTTAGATCTTTTCTCGCCACAACGGGAGCTTTTAATTCTTATTTATTTGACTATTTTTGAACTAATTGCCAAAAAATTCTAATTTTTGATACTGAAACTTCTTTATGTTTTTACACTTACTCGCACCTTTTCCACTTTTTGTAACCAGAGAACACTGGCACATGTTTTTTCCTCTAATATGGCTCCCTTATATGGCCTCCCCTTTGTTTGTTGTTTTTTAATTCCCTCTGTTTTTAGTTTCCATGTATTTACTAAAATCAACATGTATTTTATATTTATTTAGAAATTCCCACCTAAGAGGGTTAATGGGTTGTTCATACTTTTACGACATTTCGATTCGTTTAGTGATAATTTCTATCAATGTTCATATAATTTTGCAACAACATTTTTTTTTTTAGATAATTCATATTTTAAATGAATTTAAAGTTTGATATTTCTTTTACAGCTATATAATACATAAAATTATTGTATTTATCTCAAGAATGGAGTTTTCTGATAATTACTTATGAATTTTTGCCTGAATATCACAAAATTACTGGGTGGTTCATATCATTATGAAACCCAGTGTAGATGCATATCAATTTTATTTTTTTCAAAAGAGTGGAACATCATTAAAATGCACTTGAAACTATTTTTTCCCATTGACCTTAATGTAAATGAATACTTTTGATTGTCCCTGTAATTGAACTATGCATCCAATTTTCATGAAAATTTAAAAGACTCAACAAAATTATGTAGTAATTATGTATTTTTAATTTTGAACGATTCGGTTGAGTTGTTATTTCGTTGTTATTAGTGGACAGACGGACGGATGGACTGAATGACGATTAAAGGGGCTACGTATTTAAATAATTACGAACGCACATAAAAAGCAGGAATGGTAAAGATCTACTAAATTCAAAGGGAATTAAAATCCTAAAAGAAAAGATCGAAGAAATTTGGAAGAAAGAAGCAATTATCGTAGTTTCCCAGAGGCGTATTGATCAATTGAAGGACAAAAGTTTTTCTGAATACCAGTAGCTTATTCGATTCCCTAAATCCAAAAGAGATGATGGTAAATTGGAAAGATTAGATTGAAGAACTATAAGTGAAGAACACGGATGTCTGACTGAAGGGTCGAATTGAATGTATTTGAGAATCATTATCCCTTTAAGACCCGAAACATTTTCATCATTAAATATTACTTTCCTCTGGTTATTAACGCTATACTAACCCTAATGACACCTAAAAAAATAATTTAAAAAATTTTCTTCCCCCCCCCCCCTAGAGCTTGAAGAGTACCCGCACGAACGTCGGGTTGGGCTTTTTCTGTGAAAGCCACACCTGTACGATTGTGCGGTTTGGGCTTTTCCTGTGAAATCATTACTTATTGCATGTTAAGATTTATATATTTTCTGGCTCTAAATGGATACAAGAGAGAAACTAAAACATTTTTTTTTTTACAAATATGGTAATTATTGATGTATTTTTTTATTTTATGGACTGGTTACTTTTTTACGATGGAAATCTTTAAAACATATTTTTGTTTTTGGCATGCACACATTGCATTTTTAACAACATGTTTTTGAACTGCTTTCGCAGTTTTCAAACCTGCACTTGAGAGGCCTTGAAATGTCATCAACACATGGGAAATGGTTGTAAGAATCAGACCTTTTATCCAAGCATGTTTTTTTTTCAGGCGGGTTATAATATTTAGATCTTTTCACAAGAGGAATTACAACACCATCATCTTCATCATAGCTTACTACACGTCTGTAAGCAGAATGGAGATGACACAACAGCTTCAGCCACTTCTAACTTAAATTTTAAGTGATCCATTTGATTTTTTTGGGGGAATTTTATTAGACATTGCATCCTGTTTGTACTGAAATAAAGAGTTCGTTATTGCTAAGTTAATGAAATATAAAACGACCTTCCATGTCCATTTTCTTGTCTTGAACCACGTTCTGTAACACTCCATCTGCTGATCACAAACATCTACTCCTCCCATGCACTGGTTATATGTTTTCACAATAGAAGGACATGATACTTCAATATATTCACCTCTGGTTTTTGACCAGCGTTCCACTTTTTCCAGTGGTTCAGTACCACAACAATTTGGTGCCATGATAACTTTCTTACTGTCTTTCCATTCCACAATCACAATTTTATTGTCTTTTGTAACATGTTCTATACATGTTCCGCGTTGCATTTGATCTCCATTAGCTTTTTTAAACCCACTATTACGATTTGGCAAAATAGTGCCGGTTGCATAAATATTCATCCCATTTAATTTTTCCAACAATGGTAATGTTGTAAAATATCTGTCGAAATACAAAAAAACTTTTTTTTTTTTTTTTTTTTTTGGGGGGGGGGGGGCAGTTTTTGTTAGTCTAAGTATGAAGGATGGTCCAAGTCCGAGTTCAGGATGAACCAATCGAGTTGATTGTCCTTGATATATCTCAAAATCGAGTACTAAGCCAGTTGATGTACAAAAGACAAAGTTTTTCAGTCCAACAGGCCTAGGTTTGTCTTTCACAAATTGTCTGACTGAACAACGACCTGTGAATGGGATCATTTGCTCATATATAGAGTATAACACATGATCCCGTGGCAAACTTAAACATACTTTTCTGAAGGCATCCACAATGGGTTCAACCTTCCACAATTTATTTTCATTTAAGTATGCAGGAGGTATACTAATGTCCACAACATGGAAAGCCTTTCTCAACTTTAAAAATCTGTTTCGCACTGACTAACGTAACGCCCAAGTTGCACGATCGTGCGGGTGACGAAATCTTGAGTCCTAAGAGCAAAATAAATAGTGTATAATTAATGTTTTTTATTATATTGCACTTATATAGACATTAAAGCAAAAATATTTATTTAAGCAATTAAAAATATATTGATAATTACCTTTTTGCGACAGATAAAATGATGAGCTATATCCGTTGTACTTGTAAACAAAGCTAGACATGCCGCCTGAAAGTAAAACATGGACTACTACCACCATTTGTTGATAAAAAAAAGATTCTTTACTCTTTCTGCTAACCAGAACGATCGTTAGATTTAGTTTTATATTATATACGACTGTTTCAGAATCAAAAATTTAAATGAATGTCTAACCCGCACGATCGTGCGAGCTGGGTCTTAAAGGGTTATACCATCTTTTGGATCAGGTAATAATATTGCAGGAAACATTTTAAAATATTGCATTGAAAACAACTTAAATCCTGATAAACTTATACCTATTAGTTGTGTCGGAACAGTTATGTTCGAAACACTAGGGGAAAGAATGGTGATTAGAATTTCTGAAATACAGATTAGTCGTCCGTTGCAGTTGTTAATATGCCAAATCCACGGAAACGAATTGCCATTGTGTTATTTATTTTTTGAACTTGATGTACGAACTACAGAACTGCGAGTCTTTTCTGTTCCTAGTCGAAAATCATTAGATTAAGGGTGCGGTGGACGTTAATTTTTTCATTTTTTAATTTTCATCGAAGCAATAAGAAATTTTGTGCATGTATACATTTCACCAAAAGCATATAGAACACCTTCAAAAAATTTCCAAACTTATTAAAAATTTTAAATTTTTAAACGGATTTTTAAAAATGTTCCTCCTGTCTTAATTTTTTGAGATATTTTCTTGCTTTTGCATTTTTATCACTTAAAACTCTATTATAAACAAATTTGTGTAAGATTTTTTTAATCTCTTGAATTGTTAATATTTTACAATTTTTTTTCTAAATTCCATATCGATTTTCATCAAAATTTTTCCTTTTAATAAGTAAAAAATCAAATTTGATTATCTTAATGAAGACGAATTTTAAAAAGCTTACACAATTTCTTTCTAAAAATTATCAGGATACTCCCTTATCAATTTCATAAATATTGATAAAAAATTACGACGCAAGAAGCATTTCAAAAATCTAAAAACGCTGAAAAATTAGTTTTGAGAAAAAACATATTTAAAGTATATAAATACCTATATTATTTACTTCTTAAAACCTTCATAAATGATATTTTAATGAGAAAAAATTGTTTTAGTACTATTATACCACAAAAATAGATTTTTTTTGCGACGATTTTGCTATAGATAATTTTGCTCAAATAAACGTCCACTGTCCCCTTAATATGAACAATAGATAATTGTAGAAATTTAAAAAATATCTTCTTGTCTCCCAAAAATATACCAGCGAGTTAAGTATACACCAAAATCATTTTTAAGACATATTTCAAACATTTTTATCAGGCCGATGTTTTTTAAATCTGGTAAGTCATTATCCAGGAAAAATGTCTCTAGATGGTTGACAACTGCAACTGACTCTTAGATTTTACAATGCAAGTTAGAATCCTTGTCAAAATCTAATGGCTGGATTTGTACTGAAAATATATTCGACTATTGATTTCACATTAAGAAAAAATCATTTTGCAAAATTTGAGCTCAAAATGTTTTTTTTAAACAATTAAATTGTCTCATTGTTTGAGAAAAGATTTAAAGAATATTGTCGTTATTCAACGAAATGCATTCTTCCTGTCATTGTGGGAAAAAAAATACTAGGAATGATATTAACTAAATAAATGAGTCGTGTTCGAGAACTTGGATTCCGAAGAATATTGAAGTCAAGGGGAATAAAATGTTCAACAATAAGACACTTTTATATTCTAATATTAAACTTCAGTGCTATAGACTATATCAACATTATTGACTGGCAAAAAAGTGAAATCACACCACTCTATTAACAGATGTTAATAGAGTATCAAGAGAGCAGCTGATAAAAAATATCGGAAGTTTCATCAAGTTGCAGGAAACATTTTAAAATATTGCATTGAAAACAACTTAAATCTTGATAAACTTATAGCTATTAGTTGTGACGGAACAGTTATGTTCGAAACACTAGGGGAAAGAATGGTGATTAGAATTTTTGAACTATAGATTAGTCGTCCGTTGCAGTTGTTAATATGCCAACTCCGCGGAAACTAATTGCCATTGTGTTATTTATTTTTTGAATTTGATGTACGAACTACGGGACTACGAGTCTTTTCTGTTCCTAGTCGAAAATCATTAGATTAAGGGTGCGGTGGACGTTAATTTTTTCTTTTTTTAATTTTCATCATAGCAATATGAAATTTTGTGCATGTATACATTTCACCAAAAGCATATAGAACACCTTCAAAAAATTTCCAAACTTATTAAAAATTTTAAATTTTTAAACGAAATTTTAAAATGTTCCTCTTGTCCTAATTTTTTGAGATATTTTCTTGCTTTTGCATTTTTATCACTTAAAACTCTATTATAAACAAATTTGTGTAAGATTTTTTTAATCTCTTGAATTGTTAATATTTTACATTTTTTTTTTCTAAATTCCATATCGATTTTCATCAAAAATTTTTCCTTTTAATAAGTAAAAAATCAAATTTGATTATCTTAATGAGGACGAATTTTAAAAAGCTTGCACAATTTCTTTCTAAAAATTATCAGGATACTTCCTTATCAATTTCATAAATATTGATCAAAAATTACGACGCAAGAAGCATTTCAAAAATCTAAAAACGCTGAAAAATTAGTTTTGAGAAAAAAACATATTTAAAGTATGTAAATACCTATATTATTTACTTCTTAAAACCTTCATAAATGATATTGTAAAAAGAAAAAATTGTTTTAGTACTATTATACCACAAAAATAGATTTTTTTTGCGACGATTTCGCTATAGACAATTTTGCTCAAATAAACGTCTACTGTCCCCTTAATGTGAACAATAGATAATTGTGAAAATTTAAAAAAATCTCTTCTTGTCTCCCAAAAGTATACTCTGGCGAGTTAAGTATACACCAAAATCATTTTTAAGGCATATTTCAAACATTTTTATCAGGCCAATGTTTTTTAAATCTGGTAAGTCATTATCCAGGAAAAATGTCTCTAGATGGTTGACAACTGCAACTGACTGCTTAGATTTTACAATGCAAGTTAGAATCCTTGTCAAAATCTAATGGCTGTATTTGTACTGAAAATATATTCGACTATTGATTTCACATTAAGAAAAATTCATTTTGCAAAATTTGAGCTCAAAATGTTTTTTTAAAACAATTAAGTTGTCTCATTGTTTGAGAAAAGATTTAAAGAATATTGTCGTTATTCAACGAGATGCATTCTTCTGTCATTGTGGGGGAAAAAAAAACTAGGAATGATATTAACTAATTAAAAGAGTCGTGTTCGAGAACTTGGATTCCGAAGAACATGAAATGTTCAACAATAATACACTTTTATATTCTAATATTAAACTTCAGTGCTATAGACTATATCAACATTATTGACTGGCAAAAAAAGTGAAATCACACCACACTATTAACAGATGTTAATAGAGTATCAAGAGAGCAGTTGATAAAAAATATCGGAAGTTCCATCTTTCCAATTCCTTTTTTTAAGCATCTTTCCTTTCCAAAATCCTAAAGTCCATGTCATATTCAAGCAGATGAAAGATGCGTGAAATTAGTTACTACTCAAGCATTATAGTCCAAGAGCAGACAGCACAGAACCCTAAGTCATCGAGCACAAGAAAAAGTGAACCGTATTTATAATTATTATCTATATCTTCTTTGCGACAATACAATTCACATTTTAGGGTTTCCTTTACCACTTAAGGCGTTAAAACACTATGACACTTGGATTGTTCACGAACAATACTTTAATCAACCATTTTTTTATGGGTTATTTTACTGAAGTCAGAAATTTAGTTTAAAAAATGTATACAATAATAATTTGAATAATTTACACTACGTACTGAAATCTTGGGTTTTCATGCATAAAGGTCTATAATCTTTAAGAGTTGGTAGAATCCTAAAGAGGAATTGCAAATGAAATGAAAATTTAACCTTACATTCAGTATATCAAAAGGCAATTTTTTATACATATCTGAAGAAAAAATTAAGAAAAAAAAAATTTTTTGGTCATTTTCACTTCATTGTATTTATGATCTGAGTAGACTAACTGAAAAATACCTTAAAATTATTTTTTTAAATTCATTTATGATTTCTAAAAATATAAAAATGACCAATTGCCACCGAAAACCCGCCATGTACATAATTTGCATAATTCTACAATATCAAGAAAAGGGTTAAAAATCGATTATGAAGTTCTGTCTTTACACCCCCCCCCCCCCGCCGAAAAAAAAACTGACTTAAATAAAAGAGGTGTACAAAAATCAGGCTGCTGTATGTCAGTTATTCAGTCTTCCAGAATAACATAATTATAAACACACTTTTAATGAAACAAATTTCAGAGTTTGAATTATACGTTTGTAACAATAATTTTCTGGTGAAAGGCCTTTTAATTTGCAAATATTTTTAGGGTACCGACCTGTAAGTCGTTGAGCTTTTTTGGAATAAAACTGCTAATTGTCTGTCTTTTGTCCTCTCGAACATTACTACAACTCAGTAGTTTCCGAAAAATATGTTAAATCCAAAAGGTCAACCAGAAACAACAATTAAAAAGGCCGAATGCTACAATATATTTTATCTAGAATAACCGAAAAGGGAGATTAAAATTCAAGGTTTCATTGTGTTCACCTAGTGAAACGTTTTTACTTTTCCGCTTACGCGAAGTCGGCGAACTTAGTTTTGTTTACACTCCTTTCGCCGTTTAACCTTCCCAAGCGGTTCAGATTTTCTCCAGCAGATGTCGCTGTCCGCGTTCTGCTTCTCCCGCTCTTGCGTCTTCCATCCGTATCTAGCTTATCTTTTCTCCAGATCCTCTACAGATCAAAAACTCTTTACCTCCTCCAAAGATGCTGGTAGGATAAGTGTGATTGACATATTATGCTGCTTATCAGAACACGTGCTTTTACGACTTGTCTTTTAACTGTGCTAGGAAAGGGTGCTTCCGAGTTTTTAAAGGTGTGATTTGTTCGAATTCCTTTCCAAGCAGCAACCTGTGGATCGGAGAGAGGACGTTAAAGTTGCAGTTACTCTTTTTTCAGTGACGATGGAGTTTGAAAAAAGAAAAGAAAATCCTAATCCATGGACCAAAGCGAATTTCGTTTCGCGGATTTTTTTCTGGTAAGTTTAGAAAATTCATTTGTAGTAATAATTATTTTTTAATGTTCAAATTAAAATTTTGTGCAAATTGCTTAATGCCTTAAAATGATATTTTTAAGAAATTATGCTCTAAATGGGGTCTTTTAAGGGTTGAAATATATACACATTATTTTACGTTTTGCTTCATAAAGTTTAAACTAATAAAATCTTCAATTTGCCAGTTTTCAAAATATATTAGAGAAACTTTAACTCTGACATTGTTATTTAAATAAGTAAATAAATAAATATACATTAATTGCTTAGTTTTCGGAACTGATATTTTCTGTAAATAGTTTTCGTTTTGTTTTTTACTGTTAATTTTATAATATTTAGATTAATTTAAATTTTGCTTGGTAAATTTTAAATATACTATTTCATCAGTGGATATTTAACAATTTATTTGCATCTGAATATTTTCAAAGTCAATATGGTTGTTACTAAAAAAATTAAGTGATATATATATAAATTGATTAATTGCTTTAAGTGATGTTTTGTAGAAATAATATTTTATTTTTAAGAACAGAAGTATACTGATTATTTAAATTGCTTGGAATTCGCTTAATTAGTAAACATTTCCATGTGACGATTTTTAAAAATTTATGTGCCTCCGAATAATTTTAAACTGGAGATTGCTATTATTTTTAATTTAATATCAAATATTTTGTAAATTTCTTAATTTCGTGAAAAGATTTTTTTTTTCAGAAATTACTACGCATTTTATTTTTATAAAAGTAAACATAAAAAAAAAAAAAGGCAAATAACGCTGTTACCGTTTTTGACAATGAATTTTTTGTAACCGTAGGTCCTTCTTCGTTAATATTACAATAGCTGTTGCATACAAAAATATGAAAATTGGTTGTATTACAGAGAAATGTTTGATAAACACGCTTGTGCGGGCAGGTTTTAAATCGAATAATTATTTTAAGAGATATTTATTGTTAAAGTTAGACAAAATTGTTCCATTAAAAAAGTTTTATAGGGGCAAAACTATGCATAGAAATTTAATCATTCTTTATCATTTTATGCATTAGAAGTCCCAGTGTGCAGACTGCATTAATTTTTTTTATTTAACTTATTTTATGAGGATTTACTTCCATTTTAAATTCGAATTTTCAGCATTTAGAGAGATATTTTTTACATATTTTTGAAAAGAAAGTTATTTTAAAGTGTTGCTTACTAAAAACATCACAAAGAATTAAAGTACATTCAAATTAAAAATTTATTGACACGTGACTATTATAAATAGAAAAGACTTTCAAATTAAAATTAAATGAATATTTCGTATTAAAATCAGGAAAATATTGAAATTACGGCATAAAAATTATATTTACACGGAATTTTAACAGAAAAAAAAAATTCATTAATGTGTGTTAAAAGTCACAAGTAGAAGAAAAGTACGTCAGATTTTAAACATAAAATAAAACGGTGCAAATAATATTTCCTTTCTAATGCTAAAAATATTTTCGCATGAATATTGCAAAAAGAAAAAAAAATGGCGAAAATTACGCCATATTTAAAACGTTACATTTAAGAATCACGTATTTAAAACCATTACTTTATAGCATTGTTAAAAAAATGCCGGGAGCTAAGACTCTATTGACTGCATTTATATAAAATTAGCTGATTCTGAAATGACTAAATAATTTTATTTAATGAATTGCGAAAACAACCATTCACATGAGGTCATTCGGCCTTAAACACCCTCCATAAAACGGAAAAGAATAGATATCCGTTTATAAAGCGATCCCCAGTTTTTTAAAAATTATAATATAATCGTCCGTAGTATTTTAAAACCGATCAAATTAATTGATTTTTAGCGGCGGGACGAGAGTTGACGAGCGTAGCTCGTAGGAGAGCCCCTGAATTTTCTTACTAAATTTTAAATTACTAATTATTTATCGGTGTGTCCATTTTTCAAAAGAAATTATTCACATTCAAATTAATTTTGAATTAACTACACTATGCACTGATTGTTGTAACTTATAATAAAGCATAAATTATAAACATTACTTTAGACATTTTTAAAATATATTAATTGAACAAGTAAGAATCAATCATAATATTTTATATTGAAATTATAATGCAAATCAATTTAAAGAAAGCTTGTTTGTACGGAAATAATTGGATTCATAACGGAATACTATCACATCAGAGCAGTGCTTAGTTTGTGTCCAAATTCATTTTTACTTTTAATGAATATTTACATATTGGTCCGAATTTAACGTAATTCATAAATATAGAACACCGGAGCCTGAATTATCCTTTCCTGTGCCTCCTATGCCCAATCTTTTACAATCTATCATAGACTGTTAAGAAAAAAAATGTAGAGTTACTAAATTTTTTCTAGGAAACTGGTATTCCTAGTACTTTTCATGTAACGGTAACAACAAAAACTCATGTAACCGATTCTGTTAGATGAAGTTTTGCTGTTATGTTACATTTATTCAATATAGAGGTTATTTAATGTACTCCTTTATAAAATTTAAAAGTTTTATTCATTAGGAAAATGCTAAAATCGTTCATTTAATTTCGATTTATGGTTGTTTTCAAACAATCAGGTGAGTTTATATAAAAATGTCCATCCCCTTTTTCTTTGTAAACTTCATAGATTAGGTACGTGCGGATATTTTAAGATTCAAATTACTATTGACGAAAGACGATAGACTGGTAATTCTGTGGGTAAATTTTATGCTATTTTAATTACTTTCACAACAGGAAATAAGACAGGAATTCGTTATCCGGTGCTAGTGATTGTATCAAATTTCCCTTTTCCTTGCACTTTCGCTTTTGGATTCACAGTAAAATTGCGGATTGAATAATGAATATATTTGTAATCTTGTGAAAAATATATTTTTAGCCCCCCCCCCTCCTCCACCTATATGTTTTTTCTTTTGAGAAACAATTAAAGTGTCGTCTCTAAAAACAATTCTATGTTATACATATGTATGTATACACTGAGAGAAAAATATAGTTCTGACATCTAGAATCTAAGTTGTGGCTTTAGAAAAAATAGTTCCATGTCATCCTTATAAATTCTAACTCACTTAGCTTTAGAATTCTAGAGTCTCCTACTAGAATTTCGAAGCATTTTCCCATAATCTCGTTGTTTAATTTATTTAAAAATCTCTACAAATAAATGCGAGCACAAGAGGTTTGATTTAAAAACTATGATTCTAGTTTATGAAACCATTCCCAAAACTAAGCGAGTATTTCTCGTTACTGAAATGATTCAATATCGTTTTGTCACCAAGAAAACGAGAGACTAGAAATGGTATGTTATTTCATCTATTCAGCTTAGTTGTTTAACCTATTCGCATAGGTTCTTCATCTATAGTTCTAGCTGAGGTATTCAGAAAGTGACTAACTATTCATTCTAGTTGAAGGAAGTATATATTTTTTCTCAGTGTAGGTATATATGTATATATACACTATATGGTCATAGGTGACTAATCACTTGCTATATTTAACGTTTTGTTAAATATCTAAAAAAAAAAAAAAAAAAAAAAAAAAACACTAGGAATTATTTTGAAACTCCAGGTGTGTAAACAGAATAGTACAGATCACAAAATACCGCGAAGATTTTTTTTTCTCCCAAAACTACATAGTTAACCGTCAAAAAATTGAAAAAAAAAAAAAAAAAAAAACGATTATCTTTTGGATGACCCTGTCAGAACTAATGCAGCAAACGCGTTTAAATTGTCGATTATGATTAAGGGGATTATTGTAATAAACTGTTCATTTTTATGAGATAGCATGTATACTCGTGGAGAAATTAAGGTTTTCATAAAAAGAGTCCCAAATTTTGCCAAGTTTTATGCTTATAATTTGCAGAGTTCTTAATATAAAAAATGTACTTTTTAGAAAATATGACACACAACATTGTACACAATATCCCGTAATCAGAATTAAAAAATAATAAATATTGTTTGAAAAATGGGCAGGTGTGCTAAATAATTTTTCACTGCGCATACGCAAATGTTGTCAAAATATAATGTGTATAATATGTTAGTTACATTATGTACAGAGTAACATATGTGAAAGTTTAAAAACATAGCTTGGGAATTCTGAAAATTACTGTCGATAGAGTAAGCTCAAAATGCGCTGTTCTCAAAATGAAGCAAAAATATGAGGTGCTGTATCCAGATATCCATTAATGTCAATATAGAATACAATATTGCACTTACTACTGTATTTGAATACAACCTATCATCTTTTAGCTGTATAATGTATAAGACAGACGTAAAACGGAGCAGATGTATTATTGCACGGTTTAATACTGATAATCTCTACCGCATGTTTTAAAAACTTCTAAGCATTATACATTTTCAATTTTTACATATTGGTATAGGAGTAGGCGGATGTACTCTTAAACTTCAATTTGTTTGAAAATCGCATCTATTTTTGGCCCCACCAGTGGCCGAGAGGTACGGACCTCTCAACTGGTAGATGGCAGATGCTGGGTTCAAACCCAATCGCGGCTGTCGGCCTAACCGTTCGGAGTTTTCGTGGTTTTCTTCGAACCTTGCGTAAATACGGGTTAGGTTCCCTTAGAAAGACCCCCCCCCGAAGGGCACTCCCCCCCTGGTCCTATATCCCTAGCGTAGATAATCGGACGACAAAAATAAATCAAACCAAACCGCATCTATTTTTGAGATATTAATTTTCTTGCAGTTTTAAAGTCATTTCTGTGGGGAATTGATGTACTCTATTTCTGTAGAGAGTAAAGTGAAAATAGTAGATAACTATAACTTTTTGTTACCATTTTGTCATAAAAACTGAAAAAAAAAAATCTTATTAAAATACGAGCTATGTCAAGAAAATTGTCTGCTAAAAAATGTACTTTAAATTATATAAGTGTGACATTTTTTACTCCGCAATTTACTTAATTTCTATGCAAAAGCTGGAAGAATGCAACTTCCGTGTATAAGAAAACTTTCAGAATTTTGAAGAAAATATGAATGAATGAGTTCTGATAAAACATGAAGCTATTATAAACTTTATTCAATTTTCACTGTTCATATTAATGTTACAAACAAATGAAAGCTTATGAATCTTTAGATATCCGATTTTTTTTACGTTGAATTACGTGAATAAAAACATCCTTTTTTGGGGGGGGGGGGGGTTTGTGTATTATTCTGGGATAGTGATTTCTTATGCATTCTTTTCTGTAAACATTGCTCAAGACAGCATCGTAAAAGTAGAATTTTCAATTTTTATGCACATTTAACCAGTTACTTAATGTTTTTCCTAATACGTGAATGCTAAATTTCTTTTGTCAATATTTTACTTAGAATTTTGTTCTCCTTTCGTACCCAGAAAAAGATAGAAAAGAGCGGATTTTTAATTCATTATCGATGGATCGATTTTTTTTTTTTCAAATTTCGCCTTCCACTTAGTGACAATGTTATCAATAACTTATTAATTATTATTTTTTTAGGGGGGGGGGGACTTGCTTATTCTTAATCTTGAACTGTATTTTTGATACATAAACCTAAAGCGGAAACAGTATTTTTCTACTTTATTTTATGTGAATTATTTCAATTTTGTTATTTAAAAAATAGCCCCCTCCCTTTTTTTTAAAACAAAATTTGAAAAGATAATTCATTTAACCATTTATCTACCGAATTATGAATTCATGAAAATTTTACATTCGAAAGCATCTTAAGTAAATTGTTTTAACTAAATCAAAAGATTTACATAATCATTTAATAAGTTTTTGAAGGATTTTAGAAGGATTTAGAAAGATTAATTAAATTTGAATTTATAGGAATTTTGTACAATATTTATAACCCCCTTCAAATCTTTTATTTTAAATCGTTTTCTTAGTATTTTGTAGAATTATAAAATGTACAAATATGGTGTTGTTACAACATAAATATAGAAATAATTCCGCATAAAAAATCCCCATCCCACTCCCTCAGCGCGAAGAAAGCTGAAAAGATACAAAGGCAAAATAAATCATCCTTTTAAAAATATTTTTGTTTTGTATAACTAATAATGCTTTTGGAAAAAATAAAGTGATGTATTCGTAATTCATTCTAAACATTATTAGAACTAATTGACGTATTAAAAGAATTTAATAATAAATAATTTTAATGGTACTTATAAGTACCGTCGGTAGATAAAAGGTTAAAAGTCTTGAAAGTGCTTTTTATGGTTTCTATATTCTAGACTTTAGTTCCCAGTGACATTACCTTTTCGTTGGGATTGTCCTAAATGAGAATAATAAAAATAACTAATATGCCTATGACAGCTTCAGATATAAAAGAAATTGAACCGCTACTCGATTAGTTCAAATCACTTT
Organism: Maratus speculifer; assembly: GCA_964019185.1. Taxonomy (NCBI): domain Eukaryota; kingdom Metazoa; phylum Arthropoda; class Arachnida; order Araneae; family Salticidae; genus Maratus; species Maratus speculifer. The sequence continues at coordinate 187,308,850 of OZ025290.1, forward strand.
TTAATGATTAGGGTCACTTTTTAATGATTACAGCCCGAGCTTCACGGATTAATTGCTGTACATACAGGGGTCTATCCCGGCAAAGATTGGAGCCTATTTAGATTCCTTATCTTAACAAAACGGTCCTCGTCACAAAATTCCTCTTAATAAAATCCGCCCCTTCAGAGAATTCCATTTTTATAAAACAATCCCATTTACAAAATTCTTTTTAATGAAACAGGTCCCTTCACAAAATTCTATTCCATATATACAGATAATTCTATGCTTTTCAATGTTATTTTTTTAAAGTTTCAATTTTAAAAAGTAATAAAAATAATCATACAGGGTAAATAATGCATTTTCATTCAAGCCTATTTACCATTTAATTGACAATAACACCTGAAATGTTCTCTGAAATTTTAATAAATTATCTTAATTTTACTTGAAATTTAACAGTGAATTAAAAAAATGTTTTGAGAAAAATTTATTCGAAGTGCAAAAGTAAGAATATAGCAGATTCTTCTTTTTCTTAATAAAGAAAAAAAATCTCTTATTCAAGTAAAAGCAGAAAACGATTACAGAATAAAAAAATTGTAACAGGATTTTGATATATTAAAAAAAAAACAAAAACAAAAAAAACAAAAACAAAAAACTTAAAACTAGCATTTGGAAAAAGCACTTTCCTATGAAAATCCCAAAATTAATTGAAGTCATTCCAAATAAATTTCTGATAGTTTGTATTCAAAATCATCATTGTGATTCGTGTAGTTTTTTCTTATTACAGGTCAAACGTAAATTTCATTTAAAAAATTGTTGTAAAAAGATAATTAGCACATTAAATGCAATAAAACTATTTTATGTAAGAATTTTTTTCCATAAAATTTACTACACTGTTAAAAAAAAATGTAAACTTACAGAAATATATATACTTACTAAAATTTTATTTGTATACTGAAAAAAAAAAACAATATGTAAATCTACAAAGCATGTAAGCAAAGCTACAGAAATCCATAGCTTTACAAAAGAATCTACACTGTTAAAAATCTTGCAGAATTTTGTACAGTCATTTCACCGTTTTCTGAAAAACCAGTAACATAACCGTATTTTAACTCTATTCTGACCATAAAATTTGTAATAATATGTTCAGAATAACGTAAAAAGACGGTTGTTTTACTTTTTTTTGTAGAAAACGGTCAAATGCCTGGATAAAATGCTGCAGATTTTTAACAGTATACTAAAATTACAGTAATCTTAGTAAAATTTTATCTGTAACCTGAGTGGTCGTTACATAAAAAGTTCTAAGAATATTATTTTTCTGAAAAACTCTTTGTAATTTTATAAATACTTTTATAAATATAGCCAAAGTTATTCAGACAATACCAATAAAAGAACCAATGAAACCAGTATTTTTACAATCATATTATTAAAAACAGTTGAAGAGAAATAGAAGGCAGATTACCAAATTACTAAGAAATATATGGATAAATGGACATTATATAACCAGAGTAATTCATACATATTTTTTGATTTATAATGTAAATCTCCGTCTGTTACATGAGTTTTTGTTATTGACGTTACATAAAAAAGCTTGGAAAACCAATTTCCTCGAAAAAATTTATTAACTTTGCAATTTTTTTATACAGTGTATAACTGTCTTCTTATCGAAATCTTTCTTTTAATAGATATCGAAAGTAAATATTTTCATTCAGTAAAATATAACAAAATTTTGTTTATTTGCTTAAGTTATAGAAAATGAAAAGTGTGTCGATAAATTCAAGATAAAAAACTGATAATATGCCTTCTAAAAAAAATGAATGGCTGTTATCAGTGATAACATTATTCCAGATTATCAAACCATTAGCGCCTTACTGAAAAATTTTTGCGGATTTATTGACTTAAAAGACAAGCAAATATTAGCTGAACTATGATCAAATTTTTTTCACAGATTTTAACACTGGAATTATAGATTTTCCATTGTATTTTCCACAGAAGCACACATTAGATGGTACTTTTCTGTTAGCAGGGCGACAGTGTTATATATAAATATCTATACATGTATATATATATATTTATGTATAAACATACATGAATATATATGTATAAATGTATGTATGTATGCATAGATATGTATTGATATGTACGCATATATAACACTGGCGCCTGACTAACCGAAAAGTACCTATTAGATTAGTAAATTTAGGATTTCACTTTTGAATAGTTTTACCCGAGATAATTTTATAAAGATTTTTTTAATTCTTTATATCCTTATGGCACTTCAAAATACCACAGTTTAGTATCCCAATAAAAACACACTCATTTAATGCATTTGCAATGAAACTTTCAGAAAACAATAGTAAATACCTTGACCATCACTAGATAGTAATAACATAGTACGGAGCTGAAAATGTTCCCGAAGCTCTTTTGGCGCGTTTATATGTGTCAATTTTTATGTTTTATTTTCTTGTTTGACATGTTAATTTCTAACTTTTGCTTGAAAATAACTTAAATTTAGAAAATAAGGCTATAACATTTTTTTTCTCGCTTTAAATAGGCCACTCAATAGTATGTTATCCCAAAGGAAAATTATCTTTCAGTTTTCGTACTTTACGAAGCATTTTTCAAAGCAGAACATTTTAATACCGTCGGGATTATGTTGAACAGATTTTTGACTTAGTTTTTTTTTTTTTTTTTTTTGAATACATATGGTGCATAAAAACATATTTATATTTATAAGGTATGCGTGGGTTCAAGACAGATAGGATTTCTATATAATGTAAATGAGGATATTGGATGATTTGTATACAGGGTGTATCTAAACTCTTGGACAAAACTTTAAAGAGTGATAGTACACATCAAGACAAACAATATTAAATAGGGAATTAAGGGTCCCAAACGTTTTCCGAAGGAGATAGGCGCCACTGAAGTTTAGGGTCCAAAATTTCAAATAAATATAAAAAACGGAAAAATTGGTCGATTGATTTGCAGTTTTCACTAAAACTATACTTTATGTCGCTAAAACCTTGTGCGGAAAATTACAATCATTAAAGTCAACGTTTAACACACAATAAATAAAAACATGCTACAGACGTATACGTTTCACGAGCACCAGGGCTCGCTTCCTCAGTGTACGAAAGATAAAAATGTTTAAAATCAGAAAACCCCCCAACTGACAGCAAGTCAAAAATTCAAATGACCGCAAACATAGTACCAAAATACCAACAAGCCTCAGCAACCAATAAGATAAAACCGGAAATGAGGTGTTATGACATAATAAATCTAACCAGAAAGTTGAGATGTACGATATACTTGATAGATCATTAACCAAGGAGTTTTTTACTTTATGTATATGGAGTGCTTCAAAAATGTCTGAGTCAAGCGGAGTAGTGCATTTTTTGATAATAGTGACTGAGGTAAAATTAAAATTATGGCCCTCCTCTCAACAATGAGAAGCAATAGAGGAATTCTTCAACTCTTTTCTCTTAACATAACCTATATGCTCCGCGACTCTTTTTCTCAGTTTACGTTTTGTTTTTCTGATATAGGACAAACCACACTGACATTGTATATTGTAAATACCCCAATAATCCAGAGGAGAAATTTGATCTTTTAATTGAGAAAAAGTTAATTTATTGACTGGTTTGAATACTACTTTGAAATTATAATGTTTCAAAATATTTACAATTTTAAAGGTAATGCTTTGATGAAACGGTAAAATAATTAGACTGGAATAAAAAACGGGTGTAGGAGAAGAATCAGGATCATCGAGATGTTTATTTAAAAAAAATCGTTAAAAGAAAAACGTTACATCTCTGTTTACACATGTTCCTGTTCTTGGTGCAATTCAATGCCTTACTCTCAGATTAAAAGAATTCCATTATACTGATCATGAAATTAATCATATTATTGATTTATTCAACATTTGTTTAAAACAAAATATTTTTAAAATTTCTAACCAATTCTATTTTATGTCTGATGGTTTAGCTATGGGTAACCCCCTTAGCCCTTTCTTAGCTGATTTAAATATGCATTACTTTGAGATTAAAATGTTTAGCCTTACCAGTTTCCCATTTTATTGCAGATACGTTGATGGTTCTTTTGCACTCATCGACCCATCTGTTTCTCCTGTTGATAATATTTTGACTATTTTAAATCAAATAGATCCAGTCATTCAATTCACTTATGAAGTCGAAAACGATAATAAATTACCCTTTCTTGACGTTTTAGTCCGTCAATTAACCTCATTTGACACCCGTGTTTACCGTAAACCCTTTGCTGTCACACTCCCTCCCATTTTAATTCATGTCACCCCCCTTCTCAAAAAGCTTCTGCTTTGCTTTATTTAATTAATAGAGCTCACTTAATTTGTTCAGATAACAGTTCTCTTAGTGATGAGTTAAATTACATTAGATCAGTTGCTATAGATCGTGGCTTCAGTTTATCATATATCAAAAAATTAATTTCTCATAGTTTTAATAAACATCTCGATGATCCTGATTATTCTGCTACACCAGTTTCTTATTCTAGTTTAATTATTTTACCGTTTCATCAAAGCATTAGCTTTAAAGTTGCAAATATTTTGAAATATTATGATTTCAAAGTAGTATTCAAACCAGTCAATAAATTAACTTTTTCTCAATTAAAAGATCAAATTTCTCCTCTGGATTATTAGGGTATTTACAATATACAATGTCAGTGGGGTTTGTCCTATATATGGACAAACAAAACGTAAACTCAGAAAAAGAGTCGCGGAACATATAGGTTATGTTAAGAGAAAAGAGTTGAAGAATTCCTCTATTGTTTCTCATTGTTGGGAGGAGGGCCATAATTTTAATTTTACCTCAGCCACTATTATCCAAAAATACACTACTCCGCTTGACTTAGACTTTTTTGAAGCACTCTATATACATAAAGTAAAAAACTCCTTGGTTAATGATCTATCAAGTATACTGTATATCTCAACTTTCTGGTTAGATTTATTATGTCATAACACCTCATTTTCGGTTTAATCTTATTGATTGCTGAGGCTTGTTGGTATTTTGGTACTATGTTTGCGGTCATTTGAGTTTCTGACTTGCTGTCAGTTGGGGGGTTTTCTTATTTTAAACATTTTTAACTTTTGTACACTGAGGAAGCGAGTCCTGGTGCTCGTGAAACGTATACGTCTGTAGCATGTTTTTATTTATTGTGTGTTAAACGTTGATTTTAATGATTGTATACTTTATGTCATTATTTTCAAGAAAATAAATTATAAAGGTAAATTTCAAAAAATGCCGATAGAGGGAGCTTTAGACTTAAGAGTAACAAACAACTATTTTTTGCATCTCATTAAATGGTTTCGGATGATTAGATTAAACCTTAAATTTTGAGCTCAAAATGTGAATAGTTGGAAGTAGTTAAGTAGCACAAACAGAGTTGTGTTCAGAGGTTCAAATTTCAAATGATTATAAAAAACGGAAAATTTGTCGATTCGTTTGCGGTTTTCGCTAAAACTACTCTTTAAATGAGCATTTTCTTAAAAATAAATTTTAAAGATAAATTTCCAAAAATGCCCATAGAGGGCGCCTTAGACTTTGGAGTAATGTACAATTATTTTTTGCATCTCATTAAATGTTTTCGGAATCTTAGACTTAAACTTAAATTTTCAGCTCAAAATCTGAATAGTTTGGAGTGGTTAAGTAGAGCAAATTAAACTGAATTCAGATGTTCAAATTTCAAATACAGTGGAGCATCATTTATACGACGCCGGAGGGACTACCGAAAAACGTCGTATAAACGATAACGACGTATAATCGATTTTCACTTCCAAAACTAGAATTAATTCTGTTTTCACTTAATCTTAATGTTTAACGTGATTATTTGCATGAATTTTTAAATTAAACAAATTAAAATAAACAAATAATCTTAAAAAACGTGGGGGGGGGGATTAGTAAGCAATTTAAATATGCGTACCTTTATTTATGTTTCACCGAAAGGTTCCTCATTTGCAGTACATCATTGCCTTTCCATTTAAAGTTAAAGATCAAACACCCTGCGTGCCAACTAAAAGTCGCCAATACTGATAACAGTTAGAAGGTAGTCTGTTTGCAACTTAAAATAGGTCGGGAAAGCTGGTCATCCCCGAAAAAGAATGACCCCTCCCAGTGTAATCTGTTACACGTAAGCTGATTTTTCAGACTAATCGAAAACCAGCCCACATTTTTATAATGTGGAGTGCATTTAAACACGCTCTTTGGTGCCATTCATAGCTGCCAATTTCAAACAAACTTCAATAAACAAAAATAAACCTATACAAAATCGAAAAAACGACGTATAAACGATTTTGGGCGTCGTATAAAAGATATATTTTTATATTAAAATGAATAGGAATGAATCGGGACCACATTAAAACGTCGTATAAATGTAAACGTCGTATAAGTGATCATCGTATAAACGATGCTTTACTGTAATTACAAAAAACGGAAAAAATGGTCGATTTGTTTGCGGTTTTCGCTAAAACTACTCTTTAAATCAGTATGTTCTTGAAAATAAATTTTAAAGATAAATTTCAAAAATGCCCATAGAGGGCGCTTTAGACTTTGGAGTAACGTACAACTATATTTAACCGTTATTTTTTTAAATCTCATTAAATGCTTTCAAAAGCTTAGACTTAATTTTTCGTTACTTAACCACTCCCAACGATTCAGATTTTGAGCTCAAAAATTAAGTTTATGTGAAAGCTTCTAAAAAAATTTAATGAGATGCAAAAAGTAAGCGTAAAAAATAGTTGTTCGTTACTCCAAAGTCTAAAGCGCCCTCTATCGGCATTTTTTGAAATTTATCTTTAAAATTTATTTTCAAGAAAAAACTGATTTAAAGGATAGTTTTAGTGAAAACCGCAAACAAATCGACCAATTTTTCCGTTTTTTTTTTTTTTTTTTTTTTTTTTTTTTTTTTGAATTATTTGAAATTTGAACATCTGAACATAGTTCATTTTGCGCTATTTAACCACTCCCAACTATTCAGATTTTGAGCTCAAAATTTAAGTTTAAGTCTAGGCTTCCGAAAACATTTAATGAGATGCAAAAAATAAAGGGAAAAAATTGTTGTTTGTTACTTCAAAGTCTAAAGCGCCCTCTATCGGCATTTTTTGAAATTCATATTTATAATTTATTTTCAAGAAATTAATAACATAAAGAATAGTTTTAGTGAAAACCGCAAATCGATCGAGCAATTTTTTCGTTTTTTATATTTATTTGAAATTTTGGACCCTTAATTTTAATGGCGCCTATTTCCTTCGGAAAACGTTTGGGACCCTTAGTTTCCTATTTAATATTGTTTGTCTTGATGTGTGCTATCACATATAACTCTGTTATTTCGTTTAGATGTGTACTTGATGTGTACTCCTTAAAGTTTTGCCTAAGAGTTTAGATACACCCTGTATATTGTTGAATAATAAAGCAAAAAATTTTGTGCTTATCATTAGAAAAATATAGTGTATTTTTATAAAATAAAATGAAAAAGAACACAAATAAGTAATTATCTAAAACTATCTTTTTCCCATTTTTATGAATCCTTTAAGTTTTCTATAACTAAAAGTTTGGTAAGTAGAATATTAAAAGTTTGAATAAATAAGCTAAGACATTTAAAAAATTAAAATTTATAAACAACAAGTAAAAATTCTAATAAACATTTAAAAATACAAAAAGTAAACGTTTCGCCAAGCTACTTGCAAGGTCTCATCAGTACAAATAAATGCTCATTGTCTAACAAACAGTGGAATAAATCAAGAACTATTACAGTTAGTTATTTTTTAGAAATAGATAATATTCACTAGGGATAGAACGAGCATCATTCAAAGTCGGCGATCGCAAATCTGACCCTGAATTAGAGGTCTGCACGGACCCGGGCTTGGCCCGTGGCCCGTACCCGGCCCGGCGAATCGTTTCGAATTTTCTAACGGGCCGGGCCGGGCCGACAAACAACATAAACGGGCCGGGCCGGCAAAAAATTGAACGGGCCAGACGGGCCGATAAAAAACATTTTCGGGCCTGCCGGCCCGTTCTGAAGATTTAAGCAGAAACGAAAAAATATGAGCTATTTTCAACGAAAATGGTTTTAACGAGAATAAGTATAAATGTGGCCATACTAGTTTGACAGCATCAATATAAAAATGCACATGCACAGTGTATCGGCATCGGAGAATTACATTATGTGTAACCCGTTTTAATATTTTTTTAGCTGACTCTTGCCGGTCTTGCATTATTTTTCTACATATAGACTGGCCGGACCGGTACTAGACTTAATTATTGTCAGAAAACATGATTTGTAAAATTATTAACAGCGATAAAAAACTTATGTTAGCTTAGTCTTCGGATATATACTTCTTGATGATTTTTAAATTAATTTTTCAATAATGCGAAAGTTTGACACATTTTCTGATTAATTTTAAATTGTAAAAATATAAAAGTGATAAGCCTAACTATTGAAGGGATTCGGAATCGAACTGTTTTTCATTTTTGGTAAATAAAATACTTGTATAACCTTGTTGAGATATAATAGTTTCTCAAATGATTGCAGGTTTTTCTCCCTTCCCTTGCTATTGCTTCCGGAAATTCTATTCAAAACGCTAATTATGACAGTATTTAATTTGTTTGCAGTATTCTTAAATTGCTTGTATAGAAAAATGGATAACGCTATTCGATTATATAGTTTCTGAATAAAGATATCTGCTAATCTTATGCGTTTCTGAGGGAAAAAAATGAATTTAGAAATGTATCAGAAAGGAACTTCTTTGAATTTAAGAATGAATTTGGATTTGAAATCTATAATAAAATGATATAGAAATATATTTATAAATCTTCTTTTATTAAACAGCTTCAAAATTAACGACGTTTTTAGCTTTCTTTCTTTTTTCTTTTATTCTAAGCCATATTAATTTTTTTTTATGAATCTTTATTCGAATGTTGAAAGCCTAAGAATCTAAGTAATCATTAATGTTGTTAATGTGTATTTGCTGTAAAATATACTGTAAAATCATTCCATAGATATGTATGCAGTATTTTTTAAAAGAATCTTAGTTACATGATAAAAAACTGAATTTTTTAGAAATCATAGAAATTGTAACGGGCCAAAACGGTCCGGGTCGGGCCGGGCCTGTTTTCGCTGATTTTCGCACGGGCCGGGCCTAAAACATAAAAATTTAAACGGGCCGGGCCGGGCCCGGGCCGAACTTTTGAGTTTTACAACGGGCCTGGAAATTCCGGCCCGTGCAGACCTCTACCCTGAATGATGCTCGTTCTATCCCTAGTGAATATTATCTATTTCTAAAAGGTAACTAACTGTAAATGTTCTTGATTTGTTCCACTGTTTGTTATGCAATGAATATTTGTACTGATAATGATTTGCGAGTAGCTTGGCGAAACATTTACTTTTTGTATTTTTAAATGCTTTTTAATATTTTTATTTGTTCTATATAAACTTCAAATTTTTAAAATGTATTCAGGTCTGTCTTAGCTTATTTTATTCAATCTTTGAATAGGTTTTTAAATTCAGATGTTAAATGTATGTGTATTGCAAATAAAATATTCTTCTGATGGCAAAATGCTGTCTAATGATGCGCCAACAGCATCATCATCTAGTAATATATACATCATATACACTATATGGCCAAATGTGACCGGGCACATGCAATTTTAGACATCTTGTTAAATATCTCAAAAAATACATGAGGAATTATCCTGAAAGTGTAGGTGTGTAAACATAATAATTCAAGTCACGCATTTCTCCGATTTTTTATCGCAGCCCCATTGGGGACTGCCAACAAATTGAAAAAGAACGAATATCCTATGAATAACCCTGTCAAATCCAATGTAGCATGTTTATATTTAAAGCAGTAATTAGATATGGCAGTAAATAAATAAATAAATAAATAAATAATAAAGATTTTGTTTTCTATTCAACAAGATGTATAAAAAAATTCAATTAAAAATTCAAATGATTATAATAATGATTTTTTTTCTTTCAAGGTGAAACTGATGAAATTTTAACCAAAATATGCTTTTTATATATATACAATATGTTCAAAAGTGACCGTCATCTGCGATTTTAGGCATTTTGTTAAATACCTAGGAAAAAAGCACGATGAATTATCCTGAAACTCCAGGTGTGGTAAACAGAATATAATTTTCCGCTATGATCTTTTTACGAAAGCCCATAGGGGCAGGGGCCCGTCAACAAAATGAAAATAACGAATATCATTTGGATAACCCTGTCAAAATCAATGAAGCAAACTCATTTAAACAGTAGATTAAGATTAAGTGGTTTATTGTAATAAAGTGCGTTTATTTTTATGTTGACAGTTTTATGTGACAGTGTGACATGTTTACTCGTAGAGAAATTAAGGTCTTCATAAAAACAGTCCCAAATTTTGCCAAGTTCTTTAGCTTATAATTTACAGCGTTCTTAAAATAAAAAAAATGTTCCTTGTCAATATTGCTTATATAAATATAATTTAAAATTTAAACTGTTTGCAATATTATTGTTTGGCTATTTTAAATCTGACGTAATTTTTTCCATTTATATTGGTTAACGCATTTTACTGACTTAATTTTTTTTCTCTCTGAATATTTACATGCAAATATATTTTTATGCGTGTCTTATAATTTAGCGGGGAAAAATCCGCGCTAAATCTGATGAGATGATTTTTTTTCTTTATAAATTGTTCTAAGTTTAAAAGAAAAACAATTTTTAAACAAAATTTTCTTGTTTAATATTTTTAATAAAATTGCAAATGAAATTTTAAAATGTGTATTTTGAATTATAAAATTTAAGAAAGACAAAAATATCATTAAATAAAGTCGTGGACACCCCTACAGAGAATTATATATAAGATAAGGGAAATGTTTGAAAAATGATGACTGAGAAACTAGATCGAATGCTTTTATCCGAGAACAAGAGTAAATTCATAGAGAGTTTCACTTTTTTTTTCGTGTTTTTACCGATCTTTTTAACAATGCATCATGCCATAGTCTTAATTTCTAGTCTACCGGTCTACATACTTCTGGCGGTAGTGGTACCAACATGAAATATAGCTTATGTTGGAACAGGGACCTACACCATCAATTTGCTATTGTTACTTTTGGTAGTTCCAGAATTTATACCCTTGAAACATTACTTCTTTATAATATTAGTATAGGTTACATAGGAAGGCGGTAATTCAGAGACGAAACTATTGGGAGAGAAAGGGGGGGGGGTAGCCGAAAGGCGAAGGAGGCGTCAAATGAAGCTTTTGTTTGAAGTTTCATACATAAATGTAGCATATATGAAAATCAATTTTCAAGCTAATGTTAAACCTATGAGAGCTTTCTTTTCAAATTTGTGAAAATAACTTTATTTAAAATAAATAAAATAAAATACTGCAGCCAAAATCGAAGAAGTACACACTAACTCGGTTAGAATTCAATCTAAACTATTCTAACCAGGAAAAAAATATCCTTTAAAATTATTATTATGCAAGTGGAAAAAAAACCGCTCTCACAGGTTTAACATTACCCATCCAGTTTCTTCGCGTGACTGGTGTAGGCTCCTGACGCTCAAGCTAATGTTAATCCTATGGAAGCTATAGATATTTGTTGCTAGCATTTTAATTATAATTAAATACTTTTTATTTCTTTTTCTTTTTTTTGCATACGGTACATATTGTCAATAATTTTTATTGCGCCTAAGAAGGAGGGGAGGGGGGCTCGAAAATCAATGTGTTTTCTGGGGGCAAAAAAATGGCTAGTTTCGGCCCTGCGCAAATTCTTTCTGCAACAATAACTGTAAGGGAATGAAAACGCGAGAGACATTAATTGAGAAATTAAGTCTTGCGGATAATACAATAAATAAATAAATAAATAAATAAAATCCCAAGAAACAGAGGAGAGAAAACGCTGCTCCATCTTGCTGTAAACTTCGTAACGCTTGAATGACAGTTAGAGTTGCAAGCGTGATACAGTGAAAAATACGAAATGCGGCTACACCTTCTGATTCTTACTTTGAAATTGGTATACAAAATGTTGTTGAAAAGTAAATTGATCCTCATTTTACACGACTGACTGCCGTTCCAACATGCTGATGTGATTTGAATAATAATTGATTAGTATTTGAATCTTCTTTTATAACAGTTCAACTATTGAAATCTAAAGAAGAAAACAAAACTTAAATTTTGCTGTTTAAGGCCCGTGTCCTTTATAAAACAACTGGGTAGGTGTGATCGCAGATAGCACAGAGGGTTTCCTTTAACATTTCTTTCAAAAAACTTACTATCCTTTAATTAATAAATCCAAATTTATAATTTATAATTATCAAATTCTTATATAAATGATAAAACCAATACATTTAATTTTAAAATAATTATAAAAGGAAGTTATTTCTTTTAATAAAAATAAAAATGTTCAAATCAAATTATTTCAATAAAATCTAAAAGTCCAAATTTTTTAAAAATCCGAAATAAAAAAAAAACTCTGTCGGCTTGGCCTACAGCTGGAGATAGATTTCGAAGTTAAGTGCTCATTTCAACAACAAAAATAAATTATGATAAGAGTTAAACCTTGTTAAACAACTTTTTTTGGTTACTTTTGAGGAATTTTTAATTTAATTTTTCTGTAAGAGCTGGTTTTAATCAGAATCATCTTAAGCGAAATTTAGCTCAAAAGCCCATTTTGACAGCAGTTTTTGAAATATATCCTGACTTTATGAAAACATCGACCAATACTACGCATTATATAGTTCCTAAATAAGAGAAGCTGCCAAATGAATGCGTTTGATAGCAAAATTGAATTTAAAAATGAGTCATAAAATAAGGTATTTATTATCTGAATACATCCTCAATTCTTCAATCACGATCTCTTCGGGAAATTTTGTTCGAAATGCCCAATTACACAGCTTTTTTTAAAAATGTATTTTGTCTAAATCAAGAAAAAAAAAAAAAAAAAAAAAAAAAACGAAAAAAAAAAAAAAAAACTGACTAATATGGCACATTGTACAGTTTCTAAATAAGTGAACCTGTCAATTTAAAGCGTTTAAGAGAAAAATGAATTCAAAAATGAGCCAGAAAATAAGAAATTTGTTCATTGAATACTTTTTCAATTTTTCAATCACGATTGCTTCGAGAAATTATGTTCAAAATGCCCACTTTGGCAGCATTTTTTGAAATATAATAAACTTTTATCTCAAAACTGGCTAATACGTCACATTATATAGTCCCTAAATAAGAGAGCCTGACAATTGGACGTGTTTGAGAACAAAATGAATTTAAAAATAAGTCAGAATGTAAGCAGCTTGGATTTGAGATTTCTTCTTCATCTCCTACTTTTTTAAAATTTATTTTTGCTGTAAGAATTAGTCCTATCAAAACCTTGTTTGTATAAAAGTTGTAAATATTATTGAGAAGATGCATAATAAATTTAATCTGATTTGACATCTTAAGAATTGGCGAAGTTATGGATTTTTTTCTTCTTTTACCCCCGTTTTTGTTTTTGTTTTTGTTTTCTCTTTTATTATTTTTTTTCTGTTAGAGCTGCTCCTACTAAAAACTTGTTATTACAAAAGTCTTAGCTAATATTAAGAAAATTTATAATAAATTTATTTGGATTTGATATTTTTAGAATTGATGAAGTTATGAATTTTTTTTCTCCCAAATATCCAATTTTTTCGCCCCTTGACCCCATTTTTAACTTTATGAAAAATTTGTCATGCATAAACTTTTGGTCCATATTTTAGAAGTAATATAAATTATTAACTAATTCGGTAACTGTTTTAATTAAGAAGTTATGGGTTTTTTCGGTTTTCACAAAATTCTCCCTACTTCTAAACCCTTGGTCCGGTTTTGCCCTTTAACGAACTTGACCGAGATTTTATGCCTTTTGATTTTATTTATCAGTTTAGAAGCGATTTGAGCAGAATTATAGAAGTTACCGTGTCATTAAAAAAATGATATGTATATAAACTTTTTTACTGATGGTAGTTTTGGGGTCTAGGAATCATGATCGTTGTAGATCTGCAAAAGATTTCAGTTATTCCAACATAAGAGCGACCGCAATAGGTAATATTTAATAGAAATCTACCTAAAAAATTAATGGAGATTTAAATGAAATTTTAAATTCCTAAAACCGAAAAAAATTATTTCAACGAAATTAAATGCCGAATCTTTAATAAATCGCAATAGTTTTTAAATAGAAAGAAAATTGAATTCCAAAAAGTAATATGAATGTCAGTGATAAAAATATAATACTAGCGGACCCGACAGACGTTGTCCTGGCACCGACTCCAGAAAAGCAAATAAATGTACGTAAATGTGGTAATACGCACGATAAATACTACACTTTTAATTTAATTTCTTATTACAATTATGTAAGGAAATTATTTTTCACTTCGCAGTAGTTCTTGAAGTCGGTTCAGTTTTTGATTGAAAAGTTTATTTTTCTCTTTTTAGTTAAAAGTTAACGATTTTCGGAAGTCGGTTAATTGAAATTATAATACAGGAAAAATTATTGCAAATCATACACGTATGTGAGGAGTGGGGTTCGAACACGCGATCTCTTTCTTCAAGAACCAGAGCTTAAATCTGGCGCCTTAGACCGCTCGGCCATTCCGTCCGCATTCTATTCAGCGAACTTGTTCAACACTTTTAATTAGCGAAAAATCACTAACTATTTGTTTTTGCCTAGTTACTCAAAAAGTACTGAATCAATTTCGATGAAATGTGAATCTAAACCATTCTCGAATCCACTGGAACACACACACAAAATTTCATTAAAATCGGTCCAGTCGTTTAGGAGGAGTTCAGTGACAAACAAACGCACAGAAGATTTATATATATAAAGATAAACATTTAAACTGGCAAAAAAAGATATTTTTTTATAATAAATCCATTTTAATATGAAAATTTTGACTTTCAAGAACAAAAAGTCGAAGATTTTCACGAAATTGTTGCTTTTAAGTTAAAATTATCCTTTGAATATAGTTATGTGATATTAAAAATCTCCAGGTATGCTATGATCACTATCTTTAATGTGTATTTTAAATAAATGTTTTAATTAGTTTTTATTAAGAAATATTTTCTTAAAACTATTTAAAATATAAATTTCCTAGTTTGAAAACTTTGAGTAAATTGAAAAAAAACTTAAAAATGCACGCTAGAACGTTTCAAGTTAATTTGGCTTTTAAACAAACAAAATCTTTAACAATCACATACATTTTTAAAGAATCACAATCAAACTAAACATATACCCAATATCGATATCTTTAGAAATTTTATTTTTAATCAAGTAAAAAATGAATTAAATGAAAATTCCAAAAACAAACAAGAAATAAAATATGAAAATCTCCATGCGTGTCAACCATGCATCGATTTTATTCAGCGATTATTTTCTTCATAAAAACTAGAATTCATTTCAATTTCGAAGAAAGATTTTTCGGCTTATTTTCGGTGTATTCAGGGTTGAATGAATTCGATTTTATTATACGCTGATAAAATAAATAAATAAAATTCAATAAAAAAGTAAAATCGTATCCTTGACTTCATTATTTTTGGTAGAATTACTTAATTGGTTTTATTTTGAAAAATCCACCTTTTTTATTTTTTATTTTTTCATATTTTCAGAAACAGTTAAGATTTTAATTTGAAGAATTATGTAACTGTTTTGAAATATTTAATTCTGCTTAGATGATTTAGTTCTTTCCTCTTTGCTTATAACAAGAATGAAGAACAATGCCGTTAGAGGCTGTGTATATGTAAATTTATCATTTTAAGGGGAGGAGGGATCTGGCACATGATATCGTAAGATACTCTGCACTGTGAAAAAAAAAGTTGCATAGGTTCCGTTTTGGAAACTGCAACTAATTGCCTTTTTTTGATACGAATAGATCCATTTTAAGAGTGAAACTTTTTATTTTAAGAATGATAAATAGCTGAAAATACGGATAATAGCAAAAAGATTTCAGATCGTTTTTGAGATGTTCCGTATTCAAAACGGAATAAAATGAAACCTGAAATTTCTTTTCAAAAATCAAACGTTTTGCTTCAGATGTGAAACGTTTCTAATAATTTTTACAGTGTAGGGGGAGGGGAGTTTGTCTTTTGATATCGATATCTTTTTTAATCCGATTTTTTTTCTCTTTTTATTTGTAATATGGTCTTTGATTCAAAATAACATGTTATCTGTTTTTAGCCTGTTGTCTTTTTTATGAAAGTACTAAGTTATTATTAAAATCACTAAATTATTATAAAATTGTTTGCTTTTAAAATATGGAACACCTCAATATTTTACATTTCTGTTCTTCTTCATATGTGTATGCATACATAGTGGCTGCTCCATATGTTTATATGCAAAGCATATTTGAAACGAAACTTCTTTTTGATAAATAAAACAGAAAGAAAATGAATGTTGTCCAGTTGCATTTTTGGCATGAATTTCTATTTTCTCCCCTTCACCTCGCTCCTTCGTACGCGGTAAGTGCAAGAAGACATTATTACTATTAAATGCATTATGTAACAAAAAAACTGTTATAAAATTATTTTAAATAGTAACTATTTCTTTTGAATATTGTTTGATGTAAAGTTATTTCATATATCAAGTGATACTTATCAAAACCTAAAAGTTTGGGTCTGTTTTTATAAGAATCTTAATTTTTCTACAGATATACATGCTATCCTTTTAAAAATGAAAACAGTTTATTACAATAACGCACTAATCATAATCCGCTGTTTGAATGATTTTGTTATAATAGTTTTGACAGGGTTATTCAAAATATTTTCGTTCTTTTTCAATTTGTTGACGGTCTCCTATGAGATTTCGATAAAAAATCTCCGCAGAAATATATGACCTGCTCTATTTTGTTTACACACCTGGAGTTTCAGCATAAATCCTCCTGTATTTTTCCAGATATTTATAAAAAAACGTTTAAAATCGCATTAATCCGGTCATTAATGGCCATATAATGTATATTTATTTATCATATCATTACGGCTCACGCACACTTATTTCTTTTTCTATAATAAGCCAATTCCACTCAATGAGATTTGGTAGTGATATTTCAAGAGCTAAATTGCCTCCTAAATCTTATCACATGTCTATTATGATTCCACTTTATCTACAAAAAAAGAGATTGTCACCTTTGTGCACTCAAATGTTGTGCTATTTTCTTTTGACACTGAAGATAATTCCAGACTCGAAAATCTGGTTCGTGTCAATCACAAATTGAAAAGAATAATCGGAACACTTGATTTCAAATACTATTTACAATGTACTATTGTTGCATAATCTGTTGAATATTTAAAATCTTGATGCTAAATTTCTGTGATCCAATCAAAAGTTTTCAAAGATTCTTAATTTTAAATTTACTCTACTTCAAGTGATTAAATTTTATAAATGGTAGAAACACTGCAGGTGCATTTATATGCTTTACCCGATGGAAATTCGTAAATTTTTCAAATGAACTTTTTTAAAAGCATTTTGTAGTCATAAAAAAAAAAAAAGGTGAATCTTAACAAAAGAAAGAAGCTAAGATGGACATGTCACAACGTTTGCTGGTCGCTCTGATGTCTCGACACCTGAAGAAAGTTATAAAACATGAAAAGAGTCACCTGACCGTATAAGTTGTCTCGCGGAAAAGAAAGGTGATCTGAAGTTAAATGAAATTGAATATTTAAGGTTCAACCAGGCAAATGATACGGATTGCAGTGTCTTTGTTTCGGCCATGCTTACCTTTTATCTTTTACTACTTATTTCATCAAATGTCAAGGTCATAGGTAAATGTCATTGACACATCCCCCACTTTCTTCTGTTGAAACGGCCTTTCCTTTTGCTGATGGCCACAGAACGGTTAGAAAAGAAAGGACATTTGACATGTTTATGGCTTTCGTAGAAGAACATAAAAAAAAGCCGCACTAAACCTAGCTTTTTTGCTTTTCTTAAAAACCATGTGACCTAGATTTGATACAGTTTTCCTACAAGGTTTAAATTAACGTCTAGTACCCATAATTTTTTTTTATAATTTTATTTTCGGTAAATTCGAAAACAGATGGGAAGGGGAGGACAGGGAGGACATATTTTTGCGGAACATTTTCGACGATGTCTCGGGAAATATAAATCCTGTTGCGAATTCCTCTCGGACTAAATGATTAGTCCGGTAGCGCTTGAGATGAAATTCACCCTCTAAACCAATCTAAGTGATTAAATAAAATTTATTTACAAAAATGTCTTGTTTAAAATGTAAATCAGTTAGTATAGCATGTTTTTTTAGAAGTGGGTTCTGTATCTGGCGCGTATGCCTCCTTGAACACAGAAAATCTCTGAGAAAATCAGATTATTGAGTTTGCAGGCAAAAGATTAAACAACTTTTCTTGGTTATAGACACGAACGTCACCATGGACCTCGAATAATTTCCGCTCTTTCCGTCCTCACTGTATAAGGAGATTTTCTCTACGGAACTCTCACTGGGCTGCCTCTCAGTTCCAATTTTTCACACCAAAACCGTCTCTTGTCTTTTCGTGTCCTTCCTCGAAAACAACTCGATTAAGGAGGGACCTTGTAAATCACCTATCAGAAAACTCACACATGATGTCAGCCTTAAAGTCCTCTAGAATTGGTTCCCTAAAAATGCTGAGATCACACACAAGCTACTGTGAGAAAAACTAACACATTTCGCTCTTCCAGATAAAAGCATTCCGCGGCCTCTTTTGACAAATTGCAAGAAAGATATATCCTGTCTAAACCAAAGTGTTCTCTTGTCAACGAAAACCTCAACCTGGGTGGTCAAAATATCTAAGAAATAGTACAACGATGAGTTCCCACGTATGCAATTCAATCTGTAAAGTTCAATTCTTTACACTCCTAATATTTAATTTAAAAAAAGTATATTTGAGTGCGGCGGCGTTACGAGAGATTTTTTACGCAATACCAATCCCCCCACCACACCCATGATATATATCCACGTATAGAAAAGTATTTTTATTTTCAAGTAACTTAATTAGCCGCCTTTACATTTTTTCGAAATATATTTGTGAATGGTTAACAATCTCTAAATACGTAGATCAATAGCCTTTAATACTTCTGCCTAATTTGAACTTTCGACGTTCCATAGTTTACAAGAAAAAACGGACTGTAAACAAACGTGTGATCTTATAATGGTTCCGTTTTCATTTTTTAAGCACACGGAACCCTAAAAAGAAAGAAAATGGCTAAAGACACTTTTCAAATCTGCAAAAACCTGAAAATTACATATTTCTGATAAATATTATCAGTTTTGATACAAAATTGTGATGTGAACGAATTTCCCTTTTTAAAAAATCTATTCTTGGGCAATTATTACAAAATTATTTGCAAATTTACAAAACTTTTTAATTACAAAATTATTTAATTTGACAAAATGTCAGAAGTTCTTTTTACCAATAAGGATGTGAAACTGCTCAGATGATACATAAAACTTTGGCATGGAAAATGAACTCCCTTTTTCAGTTTTTAAATTTACGAATTCCCTTAATTAAATTGTGAGACAATTGTGTTCAACAAAGCTTGAAAAATTTGATAAATAATGCATTTTTTTGAAGACATATGTAAGTTAAAAGACAGCATGAATTTTAAAGATTAATTATTTATACTAACCTACAACTCTAAGTCTTATATACAGGGTAAATCTAAGCTCTTGGGTAAAACTTCAATGGATAATAGTACGCATGAAAACAAATAATATTAATTAGGGAATTAAGGGTCCCAAACGTATTTTAAAGGGGATAGGCGTAATTAAAATTTAGAGTTCAAAATTTCAAATGATTATAAAAAACGGAAAAATTTGTCAATTAATTTGCGGTTCTGACTTAAAATATTCTTTATAGCAGTATTTTCTTCAAAATAAATTTTAAAGATAAAGTTAAAAACATGCCGATAGCGAGCGCTTTAGACTTTGAAGTAACGAACAACTATTTTTTACCGTTATTTTTTGCATCTCATTAAATGTTTTCAAAAGCTTAGACTTAAACTTAAATTTTGAGCTCTAAATCTGAATCGTTGGGAGGGGTTAAGTAGCGCAAACTGAACTGTGTTGGACCCCCCCCCCCCCCCCCCGTCGTGAACACTGTTCAGTTTGCGCTACTTAACCACTTTCAACGATTCAGATTTAGAGCTCAAAATTTAAATCTAAGCTTTTGAAAACATATAATGAGATACAAAAAATAGCGGTAATTAAAACTAATTGTTATTTAATCCAAAGTCTAAAGCGCCCTCTATCGACATGTTTTGAACTTTATCTTTAAAATTTATTTTGAAGAAAATACTGACATAAAAATAGTTTAAGCGAAAACCGCAAACTAATTGATCAATGTTTCCGTTTTTTATAATTATTTGAAATTTTTTAACTTAAACTTTAATGACGTCTATCGTCTTCGAAAGACGTTTGGGACTCTTAGTTTCCTAAATATTGTTTGTCTTGATGTGTACTATCATACCTTAAAGTTTTGCCCAAGAGTTTAGATTCATACCTGTATATATTTGAAGTTACAATTACTGGAAAGCAAATTTATTATAATCATGCAAATATACACATAATTTTTTTTTGAAGAAATACGTTATTTAAAAATGTTAGAAATAATAAATTAAACTATACAAGAAAAAAGTTAACTTTTATAGTTATATGTTTTTATTATAATTCCTTAAAATAAAAGATGGAAAAAATGCTCAACAAAATTAACCGAAAAGAACACGATGTGTAAATATTTCTAAGAAGGCATAAATATAATTTTCTCGAGCTTAAAAATTTCAAAACATTTAGATATATGGATGTAGGTAACTGTATCATTCGAAGGCAAAGGCAAAGGGAAAATATCGTATATTATGATATACAATCTGATAATAACATACAAGGTCATTCTTGTGAGATCGTCAAATTATATCCGCTATCTCAGATGAATTGCGGAAGTTGACGGCAAGTACATATTTATGGAAGTCCTCAACCCTTTGAAAAAGAGTTGTAAGCGACTATAAATTTTCTGTGTTATTACAGATGTTTTCTCTTTTAACCTTGCGGAACTGTTTAAATAAAGATAAAAAGATTTTAGAATGTAGCAAAAATTTTAGCTGACTATATAACTTTATCAATGTACTAGGAAAACCCGCGACTTTTCACGCGTAGCTGTTGAAATATGGCAAGTGATATTGTGATATTGAAATACATAGGAAACTAACTACAGTACCCGGGGTTTCCCTGAATTTTAATAATATTTGGTTTTAAAAATCAATTTCAAAATTAAACACTAGTCGTTGGAGGGAGGGGAACACCGTAATACTTACCCATCATGGATATGTATAATACAATATATGAAAATAAAACATGTGTAAACTATGTATAAAATGCATCGCAATTTCAAAATAAAATTTAAACGTATGTTTAAATATATTTAACACATAGTAATGCTCTATTAATGAATTTCTGATGAACCAATTTAGACAAATTATATAAAACGCCAAATTACTCAAGTAGTACCGAATTGCGCAAAAGAAACAGCCTTATAACTCCAAATGTAATAATCGTATTAACTAAAAGTTTACTGCGTCGGATTAAGCGTCTTATGTCCAATTAAAATATATACTTAAATTGAAATTTGAATGAAATACAGGGTCATGAAAAATCGAAGAGTGTGGAAAGTAGGATTACAAATATCTTGGCAACTAATTAACCGATCGACTTCGTTCTTTATGCAAAATTTATGTTATAATATTGGTTTTTACATCCATTCCTTAATATATATTAAAAAAAAATCCAAGAATTTTTATATACCTTTCAACAGAACTAATATTTCGAGAGTCCGAAAAAAAAGTTCTGGATAATCGAGGTTACTGATATTAAATAGGCTTCTTTCTATTATTACATACTACATACACACCGAATTTCAAGTCTCTATCCCGATTTGTTTGAGAGATACAGCGTTTACAAACACAAAGACAGTGTGGTATTTCGCTGAAAAACCTGGCCAAAATTATTTAAAGCATTTTGTGCGTTCTATAGCAGATAAAATGCTTTAATTAAACGTAAAATATATTATTATGATAGAAACACATCATTTTTCGAACAATTTACGCAAATTAATGTCCTACTACCCACCATTCTTTCGAGCATAATCTTCCATGTCATCCTCTTCAGAATCGCTCGAAAACTAGATTCTGGCAATAACAACTCTTAAATAAAGATCGAAACAAAAAAGTAAGCCATTAAGTACATTTTTATTGAAGTCTATGAGCAAGTCTTTTCTTGAAAAGTTTTGACTATATGAACGAAAATGCATGTTGCCGGCTTCAGCCGCCATCTTTAATAGCTGCCGAATTGGGTGGTATGCATGTTCTTTAATAATAGCTCCGTGATTCAAAATTTTGTGTAATGTGTGTGATACTGGGTCCCAACCGTAAAGATTTACACAAAGGTTAGAAGTGTTATTCGCAATTCCTTGAAATTTTTTAGTATCTATTTTATAATCACTAGATAGCACGTCTGGAATAGCTTTTAAATAGTGCATTAATTTTATCTCAATTCCTGTAATTTAAGCTAATATTTCTCGATCTGAAAAAACTTTTTTTTGAGGTATTTCCGAAACCAGCTTTTGCAGTGTGTACCAGTATCGCATCTCAGTTTAAAACATACCTTTAATTAGTTTTTTTCTTTTATTGACAGTCTTTCTCATTTTTGCTTCTTGCAAATCATTTTTTATTGGAAGCTTTTTAATTACAAGCAAGATGTAAAATTGACTCGAAAGATCTGATTCTAACATGGAATATTGAAAGATCGAATTAAAAAAATCAGGATCAATGTCTTTAAATATTTTTAACTTATTAAAATCTTTTTTATGATTGTTTACAAACATAGCATCGCATCGCATCGATGAATTGATTGCTAGTAATAGCATTGCAAACTTTAGCATCGACACTAGTCAGTACTAATTTGAATTGAACTTGTCATAAACCATAAGCAGTGAGGATCTCTGTATTTATTAAATTTTGTGCTTGCTGTTCAATGTATTTTACCTCCTCTTGGATCATGTCATTATTTTTATTAATAAATCTTGTTAGTATGAGAAAGCAAAAGCGTGGATGTGAAGATACAGGGTTCTGCCACGATACTTTTGAAATCCATTTATTTGCTTACTAATCTCAAAGAAGCTAAAGAGTTTTTAAAAGTGTTTGAGTCATTGAAATGTTTAAGTTATGTTTGAGTCAAAGGGATTTTCAGACTTTTGTTTAAATATTTGTTGTGAAGATCTGTCATCACAACTCCATTTGCAGAGGAGTTCTATACTCATCAATTCTGTTTCACTTGCTGTTGTGAAAACATTTTCTATGTATTAATATAGTCTTTGAGTAGTGATTTAAAAGATTTTAAAGTTTTATTTCCGCCATGTTTTCAGTAATGAATTTATCTTTTTGATAAAATTGTTCTTTAGCTCTCTGAAGAAGTATATAGCAAGGAAATACATATTTATTAAATGTTCGGGTGATATTAAAACGATTGTATGTAAAATCTGCTGCAACAAACATGGCCAAAGCCTCAGTTGGTAATAACTTCAATGTACTTAGGTTTGAGGTCTACGTCAAAGAATGAAACTTTTTTCGATATTTTGCTGCCCTTGTTGGTCTGAATGCAATGTCTTTAATAATTTGGAAGTCACGTTATTTTCAAATATTTCGCACAAATTCTAATATTTTTACATGATTTTTTATGGATAGGACAGCTGAGGAGATCTACAACCGTGCTATTTTGTATCTTTTCAATTTTGATTATATGTTTTTATATTATGATAGCATCAATTTCAAAACCGGTTCTAGCCGGCTCCGAAATTTAAAGTAATTTTTTAAGAAAAATCCGAAACTAAAATCGAAAAAGTAGAAATAGCCCGGTTGTAGATTGTCCTCAGCTGTCATATGTAAAAAAAATCATGTAAAAATATTAAAATTTGAGCGAAATATTTGAAAAAAAAAAAAAAAACCGCTTCATAGACTTAACATTATCATCCGGATCTTTTTGAATGACTAGTGTGTACTCTAAAGGGGCAACACTAGTCACAGAAAAAGACCCGGATGATAATGTAAAGTCTATGGGGGCGTTCTTTTAAAATATCTCGCTCAAATTTTAATATTTTTACATGTTTTTTTTGCAAAAGATAGCTGAGGAAGATCCACAACCGGCCTAGTTTTTACTTTTTCAATTTTAGTTTCAGATGTTTAAAAAAAATTACTTTAAATTTCAAAATTGGTTTAAACCGGTTCTGAAATTGAAACTATCATAGTATAAAAAAATATATAAGCGAAATCGAAAAAGTAAAAACTAGGCCGGTAAAATCATGTAAGCATATTAAAATTTGAGCGAGATATTGGAAAAGAACGTTCCCATAGACTTTACATTATCACCCGGGTCTTTTTCAGTGACTGTTGTAGGGCCGGAAAAAAAATGTAAACTGCAAAACTGGGCCACTGTTCCCGAGTCTCCCCTATGTATAAAAAATAACAAAATTCTCAGAGCTGTGCCCCCTCTTATGGGCACATGACTTCCGTCTACTCAGCGCAATGGGTAATCCACCTCTCACAAGACGGAAATAATTTCCAGTGGGAAAATCTTTTACTAAGTATCAAAAACAATTCTATACAGCTGTTTTGGCGACCTATTTATGTAATCATTAATTAATTAATAAAAGATTAACTATATTTCCAGACTATAATAATTCGTTTAATTTTTTGTAACAGGAAGAGAGCCGTTTTTGAAGTGAAAACTTCTTTAGCGGCGCTGAGCACTTTTTGTATGGGTAAAAACTTCGAAACTCGCGTCAGAGTCACGTGATGCTGATCGAAAAAGCGTAAGATCGAGGGGAAGGGAGAGGAACTAGTATCTCCCACTCTTTCTACCGTGCCTGAGTGTGCTGCTCCGTTTAGGCGGCACAGGGCGCTTGCGCGAATGTCCGTGTGTGTTTTTTTTAAGTTATAATTGTATTTAAGTTTAACAACTTATACTGTTAATAGATGGAATAAAACATTATGAAAGAAAAAGTATGACATTGTGCATTGATTATGCTGCAGTTTCCAACTACTTTTTTTCATTTTTTTTATTGTATTTAAATAATAACAACATAAATTGATACCAAATGGAATAAAAAGTTAAGAAAGAAAAAACATGACATTGCACATCAATTATGCTGCACTTTCCAACCATTTTTTTCAATTCCTTAAATTTTCAGTTGTATTTAAAGTTTAACAACTTACATTGTTATCAAATTGAATAAAAAGTTAAGAAAGAAAAGACATGACATTGCTTATCGATTATACTACACTTTTCAACCAATTTTTAAAATTATAATTGTATTTAAAGTTTAACAACATATACTGTTACCAGAAGGAATAAAATGTTAAGAAAGAAAAAATATGACATTGTGCATCAATTATGCTGCACTTTCCAACCACTTTTTTCAGTTTTTTTAATTTTTGATTGTATTTAAATAGTAACAACATAAATTGATACCAAATGGTATAAAAAGTTAAGAAAGAAAAACATGACATTGCACATCGATTATGCTGCACTTTTAAACCTTTTTTTTAATATATATATTTTCACTTGTTTTTAAAGTTTAACAACTTATATTGTTATCAAATGGAATAAAATGATAAGAAAGAAAAGACATGATATTGTACATTGATTATGCAGTACTTTCCAACCAATTTTAAAAATTGTAATTGTATTTAAATCTTAACAACTTATACTGTTACCAGACGGAATAAAATGTTAAGAAAGAAAAAGTATGACATGGCGCATTGATTACATTGCACTTTCCAACCATTTTTCTCTCTCTTTTTTTAAATTTTTGATTGTATTTAAATAGTAACAACATAAATTGATACCAAATGGAATAAAAAGTTAAGAAAGAAAAAACATGACATTGCACATCAATTATGCTACATTTCAAAACCATTTTTAAAAATTTTAATTGTATTTAAAGTTTAACAAAATAAACTGTTATCAGATGGAATAAAAAGTTAAGAAAGAAAAATCATGATATTGTGCATCGATTATGCTGCACTTTCCAACCATTTTTTAAAAAAAATTGTATTTAAAGTTTAACAACTTATATTGTTTGATTACTATTCAATTTGTTGCAAGTTTCAGAAGATACGGTCGTCCAGCAGCAGGAGTAGCTATTTATAAAAGGTTGTTTGATGTAATGGGCATATATTTCCACAATTCATATTAATGTGCATGTGAGGTACACCAGTATGTTTAGTAGTAATGTTTTTGATATCAGTGATATATGTGTTTGTTGTTGCCACTCTGAAAATGAAAAACTAATTGTATTGGTTGCCATTTATATTTCACCGGATAAGTCTTTAAGTGCAAATGAGAATTTTTGTATGAAAATTTATTTATTTGTTCTAAAGAGGCTTCTGCATTACTTCAAGATGGAATTGGAAAGAGATTTGATGATTTGCCGATGATTTTGAGTAGGGATTTCAACATCAACTTTGTGGATGATGAAAATCTACAATTAATTGAATTTTTAAATAGAAAATTTGATTTAACAATGACCAACCATCGCAATCTTAGCACAGAGAGATAAAAAATTACAATTGATGCAGTCATTACAAGATATTTAAATAGAATTGAATCAAAATTGTTTGCTATATATTTTAGTTACCATAAACCTATAATATCAAATCTAGAATATAATGATAATAATGATGATGATGATGATGGAAGAATTGTTGAAATGGGGATGAAAATTCATAAGTTTTATGGGTATTTATTTCAAAGAATACCAACTGACGATATTTCACATTTCATGCATTTGTAAATTTATGTTTTAAGCAATAGATTGCAATTTTTGTATGTAAAATAATATGCATTATTTTTCATGTACAATAGCGCATTAAATGAAAATTGTAATATAATTTTTGTAGCAGTAGTTTATAATAATGAATAAAAAACACTTCATTTAAAAGTATTTTCTGCACAATAAAATATGTCCAGACGACTAAAAAAATACACAGATAATTGTTCAAGTTTTCACTTCTGTCGGCACTCCTGGAGTGCCTTTTTTTTCTTTTTCTTTAAATGGTTGCACTTTGTTCATAAGGGACATTGATGTTGAGAAAGAGAAAGTTAAAAAAACAGTCAGTATGTTGAAAAATTGCTCAAGTTTTCAAAAGGCTATAATTACTAGTCTTAATGAGTTTACGGCCTCAAGAGAAAGACAGTAAGAGTGATGCAGATTTCAAGAATTTTCAAGAACAAAAATATTGAATTCACATGTCATCATAAATTGAATCAATGGCATTGTTATTCATTAAGGATCGGTCGAAACCGAAACCGAATTTTGATAATCTTTCAATTTTTGGCCCAAAACGAAAATGCCCCAATTCAAATCGCCAAAGCAATAGTTGATATACAGGGCAACCTTAAAGAGCTCGCAAACGCTACTGAATATAAGCGAAAATTACTTAAAGGTATTTTATAATAAGTTACGCATTTTTATGCTGAATTGCATTCAATTTACTAAGAATTGGTTGCAGAATATAGATAAAATGAAATAGGTGGTCATGCAAAGAATTGGATACGTGCACGCGTATGAATGATCATTTCTGAGAATATGATTTCTATAGTTTTAAAAGTGTTTTAGAATAAAATAAATTTTAGTTTAATACTGATGTGTAATAAAAGTACAAGGTAAACGACTGGGCTGAACAAAAGTATTCAATTATATTTCCATCTTTTAGTATAAATTGTTGAAAGAGAAATTTCAACCTGTTAGGCATTTTCTTGCGAAACTATATTTTTCCATTATATAGTATGTATATATATCAACCGATATATCAAATACAGGGCTGCTCAAAAGTATTGGAATAGATATTTGGCTATACACAGTAATCTTATTTCCCTAAATAACGAAATTTTGGTAAGGATTTCATGAAGTGTTGGGAAGTGCTTCATAATCTATCCTTAACGCATGATTTTTCTTTCTTGTTATTTATGTTTTAGTTATGAAGAAAACAATGAACATCAGATTTATTAAATATAGTCAACAATATTATGTTTAATATTATTAATTGGTCAAAATTTGCGTAGAATTGTTATTTTGCACGTTTCATCGACGTTACAGTCCCGTAATTACCGTTTTTCAGAATTTTTTGCTTTTCATACACATTTTTCCGGCACTATCACGGCTAAACTATTGATCAGAGAAAAAAACTTCTAGTGCATACAATGTAGGAAATTTTGTTTTCTTTAATTCATACACTGAGGACTTTTATGTTAAATTCATAATTTTGAAGTTATTTAGAAAAAACAAAGAAAACTCGCGTTTTTTGGCAAAAAAAAACGTGTTTCCCAGAATAAATTTTGTTGGATAGTTTTAGATTCGTGTTCAGCGACCCAAAAACCATAAAGGCACCAAATATCAAAACTACACCAAAACTTGCATTTACTGTCTTTTTTGAGCACGAAATGCCCGGACTCTATATTGAAACGGAAATGTTTGGGCGAAAAAAAATTAGGCGAGATATTGTAGAAGAACATTGAATACTTATAAAAGGTTGTTTAAAATAATAATACTAATAATAATTTTACGTTTATCCTTACTTTATATTCTTTTTCTATGTTTTTTAGGTGGCTGACACCTTTATTTCTGAAAGGAACGAAAGGAAATTTGAAACTTTCCGACATTTATGATTGTCCTCACATAGAATCATCTGAGAAAATTGGTACGGTAATGCAAAAGTAAGTATGAATATCCTTAATTAAATCTATGAATTTATAAATTAAATTGGTCAGTGTAATCCTGTTTGATTATTTATAACCGGTACTTAAAAAAAGAAGTCTCAACATTATAGAATTCACTTGAATAGTTTAGTTTTAACTAATCAACTATCAAACTTTTAGGCTGTTCTCAAATGCAAAGGGGTAACTTTGTGGCATAAGTTTTAATTCACTTTTTGTTCGGAAACGTATGAAACTGGCAAGCGTTGTTATTCAGAAAGTATGTAATTGAGAGACCTTTCCATTTTTTGATAAACACAACCGATCCAGTAAAGTACTTTTCAAAATTGACTTTTTAAATAGAATTTTTTTACGAAAACAAAACAAACAAACAAACAAATAAATAAATAAAACAGTCAACGAAGAAAAAAAAGCATTTTGTCATGTGACCAAAAGTCATAACTCTATGGATAATTTATTTATCAAAAATTGGAAACAGCATTTCGATTCCATTTCGAATCCATAGTCAGGTCTGCCAATTTTATCCTCTTCAGACTCCAGAATAATTATTTACTCTACTTTTTTTATGTATTTTATTTAATATTTTATTTATGTTATTATTTATGTACTTTTTTAAATTTCAGTTATGATTTATACTAACAAACTGATAACTAAAAAAGATTGAATAGTGGAAAAAAAATAAAATCTTATTTTTTGAACATAAAATTTGATGATACATGGGGTATCAAAATGTACATTAAACGACAATTTCTTACTATTTTATTTATTTACTTATTTTTTTTTTGCATTGCAAAAACATTAAAAAACATAAAAAAACATAATTAATATATTTTTTTATTACTAATGAAGTTTACAAATGGTATCTTAAAATGCAGTATAATTATTTACGTTTCCATATTTTTGCATTTCGTATATTTCTGCTGCAAGCCATTTTTATATAACACATAGCTCGCTAAAAAAAGTGTTTTAAGGAACAAATCGCTATTTTATTTAGTTCTGCTATGTGTTAAGTTTCATTCACGCCAATCTCTCTCTCTTTTTAAAAAAAACATATTTATATATATGAAAAAAATTGTAAATATGTGTATTTTATAGGATACTTCAGGTCTGAAAAGGTTAAATCTTTACATTTAATAAAATATGCTTTTTTAAAAAAAAATACTAACCGACTTCAAAAAAAGAATCAAGCTTGGCGACAACTTGGCACTAACTCATATGAATGCATAGTTTTAATATGCTTATGATTTGAAAACGGTTGTAACAATGAAAGATAAATTGTGATAAATCATTATTTTTTTTATCAAGCATATTTAAAACTATGCATTCATATGTGTTAACGCCAAACTGCGAGAACAAACTAGCGGCAATTTGCTTTCGCTAATTCTCGAAATCTATCTAGACCCCGACCTTTATTCAGTCTAGATTTCGCACTTTGAAGAAAAAAGATTTCATATCTGTATAAGAGTAATAGTTTCTTTTGGTAGTATCCCATTTTTCGTATTTTTTGGTTATTGTTAAGTCTATTACCCATGTTTATTTATTTTATTTTAATCCTCTCATTTTTAATTCTCGTGACATGTTTTGTATATGATGTAACGTGAAACGAAATTGTATTTTTTAATGTTTGAATATATTTTATTAAAAAGAATGAACGCTTTTAATTGGACAATTGCTTCTAAAAGAATATCCATTTTTAAAGTTTTAATTTAAAAACAATTCTAATCATCAGAATTTAATGAAATTAAAATGGAACCACATGGTTATCTTATACTTTCAAACAAAAAAAGAATTATCAAAATCGGCTAATATTTAGGGAAGTTATAAGTGAACAAGAAATACATACAGTTCGAAATCATAACCTACTCCTTGAAGTCGGTTAAAAATGTTTAGCTCATTGTGCCAGAATATTCCGCGCTTATTGATCAATGAACTTGAGAAAAGAACAGCTTGACAGTCTTTTTGTTCTATATTTCTTCATCGGGGTCGAAAAATAAAATTAATAAAAATAGCTGTATTTGAATTATACAATGAATGCGATTTTTAATAATTTGACTTAAATGAAGAGGATTAAGAGCATTATTTATTAGGGATGCACCGAATTGTGATTTTGGCCAAATACAGAATATTCGACATACAGATAGACAGAATAACAAATATTCGACATATCAAATAGTAAATGTGGGCTGAACACCGAATATTCGATTGGCTTAATAATTTAATATTTCATTATTTTAATAAACAATTTCTATTACTTAAGAAAATTGTTACAAAATATATTAAAACAAAGCATTTTTGACATAAAATTGAGTTTCTGAACGAGGTTTAGTTAAAAAAGATATTAAAAACTTTTGAATATCAGTTTTTTAAGGAATTTAGAATGGTTTGTGACATTATTTTAATAAACAATTTCTATTACTTAAGAAAATTGTTACAAAATATATTAAAACAAAGCATTTTTGACATAAAATTGAGTTTCTGAACGAGGTTTAGTTAAAAAAGATATTAAAAACTTTTGAATATCAGTTTTTTAAGGAATTTAGAATGGTTTGTGATGAGCTCATACAAAATATACATGTTCTATTACAGGCATAATTTCCTTATTTAAATTTCTATTCCTTGGCAAATATTGAAATTTTTCAATTAAAATTTGCAAAAAAAAAAAAAAAAAAAAAAAAAAAAAAATTGAAAAAAAAAATCGTTTTTTAAAAAGTTTATATGATACTCTGAACATGAAAACTGGTATTAAGAGACTATTACACCTTTAGTTATAAACAAGTATCACATAAATATTTTTACTTTCGTCTATCGTAACAAGAAGAAAGTATTGGACTCACGAAGATTTTCGAATTCCGGTTTTTAGCAGATTCACACGCTTTAGGGTGTCAAATATTCCATAAAACATGTTTTTACAAAGTGCCTGCCTCAGAATCAGTCAGTTTGTCTGTCTGTATGTGATACAAATTTTGGAAAGATAAAGTAACAGATTGCATTGTTATGCTCCAGGTACTCTAGCCTTTTTCATGATTTTTTTCAATAACTATACGTCAAGAACTAATTGATGGATTTTCATAAATCACTAGATTCCGTTAGTTTTTAGCTCACAGGCTTATCATAGCCTCAGAGCTTATGTGCCCGTCCGTTCTGTATGTATGTTCGTTCGTGCGTAACGCGATAACTCATGATAAAAATATCGGATCCACTTGAAATTTTGTATGTAGGCATATCCTGATAAGGCGCTTCCCTGATTAGTTTTTGGAGTTCATTCGATATGTATAAGAGGGGGAACGGGGGGCTCATGCCCCTCCCCTTAATTGATATAAATGGGTTTTTCATGCAGAAATAATAGTTTTTGTTCAAAATTTACACATAGGATCTTTCTGATGAAGCACTTCCGTGATTGGTATTAGGTGTTCATTGGATAAATATAAACAGGGGAAATGGAGGAGGTCTAATGCCCCTCCCCTTAATTTATATAAATGGGTTTTTCATGCAGAATTGTCAGATTTCGTTCAAATCTCCGAATAGTTTTGGAAGTTTAATGGTTAAGTATATAAAAGAGGGGGATAACTTCTCTTAAATTATATAAATGGGTTTTTGTTAAGAATTATCCGATTTGCTCTGAATTTTGGATATGGATTTTTTTATGATAAAGCATGTCCTGATCAGTTTAGAGGGTTCAATGATTAAGCATAAAAAGGGGAAAGGGAGGAGCTGTTCCCCCCTCCTTAATTTTTCTGCGAACGGAATTAACTCTTGAAAACATAAAGGTGTAATGTAGAATTAGTATGCGTAGCCTGTGAGCTCAATGCCATTAGTTTAACTGGGCAATATTATTTTTATTTGATATAATATGGTTCTGATTACATTTTGGTGTAAATCTCAGAACAGATAGCGCTGCTATATGGAAATATTCTTGATTATCGCAATAGCTTTCTCTCAAGAACTAATGTAAGGATTTTCATCAAACTTCAGATTCAGTTAGTCCTTGATAATGAGTATCCTTCAGTTTCTGAAGTAATTCGCAAGTATTATTGGAAGTATTAACGAGTATGAGATTGAAAAAAAAATTTGGAATTGCTACATCCGATTGGTTAATAATTAAAATGACTTAAATATTTCATATTGTAACGAAAATTATCACTGTAATGGATGAATTAACTACACACATGCATGCTATTTCTTTCTAGAAATTATTTTATAAGTCATTGTGATGGGGAAAAAAATCAAAATGACTTAAGTATTCACTCAAATTTTGGGTTCTGACAGGAAAGATAACAGGCTATACAAAAGGAATCTGAAAAATATTACACAATAATGTGAATTGCAATCCGTTCCCATAAATTACTTTTTGTTACTGATAAACCCTTTTATTTGCGATACGATCTTTTATCTTTATGAAGCCTTTAAAGATAATTTCGAAGAAAGTATTTACCTTGATTTCATCGAGTCAAGGTAAATATAGTAGTATTGTGGAAAAAAAAAAGTAAATACTAATTCTCGAGTAGAGTTACTAGAGAAACATGAAGGATATTATAATTTATTGCTGTAATTGAATTAATTTACTTCTTCTTAAAGAATGGTGAAACTAGTTGGATGTGTCAATCCCGAAACTTTCTTCTATCTCATAAGTACATTTTAATATTTAAAAAAAAAAAACGTGGTGACCCCAAAGTTACCCACTATCGAATTTCCTCGAACATTTGACCTAGCCTAATGAGATTCTGGTATCCAAAAAACCTAAAACGCAAAATTTAATTAATATTCTGAGAAAATGAGTTTAGTAGTGCCCCATGTTGGGTAATTTATGCTAAAACCTAATAAGCATCTATTGATGTCAAGACATAACAGAATCTGAAATTTGATGGAATTTCGTCCATTAGTCCTTGAAATATAGTTATAACAAAAAATTTGCAAAACGTAGCACAACAACACCATATCTTGAGCAATTTATGCCAAAACGGAAAAAAGCGTCTAATTATGTTATGGTGTAAAAGAATCTGAAGTTTGATAAAATTCTGTGCTTTAGTTCTTGAGATATAGCTAGTTTTTAAAAAAAGTGTAAAATATAGCACAGCAGCACCATCAGTTGAACGATTTATAACAAAAGTAATCATCGTGTAATTATGTTATATGTCATTTTGTAACAAAATCTGAAATTTGATGAAATTCTGTGCGTTGGTTGTTGAGATATAGCTATCGGAAAAATCGTGTAAAATGCAGCATAGCTGCACCACCTGTTGCAAGATTAATACCAAAATGTAATTAGCGTCTAATTATGTTATATATTCTAGTGTAAAAGAAACTAAAATTTGATGAAGTTCTCTGCATTAGTTCTTGAGCTATAGCTATCGCAAAAATCGTGCAAAATGTAGCATAGCAGCGCCACCTATAGGGCAGTTCACACCAAAACCTTATCAGCGGCTATGCATCTCAAGGTATCGCGGAATCTGAAGTTTGTTGAAATTCTTTGCGTTAGTTCTTGAGATATAGCCATCATGAAAATCATGAAAAATGTGGCATAGCAGCGCCACCTGCTGGCCAATTTACACCAAAACTTAATCAGCGTCTATGTATATCAAGGGGTCACAGAATCTGAAGTTTGGTGAAATTCTGTGCATTAGTTCTTGAGATACAGCAATCTTGAAAATCATGAAAAACGTAGTATAGCAGCGCCACATGCAAGCCAATTTTCACCAAAAACCAATAGACACTAATTCATATCAAGGTCTAACTGAACATAAAATTTTATTAAATTTCGAGCATTAGTTCTGGAGATAGAGCGCCCACAATTTTTTTGTCATATACAGACATACAGACTCACAGACAGACGGACAGACTCACAGACAGACATTTTCTAAAAATAGTCAAAGCGTGTTCAGGACCTTCTAAAACGTATAAATCCGTCGAAAACCGGAAGTCGAAAATTTTCATGAATCCAATAGTTTCTTCTTGTAAAGATAGAAGAAAGTAAAAAGAAAGATACTTTTGGGTTATAGTGGCCCTGAAAGATGAATCGCTAAGCAAATAAGCTTTATCGCAAAATTATAAAGCATAATGATATTTTAATAATGTGTGATGTATATATGACATTTTATGATGCATATGGTTTATTTATAACAACATACATATAGTATGACATGTGTATAAGATGCTTATGATCTATACACTATATGGCCAGAAGTAACCGGCCACTTGCGATTTTAGACGTTTTATTAAATATCTCGACAAATACATGAGCAATGGTTCTGAAACTCCAGGTGTGTAAACATGTTAGTACAGGACAGGTAATATATTACCGCGAAGGTATTTTTCCGACATCCTATAGAGGACCGTCAATAAATTGAAAAATAAAGAATACCTTTTGGATAACAATATCAAAACGAATGTAGCAAGAGCGTTCAAACTTCAGATTATGATTAAGTGACTCATTTTAATAAATTGTGTTCATTTTCATGAGGATAGCACGAATACACGAAAATAAAATAAGGTTTTTTTTTTTTTTTTTTTTAAATAGCCCCAAGTTTTGCCAAGTTTTTTGCTTAGAATTGACAGAGTTCTTTATAAAAAAAAGTGTTATTTTCGGAAAATATGACTAGCAATATTGTACACAACGCCCTGTAGTCAGAATTAAAAAATAACAAAAAATATATGATGAGCAGGTTTACTAGATAATATTTTACTGCGCTTGCGTGAAAGCAAGCAAAACATAATTTGCATAATGTGTTAGCCCAATGTATAGAGCAACTTTTGTGAAAGTCGCAAAATGGACTTGGTCTGCTATGGTTGCAAGCCAGGCCTTCATATTTAATTCACTATAAAAATAAATTTACTTAAAATACATTTGGTAATTAAGTTTTTTTAAGTTTACTAACCATATTTTATTTAATTTTGATATATTTGACGTGTTCATCGATTTAAAGCTAACTTCGATTCAACGATGATTTTTTTGAGACCTTTGCAATCTTTAATTATTGTTCTACTCTATGTCATATTTTATTATTGATGTAACAGCCTTTATGTACTTTTTGTACTTTAGAGAATGGGACAAAGAACTGAAAAAGCAAAAAGAAGGGAAACAACCCAGTTTGATCAAAGCCACGATACGAGCCTTTGGTTTGAGATATTGTCTTAATGGATTATTTACCATGGTAGAAGTAAGTTTCGAGCTTATTTTATTTTGTTGTTTTATTCTTTTCCTGAAACTATTTTTTTTTAATAAAAAACGTCATTTAAAATTATCTAAATAACAATACTATCTTTAATATTCTAATTTACTCAGGGCTGCGAAGTCGGTGGGGAAAATGGGCGACTCCGATTCAGACTCCTACTCCTTAAATTTTAAGGATTTCGACTCCAACTCCGACTCCGGGCTGTCTAATATACCTATATAATAATAAAATATTAATAAAATATATATAATAATAAAAAATAAAAAATAATAATAAAATGTTACTGCTGATTAAAATTATGAGTGAACGTAAGAAAAAAAAGGCAAAAATTTCAATATTTCGGTACTAATTCAATTCTTTAAGCTTTAAAAGAAGAAAAATATGTTCCTTTTACTAATTTTTAAATTTCCCGTCCCACAAACCTTAAAAATCCAACTATCGAAATCTAAAGAAAAAACAGAACAAAAATTTTACTATTTTGGATCCGTGTACTTAAAAAGTGGAAATCGTTGAAATTTCTATGTTTATATGTGTTTTCCACAGCAGAAAATTTTCGGTGGGAAGGAAAAAAAAAAATAAATAAAATAAAATAAAGATGAAAATTTTACCAGTTTAGAAATAATTTCGAGTCTACTAGAGTTTTTAATTAAAAACAGTTTTCATCCACAATGTACGCCGAGCAATACATTGAGAATCTTTAAAATGAGTAGCCCGATATAATCCAAATATAACAATAATATTTTCTTTTATGAATTAAAAATTACATATAAATGGTTTATTTTCTCTTCAAACTATCAAACAACAACAACAACAAGACCCGATTTGGAATGGGAGTCTGCTTTTTTTTTCTTTTCTAACCGATGACCAGGCCCCTACCTGCCCAGTTATCTCAGCTTAATGGGTTAGATACCCGGTATCGGGGCGGAAGATCGTCTAATTGCCGCTTAGTGGCAATAAACCTGATTTCTTTGCTTCGCATCCCATCATTTCTGCAGTACTTGTTTGTCATTGAGCATACTTTGTTTCGCCTGTTATTTAATGTTACATCCTGTTGTTTGAACTGCAAATGGCTACTCAAGTTGGTCTCGTAATTTAGAAACTTGAACAGATGATGAAAGAGTCGGAGTCGGCTTTTTTTTTTTCACCTACTCCAACTCAGCTCTTTTGCTCAGAAATGGGTCTGACTCCAACTCTTACTTAACAACTCCAACTCTGACCCCGCGGCCCTGAATTTACTAGTCGACTAATATGTAATCTATTTTTAGACCCAAATTAAATCTTTTATCCCTTTATGTCCCAAATGATGAATTCGTCGAAATTTTCATCGTCTAAAGCATTTTTCGCGAACTTTTGAAAGTACATTTGAAGACTTACACAATCATCTAACCTTTTATCTACTGAATTATGAATTCATGTAAATTTTACATTCTAAAGCATTTTACTTTGTTTAAACTAAATAAAAAAGATTTACATAATCATTTA
Source organism: Maratus speculifer (assembly GCA_964019185.1). NCBI lineage: Eukaryota > Metazoa > Arthropoda > Arachnida > Araneae > Salticidae > Maratus > Maratus speculifer. Next base: position 187,346,238 of record OZ025290.1, read on the forward strand.
ATAAATGTTTGAAGGATTTTAGAAGGATTGAAGAATTTAGAAGGATTAATTAAATTTGAATTTACAGGGATTTTTTGCAATTTTTATAACCCCACTCAAATCTTTCATTTTAAATTGTTTTCTTAGTATTTTGTAGAATTATAAAATCTATAAATATGATGTTCTTACAATATAAATATAGAAATATTTCCGAATTGAAAAATCCCCATTCCCCTCCCTCAGCTCCAAGAAAGCTGAAAAGATACGAAGGCAAAAGAAATGATCTTTTTAAAAATATTTTTGTTTTATGTAACCAATAATGCTTTTGGAACAAGATAAAGAAATGTATCTGAAACTCATTCTAAACAGTATTACAACTAATCGACATATTAAAAGAATTTGATAAGTAATTTTTATGGTTACTTATAAGTACCGTCGGTAGATAAAGGGTTAAAAAATATGGTGAAATATCGCTGCTTTGATTGATCGATGGCATTTTACTTCTTATAAATGTTTCAATTCCAATTTTGTTTTTGAATCCCTGAGGTTTTTCGATTTATTTATTTATTTAAGATTTCAAATCCGCCTGGAGACATTTGTATCTTTTGTACTATTTATGATTTTTTAAATATGATCTAATAAGATATTATTCATTTTTATATGAACTTGTTATTTCATTTAATTAAACAATGCTGAATAATATTCTAACTGCGCCGTGAAAAAAAAAAAAAAAAAGTTTTATTTGGCGGCAACAACAAAAATTCATCTAATCAGTGCCGTGCGAAAGGGTGTCCCCCCCCCCCTTCTCAGCCCTAAGTTTAGGGGTCGCCAAATTTATACTACCAATGTCATTATTTGGCCTGTCACAAGAAAAAAATGGGGGGGGGCACCAAATTGAAACTTTGCCCCGGGCGCATTTTTCTGTTCACACCCCCTTACATGTATCAGACACTTATTTGCACTGTAAATTAAAAAAATAATCTATCAGGTTACTAAGAAATGTCTGGGATTGCCTAGAACTTTTTATGTAACTGCAACACGGGCCATAAATAAAATTTTTGTATGATTTTTGTAATTTTAGTAGATTTTTTTTGTAAAAACATAAAAAACCCATAAATTGTCATGCTGTTTTGAAACAAGTTGCATTAAAAAGAGAATATTTTCCCCAGCACGATGGTTTAGAAATTTAACATGTGCCATCTTTAGACTTTTAAAAAATGGCAATAAAATCGAAATTTATAGGTCAAGTTTTGTCAGCATCAAAATAAAGTCAGCTTTACTTACAGACTTGCTTTGTCTTTCATAACAAGGATTTAAACATTCTTTAAAAATCGTTATAATTTGCTTGTATGTTAAATTATTTGCAATAGTAAAATTGTTAAAAAAAATATCTTGAGAAAGTTGCATTAGCATTTCTTCCATTACTGAAGCATAAAATAATATTTAGATAGGCCAATAACTTACAGCAATAGGTCATTCACCGTTCGTATTCAGAATGTTAACCACGAGAACATGGAAGGATTTCACTGATTCTTACTTTTGAACTAACAACAAACTGTGCGTTCTTATTTATATAATTACGAACGCACTTAAAACTGTACTAAAATCGAAATTTATGGGTCAGGTTTCATCAATATCAAAATAAATTACAGACACCTTTGTCCTTTATAATAGGGATTTAAACGTCTTTTAAAAATCGTTATAATTTGTTTGTATTATAAATTATTTATAATTGTAAAATTGATTACAAAGAATTATGTTGTAGAATTTACATCAGCATTTGTTCCATTACTGACGCATAAAACAAAGTTCAGAGACCAATTACATACAACGATAGGTTATTAACCGTTCATTATCAGAATATTAACAACTACAAGAACATGGAAAGATTTCACCGATTCTTACTTTTTAAACTGACAGCGCATTTTGTCTGTTAATATTTCGAAGGTTTCGGTCAAACAAGGTGCTTTTCAGGGTTAATCGCAATATTTTACATAGAATCAACGTAAATGTATGAAAGGTTGAATAACTTTCATTTTCATCAGAAACAGTCCTACCCAGCTAATCCGGATTAGGCACGTTCATGCATCGTTGAACAACCACCAGTTTTCTTCTTTGCGAATAGTAAATTAACTTTATATAATATATGTCGCCTACAAATAGATAAAATCTTCCTCTAGTTGTGAATTTTTGCAATAAAGTGTAATTTGCACTACGCTACAGTGAATCTGTGTAATAGATACACGGAACAAAACGCATAGCTGCCTTAAAACTGTAAACGATTTGTTTGGCGTTGTACAAGTCTACATAATAGAGGAAGAAACACATTTTTAAGTCAATGGCTTTTAGTACTGTTCTTGGAAAGCAGATTTATTTTTCGCAACCTACAGGAGCTCTTGAAATATTTCATAAATACAGGATTTCTCCAAAATACTGAAACGTGTTTTTATTTTATATCTATTTTAAATAAGCTGGCAATTTAAATTGCAAAATTATTCAACATAAAATAGAGAACAATTGTGCTAATGAAATTATCTTTCCATTAATTTTAAAAAGCTTGCATGTTTTTATTTATTTAGATGACCTCTTTGGACAAAATTAGCTAATTAGTATTTTTTCTTTTGATGTAACAAGGTCATTACAAAAAAAAAGTGATTAATAAATGATTATTATAATGTCCTTTACAGTTTGATCCATGGGTCCAAGAACTGCCATATATCTATATATATTCGCTTAAAACTTCTAGGGATAATTAGGACCACATTTTGACAAATTGAACTTTGGCAATTAATTGCCAGAGTATGAAATGGACTACATGCTAATGTTATGCATAATTTTTCACAGTTAATAGTTGTCTCTTGAAATGTTAAAAATTTTTTTTTTTTAATGTACCACCGTGTTACTTGGAACAAATGTCTTTTTCAAAAACTAACTTTTCAGGGGTCGCAGCGTCCCTAAAATTTTTGCACTTTTCTACCAATATTTTAAATAAAAAATTTTCGAGTCAGATTCTTTTAACATTTAGATTGAAATTCTACGATAAGTATTGTCGTTTTAAAATTGTGGTAGGAAAATGTGAAAATTTTAGGGATGCTGCGACCCCTGACTTTTTAATCAGACATACTTTCTCTCATGCTTTACAAGATAGAATGTCATAAGATTAAAAGTTTTCGGTGTTTGATTTAAAGCAAGATAATATCGATTTTATAACTACGACTGTTTTCACACATACAGTATTTGAAGGTATAAGTACGCTGAAAGAAACGTTTTTTAAGGAATTTTCAATATTTATATATTATACACTGAACACTAAAACAAAATGAAATATAAAATTTTCTATTAGGCATTCATAGCTATGTTGTATTCCTAAAAAATTAATTTTTAAATTAAAAAATAATATATATGTTACAGGCCAAACCCGATTTTAGGCCAAACTAGATTGGCCTAGTCCAAACTAGTCTATCCTAACGCCCATCGGATAAACTAGTTTTTCCTAGGCCAAACTAGTCTATCCGAACGCCCATCGGATAAACTAGTTTTTCCTAGGCCAAACTAGTCTATCCGAACGCCCATCGGATAAACTGGATTTTCCTAGGCCAAACTAGTTTGGCCGAACGGTCATTAGGATGAACTAGTTTAGCCTGCTATTCATTGGTTTGAATTAGTTTATCCTAGGCCGAACTAGATTGTCCTAGGCCAATTCAATTTGGCGTGATTTTTTTTAAATTTAAGGACCGCCACGACGCCATCTTTCTAGTTTTGATCTAATTAGCCTAGGCCAATGCAGTTTGACGCGATTTCAGCTCACAGACTATCAAAGTATGAGAGCTAATGTGCTCCATGCATCCAACCATGTAACCATGTACGTATGTATGTACGTATGTACGTACGTATGTACGTACGTATGTACGTAATGCGATAACTCCTGATAGAAATATCCAATTTGCTTCAAAATTTGGACATAGATTTATCCTGATAACGAACTTTCCTGATTAGTTTCAGGGGTTCATTGGATAAGAATAAGGGAAGGGGAACAACCGCACCCCCCTTCCCACTCCTTAATTTCGTTAAGTCAGTTTTCATGCAAAAGTATCAGATTTTATTAAAATTTTAGGTACAATATCAGTTTGATAATGTACATCTATGATTAGTTGTGGGTGTTCATTGTTTACATATAAAGAAAGGAGGAATGGGGGGTAACACTCTTAATTTATGTAAATAGATTTTTCAGGGATAATTTACCGATTTGTTTCAAATTTTGGATGTAGGTTTCTTCTGATAAGGCGTTTACCTGATTAATTTTGGGGGTTCTGAGTTTAAATATAAAGATAGAGCGGATTATTTTTTCAATCGGATAGAAACTTTTGGTTTTATGAAAAGATTTTTAAATCGTAACAGATATCGGTTTTCACACACATCACTTCACGCGAAATTGTTCATATTAAAAAGGTAAATATCCGAATCCTTTTAAAAATAAGAAAAAGCATAAATAAAGCATGACACTTGAAATTTAGGATACGGCGGGGAGGTAGATTAAGGGGATGCTAGATTTTTTTTAAAAAGCTCAGCGTTTTTTTAAATTTTAGCTGCTATTTAACCAATTTTGTGAAACTTTTTGAAACATAATATAACATGATGTTAAATATTTCAGAAAAAAGATGACGCGTCAAATACCACTATTTTCTATTAGTAATTTTTGTAAAAATGTTAAATTTTTGTTGGAATTGTTGAAACTTTGTGATAGTTTATAAAATGTGATAAAAAATTGTATAAAAAGTCCCATTACGAAAGGGAAAGAGGGGGGGGGGGAGGCAAACAAAATCAGGAAATGTAACGGAAATTCTAGGTTGATCTATTTGAAACTTTAAGATAGTTTATGACATATGATATAAATTTATAAAAATATATTTCGCATTTAATGCCACTATTAAAGAATAGTGATTTTTTCAAAAATCTCAAATTCTTGTTTTGAAGCACCGCGACATCGAGTAACATATCTACTGATAGATTCTTTAACGGAGTTTTCTTAAGATGCAGTTCTGTTAGTAATAAGGTGCGCTCCCTGGTGATGGAATGTGGAACTAATGCGAGCACCCTGGTGTTGGAATTTGGAACTAATACAACGCGATTTAGGTATTTACGAATGTTGAATCGAAAGCAAAGAAACATTATGATAAATACTTAAGAAAAAGGATTCCGCATCGAAATACCACTATTTTCTAATAGCAATTTTTGTAAAAATGTTAAATTCTTGCCGGAACTTTTTGAAAAATCCGTAACAACGTCTTTCAAATTCTAATTCAAGCTGAAATTTGATGAAAATCTGTGTATTAGTACTATTTCAGATATTTGAATTATCACAGAAGTAATAAAAAAACTGGATGGAAGCGCTACCTATTGAGCCATTTACTCTAAAAACAAAAGAATATTAATTTATATCAGGGACAAACTGAATTTGAAGTTTGATGAAAATCCGTGCATTTCTTCTTGAGATATTGCGATAATCATGAATAATGCCACATAGCAGAGCCACCTATTGCACGATTTACTCCAAAAACTAAAAAGTACTTTTGTACTTTTTTATATCAAGGATAACAGAATCTGGAGTTTCATAAAAATCCATGCATTAGATCTTGAGATAGAGCTATTGCAATAGTCACGAATAATACCGTATAGCGGCGCTACCTTTCAAGAGATTTACTCCAAAACTACAGAATACTAATTTATATCAGGGACTTACTGAATCTAAAGTTTGATGAAAATTCGTGCATTAATTCTTGCAACAAAACTATTTCAGGAATCGGGAAAATTGAGCACAACAGCGCCACCTATTGAGCAATTAACACGAATACGTAAAAAGATTTAGTTCCTATCACGGATTTACTGATTCGGAAGTTTGATGAAAATCCGTAAATTAGTTATTGAAATAGTGTTAATACAAATCAGTAAAATCGCACTTTAAAAGCGCCATCTGTTGAACTATTTACATGAAAAAGTAATCAGTATCGATTTATATCAGGGACTATCTGAATATAATTTTTTATTAAATTCCGTCTATTACTTCTTGAGATACAGCTATTGTGAAAATTGTGAAAAATGCAGAATATCATAGCTATCTTCAGTGATTTACTTCAAAATAAAAACAACACCAACTCATGTCATGGACGAACTGTATCTGAAGTTCGATGGAAATTTGATTGTATTAGCTATTAAGATAAAGCTGATGCGTAAATCGTAAAAAATGCCAAACAGTACTAACAAAACTAATCAGCAACAATTTAGATCAGAGACTACCTGAATATAATTTTTTATTAAATTTCGTGCATTAGTTCTTCAGCCGCGTTCCCACAGACTGCGGCAGCGTATAGCAGGTGTACTGCACGCGTACTGCCGAATGCGCTCTTCCTTTTTGAATGAACTTCGAAGCGAACAAAATTTAAATCGTAGCAAGCATGCTGAGCACGCACCACCGAATGTAAACCTCCTTTTCGAAAGAACCTCGAAGCGAACGAAATTCGAACCATATCCCCGCTGCCCACGCCAGTACGATGGCGGGCGAAGCCAGCAAGTTTTAACTAAGCCACGTTACATTAGTTCCTCATTCCAACACCAGGGAGCGTACTCTATTATTAACAAAACTGTATTTGAATAAAACTCCGTTAAACAACCTATTAGTAGATGTGTTACTTGAGGTCGCGGTGCTTTAAAACCTAGAATTTCCGTTATATTTCCTGATTTTGTTCGCAACCACATCCTCTTTCACGCCGAAATGTAACTCTTTTTTTTTTTTTTTTTTTTTTTTTATAAAATTATATCATATGCGATAAACTATCAGAAAGTTTCAAAAAGTTCCAGCAAGAATATAACATTTTTACAAAAATTACTATTAGAAAATAGTGGTATTTCGATGCAAAATCCTTTTTCTTAAATATGTATCATCATGTTTTTTTCACTTCGAAGTTCGTTCGCTTCAACATACGTCCGTTTCAAGATTTTATATAAAAGAAGGGGCCCGACAGCGGGCGAAGCCGACTGGCTTGAACTAAATCGCGTCCAAATTCCAACACCAGAGTGCTCGCGTTATATTAGTAACACATTAGTCCGTTATATTAGTCCTACATTCGTACGTACATGGTTACATACACACACACAGAATTTGCGAGCACACTAGCTCTCAGGCTTTGATAGTCTGTGAGCTAAAATCGTGTCGAATTGCATCGGCCTAGGCTAAATTAGATCAAAACAAGAAAGTTGGCGCCGTGGCGGTCTTTAAATTCAATAAAATCACGCCAAATTGAATTGGCCTAGGACAATCTAGTTCGGCCTAGGATAAACTAGTTCAAACCAATGAATAGCAGGCTAAACTAGTTCATCCTAATGACCGTTCGGCCAAACTAATTTGGCCTAGGAAAATCTAGTTTATCCGATGGGCGTTCGGATAGACTAGTTTGGCCTAGGAAAAACTAGTTTATCCGATGGGCGTTCGGATAGACTAGTTTGGCCTAGGAAAAACTAGTTTATCCGATGGGCGTTAGGATAGACTAGTTTGGCCTAGGAAAAACTAGTTTATCCGATGGGCGTTAGGATAGACTAGTTTGGACTAGGCCAATCTAGTTTGGCCCAAAATCGGGTTTGGCCTGTAACATATATATTTTTTTCAAAATAACATGAAAAGTAAGCAACGGGGGGGGGGGGGATCCGTCAAAGTTCATATGTTGTTATAGAAGAAAATTTTATTAACATTGAAAGCGTTGAGGCCTGATTAGACCTAAGACATGAAATCAAAGTTAAAATTTGTTGCATTATAATTCACAATTTGATTTGTATAGAAAATAAAATTTTCAATCCTATTTTACCTTAATCCAAAAACTCTATAATTCTGTTTACCTCGAAAATTTTATTTCTGAAGTAATTAAAATCATGTAGATTATTAATGTTATGTTTTGTCTGTTTCAAAACGCAGCCATTTCCTCTTAAAAACCACCTTTATCTAAATATAAATCCATAGTTATATTTCAATTTTACTATTTTTTACATAAGACCTTAAAAAAAATAATTGCACATATAGGATATTAGTCAGATTTTATAATTAGGATGATCAATTATTTTTATCTCTTACACATTGCCACTGAAGTGTTCCAGACAGTGCCTGATTTACACCAGGGCATTCGGGGCACGGGCCCAGGGCGCCTGATATTCAAGGAGTCCCAAATGCTGCCGAAAGTTTTTCAATTATTGTCTAAAATCTGATGTAGTTTCAATATCTAATGGAATTTTATATTTCATTTTACACTCTATTGTGTTCATATTGTATTTTTACAATGTTGAGCATATTTTGTCTTGAAACATCCATTTATAATTACTTCATTATAATGAATATTAAAAAAATCTTTTATTAATTTAAAAATTCATTGTATTTTTAACTCTTATGTAATCCATTTTTTTTCGTCAGATTATTTGTGGTTCGGTGAGCATATATTGCAGGCAGTAGAGCTCTTAATATTTTAAATAATTGCGGCAAGATGTTGTCGAAAATGTATTAGTTGTTGTATATTTTATCATTTCAGATATGTAGTCTTGTATAGAAAAAAATAATCAACATTCCCACAATTTATTACAAAACATCTACTGATTTAAATTTCATAATTATGAAATAAAATGTACATATATATTTTACACAATCCCACTGTAAATATTGGTAGAAGGGGGCGCCCCACATAAGCATCTGTGCCCAGGGACCCAAAATTTGCAAATCGGTCCCTGGCCCCAAACCCCAATTATGCCTGATTCTCTTTATCCCTATCTTCAGAGGTGGGGGATTTTAAGAAAATCTTACCAGCCGAGGATATATTTCATCAGCCAGCAAGATGCAACATAAAGAAGAAATTTGCCACGACAAAATATAATTGACTGCATAAATAGTTAATTATTGTTACTACAGTGCATTTTCATATTATTTTCAATAAATTCAACAAATATATACAACACGGAAAAGTTGAGTATAGTAATGTTTACATCGTTGTAATTCGGAAATTTGCAAAATATATATAACTATTAAAAAAAATAACGCTTTTTGAACATCTCTATAGCTTGCAGTTTTCAAAAAACTAGCTAAAAACTCACTCGCCCTCTCAAAAAATCCACATGCTAGTGGCGAGTAAAATCATGTATTCTCCCACCCCTGCCTATCTCCTCTAAATTTCCAGATGTTCTTATTCCGGGAATCAAGCATATATTTTTTCCTTTTTTATAAAGACAAAGAATGTTTCAGAAAATAGTCTCAGAAAACATTTTGAGCCAAATTTTCGAGAAAGGATAGGATCATTCCGAGAAGGGATATTTATGTGACCGCAGTCGTTTATAAGTCAAGTTACAATATATTTATAATTTGGGAAAATGGCATTCGCAGTTAGAAATAGTAATTTGTTTTTTATTTCTTGAATTTTTATTTTTGGTCACTTTTTGTCTGTGTTACTTTCATACTTTATAAGCAGTTTGAATAAAAATTGAATAACTATTTCTAAGGCTGTATGCTATTTCTGCAAATTATATATATTCATTTTATCAATATCAATGTTGGAAAATTAAATATCTTTTGTATTCTGCTTGTTATAGAGTTATTGTTCATGAAGTTATTCCATCTATTACTTCAATTATAGTTTTGTCAACAAATAAAAACGAGGAGTAGCAGGCTGGATATCGTCCGGATAGCTGAGTTGATAGAACATTTGCGAGTAATGCCAATGGTCTGTATTCGAAGTCTGGCCTTTACCATTCAGTTGGTTGCATCACCATCATAAAAAAAATCTTAAAAAAGATCATAATTGGCAAACGAATTTTACACAGGTGAAAAAAAAATGAACCAGAAAATTTATTTAATACAACGTATCTTTATTCTATAAGGTACCTATTTCATTTCATTTATTAAGTAAAATTTCTGGCTCAAAATGTTTTTATATCACTTAAAAAAACCCATCTTATAAACAATTTGAATAAAAAGTCAAGCAATTATATGTTTAATTGCAATATATTTATCGCAAAATGAAAAACAGCTGAAAGCAAAACTGAACGTTTCCAATGATCATGCTTGGCGATTTCAGAGTCTGTGACTGTGTTGAAGTATGTGAGTAGGGAAAAAATATGTTTTCGAAAACTACGTTAACCTTTATATATATATATATATATATATATATATATATATATATACACTATCTACCAAAAAGTATTTGTACACTTTCAGTTTTTGACATTTTGTCAAATATTTAAAAATATACTGGTCGGATTCTTCTGGAACTTCAGAAATATAAAGATTATGTTTCACTTTATATCTATTTACATTCATTTGTTAAGCGGGTAATTAGGGGGCCGGCAAAAAAACAAAGAATAATAGAAATATTTGGGATCGCCCTGTACATGAAAATGCACGAAACGACTTATCGCTTTAGAATACAAATATATGAATACAGTAGAATATGTACACTAATTTTTGTGAGAATAGCATGTATATTTATGGCGATAGAGCGATTTTTTTGAAAAATTCAAAAAATTCTGGTATGTTTTTTGTTGATATCATGCTGGGTTTTTGTCCAAATTTAACGCAAATTTCAGAAAAATTGGCAAAATGCAGTAGAAAAATGTAGCGCAATTGGAATATAGATATATTAAATATTTTATGAAATATGAGTAGTTGTATAAAATAATTTTTATCTGCGCATGCGCGAACTAGAAAAACATTTTTTTTACATCATTTAATAGTAAATTCTATGGAGTGACTTATAAAAAAAAATCCAATCAAATATCGTGAAAATTCAAAAAGATATCATTATTTTAGTGAGATGTTTTTACTCTGCTCTCTAAAAAACGGCTGAATCTTAAGGGATTCTCTACAAATTGACATTTTTTAATAACTGACTTTAAAAAAAAACTAGTATTGAATTAATACAATATCTAATACAATATTGCTGCTAATAAGTACTTGACAATTGTGATAGAAAAGAAAAAGAGCTTTATTCACATTCAGGGCCAAAGCTAAGAGAGGGTTGGGGGAAAAGGACATGTACCCCGGGCGCTAGGATGAAAGTGTCCCAAATGTATCTTTCGTTTGGCGATTTTTTTCATGGCTATGTTTAGCATAATATTGTTAAAATTATTATATCTGGGCTATGCTAAAGCATAAAAGAATCTAATGATGATGGCTTAAGGTCCCTGCCCCTACCCGCGAAGATGCTCACGAGCTAATGCTATTCCTATGGGGATGCATTTTTCTAACTCTTTTGCATTTGGACATTTTTAAATAATATGTTTTGCATTGGATAGCGGAAGTCCTTTTCAAGATCGCTCCGTGATTACTTTTTCAATTTTGGCGTAGATATTTTTATAATGTTTCTTTCACTTCCAAAAGCGGTTCTGAAAGTGAAACTAACTTTATAAAAAATATCTATGACTCAAATCGAAAAAGTAGTCAAGGAGCGATTTTGAGAGAAACTTCCGCTATCCAATGCAAAAAAAAAAAAAAAAAAAAAAAAAAAAAAAAAAAAAAAAATTCAAAATTTCAAAATGCGAAAGAGTTATTAGAAAAATGCCTCCCCACAGGAATAGCATTAGCTCAGCAGTGTCTTCGCGGGCAGGGACAAGGGCCTTAAAGATCCTGTTGAAAGTAGAATTTTTTTTATTCGGTTTATAGTATCAAATCGGAGTATTTTAATAAAGCAGAATACGTTATTTTATATTACATTTTTTAAGTTTTAAAATAAGTCGGCTATTAATAAATTGGAGAAATTTTTTTTGTAAATATGCTTTGCGAAGGAGGGGGGAAAGGGGTACCTTCAAAGTCCATGTTTGCCTCGGGAAAAAAAGACTGGTTTTGGCCCTGTTCACATTTAATAATTTGTAGATCCTCCTCGAGAGGCAATTACAGCTGCGACTCTCTTGATCATGCTCTCAACTAGTCCTTGTATTACATTTAATTTTATTCCACTCTGTTTGCACAAGGCAGGTAAGCTCTTTTACTGATTTTGGGCGTGTGTCACCCGCCTTAATTCGACAATCCAACTCGTCCCAGAGGTTCTCTATTGGGTTCAGGTCTGGGCTCTGGGCAGGCCACTCGAGTCGATGCACTCCATTATCAGCATACCAATCCATGCTGGACCTCGCTACATGGCAGCTTGCGTTGTCATCCTGGAAATAACATGGGTCCAATCCATAGTATTGCCACAACGTAGGAAGTACACTGTTGTCCAGTATATTACAGTAGGCATCGTCATTGAGCTTACCATGAATTGGGACCAAGGGTCCTAGTCCGAACCAGGAAAAACAACCCCAGAACATAATTCCCCCTCCGCCAAATTTAACTGTGGGCACAATGCATTCTGGTAGGAGGCGTTCTCCAGGCAGACGCCAGACCCAGACCCTACCATCAGAACGGTAGAGGGTGAACCTTGATTCATCACTCCAGAGAACCTGTTTCCATTGCTGTACAGTCCATTGCTGGCGTGTTTTGCACCAACTTAACCGAGCTGCGCGGTTGGACTTGGTGATTAAAGGCTTATGGGCGGCAGCACGGCCATAAAAATTAAGCAGATGAGCTTCCTTACGGATGGTATTCATGGAAACAACACATCCTGAAGCTTGTTGAAATTCTTGGCGTATGTGTAACATTGGTTGGTTGCGGTTCTTCCGAATTTCTCTAGACAGAACCCGTCGGTCTCTATCTCCCAGTTTCGTCGGTCTGCCTACTCTGGCCACATTCTGACAATCACCATTCAGCTTCCATTTTCTAATCACATAAGCCACAGTCGTTTTGGGGTAATTAAGCTCGCTAGATATGTCGATTAAAGATCGGCCATTTTGGTGGTACCCGATGATCACACCTTTCTCAAAATCAGACAGCTCTGTTCTTCTTGGCATCATGCATGCGATTCATGTCAGTGTTGTTTTCGACACCACATTTAACAGTGGAGAACTTGACGTATTTCAGGATCGCAGATATCGGCATTTGCATAAGAGCCATTATCAATTATGTATCAATGGGTAGATTTGACACAAATGCTTCGATTTTTTATAATTATTTTTATCCTGAAATAGGTTCGTTCTGGTAATTATCTAAGAAAAGAAGTAAATCACCAGTAAAAAACGTAAATGGAGATTTGGCAATTTGCGTAAAATCTGACGTCATTCAACTGCTTTCAGAGACCAATTGAAAATCAGTTCACTCCTATCCACAATAACTTTCTGAATTTCCACGAAATTCGATCGGATTTTTTTATGGGTAGCTCCATCGAGTTGAATATTAAATTATGTAAAATGATAAATTTTATAGTTCACGCATACGCTGATTAAAAAATATTTCATACAAATACTCATATTTTAGAAAACTTTTAATATATTTATATTTCAATAGCACCTTATTCTTTCTAGTACATTTTGCGAATTTTTCTGAATGGGGCTTTATATTTGGTTGAAAATATTGCATGACATAGAACATTTTAGAAAATATTTAATATATTTATATTTCAACGAATTTTGGTGAACTCCCCCCCCTCCCTTTTCTTCTTTGCAAAGCATCTGCAAAAGTATTTGCAAAGAAAATTTTTCTAATTTATTAATAGCCGACTTATTTTAAAACTTAAAATATGTAATATTGATTAAAGTAGTCTGCTTTGTTTAAAAAAAATGATACCTTAAAATCGTGAAACCGAATCAAAACGAAAAAAAAAAAAAAAATCTGCTTTATGTGGGATCTTTATGCCCTCATCATTAGATTCTTCTATGCTTTGGTATAGGAGAAATGCTTTGAATGGGACGATATTGACAATATCATGCTAAACATAGACATCGAAAAAATCGCCAAACAAAATGTACATTTGGGACACTTTCATCCTAGCGCCCGGGGCACATGCCCTTTTCCCCCGACCCTCTCTTAGTTTTGGCCCTGAATGTGAATAAAGCTCTTTTTCTTTTCTATCACAATTGTCAAGTACTTATTAGCAGCAATATTGTATTAGATATTGTATTAATTCAAAACTAGTTTTTTTTTAAAGTCAGTTATTAAAAAATGTCAATTTGTGGAGAATCCCTTAAGATTCAGCCGTTTTTAGAGAGCAGAGTAAAAACATCTCACTAAAATAATGATATCTTTTTGAATTTTCACGATATTTGATTGGATTTTTTTTATAAGTCACTCCATAGAATTGACTATTAAATGATGTAAAAAAAAAAATGTTTTTCTAGTTCGCGCATGCGCAGATAAAAATTATTTTATACAACTACTCATATTTCATAAAATATTTAATATATTTATATTCCAATTGCGCTACATTTTTTCTACTGCATTTTGCCAATTTTTCTGAAATTTGCGTTAAATTTGGTCAAAAACCCAGCATGATATAAACAAAAAACATACCAGAATTTTTTGAATTTTTCAAAAAAATCGCTCTATCGCCATAAATATACATGCTATTCTCACAAAAATTAGTGTACATATTCTACTGTATTCATATATTTGTATTCTAAAGCGATAAGTCGTTTCGTGCATTTTCATGTACAGGGCGATCCCAAATATTTCTATTATTCTTTGTTTTTTTTGCCGGCCCCCTAATTACCCGCTTAACAAATGAATGTAAATAAATATAAAGTGAAACATAATCTTTATATTTCTGAAGTTCCAGTAGAATCCGACGAGTATATTTTTAAATATTTGACAAAATGTCAAAAACTGAAAGTGTACAAATACTTTTTGGTAGATAGTGTATGTATGTATGTATATAACGGAAATGTCCCATACATTTTCCTTTACTAGGGTGTAGCTCTTCATTTTAGTCGTGTTTCAAAAAATCAATGTCACTTAACCGTGACGTAACATATTTTTCAACCTGTCAAAAAAGCGTTTCTGCGGTGATTATCTAATGTGTTATGTGCTGCGGAACTGTAAGTAAAGTGTTATTATGTTTTAAAGTGCATTATATTCTGTTTTACAAGCTGTACAAAATGATGGGCATAGATTTTTTTTTTCGGGATATGACTGGAATTTTTGCTGCTGGCCTCTGCCCGTAATTTTACAGAGATATTTTTAACAGTGTGTATATTATTTATTACAGGAATGTTTCATCCACGTCGCACAGCCTATCTTGCTCGGCTACTTGATCCAGCATTTTTCGAGGATGAGACCCTTACCTTCGGATCTTCTCATCGCCTGCACCGCTGGAGTGTGTCTTCTGGCTGCCATGTTCGTCTTCACTCACCATCCCTACTTCTTTGGAGCTCAGCGCATGGGCATGAGACTCCGGATAGCCTGCTGCACCCTGGTATATAGAAAGGTAACTTTTCTTTTGATACACTATAGTGTGTTAAGAGACACAAAAATCATCAATTTTTTTAAGAAAATTTTATTGTATAATTTTTTTCTTCTTCTGTTTTTAGGGTTTCGTCCATCTGACGAAACCCTATTCGTCTCTGTCTGTATGCCAAAGAGTCCGTATACAAAATTTATATAAATCAGAGAGTTCAAATTTTGTGTACAAATGCTGCTGAATAACTTTAGTCACACAACAAAACATAAGATTTCGAAAAAGATTATTATTTTAATAAAAATATTTTTTAGCATCATCAGTTCATTTTTTATTGTTTTTTTTTCTTTCTAATTGTTGCACGCAAGTTTAAATAGATGTGAAAAATATTTTCCCCTTTCCCTTTACTTTTAGTAGAAATGGTGTACTTCTGTTGCCACGATTATAAAAATTGTATTAAAAAAATAATACTGTTTTACAAAGAAATTAAGATACAGTTTCCAAATACATTGTATTTAAAAGTGCATTTTTATCTCTATACGACAATATAAAAGTTGAAATGTGTAATGTTTAAAAGTTAAAAAAATTGTAGTAGCAAAAAATGCAAAACCGAAATTTAATTTTCAATTTCAAAGTGTCGTCATTCGCAAAATGACGTATGTGTTGCGCGCAGATACATTTGGCCTTTATTATACAGATAGATAATTTGCTTTGATCATTTTTAATTTGATAAAAATAAATAACTTCTTTTTATAATTATTTTAAAATTAAATTTGTTGATGCTACAATCTATGTAAGTATTTAATAATTATGAATTTTAATTTATTAATTAAAAGGATAGGTTGTTTTGGAAAAAATATTAAATGAAGCTTCATGTGCGATCTTCTATCACACTTACCCACTTGTTTATATTTAAAATTATTTTTAAATCATGTTTCTATCTTAATTAGATGAGAAATATTATTTTTTTTCGGTTTGGTTTGTTTTCATAATCCAGCTTTCAAGCAATAGTTCTTATGAAATGAATTCCTGTGAAAATGCGTTTTTCTTCATGATGGAGTTTTCACAATTTCTCGGATTTAAATCGTTATAACTCAAGAACCGTTAAAGAAAAAGGTTTCAAACTTGAAAAATGTCTTCTTTGATTGCTTCACTTTAATTTTGATTCAGCAAATTTGAAATATATATATACATTAATTTTTAAAAATTATTTTAATAAAAGTTACATTTTTTTTTTCAAATTTTTACTTAATATTTTTAACTATTTAAAAATGTAATATTTTTTAGAATATTGAATCAAAATTAAAATTTAGATAGTTTTGTTTATTTTAATGGAAAGTAAATGAAATTCTAGAAATAATATTTTGAGTTATAACGATTTTATATTACTCCAGTTTTTTTAATAAATTTCAAATTTAAAAATCCTTTTAAAAAATGTGAGAAGTTTTATCACGTGATTTTGTTTACGAATAGTATGGTTAATTAGGACGAAAAAATTCTAAAATTTTAACCCAATAAAGAAAAATTAATTTAAAATGTGCCTCGGACCCCCTTAATTTCAGAAATCTTATAAATATCGTCATACCATCTATAATAAGTAATAATTTAAGTAAATTTTGTTATTAATTTATCATATCCTTTTCAGATCTGATGCATCCTACAGGAATATCTTCACAATTTTTTTCATGTATCTATATTATAAAGGCCAAACGTATCTGTGCGTAACGCATAAGTCATTTTGCGAATGGCAACACTTTCAATTTGGTTTTGCAATTTTCGGTACTGCAAATTTTATACTTCTAAACATCGTACATTTTCAGTTTTTACACCATCGTATAGAGAAAAATATGTACTTTTAAATGCAATTTGTTTGAAAATTGTATCTCAATTTATTCTTGACACATTAATTTTTTTTATAGTTTTTTGTACAAATTTTGGAATTGGGGTAACAGAAATACGCAATTTTTCTTAAATTGATAAAAATTGAAATGTGCGCAAGTAAATTTTGAGAAGATGAAACTTATGACGAGTTTAGATTCCACTTGAAATTCTAAAATCATGTCAGTTTGTCAATATATATATATTTTTTTCATACGCATTTATACCAAACATAAGAGCCTCAATTGATAACTTCATATTAATAATTGATCTTTATTATATTTTGCTTTATTTTTATATTTTTACATATGCGATTAAAGTTTGATTTTAATAATTTGAACAACTGAATTTTATAGCAATAGTATTTTTTTTTTAATTTTATCTTTAAATAATATTTGTTTGAGAGTTAGACTGATCATTGTAAGATGCATTTTTCACTGTAGCTAATGTTTTAGGTTTATTATAAATCAATGAAATAGTTTCTACAAACATTTACTTTCGTCGAAATTTGACGGGTTCCACCTTGTATAAATAATGATTAAAAAAGATAAATCCGTGTGAATGGAGCCTGATAGATAGCAGAATTAAACAAAATAGCAATTTGTTTCTTGTACAGTTTTTTATTTTATTTTATTATTTTTTTTTTTTTAGCAATCTATGTGTTACATAAAAGATTTCACTAGAAACGTAAGAAATGTACAAAAAGGAAAACTTAAATAATTTTACTGTGCGCTAAGATACCATTTGTAGAGTCCATTAGTAATAAAAATTTATTAAATATACATTTGTTATTTATTTTTCAATGTTTTTGTAAAGCCAAAAAAGTAAAATAAAAGTTAAAAAATCCTAAGAAATTGTAAAACAATGCACTTTTTGTGTCCCCATGTATCATCAAATGTTATATAGAAAAAATAAAATTTTATTGTATTCGCTGTTTAATCATTCTTAGTTATCAGTTTGTTAATATGAATCCATAACTGATATTTAAAAAAAATATATATGAATACATAATACGTTTGACGTGCAACTTCCAGCTTGTTTATTAATAATATCTTATTCTTCAACTCAATTTGTAATTTTTGATATAGATCAACAATCAGTATTGCGATGAGGACAAGTGTAATGTACATCAGCTTAATGAAAAATTCATTAAATTGACGCAAACAAATAGGAAATGATTTCGAAAATAAGTAAATAAAGTGTTGCTTTTAAATGACCGAATTTCATTAGTTTTCTGCAAGGCGGAAGATAAGTCTAAAATAAATGCAGTGTGAGTTTTAATTAACCTACAACTTTGAACTGAAATAGCTTTGGTGTTGTTGCAGATAATACAGGGTGGGGAATAAAGATATCCCCATTTTAATTGGCCAATAAAAATATATAGGGCATTGAAAACAAATATTTATGTTTACATTCGGAAATAATAATGTTTGCCATTTATTAATTTTTACAATCTGTAACGATTTTTTTCTATTAATTTCGAGGTTTTGTTGTACGAAAAATGATATCGTCTAAATGTTTTCCTTCGATTTCTATACACTTGTGAAGTCTCTTCCGGAAATTCAGCATAACCTTTTCCACCATTGCTGGAAGGATTGCTGCAATTTCAAATCGAATAGCATCCATCAGTTCGTCGAGTGTCATAAGACTTAGGTTTATGCGCGTAAACTTTAGCCTTCAGGTAACCCCACAGGAAGAATCCATGCTGCTGCATGTGACGATATCATTTTTCGTGCAACAAATCCTCGAAATTAATGGCAAAAATTTTTACAGATTGTAAAAATGAATAAATTGCAAACATTATTCTTTCCGAATGTAAGCATAAAATATTTGTTTTCAATGTGCTATATATTTTTATTGACGTCTTAAAATGGTGAAATCTTTATTCCCCACCCTGTATTAAAGGGATGTTAATAGATACTGTTACACATTTCATATTTTTCTTTTTTTTTTAAGGTTTCGTACTTCAAAAGTAGAAACGGAACCATTACAAGATCACTCCTGTATCTGTGTATCTGTCACAGGCTTTTACTCGTAAGCTTTGAAACGTAGAAAGTTCAAATTGGAGGAAGTAATAAAGGCTATTGACCCACATGGTTTGCAGATTATTAAACATTCACAAACATATTTAGGATAAATGAAGAATGGATAGTTAAGTTACCTAAAAAAACTCTTTTCGTTGGATATCGTGTGAAAGTTTTCGTAAAGCTGAAACCAAAACCACATTTCTTTTAACTTTAGGTAGTACTATATTTTCAAAGATATCGTCAAAAAAGCAGGGCAAAAATATGTCTCCACCCGCATTCTATTTCCTTATCTATTGAAACTATAAATATGAAAAATTTAGAGGCAGCAGACATTAATTGAAACCTTGCAGGAAAACTATAGCGACCACTATAGATCACATAGTTTTTGAAAAAGGCGCATTTTTACGTTACACACGAATTTCGATCTCTGGGCATTCAGCAAAGGTGTTCAGGAGCATTGGGGGTATACTTTTCGTGGAAGTAGCATAAAAGATTTGTTGATAAGGATTTTAGAAAAAAAAATCATCGGTAATTAGCGGAGATATTAATCTTTAACGACATGGATGGTTTGGCCTTACTTAATGACAGGGGAGGAGCATTTCGAATACCATTGACTTTTAAAGCCTATAGATAACAACTTTTAATGATATATTTGTATAATGCAATGCCTAGTAGTAGTATAAAAGCAATAAACTTCAAATTGTTAATAATAGATTAAATTAATTAGAATGAATCACATAAATACTATGGGATTCGCTACTAGTTTGCATTGAGTGGATCTCTCGATACACTTCCCTTGTCTTTAAAAGTTGATTAAAAAAACCTATCTGGAAAAACGCGGCACAGATCAATGTCACTTTGCAACTTTGCGACCTCTTTTCCAAGCGCGCTAAGGAGTTTTAACAATGCCAGTTTAAACTTTGATCTAGTGTTTTGCTTTAGCTACACTGTAAAAAAAAAGAGATTATTACTATGCTAAAGTTACTTTGATGAAATGCCGAATGAAGTATATATATATGCACTTTTTTTATTGTTAGTTCCTAATTAAGATCATCATAAACAGATTAGGATAAGATTAAAAAAAGAATTATACGGAATAGCAATATTTGGCATTATTTAAGATTGATATCTTTTTGAACTTGTATGATATAACGAGTTATACTTTTCTAATATATGCAGCTATACCCAACCTGGTTGTATAGTAGTTTTTAAAACAGTCTTATTATTTTTTAAGAGCGATTTTTTAAATGATACAGTTAACAATTCATATATTTAATACGCGGAACCCTTTCAGCGCGAGTTATACTGACACTTTACCGTTTATTTATGTTTGAAATGCTTACTTAAAACATTTTTTGGCTTAACTAAATATTTTACATGAAATACGTGTGGGTATATTATTATATAAAGAGCTTATTTATGGTCTGTTCAAGGACTGTTTGTTTTAAAAACAATTACTTAACTTTTGTTTGATTTAACTTGGCTCTTGTAACCTCTTGCGACAAACTTTAACAATATCATTTATTGTAAATAAAGAGTTCTCTCGGTGCTGCTAAAACAATCCAAATCTACTTGAATTGCTAATTATGTGCTATACTAAAAAAATCAGTGAATAGATATGTTTCATTGATAAGATTAAAAAAGAATTTTAAGCTGCAAGGACATAATACTCCTTTGGCGTCAAAGTAATAACTCTTTTAAAAATCCTTTAACAAAGTGATAAAAACATTTAAGTGATTATCTTGGCGAGTTCGAGTGAAGATGGTTACGCTATTGATCGAATAATATTAGACTTGTTCGGGGAAATTCGAATGAGCTAGGTTTATTTTATGTTAAACCTTCGAGGGACAAGCAAATGTGTCTCTATAATACTGAAATCACACCGAAATAATCGAAAAAAATTATTTTAAATTATAATAATAAAAAAAAAATTGAAACATTTTACTTCTAAAGTTAAAAATATAAAATTTAGTTAAAAGATTCTGGTGCGAATCTCAATAAAAATTAGATGTCCTTCAATGTGTTAAAACATGCATAAAGTAATAATACTAATTATAATATGGTTTGTTGAAGAATTCTTTCAAAAAATATGGGATTTTTACATTTAATTTAAAATTAAACGTGTTTACTATTTCAAAACGAGTTATTAAGCATCCTATTTTGGTTTATAATAATAAGGGCATGTCTTATTATTTAAATTGTTTTATTTAACTTCTCAATGTCATAAAACTGCAGATCAGAAAAAATAGTTAAAAAATAGTTATGTTTTTATGTATAAAAATTTTGGTTTAATTAAAAAATGTAATGCATAATTGCAACTATCAAAATGTAATGTAATTATTTCCATGATAGATAACAGAATATACAATGTGAGTTTCAATTCAGCCTCAGTTTTGAAATGAAATGACATCTCATAACGTCATTAGCTGTGTCTACTAATGCATGGAATGTGAGAGGGCATAAAATAAAATTGTTTAACATCATTTCTCCATTTCCAAAAAAAAAAAATCCAAGCCATCCTGTTTAACAGAAAATTGTACTTGACACCAGTGACACCAACTTTTGAAAAATATTGGGTTGGCTCTAAAATATTGGGTGGGCTGAAAGATATTTTTGGTAAAATGGTACAACCAGTTTTTTTTTCAGGGTGGACAGCTGGTGAAAGATAAGACTTTTAAGTCAGACTATCATATTTTAAGACAGTTACAATTTTTTAAAATTCATTCTCATGCGTTTTTAATTATAAAGGCAGCAATATTTATTGTCATATCATCATATCATTAACATGACAACAAATTGAAACAGCAGAAAGTTAAACATTTACTTTTCAGTCATTTTGAATTAATGGGTTTCAATCGGAAATTTAAAAGGTATGGTCATTTAATGGCCCTTGAACAAAATAAATTTTGTTCTAGGGAGAAAAATGAATAATAAAAAAATAAGGAAATATATAACGAAATAGAACAAAGAAAATTGGGCATGCTAGAAATCAAAATTATTGGGTGGGCTAGAGCCCCAGGGGCCCATATAAGTTGCATCAATGCTTGGCACCAATAACAGTCAGTTTGGAATGCGAGTTATGATTTGCCAAAACTCAAACACTTATCCTGATGCTTTGCCAGTGACCACCTTATTCACCAGATATGAATCCATATGACTTCTATATTTGGTGTCATATGAAATATTTGATTTGCAAGAATAATAAGCATATAAATAATTTCTTTATAAATATAAAGAGTGTCCACTCTCAACAGTATCATTCGGCTGATGTCTAAACAGTTAGTTACAAATATATAAGAAAATAAGTTCTAACTGGTGTGAATCAAAAAGAGCTGAAAAACTCCATTAAACACCATGAAAAATGATAAAATGCGCTAGAGTTTTCGAAAGATCTGAGTCTTTCTTTGTCAAAAAAGCGCAAAAAAGACGTTCTTCTACTATGAAACTACAAGGCGCATTTCATAATTTTTGATAGGGTTTTAAGAAGTTTTGAGCTCTTATAGATATACAGTTCCAGAAACAAAAATGCTTTAAATAAGCTAAAAAAATAGTTTAAACGTCGTTTGTACGAATAAAAAAGTTTCTTAAAAGGATAAAAAATTTAAATTTTTATATGGTCCCCTGGTCCTATAAGTTATATTTATTAAAAATTTCTTATTACACTAACAAATAAGACAAAGAAGGTTCCTTTTATCTAATACTAAAATTGACCTAGTTATGAAACTTTGATTGCATGAATTATACCAATTTTCTGAATCTGAATTGAACACAGATGATTTGGGCTATGATTCGAGGGATCGTACACAAAGTGCTTAAAATATTAGAAGGATTTATTTCACGTGCACTTTTCTGCACTGGAGCCGAAGGGAGTCACTTTGAGCAAGATTTAAGATAATTTTAATTTTTGTAAATTAATAAATTAAGCTTTAGATAATATAATAGCATTTTAAAAAATGCATAATTTTGTAAAGAATAATGATTGTTGCTTTTCAGCCTTTCATTTACAAAAAAACTCTGTTATTTTTTAACTTATAGTTTTAGTTTAAGTTGTGTCCTTTTTCTTTAATATGTCAGAACGTAATGTTAATTTTACGCTATACTACTATTTTGTTTTATTTTTGACGATCATTTCTAATAAATTTGTGAATAATCCCTCTTTCGCAGCCCCCCCCTTCCCCAAAAAAGGATGCTTTAACTTTAAACAGCTATTTCTCGGTAAATTTTAATTGCAGAAGAATGACACTTAAATATTTTATTTTACTTTTTAGTGTAATAGGATATTTTTACTAAATATAACTTATAAGATCGGAAGATCTTAAAAATTAAATTACGTTATTCTTTAAAAAAATCTTTTTATTTAAAGTACTTCTTTACCTCATATAAAACTTTTTGGTTGTTACAACTATATGTCTATCCCTAACAATTTAAGAAAATGCTATGGGCACCTTTGAGAGTGAATACCCTGTATAAATACACATATAAATGGACCCAAAAAGTTCATTAGGTTTGTTTTCATAGCTGCTTATATCATTTGGTTACAAATCTCACTTTTTAAACTACATGTGATAAGATTTAACTTTTTGTTTATGTAATTATAATATTATTTTCATTCACAGGCTTTAAAGCTTAGTCAAGCAGCTCTCGGCACAACTACAGTGGGACAAATGGTAAACCTGCTTTCAAACGACGTCAATAGATTCGATCAGGTTTGTATACACATAACTAATACTTGATTTCTAATATATTTCAAGCTAAAAATTCAAATATATCTAAAAAAGATATTTTAGTGATTAAAATATCTTTACCAAACGGGAAGTCAGTCGATCTAATACAGTAACCGAAAAAAAAAAAAAAATCTTGACACTTGCGATTTTAGACGTTTTGTTAAATATCTAAAAATATACATAAAGAATAACTCCGAAACTCCAGATGTATAAACAAAATAGTACAGGTCATGTATTTTCGAGAAGATTTTCTTTCAAAATCCAATGAGGGACCGTCAACAAATTGAAAAAGAGCGAATATCTTTTGAATAGCCCTGTCAAACCTAATGTAGTAAAAACGTTCAAACTGCAGATTCTATTTAAGTGGCTTATGGTAATGAACTGTGTTCATTTTATGCGGATAGCATGTATACTCGTAGAGAAATTGAGGTTTTTATAAAAACGGTCCCAAATTTTGCCAAGTTTTTTGCTTATAATTTTCAGAGTTCTTAATAAAAAAACTATGTTATTTTCAGAAAATATGAGAAACGATATTGTACATAGTACTCTGTAATCAAAATTAAAAAAAATTAATAATTGTATGAAAAATGAGCAGGATTGCTAAATACATTTTCACTGCGCATGCGTCAATTCTATAAAAATTTCATTTGCATATTGCCTTAGCTAAATACATAGAGCAACTTTTGTTAAAGTTATTTAACAAAACATCTGAAATCGGAAATGTCAAGATTTTTTTTGCGGTGACTGTAGTTTGGAAATTATGAAGATTTAAAATTTAAAAGGCTTGATGTTAAAATTCTTTTTAATTGTTGACAAATTGATCGCATTTCATGGAGTTTTAAAAGTTATTCAAAAATTACTTACTGGAATGGCCTGTAGTTTTTGAATCGTATATTTCAGTTTTTTTCAGTCGATTTTTGTCGAACATTTTTTAGGTGAGAATTTATATTTTTTTCGAAAATCAGTTCTAAATATTTATATTTTTAATAAATAAATAAAAAAAAAGAAAGGAAAAATAATGTGAAGTATGATTTTAAAACAGAAATCAATTTATAGAAGCTTTAAATATGCGAATTCAAAATAACAGCTTATTTCTTCAAGTAGTTTTTGAATTACACGCATTCTAATCTGTTTTGTAAAGATTAAAAATGATTTTAACATTAAGAGTTCCAAAAGCTTGCAAGTTATAAAGAATGAATATTACTAAAAGTTTGAATTCACTCAGTTAAAAATACAATATGTGACTTAAATGTCTGAATGTCTCTGATTAGATCCATGAAAATTATCTTGTATTTAAGCATTTGTATTACTATGTTGCTTTTTCTTCAACATACCCAAAAGTCAATGTTATTTATACAATGGGCTTTAAAAGACGATTTTATTTACTGTTTATATCTCCGAACACATCAGTTAATATAAATTGCGCATAGAAATATCAATAGATTCCAATGCTGAGTTAATTTTCCACGCCAAAATTTCATTTATCATTTGAGAACTTTCACATCGTATTTGCTAAAATGAATTTTGTAAAATTAAAAAAAAAAATAAAATTAAAATTCTAAAATTAAAAAAGCTGGAAGCATAAAAAAGTAGATTTTTTACAAAGTGTGCTTTACAATTTTGTATTAGAAAATTGACAATATTTATGAAAAGTATGTAATTTTTTGTTAATTGTAGATGTGAAAAAACTACCTTTTAGTAATTAATTTTTTACATTTTTATGTTTTTTATTTATTTTTAATTTTTTGCACAATCGAAACATCTAATATATCAGTAAATATTTTTAAAATCAGAGTTGTACGAGTTACAGAGGGTTAAAGGGATACTGTACCTTGAAATTGGTCAAAATAATCAGTTTTCTTTTTTAAATATTAACTGAAAGCGTCTTTAATTGTGAATATTTTGAAACCTCATTTTTATCTAAACGACATTTATATCGCGAAGTATTGTAAATTTTGTTAATAGGTCCAGCGCAATTTCCCATACAAATGAAAAATTTAAACTGATTTTTCTCCCTGGTCATATTTTTACAACTTGCTTGTTCCGGAAACACTGAGGCTTTTATGCTAATTTAGATAGGTGTTTTAATTTTTTAAATTGTTCTCCATGGCGTATTTAGTATTTTGTGCATGAATTCAACATTCAAGTTTAGAGTTAATTAAAAAAATATATATAAATTGAGAGTTTGTTCAATGTTCTTCATTTTTAATGTACACGAGAAAAAAAAATCATATTCACTGCAAAATCCCATACATATAGAAATCCATGTACAGTTTTATGTAGTATAATCGAATGAATTGAAAAAAAAAAAAAAAAAAAAAAAAAAAAAAAAAAAAAACGAAGCAAAAATATTCATATTTATAAAAGTAGTAGGAATTTTTTTTTAAAGTTATTTTTTTAAACTAAATGTTAGTAAAATGGGCTGTTTTACAAGTTTTTTTTCTTAATTTTTATTTAATTTTTAGTATTAAGTATTGTGCCAACACATATATTACAATATTATTCAAAATTGAAGAGATAGTTTTAAAGGTAATGTGTTCCCTTCAATCGATATAATCTAACATATCAGTAAATATTTTTTTTTCAATTCGGAGTTCTAGGAGTTACAGAGGGTTAATGTTGTATAATTTAAAGGCTAGAAAACATAAGACATATTAGCATAGGGCAATTAAAATAAAGAGAGTAAAGGTTAACATTTTGGCTACGAGTGTCGCCCGAGCAATAGATAACAAATACATTTACATGTTTTACGTCAGATTCATTCCTCCATCTCAAAAGATGAGCCAAAAACTCTACTATTGTTTCAAGAAGAATTTTCTTTACCTTCAATAGGGTAACTATAGTCTTTGTTACTAATCACTTGGACTTGGAGAATGCTAATTTATTTGATCTTGAAACTATATTAGTGGTTTTGATTCACCTTTGTTTAAAATAATAATAATAATAATAATAATAATAATAAAAATATGTCTTTTTTATCTCCAGTTAATTTATTTTATTATATTTGATATTTGAAATTTTGAATTGTGAATTTACTTATGAAAACAATGCTTGATCGCCAATTTTCAAAACTTTTATTATTATTTTTCGTGCAATATAGGATCATTTTCGCGAAAAAAAGAAAAAAAGAAAGTGAGCGTAAAGGGTGTTAATAAAATAATCCAAGTGTACTGAATCTTTATTTCAAATGAAAATCAAATTTCAAATACCTTAAGGCCCCACACTAGAAAGAGGACACACAGAAAAATACCCGGATGATAATGTAAAGTCAATGGGGGCTTTCTTTTCAAATATTTTGCTCAAATTTTAATATTTTTACATGATCTTTTTGCACAAGATAGCTGAGGACAATCCACAACCGGCCTAGTCTTTACTTTTTCAGTTTTGGTTTCAGATTAAAAAAAATTACTTTAACTTTCAAAACCGGTTATAACTGGTTCTGAAATTACAATTATCATAATATAAAATATATGTATAAGTAAAATCGAAAAAGTAAAAACTAGGCCGGTTGTAGATCGTCTTCAGCTATCTTGTGCAAAAAAAATCATGTAAAAATATTAAAATTTGAGTAAGATATTTGAAAAGAACGCTTCCATAGACTTTACATTATCATCCTGTTCTTTTTCTGTGCCTAGTGTGGGGCCTTAAGAGGTGCGAAAGCCAACCTAGAGAAAAAGATTCCATGCTGGGACTCGAACTCTGGCCATCTGTATAGCGCACTGACGTTCTTCCGACTAAGCCACACGTCACGACACCCTGCCTGGAACTACTCACTATTACATGTTGGCAAGGCTACAAATGCAGCACAAGAAGGAATATTTTCCCAGAGCCACCATCATGGGGCAACACGAAACTCTTAAAAATCCGATTGAATATATTAATATTTGAAGATTTTTCCAGAGAGAGAAAATTAGCCTTGCATACAATATTTTTAATGAAAATCAAATTTCTAATTGCTTAAAAGGCTCATGTTATGGCTCAGATTTGTATATTCATGTGGACGTTTCCATCTTGTGCTGCAGTTGCTAGTCCGGGAGCCGACCGTCGATTTTCCTATGTATCGAGTACAAGGACCGGACATACATCAACTTGTACTCGATACATAGGTAAACATTCAAAATTGACGTCATAAAAGTGCGGCTGCCTTGGGTTCCGGCAGGATTGGACCTGGCAGACAGTGATATTCTTAATGTGCACATTGAAACCTACATTTTGATGTATGTCCAGTCCTTGTACTCGATACATAGGGAAATCGACCGTCGGCTCCCGGATTATGCAGCCTTAGGAACATATGTGAATGAGAAATGGCCAGCTGAGCATCGCCCTCGTAGCTTAAGCTTGGAGAGGGTTCTAAAGGTTCCCAGTTTGGGTGTTTTTCACTCCGTTGGTTTTACGCTTATCTAGCAATGTGATAATTCGCTTATTTAAAATTAATCAAAATTGAATTTATGTAGATTTTGTAAAAAAATTTATAACTTCACTCAAATATTTTATTTAAAATATTTTTTAGCATTTTGTAGAATTAAGAAATGTACAAATGTAATGTTTTATGATAGAAATATAGAAATTTTTCTGAGCTGAAACTTTCTTTCCACAATCTTTCAATGTCAAGAAAGCTGAAAAGATTCAAAGGCAAAAGATATCAACTTTTTAAAAACATTTTTGTTTTGTGCAACCAATAATGCTTTTCGAATAAGATAAAGTAAAGTATCCACAACTCATTCTAAACAGTATTACAACTAATTGATGTATTAAATGAATTCCATAAATAAGTTATTTTAATGGTGCTTTAAAAAGACCGCTTGGGTGTCAAGGGTTAAGTTAGTTTGATGTCACTGTATGTTTATTTAAAATTTCAATCATCGACGTTACAAAAATACTTTTTAGCGTGACCATGAACTAGACAATGAAAAATGAGTATGGCAATTACATTTAAAAAGTCAGACGTATTTAACCTTCTTTACATACATTTAAAAAATCCCAATTGCAGTTTTTCAAGGTATTTAGCGTAAAACGTTGCTTTTTTTTACACCAGTGTAAATAAGAAGATATTATCTCATAAATAGTGCTAATGTTTTCAGTTGAATGCGCAGACATTGCAGTCATTAAAACAATGAAAAAAAAAAAAACAAAAAAACAAAATCAGAACAAAAAGCTTCTTAAGTTATTGGAAAGGATTAGAATTGTGGTTGATTTCTGTAAAATTGCTATTCATTAAAGACATTTACTCAGAAATTAATTTTTCAGCAAAAGTTTAAGAAAATTGCCTTTATATGTAAAATTACAATTTCAGAAAAGCATATATGAAAAAGTTACGAAATAGTTGACCGTAATTATATGTAAGACGAAATCAATGTAATGTTGTTATGATTAAAACTCGTAATATTAACACACACACAAAAATAAATAAATAAATAAATAAATAAAAAAATGCTGGTTTTAAAGCCAAAAATATATAAATAAATCTACATTTTTCTGAATAATATAAAAATGAATCGGAATGTATTTTCCGTACGTTTATTTTAAATAAGAATTTTAAAATGAACCCAGCTTTAAATATTCAATTACATTCATTAAAATAGATAGTTACTGAAAAATTTAATTATTAACGCAAATGCCGCAGAGAGAGAGACTGGTGGGAAAAACCCCCCGGAACCCCCAAGGAAAAATGTCAATCGATATTCTAGATTTTATACAATTTTATGTGAAGAATATTTCTACATTCATCTATCTTTATATAAAAAAAAAAGTATTGGATTCCTGAAAATTTTCGAATTCCGGTTTTCGATGGATTTACATGCTTTAAGGATCAGAGATTCCAAAAAACATGTTTTTATAAAATGCCTGTCTTTGAGTCATTCTGTCACCCTGTTAGCCTGTATGTGGCAAAAAATTTATAGGAGCTTTATCTTAAGAAATAATTCACCACAATACTTTAGATTCAATTAGCCCTTGATAAAAACTAGAGCTGATTAGTTTTACGTGTTTATCGCTCAAGAGGTGGCGCTGCTATTTTGTCGTATTTATAATTTTGTCAATAGCACCATCTCAAGAACTAATGTACGGATTTTCATAAAGCTTTAGATTTAGTTAGTACTTGATATAACATGGTGCTGACTAAGTTTTGCTACAAATCGCTCAACAGGTGGCGCTGACATGCTACATTATTTATCATTATCACAATAGCTATACTATTAAATGAGTTGCAATCTTTTAATTGAACTCCATTTGGAATACGCAGACTGGCAAAATAATCTTCCTTTCTGCTAAATATTCTATCCTGGAGAAATATGGCTGACACAATTCACCCAGAGAATCTTGTTGTTTGTGACATCAGGTTGTAGGTAAAAGATACCTGTATGGAATCCTGGCGTGAGAAATTTTATCACTATGTTGGAAAATTACAACTAGTGTAATTTATTTATCAATTAGTGTGTTAGCATTAATGAAATATACTATTAACCATCTACACAGATTTTCGTGGATAAATAAACTGTAATAGGAAGTTTTGGGAAAAAAACATAAAGTGCAGTCAGAAAATTAGCCATGATTTTTTGAAGATAAAAATTGAATGCTTTAAAAGAATGTTGTTTTTTTAAACTATTTATTATTATTTTTATAATTATTAGCTCACAAGATACAAAAGCTTGAAAGCTAATGTACCCGCAGGTATTATATGCATGAATGTACGTATGTATAAATGTATGAAGATATACATGTATGTATGTACGTACGTATGTATTTATGTACATAAGTACATAACGCGATAATTCTTGATAGAAATATTAATCTTGATAGAAATGATTCATTTCGAATTTGGTATAAAGGTTTATTCTGATAAGGCGCTTCCCTAATTAGTTTTTGGGGTTCGTTGATTAAGTATTAAGTAAGGAAATGAGGGAGTACTCTACACCCTTTTCGATTTAGTTAAATGGGTTCTTTATGCAGAATTATCTGATTTGCTTGAAATTAGGTATACTGATTTTTTCTTATAGTACGCTTCCCTAAATGTATTTGGAGGTTCATTGGTTAAGTATAAGGGGAGGGAGGGATAGGAGAGCCAATCACCCATTTAATTTATTTTTCGAGGGGTATTATTCTTTGCAATAACAGTATAATATAGTATGGATAACAAGCATTTTTGATTTAATACAACGTCATGATGGATTATAGCCAATGAGGCTCTAATCTAATCTAATGAGGGCGTAGTTCGCAATGTTTCTGGGAAACATTGCGAACTACGCCCCATTAATGTGGTCAGTTAGTATGAATGCCATGTGAGCTCTATGTTATCAGTTTAACTGGGCATTTTTTTTAATTGTATCTATTATTGTGTTTATTATACTTTATTATTGTGTCTAATATTTTGTTAAAAGGTTTCATTTAAATAATCATTTTATTTTTCACTTTTTCAGTCAGTGGTGTATCTACCATACCTAATCGCTGGACCAATACAGACCATTATCATTATAAGTGTGCTTTGGATGTACATCGGCTACGCAAGTCTTGCCGGTGTATCCGTTTTGCTACTGTACATTCCTTTCCAAGGTTTTATGGGAAAGCTCTTCTCCAAACTTCGGTAAGGTTTTCGCTGTTCTGATGAAACTACAGATTTCCAAAATTGAAGATATAAATAGAAATCTACGATAACGGGGGAAATATAATTAGTTTACTGCGACAAAATTTAGCACATAGACATATTGCTACGGAAAAGCATGTCGCAACATTGCAAAGGGAAAACGAAATTGTTGGTTAAAATACAGGCTATACCAAAAACCGTATAACATGCATTATGTCTCGAGAATGGACCTTCCAAGATGGTGTGCTCTATTAAAAAGTCAGCCACAAAATAACTCAAGTTGAGCCGAAATCCACTCATATTACGTTTTGAAAGGAAGCTTCTCGAAAAGAGTTGAAATAACTCGAGTAAACGAGTTGTTTTTAAGCAATTCAAATCAAGTTGAGCTATTTAAATAACCAATTTAAAACAAGAAGATTTAATCGTTTGAAAAACAACTCATTAATGATCGAAAAAAATTACAGCTCTTTCCTGAGAAGCCAAATCAACTCTTTCGTTTTAAGAGTGTGAGCTCACTGTACACTACTATACAAACCGCGCAATGACCTATTATGCTATGAATGAGAGTGCCAAGAATTTTTTGCATTCATAGATCTATTATTCTGAAATCCCAGATTTTAACACTTGGAAGGTCTGGAGGTAATGTCATGCATTGACTCTCCACAAATTATTCCAAGCATGCTCTTTAGGATTGAGAGGTCTGAAGACTGAATAGGTCTGTCCATACTGTGAATATCTTCTTCCGACAGAAAATAATGAACAATGTGAGGTCTGTATATCCTTGCATTATCGTCCATATAAAAAAACTTCCAAATCTATAGCACCTAAAAAAAAACCTTACTTGGAGTACAGAGACTATAGCGCCTTGTGCTGACACTATCGGCATCAATGATATTCAGGGGTGTACCACCGTCCACTGTGATATCGTTAAATACAAGGATTTATCTATCTTCAAACTGGTCGATTTTCAACACACTGCAGGGTTAAGGATGTTTTTAAATCAAAACGGAAAACTTTGTGATATAAGTTTTAATTTATTGTTGCTCGGAAATTCATGAAACTAGCCGGTGTTGTTCAGAATCTATCTAATCGCATTCATTTTTCTATTTTTTTTCAAACGCAATATATTTTTCAGAACAAGCTGTCAAAATTGGCATTTTGAACTACATTTCCGATGAAAGTAGAAAAGCAGTCTTTCAAATGGAGAAAAACGCGTCATTACGTGATCGAAATCGCTTATAACTTGATAGGTAATTTAATTATCATAAAATGGAAAACGGAATTGATTCGAAATCGCTTCCATAGTCAGGCCTTCTAATTTTATATTTTTCTGTTAAAAATGAATTTGCAAATGAGCCGAAACATTTTGCACTTCTTGAGCAGAGCAGTTGAGAACAGCCTTAAAATTAGATTCCAGATCAAGACTCGTCAACCATACCTTTATGTGCAGAATCTGACTCATCAGTAAAGATAACACGTCACTTTTCTTTATGTGTTGTTTAAAAATGCTGTGATTGGTTCTATGACAAACGGGATTCATTATGTGAAATTTTCAGACTGAGACACATTACTGGATGTTGGGCGTAAATGGCCTTCTTTGCTAAGCGCATGTATAAAGATTTGCGGAAAAATCTTGTTCCAGGCAAAGCAATGAGATAATTAAAAAGATCTGTATTCATTGTTTGTTTCTACCACATAGTCTATAATGTCGAATAATGATCTTGTACGAGTGTCATCGCTCCTGGAACTTTTTTTCGGCCTTCCTGATGATAGCACCACCTGTTTGGAATTGATTCTATAAACTGAATACGATTTTTGTTGCTACTTGTAACTATCGAGTCACTTCCGCTTGAGAATGTCTTGTTTTAAGCCTGCGGGGGGATCTTCATCTCAGAGAATCATGTAAACGGTTATGAGAGTTCAACTGCACTGAAATCAGTCAATCTTGAGTATTTTTCTACAACAATCACAGCATTGAAGTCAACAATATTGGATGTTTGAACGGTGAAATTTCAAGTTCTTGTACAAAACTTACGCTAAACACCATTTATATGAAATTAGATGTTAAATTATGTTAACAACTTACTAAAATATATATGGTACAAATTTTATCAATTCTAGTGGTAGATATTTTGATTTATTGTCAAAAGAGTCTGTGATCTTAATTTTTGACATCATTGCATAATTTATAAATAATAGCACATGTAAGTGTTAAATGAGTGTTTTATTTATCATCGTTCACTAACTGTAGTGACACTGTATAGTACAAATTTTCATGTGCGATTATCAAATTAATCCCATTGTCAATATTTATACATTTTGATTTTATTTATATTTAATTTATTTTTCAGACTACAATAAAGCACGTTTTTGCTTATTTTTTTTATTCTTGTTTAACCCCTTGCGGCGCGCTGGTTTCATAGATATACCACTTAATTTTAATTCCCAAACGCTACATTTGCATCAGAATTTTGTTAAAAAAATTACAATTAAGTTCCCGCTGCACAGGTCTGTAGCTTAGTTCATTTAGAAACACAATAATTTGTAGAAGATGAATAAATTTTAAATCTTGAGCTGAAGAAGCCAATATATTTTTCCACCTTTATTTATTGCGACACAAGGAAAAACGAGCATATTCACTTTCTTAACAAAAATCACTACTACATGTCTATACTTCATACTACGATTTACAGTTTTTATTTTAAAAATTCCACGAAAGTTCCAGAAAAAATGATTCATCAGTTCTGCCGTTGCCATTTTTCGAAATCGGAAGAAACTTGAATGTAGCACTATTTTCTTTTCGTGACAGTTCACGCAAAGCCATGGGGTCAGTCCTTGGCCATAGAGTTGGTCTCCAAAGCTCCTTGACTCTTACAACTCCCCCCTAAAAGAGCTCATTAGTGGCTTTTGACACAATGAAGCTTTAAAGTATATACACACACACACACAAAAAAAAATATTAGCAAGGATGAGAGCAATGTGAATCTTCCCATTTCTTTTAAAATAAATATATACAAATACCACAATATATACACTAAATATAAGCATGAACGACAGAAATACCAAAATACATCAAAATTTAAACATTATGCAATTTCCTTTTTTTTTTTTTACTTTTCCCAAATGACCCGCCAAAGGAATTTCGTCAGCAACAGATAAAATACACTGTCTCTTACACTGAGGTAACACCACCTGCTTCACAAATTCACCACAGACATCTTCAGAATGCATAAGAATACCTTCCTCTATAAAATAAGCACTTTTATTATTTTTATCAATTTCCCAAATATTTCTTAAAGTATCATCAGCTCTTTGTAGTTTCATAAAAGATTCCTCTGTTTCCTTCTCACTCAAATCAAGTTCATCTTTTCCAGGATCAGAATTCAACTTTTCAACCTTTCCATGCTCATTGTCCATTTCTAACTTATTTCCACCCTCCAAATCAACATCACCAGTGAGATCAGAGACATTCTCAACCTTCGTATATAATATAACTTTATGGTTTAATGCTTCATAAGCAGTTGGACATATAAGCATCTCATTCACCAGTTTCTTGGAAACAGCACAAGTTACCATTACATTTCCATGAATTTTATCATCTATTCTCATCGGTATTATTTTTAATGGAGCGACTTCTCTCTCTCTGAATGCTGAAGTTATCTCAATCTTTCCCTCTCCTTCAACTGATATATCCTGGACTAAGTCTGCCCGTATCACCGAGATCTGTGTACCAGAATCATAGATACCGTCCAACACATTACTTCCACATTTAATCCTAACCACTTCCAATTCATTAAATTTCCCCTCTCTTTTCACACAGGACGAGACAGGTATTGTTATTCTTGCAGTTAATATCGATGACTGCTCTTCTCCAACTTTCTCATTCGATTGTACAGAGTTCGTTTGCGCTCTTTGTACACCTTGAGTACCACGTTGATTTGGGCAAAATGAAGCCTTGTGACCCTCTTGTCCACACGAATAACAAGTAATTTTATTAGGTATCCGTGTCTTTGCTTTATAAGTACCAACTCTTGACTCATATCTGCGGTCCGATGCAAAACCAGGATTTCTATTATCAGTGTGTTTGGAATAAAATGAAAAATTACTCTTCTCCTCTGAAAATCTATCTTTCTTATCTAACTTCCTAAAATCTTGTCGCACACTTTCATATAAGTCAAGTTTCTCAGCCAAATCAGTAGGAGATACTATTTTAGGCCATTCATCCACAAAATGATCTCGAATCTCATCAGGCACTCTTCTTTTTAATTGATCAGTTACAATCAAATCTTTTAAAGAATTGAAATCAGCAATTTTAAGTCCATCAATCCATTCTTGAAAATAACCATTTAATTCAAATACAAATTCTCGCCAGGTGCTTTCAGGGTTTCTTTGATGTTCCATAAACTTTCTACGGAATCTCTCAGGACATAACTTAAACCGTCTCAGTAGAATCCCTTTAATATATTCATAATCTTCAAATTTTTCCTCTGCCTCACGTGCGAGAACCTGTATAATATCGGACGGCAGCAAAACCAACAAGTTCGATACCCAATGTTCTGGATCTACACGCATCCTCTTTGCTTGACGTTCAAAAATAGATAAATACAAAACAATGTCGTCCTCCTTGACATTAAATTTCGGCATAAGTTTCGCAAATTCAATTCCATAATTATAGGCTTTCATTTCCAATCCATCAATTCCTGCTTTTTCGCTATCTTTCGCTATCCTCAACTTCTCCAACTCAAACTCCCTCTCTTCTCTTTCCAACGCAATTTTTTCCATCTCCTTTCTCGTCTCTATAATAGTTTCCATCAATCCCTTCACAAACTCTACTTCATAGTTTTTACTCGCCATAATTAGTTGTTTTAAATCAGCTATTATTGCATCCGGTTCAGGGTGCTCTCCCAATTCTTCAGCCAGACACCGTAAATCTTCTTTACGAGCCTTACCCAAAAATGACATTGTTACTTTTTAAATAATTTCTCAAGAGGGTAGTAAACTGTCCAACAAATTGGCGAAAACTCAAATTAACCGTAACTCGGAATCACTAATCCACCACTCTAATAAACACCAGAAATAAGTCGCACTTTGTAACCATATCACGCACATAAATTCAATACCATTGCGAGCACCAAAGCAATTTCAAAATTCAACACCTTCACATGTATCACGACTCAATACAACTCTTCAACTAATACTACTTCATAAATCAATCCAGATTCATATTAAAACAAAAATATACACACCACATAAATGAACACTCATCATAATTTATAAATCCTTCAATTAACATATATATACAACCAATACTCAATTACTCTCCGAAAT
Source organism: Maratus speculifer (assembly GCA_964019185.1). Taxonomy (NCBI): domain Eukaryota; kingdom Metazoa; phylum Arthropoda; class Arachnida; order Araneae; family Salticidae; genus Maratus; species Maratus speculifer. The sequence continues at coordinate 187,383,037 of OZ025290.1, forward strand.
ATACACAGCCCTACTTTCATAGCAAAACATCTCATATAGAAAACCAATAATAAAAAAAAATCACAACCAAAATCAATTCAAAATATCCTCCATTCAGCCGGCACTACAAAACACCACTCCTATACTGCTACAATACTACTACACCTTAGCACTGACATACTACTTAGTTACATTCAAAACAAATTCCTTTCCTTAACGTCAAAATATGAAATAAATCGCAAAAATCTTAATAAATTTATCATAGATACAATATAAATTCTTATAATGGGAAGTCACATTAATAAAAAGCTCTCACCTTGCATCCTTCCAGACTACGCCAATTAAGTTCCCGCTGCACAGGTCTGTAGCTTAGTTCATTTAGAAACACAATAATTTGTAGAAGATGAATAAATTTTAAATCTTGAGCTGAAGAATCCAATATATTTTTCCACCTTTATTTATTGCGACACAAGGAAAAACGAGCATATTCACTTTCTTAACAAAAATCACTACTACATGTCTATACTTCATACTACGATTTACAGTTTTTATTTTAAAAATTCCACGAAAGTTCCAGAAAAAATGATTCATCAGTTCTGCCGTTGCCATTTTTCGAAATCGGAAGAAACTTGAATGTAGCACTATTTTCTTTTCGTGACAGTTCACGCAAAGCCATGGGGTCAGTCCTTGGCCATAGAGTTGGTCGCCAAAGCTCCTTGACTCTTACAATTACGGTTTATTGAATGCGTGAAATATAGCGTTTTCTTATTTACAAATAAAGTTGTTTTCAAATTCTGGTGTCAGTCATTAATTTCAATACTTAAGCAACGAATTTTCCCTGCGCCGCAAAGGGTTAAAGAACGAATTTTTTTATTCGTGCATACAGTTTTAAGACAGACTGTACATTATTTTCCCCTTAAAAGTGGGTTTAAATGTCAGTTTATTTTATCAGTTATTTTTAATGACTTATTTAAATATTTCTTTTTTAGAATAAAGACTGCAGCTTTGACCGATGAAAGAATTCGTTTGATGAACGAAATCATTGGAGGAATGAGAGTGATCAAGATGTATGGCTGGGAAATCCCTTTTGCAAATTTGGTGGATTTTAGTAGAAGGTTTGTAATAATGACTTGTTTTGTTCTTTGCAGATTTCTAAATTAAAAAAAAGTATATGCAAGTATGTGCTGGGATAATAATAATAAAAAAAATAATAAGTAGTAAAGAAGTAGTAATACATCGGATTATCCGATTGTTTATTTTTTTAGTAATAGGCATGATCCGACCAATGTAACAATATTCTTATTTAAATATTTGCGGTACATATTGTATTATTCGATGGAGAATCACACAACTTCATTCTCCAGTATTTCTAATAGTTAGGGCCAGTCAAATGAACGCTAGGTGTTGTGTTTAAGCTACCCCAATTTTGCTTTCAAAGAAGTAACTGGTCATGTCCGAGTTTTACTCGCACAATATTGTTCCGTATAACAATGAGATTGTACAAATTTTAAACTTGGCACTGTGCCAAGCGCGTTTTGAAAATAGATCGCAGAGTTAAACAACAGTCTTGATTCTGTTTTCTAGATAGGTTTTTGATTAATATCTCGGCTAATTATTGAAAAAAATTTCTAAAATTATTATCAACAATCATTGGATGGTTCCACATACATAGAAACCTTGAAAGCTCCCAACTATACCACATAGGCCTGCAAAGTAAAGTCAGTGTACAGTGGAAAAATACGATTTTCTCAAAAATTGTGGGGCCTAGGATAATCTCCATAGTTTTCCTGCAAGCTTTAAATAAATTCCTAATTTTTTCATAATTTTAGTTTAAGTAAATTCGGAAACAGGGAAAGTGAGTGTACATTTTTGCACTACATTTTCGACGATATCTTTGAAAATATAATATTTAAATTAATACATTCCCTAATATATATATTTTATTTTGAGTTCGGTGCTACGATACCATTCGAAAAATATCTCACACCATTAAAACAAATCGTCAATGGGGACCCGGTAAGTAACAGCCTAAATTTTATTTGACATATTAGAAAACATAATAACGGAATAGCGTTTGTTTCGTTTTCAGCAGTGAGGATGGAATTCCAGGTAAAACTTTCATATTGTTTTAAAGAACAAAGTCAAATTTAACAATGTATTTCCGTAGGAGAAATCAACCAGCGTAGCGGGTGAAGCCTGCTAATTATTTTATAAAAGCTAATCTAAAAAATCCACATTGTCAGTAATCTTTAAAAGTATGCGAAAGAACAATTTAATTTACTCTTTATTAGTAAGTTACACACTGTTGCAAAAAAAGCATATGAATACAGAAAAAATTGATCCGCCATCATGAAAATTGGTATGTAAAAAGTATTTGCTTAGATGAACAAATTAATATCAATTCAGAAAAAAAAACATTTTGTTGACTAGTAACAGCAAAAGGAATATCAATTTCAGTAAAATTTAAAGCCACATTTTGTAGATATAAAAGCCGATATTTGGTGAGGCATTGAGTCTAAGTCAATTAAGTTACTGCATTAGATTCCGTCATGCGTGTAGCAAGCGATAAACTAATTCTGTTGTATTCTGAACCGTCTGAAGTCAACTTTCCAGCATGTCTCAAACATTCTTTATTGGAGCAAAATCTGGTGAACTGGCAGACTATGGAAGGAAATTTTATCTTTACAGACAGCGTTGTGAATGTCGAGCAGTATGTGGTATGGCCTAGCGTTATCTTACTTTAGCGGCTTTTTGGTGAATTTTTAACATAGGCCATAGCAGAAACTGCAAAATATCATCTTCTTAGCTGCGAGCCATTAGCAAATATCATTCAGCGCGAGTAAAGTGAAGAGCTGTTCCAGCAGAACCCTCCCTAAAATGTTACGCGAAGTATTATGGCAGTGTGCCATTCAGTAACACAGGGTTGGACCGCTGACTTCTCTGCTTACATACACATATGATGATCACCAACACGGAGGGAAAAGCAGGATTCGTCGCTGAATATAACATTTCGCAAATCAGACGATGTTCAGCTTGTTCGAGATTGACACCAATCCAGACAACATCGCCTAAGTTGAACGGTTGGAAGCATCTGTCTGAATGGAAGTGGAGAACTGAGCCCAGTGTCAGCCTATTAGCTGAGAATAGTATACCTTGTTGCCAATGTATGTATATCAACTGGCAAACAACAACAAATGGATGTTAGAGATATTGTTGGTGTAGATGTGGCTGCCCTTCTGATTGCTAGATCCTTTCATACTTTTGTGGTCCTTAGACGTCTTGAACCGGTGTAGCGGTTGGCCGTGCTTTCTCTGATCCACTGATGTCAAGATGTGGAACTGCAATATAGCTTGGATTAAAATGCTGACTGATACATCTGTTGGTTCAACCTGCTTTTCTGAGTCTATGTTTCGACCCCTTTCGATTCCGAACCGCTCTTCGTAGTGCCGTCAAGTATGTTTTAAAGGTGTTATTTTTTCAAATCCTATGCCTGAACAATGATAGTCTAGTTCTAATTACGCGTGAATCCGAGTGTCGTCTCTTTTAAATGCTACCTGCTGCGCAAATTAAATGCGCATTGCACAAGCCTCATTGGTCAGTGGTACTGAAATGTTAATCATTTGCATAATTTACCAAATCCCCCCAGCACACTAAGTTTCGTAAATCTGGCTCAATTCTTTCTGGATCTAAATATTTTTTTTGCATCAGAGTGCATAATACAAATGTTTCTTAGAAATATTTAGAATAATATAGACATATTAATAATGTAATTTTTTTTCCCCTTTTCTTAGAAAAGAAGTGAAGAAAATTCGTCAGGCGTCCATCCTCCGTGGCATCAACTTGGCCGTGTTCTACATCTCTTCCAAAATCATTCTTCTTATTGCTTTCGTAGTTTTTGTGTTGGGTGTCCGTGGAGATCTCACACCTGACAAAGTGTTCGTTTGTATGTCACTTTTCAATAATTTGCGATTGTCCATGACACTGTTTTTCCCATATGCCATTGCACAAGGAGCAGAATCTATGATATCTCTCAAGAGAATTCAGGTACACTAAAAGATTTTCTTTTATCTATATTAAAGTTATTACTAATCAAATTCAAGCAAATGACAATCATATGCATACAAATTTAGCGCTTTAATTTTGTAAGTGTTCGAAAATATTAATCCTTAAATGCATTATCTTTTTTTTAATTTTGTTTAAAAAATGCATATGATTCCCAGAAAGGTTTATTACAGAGAAAAAACTAGTTGGATGTGCCAATCCCAAAACTTTTTTCTATCTCATACATACATTTTAATAATTCAAAAAGTAATTACACATGTTAATGCTTTAATATTATTAATTCAATGTTATACCAATTTTGATTTTCATCTTAAATTTCTGCTTCAGTCAATGAATCGGAGTAAAAACGAGTTAACTTTGGATAATGATATTTATTAAAATTAATAACTTTCCAGTAATAACATCTTCAGCTGTTTTCAAATAGCCGGTTTAGCAAGTTGCGAGTTCCCGTCACTGGACGAGACAATGGACAATAGTATAACAAAAAATCTAGAAAATGATACAAAAATCGCTATCACAATGTTCCTTTCCCACGGAGTATTTCTAAATTGAAGGATGATCAGCTGGTTATAGCCAAAATCATACACGAAAAATTTGGTTCAATTCTGAATATAATTTTTCTTATGTTGCATATCTGCAAAACAAGTAAAACTACTGTCATAACTAAAATACCGCATATTAGTAAGTATTTTAATTAGTATAAATATAAGTACCTTGTAGTCCAACAGCCGAACGCACAAAACACAATGTTATCGAGCACAAGAAAAAATTCTTTATTTTATGGAAGTGTAGTAATAGAGGAATCTAATGATCCATGTCTGCCGGAAGCGAAATTGTGCATAAGCCAAAGATTGATACCATTGTTGGTTGACTCGTAGGCTTAGCATTGTGTTTTCCTGTACCCAGTTTTCCGTGTTTTCATACTTTTGATTGTAGAACAAACACAATGCTAAACCTACGAGTCAAACACTAGTGGTATCAATTTTTGGCTTATGCACAATTTCACTTCCGGCAGACATGGATCATTAGATTCCTCCATTACTACTCTTTCGTAAAATAAAGGAATTTTTCTTGTGCTCGATGACGGAGGGTTTTGTGCGGTCGGCTCTTCGACTATTATTTTATTTAATTTTTTATTTTGTAAAACTTAATCCTTGAATGGATGAATTATTCTTTTAGAATTGTGTTTTTTATTCTTATATTAAAGATCAGATACCATAAGCTTTAAAATAGATTTTTAGCTTCGTTTAGTAGTAGTTTTCGTAATTTTTACAGGATTAATATTTCAATATAAGTATAGTGGTTACTAAGAATTAAATAAAAAAGGATGCAGTTATGCATGACTATGCATTTAAAGGTTAAATTTCATGTTCTTTCATCTGGTGAAAAAACGAGATATTTTGTTAAGCTTGTTTAAGATATTTAAAAAAAGATTTTTAATATCTGTCAAAACCAACATCTTTAACAAAAAGGTATTCTGAAATTTTTTTGTATTTTTCAAAACATTTCAAGAATATACTTAAAATTTTGCTTTTTTAAAGTAATTGTATAATTTTTAAGTATTTTATTTAAATATTTATGAAATAATTTCAACCCTTCAGAAATTTCTTCTTCTGGAAGAGCAGTCTGAAACTTCGTTGCTGGATGTGTCCAATTTGAGGCCAAAACTTCATCAATGCGGTATATGGATGAATAAAGTTAGGGCTGCATGGAATAAGGTGAGTTATAGATTTTCAGAGTTCTAAAAATATTAATATTAAATTTCTTTATTAGGCACTGATATGTACTAGTGATTTTGTTGCCTAAAGGCACCAAAACACTCATTTATATAGAATCAAGAAATTCACGATATAATAAATACCGTAAGAAATTATCAATATAAAAATAAATATTGCAAGAAATTCATAACATAAATATTGTTAAAACTAGATAAATCAATATTATTGTTAATATAATAATATGATCTCATAATACTACAATATATTTATCATTATGAATGTTTAGTGCGTCTAAATTACAATGATGTTTGTCAAAAATGTATTGAGAAGTTAATTTATTAAAATAAAATGCATTACTTCATTGGGGTTAGATGACATATGTGTTTCCAATATTCCATTAACATTTAAACTAATTTATTAAATACATTTTTCATTTCACTGTTAAATACTATCTGTGCCACATGGTAAAGTAATCTCTATTCTAAGGCAATTATATAATCTGGTGTATCTTGAAATTAAGTGATCATAACTTAAAATTAGAGAAGCCACAACTTAGAAAGCCTCAAAATCCCTATACTCATTTTATTATTATTGATTAATTTCATTTTCACGCGATATGACGAGTTTCTTCTTTTCAAAATATTGATAATGTTAGAAAAATTAAACAGCAATTCTGTTAATACACTAATATGCATTGGATATTTTGGAGAGCAATTATTATCTCAGGTATACAATGTATTCACTCTCAACGGTAGCCAATGGCTCATTTCTAAACCATTAGTCATAGACATATAGTTCAAACTTCAAAAATGCTTTAAAAAAGGTAAAGAAGTATTTTTAAGCAATTTAGGTAAAAAAAAAATCTATTAAAAAATGTATGAAAAATAAATTTTTATTCGGTCCCCCGGTAGTATAAGTGATATTTGTTAAATTTTTACCACTACTCTAATAGATAAGACAAAAAGTCCCATTCCTCTGCGATTGTAATTGATCGAGTAATACCTATTTAAAGTTTAAGCATCTTTTTTGCTGCAAAATAGTGGTCAGTCGCAAATTTACTGGATATAAAAATAAAGTTTAGATTTAACATTAAACATTGAGAATAAAGTAAGTTTTGCAATATAATTTTTAAATTTACGTTGATGTTTACATATTAAAATAAAATATACAACTTGTACTAAAAATATAACTTAAAAAAAAAACGAAATTTTGTTAAATTAAATTATGAAAAACAACAATCGCAATTAGTTACAAAATGATACATATTAAAAATTCTATTAGATTACTTAACCTAATAGAATTTGGTGTATTCTTATAAAATAAATAAATGGTACGCATCTGAAAACGTATTAATATTACATTGTCATTGGATATAAATAAATATGCGAATATTTATCGGATATTTGGAAGTGAGTTAAAATTTGATTACAAATTTTGAACAAGGAAAACATGCATACGAAAGTTCTAAGTAAAATAAAAGCTTATAAAAGATACACTTTTTAAAAATAAAATCATGAAAAGGAACAGCTTCATTTCCTAACAAAATAAAACATGTAAAAGTACAATTGAGGATGTGAATTTTAAAACTCGCCTTATCGCTTTCGTTTTCTCTATCAGTCTATAATAATCTACTCTAATGTAACACTACTATCTTCGAATTTATAATGCAAACCAGTGGACGCATTGAAAGGCTTTTCGCGATTTCCCAAAATTTGAATTTCCCGATAAAGAGAATTTTGAGACTCACGTCTTCAACTATTTTAACCAATCTAGAAGTTAATTAATAAAAATTAACACTACCCTAAAACTTATACGGTGGCAGCACCTACAGTTAAATCGCTTTAAAAATATTTCTTTAATTTCTTTTAAAAAATTCTGTAATTGGAACTAAATGTTTGTGACGAATAGTTTAGGAATTATCTGTTGAACAGCGTTAGAAATGGATGCACTTTACTTTACTTTAAGCAGTACGTTCTCTTAGCTTAGACAACTCATCCGTTTCCAGTTACAGAAAAGTGGTTTAAATAACGAAATTTAAAGTTTCATAACTCGGTCAATTTTAATGTTAGATGAATAAGATCTTTTTGCTTTTTAAAATGATGAAAATTTTTTACTAAATATCACTTATAGGACCGGTAGACCGTATACAAATTTAATTTTCGTAATTTTTTAATAAAAAATTATTTTTACTTAAATCGTTTAAAAAGCAATTCTTTACCTTTTTTAAAGAATTTTTGCAACTGGAACTATATGTCTATGACTAACGCTTCAGAAATTAGCCATTGGCCACCGTTGAGAGTGGGCACACTGTACATTAGGGTGGAGCGAAAAAAAATTTTTTTTTTGATAATCAAAAACGGGTAGGTGCCAAAAGTTGCCTTTATACTAGTACATCAACTGTGTGAAATTTTACCGCTGAAAAAAAATAGCTTGAGTCTGCGCTTTTGCTCCAAAAATCGAAATTTTGGGTAAAATTTGTCATTTTTTGACATTTTTTCAAAAAAATTAAAAAATTCCTACAGATCTGGTTAGTATTTAAAAGTGTTGCTTAGATCTTTATATTTATCTGCTTAACATATTTAAACTACAAAACAATATCCGTAGTCTGTATAATTGGAGCAAATATGTCAACTTTTTGTGAAAAATCAGCGTTAAATTCTCTATTGGAGCATACAACGAAATGTTGTTTTGAATGCATTTCTTACCTAGTTGCTTTCAAAACTACTGTGTATATAACTGATAGAGGTGGTTGCATTATCCCACCCGTCTCAACCATCCAATCATCTAGGCCCAGTGTTTTATTTATGTATTGAATTGTTATTTTTTCCCGAAAACGAGTATACGTTTTCTGTATATCAAAGTAATTTATCTCTTCTTTATATTCACTAACTTTGAATGATTTGGATCACGCTGGTGTGACCTGCTGCACGTATATTTTTATACCATGTATAACAGAAGAGAAGCTGAGCAATGTATTGGGTAAGTTCTTAATTGAACCTATTCAGCAGTTTATTATCTTCATTAAAATTTCATGCAATTAGTACATTATGATTGGAAATTTTGTTATCACAGCATTCTTTCAATCAATTGCATTTTATATGCAATGATTTGCCTAAAAATTGATTGTATGAATTTATTTTCTAGTATGTCATCATTTATTGAACCTATTACATTGAATATATACTGAGAAGCTAGCTGTTTAATATTATAACGATTGTCACAGAGGATTGCAAACAAAATTTGCAAAAACTACTTGTTGTAAAACAACAATATTTCTAAAGAAGTTTTAGAATGCTTTATGTCGTTTCTTGTGTTGTTCCGTAGTCTAGTAATTTCTAATAAGATTTTAGATCTATTATTTGGGTGTGTAGTACATTTGGTATAAAACATCCCGCGGTATAAACTTGGATTGTACATTTTGTGAGTGAACATATAAACGCTGATTGACAATCTGTGCTTATATAAAGCGGAAAATTTTATTAACTTTATGAGCTGTCTTTTGTGTGAGATGTTTTCTAAATTCCTATCCCCCATTCTTTCTGAGAAATAGCTTTCTTTATGAATTAGATTTGCAATCTCCGACAGAAATTTCTAGTCTGTTCTGAGTATCTTTTTCTCAATTTGAGAAAATAATTTTTAAAATTATTCCCTATTTTATAAAAAAAATTGCAATAGGAAGTGAATAGTACGCAGACAAAGATTTTCCTTATTGATCCGGTGAATCCATGTAGCTTAGAATGTTTTATATCGACTTCTCAAATAATTGACGCAGAGGAAATTCACTGGAGTTGAAGTAGCGAATGAGTCAATATTATACGCAATTCTAAGCTTACCCCATGCAAAATGGTTCACAGTGACAAATAAAATTCTCCTAATTTTAAATGAGCACTTATAGTCGATTAGAATCCTTACATTCCCTCATAAAGTACTATGCATTATAAGTTTATGCCCAGGACATTTCACCATCAAATGTTGTCCTCTCATAAAAAGGGGATCTAAAAGTTAATAGGAAATTATCTAAATACGTAAACACTTAGAAAACGGCATAAAACTAATGCAAAAAAAGTTATTTACAACAGCGTTTGCTTTACACATGGAGAACAAATTTTCATTGCAATTCTCTCTGACGATCACCATCACATGAAACAGCTCGCTTCTCGACATATAAAAAATGCAAAAGTAGAATAAATGATGGCATACTTAAAGTTGAAATATCTGAAATCATCTTTGAAGCAAATCATTACGTAAAAAAAAAAAATACAATTGACTGAAAAAAATGTTGTGGTAACAGAACTTCCAGTCACTATTCATCAACTGAATGTAAGTTTGATAAATATAATAGATGGCCGAATAGATCCCTTTAATAATATTCCCGTTCATTACTCTGCTTGTCATTTTTTTGTATAAACTGTAAAAATATACATGAAGATAGTTACAGCTGCATGTGGATGCAAAGAACAGATGAACAAGGTGGAAGCATCGAAAACATGCCAAATTTTTATAAAGAAAATCACAAATCAATGTATAAATAAAACACTGTACCAAGATGATCGAATAGTTGGGCCGGGTGGTACAGGAAATATAGCCACCTCCACGACGCATGTCCAAGGTAGTTTTGAAAACAAGAGTAGTATTAAAAACAATAATTCGTTGTATGACCCAATAGAGTGGTAATGCTGTTTTCTTACTAAAAGTTGTCTCTTTTGCTCCAGCTATAGGGAATAAACATATTGTTTTATAGTTTAAATATGTTAAGGAGATAAATATAAAGGTCTAAGCAACACTTTTAAATACTAACCAGCTATGTGGGAATTTTTTAATATTTTTGAAAAAATGTCAAAAAATGACAAATTTTACCCAAAATTTCGATTTTTGGAGCAAAAGCGCAGACTCAAGCCATTTTTTTTCAGCGATAAAATTTCACACAGTTGATGTACTAGTATAAAGGCAACTTTTGGCACCTACCCGTTTTTGATTTTCAAAAAAAATTTTTTTTCGCTCCACCCTACTGTACATGTTTTTAAACAGCTTGAGCAAACAATTACGTGTAATCATGTGATTGCACGTAATTGTTTGTAATATTTTTAAATCGACATTATCTCAATCTAGTGACCATGATAAAAAGGTTAAAATTGAAAAAAAAAAAAAAAAAAACTTTGTGTTTTATTAATTACATTTATTTAATTTATTTCATCTATTTTTATTTCTTAAAAATAAATCTACCCGATGCATATAAAATTCTAATGAAAGGAATAAGAAAAAATATAGGGATTACTAGATTTTGTTTGTCATTTTTAAATTGATATTAAAATTATCTTTTATTTCAATCGAAAATGATGACAATATTGTAAACAAATTATATTTTTCAGGAAAATTTGAAAAATTAAATCGTTAAATAATAACAAATAAATAAATAAATAATAATTTCTAATTTATTTTAATCAAACTCATCAAGAGTTTTTTTTTATATTTTAGAAAAGGTTATTACTTCATATTGTTGCCAGTTGTAAAAAACAGCATAAAGAATGAAATTTATTTTCTATCAAAAATTTATTTATATGTGACCATCAAATACAGAAAAAAAATTTAGAATTAAATGATTACGCGTTAAAATCAGAACAATATTTAAAATTACATTTTAATAATTGCATTCATACTAAATATTAAAAGAGAAGGAAAAACTTAAAATAACAAAGTCATCAATACTTATTAAAAGCAATAAATGGGGAAAATTGTATCAGATTTAAAACGTACAAATTGTAATGCTACCAAATAGTTTAAATTAAAAAAATATATTTACTTTTACTTCATATTTCGAAATGATTATTATTATTATTTTTAATTTAACATTTGTTGTAAATTCTAAGATAGTGCAAATAATAATATTTACTTTCTAACAACAAAGGTATTTTCACGTGAATATTAAAAGAAAAAAGAAACCTTTAAAAGGATAAACGTATTAACACGCGTTAAAAGCAGTAAATGGGAGAAGAAATTGCCTCATATTTAAAATGGACAAATAATAAAATTAATTTTTATAAATTTAAAAAGTAAAAATATATGTATGCCAGAAATTTATTTCCTATTTCAAGATTATCTTTTCAACTAATTTTGCACTATTCTAAAACAACGTAAATAATAATATTTCCTTTCTAAAAATAAAAATATTTTCGCGTGAATGTTGAAAAAGATTAAAAAAAAAAAAAAACTTTGGTGAAAATTGCATTAAAACGATACATTTAAAATGTTTTATTTAAAATACTCTTTTTTAGGGTTGTTAAAAAATGCCACGAAGCAAAGACTAACTTAAATCATATCAGCTATTTTCAAATATTTAACTAATCTCATTTAATCAAACGCGGTTTAAAATTTTACAATCAAAGAGCACAATTTCCTTGACTTGAATTAATAGAATGAATAATCTATATGGATAGCGCGAATAGAGTGTCTTGAATGGATAGAATGGAAATCCCTTTAAAAAGAGATTAAAAAGATTGTATAGTCTTTTAAAAACCGTCTAAATTAACGTATTTGTAGAATCTGTGGTACCGAACTGGTATTGGCGAGTGTTAACTCGTAGGGAATAGAGCTCTGTTTCACTATAAATAAGATATTGATTATTATTATTATTATTATTATTATTATTATTTTTAGGATGCTGAAGATACGTTACGGAATGTTACTTTAAATGTTAAGCCTGGTGAACTGCTAGCTGTCGTTGGTCCTGTAGGATGCGGCAAGGTAAAATTTTCTATAAAATTTATTATAAATAATTGAAGAAATCAGGTAATAAAGTTAGTGTATGGCAAAAAGAAAAAAATACCGAGTTAATCATGTGAATGAAGATAGTCAGTGATCTTGTATCATCTGTTAAATTACTTGAAAAAACCTAATACTCACTAAGATTTTAACTGATAAAGGAGGAATTTGACAGTAAAGAATTGTAATTGTAATTGATTAAAATGTTTCACAGTCTATTTTTCTCAAATTGATGTTTATGTCAATTACCACCTTTATCACCTGACTGTTGTGAAATTGAAAGGGCAGTTTTGGATTTTTTATGGGATTTATATATTTTTATCAGATTATATTTCTTCTTTCTCGGAATTTTCGAAAGAAAAAGACAAACTTGTTGTACATTGTAAAAATTTTAACTCTTTCGAGTTTGGTGTATTATTAATAGAACGTCTTCTCATCGAGTATTATTTTATGTTAACTGTTATTTTGGTACTTTCAATTTATAGGAATGATAATATATGCCTATGAATTTCTTATAATGACTTCATTATTTTTTGACATTTAGTGATAGCAACAATAATAATAATTTACTTAAGGCCCCTGTCCTCGCTCGAGGAAACGCTCGCGAGCTAATGCTATTCCTATGGAGAAGCATTTTTCTAATAACTCTTTCGCATTTTGACATTTTTGAATAATTTTTTTTGCATTGGATAGCTGAGGTGCATGCCGACAGCGCACCTTTTAGGTAGCTTTCATTACAAAAAGTAAAAAGCTACCTATTGCAGCCGTCCGGAGGAAAACACTTCCGGAAAATTTTGGTATATTTTCACCGATCATGACCCCCAGACCCCAAAACCACCCTCTGTTCAAATGTTGATATATATATATATATATATATATATAACCATATATATATATATATATATATCTGATTTTTGTCATGCGATAACTAACGTATTTATGAACCGATTTGAATGAAACTTGGTATGTACATAGTACATACAAATGTCTCGACCGAGTTCGTTGGTCAGCATCATCCGCCATTTTGTTTCAAAATGGCGGCCATTTTAAATTTTTTAAAAAATTTTAAATTTAAAATTAAATGCGAAAAAATTAAAAGTTGAAAAATATTTTCCTTTTACGTGTTAGAACTTAAAACAAAGATTCCAGAACACTTTTTATTTTGTCTATATCTTAAAAAATGATTGAGTTATAGCACTTTGAATTTTTCTTATGGCTGACATTTTGAAACGATCTGATTTTTGTCACGTGATAACACGCATACTTATGAACCGATTTCAATGAAACTTGGTATGTACATAGTACATACAAATGTCTCGACCGAGTTCGTTGGCCAGCATCATCCGCCATTTTGTTTCAAAATGGCGGCCATTTTAAATTTTTTAAAAAATTTAAAATTTAAAATTAAATGCGAAAAAATTAAAAGTTGAAAAATATTTTCCTTTTACGTGTTAGAACTTAAAACAAAGATTCCAGAACACTTTTTATTTTGTCTATATCTTAAAAAATGATTGAGTTATAGCACTTTGAATTTTTCTTATGGCTGACATTTTGAAACGATCTGATTTTTGTCACGTGATAACACGCGTACTTATAAACCGATTTCAATGAAACTTGGCATATACATAGTACATACAAATGTCTCGACCGAGTTCGTTGGTCAGCATCATGCGCCATTTTGTTTCAAAATGGCGGCCATTTAAAAATTTTTAAAAAATTTAAAATTTAAAATTAAATGCGAAAAAATTAGAAGTTGAAAAATATTTTCCTTTTACGTGTTAGAACTTAAAACAAAGTAACCAGAACACTTTTTATTTTGACTATATCTTAAAAAATGATTGAGTTATAGCACTTTGAATTTTTCTTATGGCTGGCATTTTGAAACGATGAGTTCTGATTTTTGTCACGTGATAACACGCGTACTTATAAACCGATTTCAATGAAACTTGGTATGTACATAGTACATACAAATGTCTTGACCGAGTTCGTTGGCCAGCATCATCCGCCATTTTGTTTCAAAATGGTGGCCATTTTAAATTTTTTAAAAATTTAAAAATTTAAAATTAAATGCGAAAAAATCAAAATTTGAAAAATATTTTTCTTTTACGTGTTAGAACATAAAACGACGATTCCAAAACACTTTTTATTTTGTCTATATCTTACAAAATGATTGAGTTATAGCACTTTGAATTTTTCTTATGTCTGACATTTTGAAACGATCTGATTTTTGTCACGTGATAACACGTGTATTTATCAACCGATTTCAATGAAACTTGTCATGTACATAGTACATACAAATGTCTCGACCGAGTTCGTTGGCCAGCATCATCCACCATTTTGTTTCAAAATGGTGGCCATTTTAATTTTTTTTAAAAATTTAAAATTTAAAATTAAATGCGAAAAAATTAAAAATTGAAAAATATTTTTATTTTTTGTGTTAGAACTTTAAACAACGATTCCAGAACACTTTTTATTTTGTCTATATCTTATAAAATGACTGAGTTATAGCACTTTGAATTTTGCTTATGGCTGACATTTTGAAACGGTCTGATCTGAACGATCCACAATGTTGCTTTAAAATGGCATACACTTTATGATATCGTAAAATTTGGTGACTCTCTAAATCGCTTAAAATAAAATCAGGTTGAATAAAAGATGACTAATTTCTAAAAATTCCTATTAATATTCAGTCTTGACAAAAACTAGTTTCAATCTTATAAAATCACTAATTTTATAAGATTATTTCCACTAATTTGAGCTTAGTGTTTTTGAACAATGTAACTTACCTTAAAATAAATAAATAAATATATAAGTATATGAAAGCTACCTCTTCCTCCCGGCATTGCCGGAAGGACTTTTTTACTTTTTAGATTTTTGTTACAGATATTTTTTTTAAAAGTACTTTCAGTTTCGAAACCGGTTTTGAAAGTGAAACTAACTTTGTAAAAAATATCTGCAACCAAAATCGAAAAAGTAAAAAAGGTGCGCTGTTGGCATGCAACTCAGCTATCCAATGCAAAAAAAATTATTCAAAAATGTCGAAATGCGAAAGGGTTATTAGAAAAATGTTTCTCCGTAGGAATAGCATTAGGTCGCTAGCGTTTCCTCGAGCGAGGACAGGGGCCTTAAATCTCTTTGCACTGTTGGCGATTCCTTTATTATATACAAGGAAACCCTTCAAAAACTGAGCATTTTAAGATAGTTTTTAGGACTTGTCGGTTACAGAAATGATGTCATGAGGGAGTAATTAGTTGTCACGGCCTGAAATTTAATTTAAAACTTCACATTTTGTGGAGATTTCTCAGAAGATTATTTGCTTTTATGGAATAATTGAGAACAGTAATCAATCACATTTGTTGAGTGTATTTGCAAATGCCTTGCATCCAAGATTAAAAATAACTTCATGGATGCGTCAAAAGGACCAACTTTGGATTTAAGAAGAGCTCTAAAGAGCCAGAAAAATTTTCATTGTTGAACAAGGGATAAATTTAAAAGCATTTAATATACATTTCATTTTCAAAATACCAATTAGAAATTTTCTTCTTTCAGGGGAGGGGGGGGGGTCATGACCCCCGTGACCTCTCCTTTGGATCCGCCATACTCAATCTTTGTTACTAGCGGCCCGCAAAGACAAGTTTGGGACGTTAGGCGGGCCGCAATACACTTATATAGTAACTTAAAAAATGTAATTAATATAGTAAAGTAATAAAAATAGTATGCAAACGCAAAATAATGAAGTTAATATAATTGGTTGAATTGATGTTTGTCGACGAAGAAATTCTACTAAAATACTATCAAACAATCAATTCCAAACAATACCCTTCGAGGTGATTTCTATTGAAAATGATGTAGAAATAAGCTCCGAAAAATGCTGTTTGTCCATTTTGTCTGCGTCAATTTGAATAAGGATTATTAGCGATACGATAAGCACACCTAATATGCATTAATATAACTGTGCGGCATTTCCAAGCTCTAAAGAAAAAAATAATCAGATTTTTTTAATAAGTCACTGTTCTTCAGTCTGAAAACTTTCTTAATGTAGACATATATATTACAAATTTAATTTGAAATAATGTTTTATTAGATGTCAAGAATTAAATATACACTACTATAAAATACATGTGAAAAGAACTTTTGACTAAGGATATGCATTTAAAATGCTTAACATAATTTCAACATAAGAAGTTGCAAATGACAGAGCATATTTTGTATTACTTTGAAAATATACGAAGCAACTGCGAATGTCTTAAAAACATTTTACAAACATCTGAATTAACTTTATAAATTTAATTTAAAAAGGATTATTATTATTACTTACCCATCAAACGTAGTATAGGGTAAGTCTTGCAATCGTTTGAAAATCAAAAATTTTTTTTGTCGGATTTACACGTTTTACATACTAAAGATTCCGAGAAACATATTTTTAGAAAAAAAATTTGCCGTCTGTGTGTCTACCTGCCTGTCTATCTGTAACCGCTATAACTCCCCCCCAAAAAAATTGAGATAGAGACTTGAAATTTTGTATGTGCTAAATATGTAATAATGGGACGAAACTTACTTAATATCAGTAACCTCGATGATCCGGAACTATTTTTTCCGGACTCTCGAAGAATTCGTTCTGATGAAAGGTATATAAAAATTTTCGAGTTTTTTTTATTTTAAGATATAGACTTAAAAGGCAATAAAATAATACAAATTTTACATGAAGAACGAAGTCAACCGGATTATTAGTTGTTGAGATATTTCTAATCCTGTTTTCCACAATCTTCGATTTTTCATGACCCTGTATTTCATTCAAATTTCAATTCAAAGATATATTTAATTGGAAATGAGACACTTAATCCGTCGCAACAAATTGTTAGTGAATATGATTATTATTTTTTGAGTTATATGGATGTTTCTTTTATGCAATTTAGTACTACTTAAATAGTTTGGCGTTTTATATAATTTGTCGAAATTGGTTCATCAGCAATTGATTAATAGAGCGTGGCTATGTGTTCAAAATACTTAAATGTAAGTTTAAATTTTGTTTTGGAATAGCCATACATTTATAAAAAAGTTTATACATGTTTTGTTTTCATATATTATATTGTGCATATCCATGATGGGTAAATATTACGGTGGCCCTCAACCACTAGTTACTCATATGGATTTTGTCATGTGTATACGCATTTAGGGCCATCACAGGAATAAGGAAAAAGTTAATACATTTCCGGTTATGGAGGATAATAGCTGAAATTGGCTTTACAAATGCTTTGTGTGTTATCAGAATGTTTACTTAGGCAGGCCGCACATTAGGGAGCCAAGTGACAAAAACGTGTGAATCCAGAAACATTTCAGTCTGTTAAGGACGGTTGGAATACATTACGTTGAAATTCGTCAAAATATCGATTTTTTTTAAATGTTAACTGAATCCTTCTTTAATTGTGAATATTTTGACACCAGAGTTTTACCTATACGACAATTATATCACGAGATATTGTAAATTTTGTTAACAGATCCAGCACAATGACCTATACAAATGAAAGCTATAAACTGATTTCTCTCCCTGTTCATATTTTTACAACTTGCTTGTTCGGGAAACACTAAGGCTTTTTTGTTAATTTAGATAGAAATTTCAATTTTAATTTTTCTTGTTTTCCATGGTATATTTAATAATTTTGTGCATGGATTTAACATTTATGTTTACAGTTATTTTTTAATAAAATATTGAAATGGAGAGTTTGTTGAAATTCCTTCATTTTTACTTTCTTCTATCCCTGGTTCGAATCCAGCTAGCGGCATGGGTGTCTGTGTTGTCCCTGTGATGTGTGTTAAATGTATGTACTGTATTTCCTGTACTAATAAAAAGTGTTCTGTATTAGTTTCTGTGTATTATTGATCATTCGAGGTAACAGCCACTGTAGCTAGAGACCTCAAAGCATTGTTCATTCAAATCAAATCAAACTTTCTTCTATCTTTACAAGAAGAAAGTATTGGATTCATGAACATTTTCGACTTCCGGTTTTCGACGGATTTATACGTTTTAGAGGGTCCTGAACACGTTTTAACTATTTTTAGAAAATGTCTGTCTGTGAGTCTGTCCGTCTGTCTGTCTGTCTGTCTGTCTGTATGTGACAAAAAATTTGTGGGCGCTCTATCTCAAGAACTAATGCTCGAAATTTAATAAAATTTTATATTCAGTTAGACCTTGATATGACTTAGTGCCTATTGGTTTTTGGTGAAAATTGGCCTGCAGGTGGCGCTGCTATACTACGTTTTTCATGATTTTCAAGATTGCTATATCTCAAGAACTAATGCACAGAACTTCACCAAACTTCAGATTCTGTGACCCCTTGATATACATAGACGCTGATTAAGTTTTGGTGTAAATTGGCCAGCAGGTGGCGCTGCTATGTCACGTTTTTCATGATTTTCATGATAGCTATATCTCAAGAACTAATGCACAGAATTTCACCAAACTTCAGATTCCGCAATACCTTGAGATACATTGCCACTGATAAGGTTTTGGTGTGAACTACCCTATAGGTGGCGCTGCTATGCTACATTATGCACGATTTTTGCGATAGCTATATCTCAAGAAATAATGCAGAGAACTTCATCAAATTTTAGATTATGTTACACTAGTATATATAACATAATTAGACTCTGATTACATTTTGGTATTAACCTTCCAACAGGCGGTGCAGCTATGCTGCATTTTGCATGATTTTTCCTATAGCTATATCTCAACAACTAACGCACAGAATTTCATCAAACTTCAGATTTTGTTACAAAATGACATATAATATAATTACACGATGATTACGTTTTGTTATAAATCCTTCAACTGATGGTGCTGCTGTGCTATATTTTACACTTTTTTTAAGCTAGCTATATCTCAAGAACTAAGGCACATAATTTCATCAAACTTCAGATTCTTTTACACCATAACATAATTAGACGCTTTTTTACCTTTTTGCATAAATTGTCCAAGATATGGTGTTGCTGTGCTACGTTTTGCAATTTTTTTGTTATAACTATATCTCAAGAACTAATGGACGAAATTCCATCAAATTTCAGATTCTGTTAGGTCTTGACATAAATAGATGCTTATTAGGTTTTAGTATAAATTACCCAACATGAGGCACTACTAAGCTCATTTTCTCAGAATATTAATTAAATTTTGCATTTTAGGCTTTTCGGATACCAGAATCTCATTAGGCTAGGTCAAATGTTCGAGGAAATTCGATAGCGGGTAACTTTAGGCTCACCACTTTTTTTTTTAATATTAAAATGTACTTATGAGATAGAAGAAAGTTTTGGGATTGACATATCCAACTAGTTTGATATACACGAGAGGAAAAAAATCATAGTAATTTTAAAATCCATACATCAAAAATATATGCAATTTTATGTAGTATATTATAATGAATTTGGAAAAAAAATATCGAAGCAAAGATATTTATATTTGTAAAAAGGGATTTAAAAAAAGTTAAATAAAAATAAATAAATAAATAAAAATAGACACATTTTAGAAAAATAGTCTGTCCTAGAATAGTTTCTTTCTTTCTTTTTTTCTTTTTTTTTATTTTTTATTTTTAGTATTAAGTATTGTGTTACCATATACATTACAATATTATTCAAAATTGAAATTAAAAAAAAAGTTTTAAAGCTACTGTGTCCCCTTAACAAAGAAGAAACCGAAATTCACCAAAGACTCACCAAAATTGGTTTTATGTTTTTTGTCGCTTGTCTGTTTAGTGTGCGATCTGCTTAGACATCAACTATTACCTTTCTGAATGTCAGAGTTCCGTGATATATTTCTGAGAGCGTGGAAAGTGTTTCATAATCTATACTTGACACAAAATTTTTCTTTCTTATTTAATGTATCATCAAAACATACGGGTTGAGAAATGTTAAATTTTATCCAATCTGACATCTCACGGTGTTATGTGAAACTGACACAGTTCAATCTCGGCGTGAATCATTCAAATGTATCTTTCATTTTAAATTTCTTCCGGCTTCTTTTCTTTTTTCATCTGTTCTATAATTACATCTTCTTGTTCTTCTTACAGACTTCTCTCCTGATGTCAATCCTGGGCGAGCTTCCCATCACTTCTGGCGAAGTGAAGGTCAGAGGTAAAGTGGCGTACGCCTCCCAAGAGGCTTGGGTGTTCGGCGGCAGTGTGAGACAGAATGTCGTCTTCGGCAGCGATTTTGACGAAGCCAAGTACAAGAAAGTGCTTAACGTTTGCGCTCTCGACAAGGTGAGATGGAATGTGTAATGACTGTCATGACAAATTACGTCACCTTGTAATAATATACTTCTTTTAAAGTTAAAATGTGTAAGATTTAAATAAAAAAAAAAAAAAAAAAAAAACTTTATTGGATTGTTTACATGTTTCGGTTCCATCCAAGCCATTATCAAAACAAATAAGACTATTCTAAAATTGTACGATCTATTTGAAATGACATCATTCAAAATTGTCTAATGAGCATATATAGTAATCTGAAATATACGGTACAATCTTTATAATATTAAAAAGGTAAAGTTTTTTTATTTGTAGGTGGTAATCTCCGGAACTACCGAACCGACTTCAAAAGTAATGGTCCAAAATGAAAATGTTTACCTTAAATCAAACATAGGCTTTATCTTATGTCGGTGTCACTCCAAAAATGGGGGTTCAGGAGATAAAAACTTTCTAAAAATGCAATTTTTGTGTTACTGAAAGGCCTAGAAACTTGAAATTTTTCATATTAATTACTTAAGAGATACAAATTGATTCTAAGAATCTTTCCTAAAAAATACGAAATTCGAAAGGGGTGAAAATATAAGAAAAGCATACAAAAACGTTCTAAATTTCGATTTTTATGCAATCTGGGAAAGTAATGAACCGAGATTAAAAAAATAATGAAATCAAAATAATTGCGACAGTCCTTGCTCCAACAAAGGCTATATCTTATGTTGATGTCACTACCCCAAAGGGGATGTAGAAGGAAAAAATGTTTTAAAAATGCACGTTTTGTGTTACTGAAGTATAAACATAAAATTTGGCATGTTGATTTCTTAAAGATATAAATTATCTTTAAGAACATTTCCTAAAAAATACGAAATTTAAAAGGGGTGAAAATATCCGAAGAGAGTTTTAGAAACATTCTAAATTGCGATTTTTAAGTAATCTCGGGAAGTAACGAACCGATTTAAAAGAATTAGTAATAATATATTTCTTTTAATTGCTAAAGGGTGTAAGATAAAAACACAAAAAATTTTTTAAAAAAGGTTTTACTGGACTGTTTACATGTTTTTGTTCCATCTGAGCCATTAGCAAAACAAATTAGAGCATTATAAAATTGCACGATGTATAATGTAATGATTTGAAATGATATCATTCAAAATTGTCTTACGAACACATAGTAATCTAAAATATACTGTATACGTTTCTTATAAATATGCATGTAGTATGCTGTAAAAGAATCTTAATTGTATATTAAAAAAAATTAGAATATTTTTGTAGAAATTGAATTGGTCTCTGCCAAGTCTGATTTCATTGATATTTGCACGGACCGCGCCTATTTAATCAAAGTTGTATACGGACAGGGCTGCTCCTGGGCGTGAATAACAAATATATTAACGGGCCAAGGTTGGGTGAAATATATTTTTATGACGAGCGGGAATCAGACCGGGAAATTCCGGCCCGTGCAGACCTCTTCTTATGTCTCATGTTTAATTCGGACATTTTTCTAAGCACAATATTTAGAAATATTATCTCTCCCGAAGAAAGTAATCATCTCTGAATTTTTAGTCATTTCACTATCATCTTTTTCTGAAGACGGCTCAAAAAGTTGATTTTATATTATATTTTACTTTTAATTGCACAAGAAACTTCTTGTTTTTATGCACCAGTGATCAATGTTATGTATTTTTAGCAAATACATTCTTAGTAGTTACAAGGTTGTAATTTTTTTGTCTTCTTTTAATGATATTCATTTAAATACACTCTACATATTAGTTTGTAGGCACTTGATGTGCTTTGGGCCAGTTTTAGCTGGTCAATTATAAATATGGATGGCTTGGTGCTATGCTGCTAGTGAAATACTAGTTTTCTAAAGCTTTTTTCTTGATCAGATTCAGTTGAAGCTTTATTTTAATAACGGAAGGAAATTTATTACCAAATTTTTTTTTTCCTGTCATACTTAGAAAAAGCTCAGCAAAATAAACGCTTATTTAGGTTACTAGTTATGATCCTCATAAATGTGAGAATTTTAAGAGGTTTATGAGATTTGTTTGTTACTTTTTATTTTTTTATTGTATGGAGAGTATATGTTGTAAAAACTATATTAATTTGTTTCAAAGACGTGCGTTCCAATCCCGTATACTTATAAGCCCAAACCCACAATCTAATACACGTTGTGTTTAAGTTGCGCATTTTAATATAAATTTAGAGAGGAATTAATCTGTGATCGGAATAATTTTTGCTCTGCAGAAGCTAGTTTTCAGTATACGAACAAAAAATAAAACAGAATTTGAAAAAAAAAATTAATTTTAATGTAAATCTTAGATTTAAAATGGGATTTTATTATATTATTACTTTTCTAATATGCCTCTGTATTTGTAATTTCAGGACATAGAAATGTTTCCATATGGTGACGAAACAGCTGTTGGTGAAAGAGGTGTCAGTTTGAGTGGTGGGCAGAAAGCCAGAGTCAATCTTGCCAGGTGTGTATGATTATTTGCTTTTAAAATCGGGATGTTATATTGCACTTATAAGCGTCTGCAAAATCTTTAATAAAACAATTTAAATTACCCATCAGATAAAAATACAAGAAAAAAAGCCTTTTTTAAAGAGAAAAAAATCAAAGAAATGCTAATAGCCCAAGAACCGACAGCACAAAAACCGATGTTATCCAGCACAAGAAAAAAATTTTAATTTTATGAAGGAGTCGTAATAGAGGAATCTAATGATCCATGTCTACCGGAAGTGAAGTGGTGCATAAGCAGAAAATTAGTACCACTAATGGTTTACTCGTAGGTTTAAGATTTTGTTTGCCGTACAATCAAAGGTATGAAAACATGGAAAACTGGGAGCAGGAAAACACAAAGATAAACCTCCGACTGAGCCCCCAGTGGTATTAAATTTTTGGCTTATGCACCCCTTCACTTCTGGCATTAGGTTCCCCTATTACTATTCTTCAATAAAATAAAGTTTTTTTTTTATTGTTCTCGATAACATAGATTTTTGTGCTTTAGGCTCTTGTACTATAAATGAAAGGGGATTTTATTTCAAAAGAAAGAAAAACTATACTCGCATATTGATTATGAAATAATTTATAACACCTCCTCCATTACCTGCAGTGAGCTACGCTCACCAATCCCTGTCCAGGCTCTGTAAACTCTAAAAATACATTAATTTGTTCCGTCTTAAGAAGATTGACATTTATAAACTTCAAAATTATACAAAATTCTATTAAAATGTGCGAACTTATTGTTAAGGTAAATATTGTATCATTGTCGCGATCACTGATTTCTCATAAATTCTGGAACGTATAGAATACTCTCATCATACGGATATTTTTTAATGAGCAGTAATTTCAAAATCAGTGTTTTGTGTGTTTTCATAAGGGCGCTAAAACAAATCACATAAAAAAAATCAACCAATCAAGAGGCCAGAAAGTTCATTGGGTCTTTAAACGAGTAAGGAAAGTTAACATGCGGCCTGACCGAACTTTCGATAGCATTTTCAGAAACAATGGCGCCTGCGTAAAGTATTTGTGCAATATATGTAGTAATTAAGTATTTAATAATTAAATATTTATTTATTTTTTAAATTTTTCATGTTTTTCTTTTCTTTTTTTACACCCAAAAGCTTCTTAATTTGTGGGCACGCATCGTATTTACTACGAAAGAATTTTCTTTTGTTTCATTTTGTAACACGAAAAAAAAGATAAAATATTATAATTTTTAGTTTTTAAAAATATATCTATACAAATGTTTAGACTTTAAAAATCTGTTTATTATTTATAATTCTCTATTTTAGAGCTATGTATTTCGATGCTGATATTTTCTTACTGGATGATCCCTTGAGCGCTGTAGATTCCTCTGTATCAAAACATCTCTTCGAAAAGTAAGTTTATATTATATAATCTAAAAGTTCATTAAGGATTTTCAAATTAAAACCGAATGAATATTTCTCACAGTGAAGTATATTTTGCAAATATAATTTAAATAACATTTCATTCAAAATATAAATTTTCTTGATAAAAATATTGGAGAAGTGTCATTTTAGACACGTTGATTGATGCACTTTTCTAAATAATTTTTATTATTATTATTAGTTTATTTATTTATTTATTTATTTATTTTTAATTTCAGATGTATAAATGGATATTTAAAAGATAAAATACGTATATTAGCAACGCATCAGATTCAATTTCTTAAAGGCGCCTCTCAGATTTTAGTACTGAAAGAAGTAAGTATCCCTTTGTAAACAGCCAAAAATGATTAATTATACATACTTCACTCCCATATGTTTCAAACTATATTTAAAATTTGAATTTCTATTGCGTAGTTTTAGTAATTTGAAATAACTAAAAAATCCTTACTTAAAATAATTTTACAGTATATTTGTGTATCTTTTTATATTTTTGTTTAATTTGACTAGCAATTAGTTAAAGCGAATGTTTACCAGCAAAAGAAAGTAGAAGCAAAATATGAGGACTATTCTTTAACACATATTCTAGTGAAATGGAATTCATAAATTTTATTGTGTAACTTTAATATATATTGAAATTCATGTCGGTTTAATACACTTTGAAATACAGTAAAAGTAGTCAGAGAGAAATATACGATTGAAATAAGTTAATTGGCAGTAAGAGTTATTTGACCAATTCCTAATTGCATTTGCGTATCAAATTGTTTAATATATGTTTTTTTTTTTTTTACCCACTAGGGTGGATGCTTGGCTTTAGGTACATACGATCAACTGACGGATGCCGGAGTAGATCTCGGCTCACTCATGGAAGACTATGAGCAAGAACGTCGCCACCGTTTAGCTTCCATGACTTCAACCACAAGCGCCATTTCCTTAATTGAAGAAATGTCCGATGGGGTGACACCTGTGCCCATGTATGAATCTACTCAGTCTATTAACTCTTCTGTGGACGGTTATCACGAGGTTTGTGTTGTTCGTTTTCCTTTGATTGTCTTAAGGGTGTTCTTAAATCAAAAAGGGCCACTTTGTGACACATGCATTAATTTATTTTTGTTCGGAAATGCATGAAAAGGGCAGGTGTTGTTATTCAGAAACTGTCTAATTGCACTCAATTTTTTTTTTTTAACACAATAGATTTTTCATAACAAGCCTTCAAAGTTGGCGTTTTTAAGCACTTTTCCCGACGAAAGCAGAAAATCCGGTCGAAAAGCAGGAGAAAAACGGGTGATATCGTGATCGAAATAGCTTTGAACTGGATTGGTAATTTAACTATCATAAAATGGAAAATTAAGTTCGATTCAAAATCGCTCCCATAGTCAGACTTTCCAATTTTATATATTTCCGTTAAAAAATGAATTTGTAAATGTGTCAAAACGTTTAACGCTTGTTGAGTGGAGCAGTTGAGAACAACCTTAAGCAGGTGTTGGTAAATGAGATCGCAAATCTCTAAATGAGATTTTCTCACTAATTTTAAACCAATAGGCGTGTGAGGAATTCCCATTTTAAAAATATCTCCTTAGAAAATTATTTTTTTTCTGTGTATTGTTTTTAAAGGATTCTCTATATTATTATAATTTTTTAAGTTGTCAAAGTATTTCTAAAATCTATAAATTTCTAAATCTATAAATTATAATTTAATTTATAATTTATGTATTAAAATCTTATTGAATTTGAGTAATATTTTAACATTTCACATACAATTAATTTATTTATCAATGGACGGATTAAATACACTTAACGAGACTGTCTTTTATTCGGAATTACGGTCCCCGACATGGCCACCGGAGGTAGCCGGAGACCTTTTCGAAGTTCACAATTTTCTGATAATTAAAGTTCAGCATCAACAAAATACAAATATAAATGGTCAAATACTAAATTAAACTACCAAAATACGCAAAGAATTTAATGCAGAATCGCTAATGAAAACAATCGACACGCACTATTGGAATCATAGCCAAGCTAGGAAACCCCAACACGCTTACCGGGCCATCTAAAATCACCATCAATGAAGTACATGTAAAACTTTGTTGAAAATGTAAATAAAAATACACTTAAGTGGTGTTACCAATGAGCATTAATCATTTTAACATTATGAAATTTACATATTATTGAAATTACACGCCTTAAATTCATTTAAAATTATAAGAAGACGCTATATATCACGCTAATGAAAGGTAAACAAAACGTTAGGTTGTGTCTAAATACAATATTTATCACATCACCGTAAAATAAGCTAATATGAATTGTTATTCATGCATTGCTTAAACGATTTGCGTTAAAAAAGAGCTTATGTCTGGATTTTTATTTTTAAAATGGGCCGTGTCATGTAACCTTAAATTAATCACTGAAAATCATCGCTGTTGTTGTTGTCAAATACCAAGTTACAAATTCAGCCTTTTTTTTCACGCTACGTTAGATAAAGGTTATATATGTTACAGGCCAAATCCGATTTTAGGCCAAACTAGATTGGCCTAGTCCAAACTAGTCTATCCTAATGCCCATCGGATAAACTAGTTTTTCCTAGGCCAAACTAGTCTATCCGAACGCCCATCGGATAAACTAGTTTTTCCTAGGCCAAACTAGTCTATCCGAACGCCCACCGGATAAACTAGTTTTTCCTAGGCCAAACTAGTCTATCCGAACGCCCATCGGATAAACTAGATTTTCCTAGGCCAAACTAGTTTGGCCGAACGATCATTAGGATGTACTAGTTTAGCCTGCTCGTCATTGGTTTGAACTAGTTTATCCTAGGCCGAACTAGATTGTCCTAGGCCAATTCAATTTGGCGTGATTTTATTGAATTTAAAGACCGCCACGGCGCCAATTTTCTTGTTTTGATCTAATTTAGCCTAGGCCGATGCAATTCGACGCGATTTTAGCTCACAGACTATCAAAGCCTGAGAGCTAATGTGCTCGCAGATTCTGTGTGTGTGTATGTAACCATGTACGTACGTATGTACATATGTTCGTACGTATGTAGGACAAATATAACGGACTAATGTGTAACTAATATAACGCGAGCACTCTGGTGTTGGAACTTGGTGATTTAGTTCAAGCCAGCCGGCTTCGCCCGCTATCGGGCCCCTTCTTTTATATAAAATCTTGAAACGGACGTATGTTGATCCGAACGAACTTCGAAGTGAAAAAAACATGGTGATAAATATTTAAGAAAAAGGATTTTGCATCGAAATACCACTATTTTCTAATAGTAATTTTTGTAAAAATGTTATATTCTTGCTGGAACTTTTTGAAACTTTGTGATAGTTTATCGCATATGATATAATTTTATATAAAAAAAAAAGAGTTACATTTCGGCGTGAAAGAGGATGTGGTTGCGAACAAAATCAGCAAATATAACGGAAATTCTATGTTTTAAAGCACCGCGACTTCAAGTAACACATCTACTAATAGGTTGTTTAACGGAGTTTCATTCAAATATAGTTTTGTTAATAATAGAATACGCTCCCTGGTGTTGGAATGAGGAACTAATATAACGTGGCTTAGTTAAAACTTGCTGGTTTCGCCCGCTATCGGACTGGCGTGGGCAGCGGGGATATGGTTCGAATTTCGTTCGCTTCGAGGTTCTTTCGAAAAGGAGGGTTACATTCGGTGGTGCGTGCTCAGCACGCTTGCTACGATTTAAATTTTGTTTGCTTCGAAGTTCATTCGAAAAGGAAGAGCGCATTAGGCAGTACGCGTGCAGCACACCTGCTATACGCTGCCGCAGTCTGTGGGGACGCGGCTGAAGAACTAATGCACGAAATTTAATAAAAAATTATATTCAGGTAGTCTCTGATCTAAATTGATGCTGATTAGTTTTTGGTGTAAACCGTTCATCAGGTGGAGTACTGTTTGGCATTTATTACGATTTACGCATCAGCGTTATCTTAATAGCTAATACAATCAAATTTCCATCGAACTTTAGATACAGTTCGTCCATGACATGAGTTGGTGTTGTTTTTATTTTGAAGTAAATCACTCAACATGGCTATGGTATGCTGCATTTTTCACAATTTTCACAATAGCTGTATCTCAAGAACTAATAGACGGAATTTAATAAAAATTTATATTCAGATAGTCCCTGATATAAATCGATACTGATTACTTTTTCATGTAAATAGTTCAACAGACGCTTCTAAAGTGCGTTTTTACTGATTTGCATTAACACTATTTCAATAACTAATTTACGAATTTTCATCAAACTCCCGAATCAGTAAATCCGTGATATGAACTAAATCTTTTTACGTATTCGTGTTAATTACTCAATAGGTGGCGCTGTTGTGCTCAATTTTCCCGATTCCTGAAATAGTTTTGTTGCAAGAATTAATGCACGAATTTTCATCAAACTTTAGATACAGTGAGTCCCTGATATAAATTAGTATTCTGTAGTTTTAAAGTAAATCTCTTGAAAGGTAGCGCCGCTATACGGTATTATTCGTGATTATTGCAATAGCTCTATCTCAGGATCTAATGCATGGATTTTCATGAAACTCCAGATTCTGTTAGTCCTTGATATAAAAAAGTACAAAAGTACTTTTTAGTTTTTGGAGTAAATCGTGCAACATGTGGCGCTGCTATGTGGCATTATTCATGATTATCACAATATCTCAAGAAAAAATTCACGGATTTTATCAAACTTCAAATTCAGTTAGTCCCTGATAGAAATTAATATTCTTTTGTTTTTAGAGTAAATGGCTCAATAGGTAGCGCTTCTATCCAGTTTTTTTATGACTTCTGCGATAATTCAAATATCTGAAACAGTATTAATACACAGATTTTCATCAAATTTCAGCTTGAATTAGAATTTGAAAGACGTTGTTACGGATTTTTCAAAAAGTTCCGGCAAGAATTTAACATTTTTTTACAAAAATTGCTATTAGAAAATAGTGGTATTTCGATGCGGAATCCTTTTTCTTAAATATTTATCATCATGTTTCTTTCCTTTCGATTCAACATTCGTAAATACCTAAATCGCGTTGTATTAGTTCCAAATTCCAACACCAGGGTGCTCGCATTAGTTCCACATTCCATCACCAGGGAGCGCACCTTATTACTAACAAAACTGTATCTTAAGAAAACTCCGTTAAAGAATCTATCAGTAGATATGTTACTCGATGTCACGGTGTTTCAAAACAAGAATTTGAGATTTTTGAAAAAATCACTATTCTTCAATAGTGGCATTAAATGCTAAATATATTTTTATAAATTTATATCATATGTCATAAACTATCTTAAAGTTTCAAATAGATCAATCTAGAATTTCCGCTATATTTCCTGATTTTGTTTGCCCCCCCCCCCTCTTTCCCTTTCGTAATGGGACTTTTTATACAATTTTTTATCACATGTTATAAACTATCACAAAGTTGCAAGAATTTAACATTTTTACAAAAATTACTAATAGAAAATAGTGGTATTTGACGCGGCATCTTTTTTCTTAAATATTTAACATCATGTTATATTATGTTTCAAAAAGTTTCACAAAATTGGTAATATTTAATTAGCAGCTAAAACTTAAAAAAACGCTGAGCTTTTTAAAAAAAATCTAGCGTCCCCTTACTCTACCTCCCTGCCGTATCCTAAATTTCAAGTGTCATGCTTTATTTAAGCTTTTTCTTATTTTTAAAAGGATTCGGATATTTACTTTTTTAATATGAACAATTTCGCGTGAAGTGATGTGTGTGAAAACCAATATCTGTTAAAAATTAAAAATCTTTTCATAAAACCAAAAGTTTCTATCCGATTGAAAAAATAATCCGCTCTATCTTTATATTTAAACTCAGAACCCCCAAAATTAATCAGGTAAACCCCTTATCAGAAGAAACCTACATCCAAAATTTGAAACAAATCGGTAAATTATCCCTGAAAAATCTATTTACATAAATTAAGAGTGTTACCCCCCATTCCTCCTTTCTTTATATGTAAACAATGAACACCCACAACTAATCATGGATGTACCTTATTAAACTGATATTGTACCTAAAATTTTAATAAAATCTGATACTTTTGCATGAAAACTGACTTAACGAAATTAAGGAGTGGGGGGGGGGGGGTGCGGTTTAGCCTTTTGTTCCCCTTCCCTTATTCTTATCCGATGAACCCCTGAAACTAATCAGGAAAGTTCGTTATCAGGATAAATCTATGTCCAAATTTTGAAGCAAATTTGATATTTCTATCAGGAGTTATCACATTACGTACATACGTACGTACATACGTACGTACATACGTACATACATACGTACATGGTTACATACACACACACAGAATCTGCGAGCACATTAGCTCTCATACTTTGATAGTCTGTGAGCTAAAATCGCGTCAAACTGCATTGACCTAGGCTAAATTAGATCAAAACTAGAAAGTTGGCGCCGTGGCGGTCTTTAGATTAAAAAAAATCACGCCAAATTGAATTGGCCTAGGACAATCTAGTTCGGCCTAGGATAAACTAATTCAAACCAATGAATAGCAGGCTAAACTAGTTCATCCTAATGACCGTTCGGCCAAACTAATTTGGCCTAGGAAAATCTAGTTTATCCGATGGGCGTTCGGATAGACTAATTTGGCCTAGGAAAAACTAGTTTATCCGATGGGCGTTCGGATAGACTAGTTTGGCCTAGGAAAAACTAGTTTATCCGATGGGCGTTAGGATAGACTAGTTTGGACTAGGCCAATCTAGTTTATCCGATGGCCGTTAGGATAGACTAGTTTGGACTAGGCCAATCTAGTTTGGCCTAAAATCGGGTTTGGCCTGTAACATATACATTTTCACTCTTTTAACGGGACTTAAACGAAACATAAACAGTTAATGACACCATTTTTTAAAAGAATGGATGGATGCTCGTCGTACAATCTTGATTTTTTAATTCCACTATTTCACAAAAAGAATCTATGCGTTATCTAATCATAAAAAATATTTCAAATTCCCTGATAACTTAAGGCTGAGACCACTATTTAGAAATAGCGATCTAAAAGTAAAAACAGCATGATTCATGAGTGAATGAGTATAATAATGTACATATTTTTTTTTCTTTGTATAATTAGGACGAAACGAATCAAGGATCAACTGAGAAAGCTCCTAAAATGGGTGAAGAGATTAAATCTAGCGGATCTGTTAATTTTAAAATTTATGCTGAGTACGTAAAGTCTGGAGCCGGACCTGTATTAAGGTTCATTCTGGTTTTCTCCTACATTACGACCCAAGTAATGTTTAATGGAAGTGATTTCTGGTTAACAGGATGGTACGTATTACCTATTCATAAATTACTTTTATAAAGAATTTTTTTATCCTTATTTATAAAATAAACCCGTTTACGAATAGATATTAGGCCTTATGTATTTAGACAGCATGTTAGTTTTATTTTAATATTATGAAGCTATTTTATTATGAAACACCCACAATTGTATTATACGAGTAAAACAATACAATTTGTTATGAAACGGTTTATTTTATAACGAAACACTCACAGTTGTATTATACGAGTAAAACACATACAATTTTGTTATGCGCATTTATTTTATTATAAATTTTTATTATAAAATGCATAATTTTATTATAAACAAAATAAAAATAAAACTATAAAAATTTATGTAATTTTTTAAAAATAAAACGCACATAATGTCAACAATTCAACTTTGATTAATGCATGTGATACCGCGTTGCCGCGTCATGCAAAAAGTGGTCATTTTGAAAAAAAAAAAAAAAAAAAAAAAAAAAAAAAGGGGGGGGGGGACAACAACATCTGTACTGCAGTTTTCAGTTTCTGTGTCCCATATTTATCATATTCTGTGATAAATATGTTATTATATTCCTCGTGATATTTATCAGGCAAAAAATTTTAATTTTATATAGATATTTTTTTCTATTTGACATATAAACATATAAATAAATAGCTAAACACATGTAAACATACAACATGTATAAAATGTGTTGCATGTTACTTACATATCTTGTTTTTATCAGCACACGTAAATATGTTTAATAAAGCGATAATTAAAATAAAATAAATAAGATAAAATTTTAAATTTCAATCTGACTAAATCAAATAAGCTTAAACAGGGTTACAATTATGGATCATTTGCCAATTTAATTTTCTCTTAAACATGATATGTTTATTTATATTAATTTATAATATTATTTATATTAATTTGTAATATGTAATATTAATTTGTATCTATATTAATTTTGAAAAAATTATATTAATTGGTCAAGAAATTATACGAATTGTTATCTTCCAATTGAGAGAAAAAATGTCCACACCAGGATTCGAACTAAGATCCTCTGGCTTAAGCTGACAATTCTCTGTTAACTGATTTATTATTATACTGGAGAAAGCTGAAGGATATTTTTAAGTGCGTTCGTAATCATGTAAATACGTAGCCTCTATAGTGTCCGTCCGTCCGAAAATAGCAACGCAAAAACTACTCAACCGAATCGTTTGAAATTTAAAATGTATTATTATTACATAATTTTGTCCAGTCATTTCAAATTTTATCAAAATCGGATGCATAGATCAATTACAGGGACAATCAAAAGTATTCCGTTACATTACGGTCAATGGGAGAAAATGTTCCAAATGCATTTTAATGGTGTTATACTCATTCGAACATAATAAAATTGATCATATTATAATGTACATTTTGTACAATCTGTGGTGCAAAGAACATATGTTATTGTTTTACAAGGCCACACAAAAGTATTCCATTACATAATGGTATAGGGAGAACATTGTTTGGTGCGCATTTTAATTGGAATTAACAATTTACAATTTTATGAGATTGATATATGAGAGTGATATTTTTAAAACTTCATTATCGTACAAACGCACCTCATTTGCTACGCTTCACGTGCAATTTTCAACTTGTTTATCCAGAGGAAGTTGTTGATTGTAGTATCGGAATCCATTTAATAGTATGTTTCTATTTCAAAATTCTTTAATTTTCATTCATAAAATTCATTTATTTCGTTAAATTGTTTCAGTGTGTAAATGTAAATACTCCTCCAACGTTTCTTGAAGTTTCATTATCTATGATTTATTCCGTTGATCTGATTCAGATATCAGACCAGGAATCATAATTAATAACATATAAGTTATCCTGGCACTACAACTCCATATTAAGGATCTACCAACTTTCACGATTTAGTTTTAGATTTTTTTCGAATCAAATATAGGATCTTATACAGCAATCTACTGACTATGTATACAAGAAAGAATGTTTTAGCAGATATGTATTCATAAAATGTAATGGCGCGATTTCTTGACCAATGCTATTTGGCGATGCAAACAAAATTATAAAGTAAAATTGAATAATGGCATGTAAATTGTACATTTCTAAAGATACAAACACTACCTTAAAAAATCTCCTGCTTACCATTAATTTAAATATCAAGATGCAGCAATAATGATTTGATATTTTATTTTTCTGATATGAAAAAAAAAATTAGCAGCTCTTAGGACATACAAAGGCCCCACCAGTGGCCGAGAGGTTCTGACCTCAAACTGGTAGACGGTAGGTGCTGGGTTCGAACCCAATCGCGACCGTCGGCCTAACCGTTCGAAGTTTTCCGTGGTTTTCTTCGAACCTTGCGTAAATACGGGTTAGGTTCCCTTAGAAAGACCCCTCCACGGAGGGCATCCCACCCCTTAGGGCCTATATCCCATAGTGTAGATAATTGGCCGACATACATACAACAACAACAACAACTTAGGACATACAAATTTCTCTTTATTCGTTTTGGTTTTTAACAATGACTGTAATGCTCTCTCGTGCATAAAATAAAAAAAAAAATCCTCTTCAGGTTTAGTTTGAATACTGAAAAGAATCAACCGAAGTTATAACGCCAATGTATGGCGTTATCAGAACGGTATACTTATTGTGCCGTATATTTTAAACTATAAACTACCTCGCAAATGCATCTAAAATTTTTCACGCCTTTTAAAAAGTACACGAATTACACTACAAATTTAAGTAATAAACAAAGTATTCCCTAATTATCTTGAGATCGCAGATTTTAGATCAGGTGTTGACTCCTGCGTGCGTCATCCAGCGATAAGGTCTACAAATGGAACAAATGAACTTTTAACGGTTGTTTCTCATTTAAATGACTCAAAGCCCTTCTGCGCAGAACCCATAGATGATTTCCCGGATTCCTTCATAATTACGCGCGATATTACACTTGGCATTATTACTTCAGGATACCCTAATCGACAACATTCGCTGGGTGAGAAAGGTCTTCCAGATTTGCCCAGCATAGTTCAACTGATACAGCATTGGAAGTTCGTGCCAAAAATTTTCTTGTTTGAAATCCTAGCCTACACACATTTTTACCAAATTATATAATTACAACATGTATGAAATCATTTGTTATACATTATCAACACATCTTTTTTGATGTTAACATATTGCACCCTTGCTACAAAAGTGGCACAACTCAAAAATTAGGTCTTTTGAGTTATGGCTGCCATTCAATGTACTTTACACTCCTCTATCAATCACCTAAAGTCGAAGATAGTGCAGTTAAAATCCAGCAACCAGGTAGCAGTTGTGTTTGCAAATTGGCCATTTAGCCTAGTACAGCCTGAAACAGTTTTTCGCACTTGCTGAAAAATAAGTTTTTTGATTTATGACACTTTTGTAGCAACAGTGCGATATGTAAATATTAATTCAAAAAAGCAGTAAATAAGAAAAAAATATATATATTTTTTAACTTGATTAAATTGAATTACCGTATATAGCGTGCTTATTTGCCAATTTATCTTTTTTGTCTTGCAGGACAAACAGAGAACAATTGAAGTACAACATGAAACAATGTTGGGGCGGAGCCAACAAAACTTTTCTGAATGAGACTGGTTTGTACAACGATACATATGGCGTTTTCAACGCCAGTTTTTTTAGAGAAACTGTCCTCAATGTCAGCGATGACTGTTTCAGGATAACCCAAAACTACTTAGTGAAAGATGTCGATGTAGATATCGATTATCGTTTATCTATTTACGCTGCCCTCGTGCTCTCGGTTTTCCTGCTTTCCCTTGTACGTACAACGTCGTTCTTCCAGATGTGCATGAAAGCATCTATAACACTGCATAACAAAATGTTTCGATGTGTGCTCCGATCTCCGGTATCTTTTTTTGACAGCAACCCAGTAGGTAAGAGATTGAATTTTCTTTTCACGTTTATATTGCAAGTTAAAAAAAATATTTACACTTTTATATAATTTCAGTAAAATATTTTTATTTTATGCGAGTACATTTTTCAAGGTTTTAAAAATTATTAAATGTTATTATTTTAAATAATATTTATTTAATTTTCACGTATGTATTGCAAATTAAAAATTTATTTTACATTTTTATATAACTTTAGTGAATATATACTTTTATGTTAAGTATTTTTAGTTGGGTGTTTTTATTTTATATGCATGGCTTTGTCAACGTTTCATCTATTGTTAAATTTTATTATTTTAATAGATATATATTTAATTTTAAAGTCTGCATTCCACGTTAAAAAAATTTATTTACATGTTTATATAACTTTAGTGAAATATTTTGAGTTTGGTTCTATGCGTATGCATTTTTCAAGGTTTCATCTGTTGTTTAATTGGATGATTTTAATTACTATTTCTTTAATTTTAATATCTGTATTGTAAGTGATAATTTTAATTTGCACTTTTAAATCATAACTGATAACTTTAGTGAAATATTTTATTATTTTATTTTATATGTATGCCTTTCTAAATGTTGTACATGTTTTTTTAACTTAATTATTTTGAATTGAATACTATTTATTTTATCTTCGGATGAATTGTTCTGAAGTGCCTTCAGTTGCCTTCAATTTTTTTACGATTTTTTTTTTAAATTATGAGATTTTTATGTGTAAGGTATAATTGTTAAAGAAAATTAACTGTTTTTACCGTAATTTTGAGCGTATACGCCGCGTCTCAGTTAAATCTTTTCAGATAAGAAATTTTGTTGTAAAAAAGGAAGTCTAATAAAAACTAAGCAATATTAAGTCAGATTTTATTTAAAATAAATTCTGGGAGGAAATAGACTTATCTGAGGTATGGCGGATACTCGCGAAATTATGGTAATTCAAAGCCAATAACTTTTTTAAACTATCATAATATGAGGGCAAAATAAGGTGGTTTGAAAAAATTTCATCGTCGTTATTAATCGTAATATTATAGTCGTAATTATTCATCGAAATTAATTTTTTGAGCAATATTTTGTTTAGATGATTGCTGCTTTTAAGAGTATTTTTTTCATGAATTTAATGCAGAGCTGCCGATCTCTCATTAATCATTCGTAATATGGGAATTGATTTGAACTAGATTAACCACGTTTCTATAACCACTACAAATATTTGATGAATTTTATTTATTTAATATTGGGATCAGACATGGAATTTCTTTTTCCAAAAACTTTTCTGGTTCGGAAAATATAAAGCAGGAGTTAAATATACCTACAAATTACAAAAGATTAGTGGGAGCTTGGCACCTTAAGTCTTGTTCATTTTTAATAGCATAAATGAGAAATATTTTTACTGTTGTTCTTTTGCTTTGGGTAGCGGTTCTGTCCTATAATATATACGTTTCCCTTTTTTAATTTTAGAAATCTGTCGCTTCCTCAACAGCCTTTTCATATAAGAAAATATTTACTCTTTTTTTTTCAGAATTTTGATGGAACATTAACACACACTAAGGTCCTTACAATTTTGCAAAAGTTAAAACTCTTAATGGAAATTTCATACCTCCCCCCCCCCTAACTAAGTGGCATTGCAGAAACAAGAATTTTGGGTGTTCTAAAAATTTTCTCCAAAAACTAAAACAGAAATCGTTTGGTCTCTTTGGAAGCCGCTATAACAGTTGGGTAAAATACATGGTACCTTTTGCAGCCTCTTATAGCTGGCATTGACATATGGGATAAAAATTGATAGTCAGTAATCAGGTCTATTTCAGATTTTATTAATTAAATTTCAGGCTTTATATTATTTTAAATATGTATCAAATTAATTGTAAATCGACAAATGTAATTATGTATGTAGTAAATTAGTATTTTTTTCCGTAACCTCCTTGGAGACCAAAAGTTATGCATAAATCCAATTTGATGATACATCCTAAGAGGTGAAATTCGAAGAAGGCCTCGAGAAAAAATTGCATTTAAATAAATTGGATAGACACTTCAAGTCATAATCATAACGCATTAAACATAAGAGCTAAAATGTAAAAATCGGATAAACTTAAATTTAATTGGATTTTTTAATTGAACTTTTAAATCAAAAAATAAATTTGTCAACTATTATTATTTGGAAATAATAGTAATAAAAAAGAAGCTAGTTTAATAACTAAGATGTGTAGCGAAAAAAGAAACAAAAGAGTCCCATTTTATGTTTGTGCCGGACGGCTATATTACTTTCTTGAAACAAAGTAAGAAATGTTTTGTAAGTCTGAATAAAGATGGAAATTGCGATAAAATTATTGATTGCAATTAAGAAACACATATCGTTCATCCTAAATTTTGATTTTTGTCAGATACGAAAACAAAATACATCACTTTAAACTGTAGATAGACAGATGAAGTACTTGAAGAAATAAAAATCTCTGACATGTTCAGAGTATAATAATAGAATAAAAGTCGTTTATTATTTTTAAAATGAGAAAAAATATATTCTAAAAATAATTATAACACAATTAAATATTTATAAAAATGTTTTAATATACATATCTACTAGTTTTGAACCTACAATCAGCCATTTTCTCAAAAACAATAACGGTAAAATAAACTGTTTTCGCAATAGAAATTAAAAAAGAAGTTAATTTTAAACCAAGGGAATACAAGTACAATGAAATTAAGGACGAGAGTTTTAAGTTATTTTCTAATGGAAATACAATTTGACACTTCAGAAACACGAATTAATTAATACCCCATTAATTTGTAAGAAAGCCAACCTATTCTATTATAATACTGTGATATTTAATCTGTACCAGAATGGTTTTTCAAAACTAATCTTTCCATAATGCATCATCAGGACGAGTTCTGAATCGGTTTGCGAAGGACGCTGGAATCATCGATGAAACGATGCCCATGGCGGCTCTTGATACAGTTACAGTGAGTAAAAAATGTTAACAGAAAATTATTTTTTGCATGGTTTAAATCACATTTTTTTATTACTTCTGCATGGGTCTTATTTTCCTCTTACTTTCCCTAATTGTGTATAATTTTACAATTCCCTAATCCTTCCTGCACTTTCTGCTTTCCTTTGGCTTCTATTAGATTTTCTGCATGCACGCTCTTTCTCATTGAATAATATTTACATAGTTTACTTTGTGAAATTCGAAGAAACAGGAATTTTATAAATTAAAGTCTCAATCTTGCCTTTGAATTTTCCGGCTACATTAATTGCTAAAAAAAAAAAAAAAAAAAAAAAAAGTCCATAAAAACAGTAAAAAAGTTTTTACATACAAAGTATCTACATACATTGGATTCACCGAAACCATTTTCATGTCAAATTAAAAGATAATAAGCAGTTGTATCATTTATAATGCATTGATGAATTAGGTGACGTTGCTATGCTCTTTTTTCATGATTTCCGCAGCAGCTGTTTTTCTCAAGAACTAATGCACGAATTTTTATCAAACTTCAGATTCAGGTTTACCTTGCTAAATATTATTGTTGATTATATTTTGGTGTAAATCGCACAACAAATGGCGTTTACATTACGCATTTTTGCCATATTCGCAATAGTCTTATTTCTAGAACTAATACACGTAATTTCATATCATTAGAATTTTCACAATGGGCATAGATAGCTATTTAAATTTGACACTGTGATAGCATTAGCAATGTGAAGTATTAAAATGTATGAGACAGAAGAAAGTTTTAGTTTAGCACATCTAACTAGTTTACTCTTTCTCTCAGATTTATATAAAAAAAGCGATCTAAATAAAATCCAATCAGAGGAAAGCAATCTATATTAATCATCCAGTATATGAGAAGTTTTAATATTGAAAGTATATTGAAATTGTAACGCGTGAATATTGATTATATAACGATACAGCAAAATTTAACTTATCAAAATTGTAGATTTGAGTTACTGTATAATAATTAATATAGAAAAAACATCAAAGTGAAAAATAAAATTTAAAAAATGCATAATATCTAAGAGAATGCGGCGAATAAGCTTCAATGATGGCATTGCAAATCATTGCAGTATAAACGGCGCAACGTGGTATGTT
This sequence comes from Maratus speculifer, assembly GCA_964019185.1. Classification (NCBI taxonomy): domain Eukaryota; kingdom Metazoa; phylum Arthropoda; class Arachnida; order Araneae; family Salticidae; genus Maratus; species Maratus speculifer. The sequence goes on from OZ025290.1 coordinate 187,422,969, forward strand.
CTTATTTCTCTTTAAAATAGTTTCGGTGATTCTAAAAAATATACACAGTTCATATATAAAAATATTTTAACTAGTTTTATGGTTATTATTCAAAAACTTTTAACAGTTAATGATGCATATATAAATATCGCTTTAAAAAATTCAGCTAGTTGAATTTTTTGAAATCGAATGCTGAAACAATTCTATTAGTGGATTATAAGAGATTGAAAGAATTTATTATTATTATGTTTTTAGTATATTTTTGTTTGCATTATCTTTAAAAATCTAACCAGAAAAAAAGATTTTACATTAAAAAGCATTCTTTAATTAATGTTCTTTCTGGACTAAACACTACAACAACAATAATAATGATAATAATAAATATTAAAAGTTTTATATTCATGTGAGTATGAATGCTTTATATTCTGAAGAATTCAGCATTTTAAAAGTAAAGAAAATTGATTAAGTAGCAATCTAAAGAAGTAAATGCATGTACGGATTATATAAATAACGAATTGTTAGCTAGTTCTTTCATTTAGATAATTAATAACTGCATGTTGCTTCAGAATTCGCTCACTTCATAATGTTTAAGAACGGACATTATCCTTTATCTTCCTATTTTCCTAATACATTTACTTACTAACCCAGGCAACATACTAAACCGTTCCTCCCGAGACTTGGGCATCATAGATGATGTAATACCACCGACTGCTGCAGACGTATTAGAGGTAAAGCGACTAATGCTTTTACTAATGCTTGTTATTTAAGTCTTGCATGTTAACGATGGTGCATGTAACATTTTTATGTGAAATTGTGTCTTGTTTTTGTGTTAATGTTCATTATGATAAAAACACCAAACATTCAGATAAAGAAACTAAAATGTAATAGATGGATACACCTCATCATGGAAATTTAACTTCACTGAGTTTTACAATTTTAAAGGAAATTTCTTGATCGTGCATGTAATACTTTAATGTAAAATTACATCTTGCTTTTATGTGAACGTCCTTTATCATAAAAATATCAATAGTCAAGATCGCTAAATTAAAATGTAAAAGATTAGTACGCCATACCACTGAGATTTAACTTGAATTAGTTTTACAATTTTAAGGAAAATTTCTTGATAATGATGACTGATGTAACACTTTCATATAAAACTAGATCTTTCTTTTATGCAAATGTTCTTCGTCGTAAAAGTATCAAATATCTAAATATCGAAACTAAAATGTAAAACAGAATATACCACATTTTGTGAAATTTACGTTTAGTAAGTTCCACAATTTTAAAGAAAATTATTTATTAATGATGGTACTTGTAACATTTTCATGTAAAATTACGTCTTGCTTGTATAATCAGGCTCTTTATCATAAAAATACACCACATCATAAAAAAATTAATGTGAGTCAGTTTTACAATTTTCAGAAAATTTGTGAAACGCAAACACAAAGAAAAAAACTTGTTAAAAAAATCACATTACGAAGAGGTTACACCGAAGATTACAAAAAAAAAAATTTGTAAATAAAGATCACGATTTTTTATTAATAATTTTGTAATATTTCCGTCAACATTTAAGATTAATAAAAATTTGATATAGGATGAAATGTGATAGCAAAACCACAGAAATTTAACTGTACAAATATGAAATACAGCGAAATGACGCTTGTTTTTATTATAAATGATCTACAAATGATCTCTTTTATATTAAAAAAAATCTAAAAGGCGAAACTAAAATGTAAAAGATAGATACATCTATCTCATAATACAAATTAACTTGAATAAGTTTTATAATTTTAAAGAAAAATGTTTAAATATCTCTGCGAAACCTCAACACAAGAAAGAAAACATATTTTAAAACTTTCCACATTACGGAAGTTATACCGTATGTTGCAAAAAGGTGGTAAATAAATAAAGATCCAATTCCTTTATAAATATACTTTTAATTAATAAAACCATATAAAAATATAATGCATTGTCAAAATTAAAAAAAAAAATTAAAATGCCTAAAAATAAAATAAATAAAATAAAAAATTAAAAAAAAATTTAAAAGTTAAAATTAAAAAATTAAAAATAAAATAATTATCAGAGTAACTTCAAAAGCAATACAAAAATAGCTTCACTGTGCCTTTTTTTTTGCGACACCATTCCTTGAAGTAAAATTTTTCATCATAATTATGTTCATAAAAGTGATCTGTCTCATATCTAGAACATGTCTAAACGCAATCCTAAATTTAACAAATTAAAAAAATAACTATTACAAAGATGAAATAAATGCCATATTTATAAGATGAGACGTATATTTTGTGCTCTATAATTTAAAATGTAGTTTATATTTTAAGGAATATATATACATGGGGCACAGCTGCTGCAGCTTGTAGAAATCCTGCATTAGAGATCTGATGTAGGATCTCTTGCAGCATGTAAGAATGGTCAAACTGACTTGTAAAGGTAGATCAAAACTCATTAAATTAGCGTGTTTGATTCTGTTCAGTTACAGAAACAAGGAAAACATTATTTTATTTTGAAATTCTGGTATTGAATTGAAAATTCGTATAATCTTGTACCAATATCTACAGTTAAAATTTCAATTACATTTTAAATTACTCCACATAAAGTACATAAATTATTTTATAATCATATCGCATATTTTAATTTTACATTTATTAAGATTGAAATAGAGTTGTATTTTTGTAGCCATGGTAACAGTTTAAATTATGTCGTTAAAAAAATAATTCTGTGATAATGTTTTGTTGTATAATTATAATTATTTGATTTAGAAAATATACAACTTATAATTCATATAGATAAATGGCTCCAATTAGGAAGAATAATGTATTTTTAGAAACAATAACAATTAGTGCTTTTAAAATTGATTAATCTCTGTAAACCATATAAATCCCGATATCATATAAACTATTTTAAATTCAAATTTCACTTTTGTTAAATTTTATTTTTAGTCACATCTAGTTTTCTGATAGAAATATTTTGAAATAGTGAATACCTTATATGCATAAAAATATATATGCGTGAGAAAATTTTCAAATTTTTAATGATAACTCACAAAGAAGCTCATAAATCAACACATAATTTCAATCCTTCAGCAACTATACATGCCTCATTCTACGTTTTTAACTTACTGAACAATGTTCATATGAAAGTACAAAATAGTTTGCTGCAAGAAAATGTCTTTTTTTTTAATTAAAACCCATAAAATTTATTTAAAACTAACTGAGCCGCCCGGCGTTGCTGGGGCCCGTAATTGTATTCTAAAGCAAACCTGAAATTTGTATTGCAAAATGTCATAAAAAGATCCAATCTCGTCCCGAATTCCCGCTGCCTACGGTACCGTTTAGCAGAAGTGCTGTGCACGCACGTCAAGAAAAAGAAGGGTGGGGGGTTCTGGAATTTTTTAGTTTCACATTTCACCACCAGGGGTCGAACTCGACAAATTGTTTCTGGATTTAAGAAAGATATATATGAAACTATTATTCGAAAATAGGGGTAAGTACTTTTAAAATTTTATATTATGTAAGTATTTGTCTCTGGGCTCTGAAAAATCCTCATCTAAAACGGTACGGTTTTAAATATTTTATCACGTTCTTTAAAAAATAATTATTGCATCCCATACCCATAATTGGACACCCCCTACTCTTTAAAATCTATATTAGTGTTATAATCTATCTGAAAGTTTTATATTATATAAGTAATATTTATCCCTGGGGTTAGTGAAAAGTCCGCATTTAAAATGGTAGGAGACGTTACAATTTTAAATATTTGACCGCTCCCTCTAAAAAAAATCCTTCCCCCCGCCCCGTATTTCAAGCTCACTACTCTTAAAATTAAGATATTTACTATCTGTTATAACTTTTTTGAAAACTCCAAAACAATCGTTTTCTGCTGAAACACACGCTTTTATATCAGGTCGGACTAAAAAGTTTAAAATGTTTTTTTTTTCGGTTGCATAGTTACGATGTTCATATGTTTTTCAGTGATTGTCATGTGTCTGGGTGTCAGGTAACTTTTAATTTCTCAAATTGCTTTTGATCCGTTTATCCGGCATTTTATTTTGATCCTTTTAAGCGGCGACTATAACCTATGTTTCCCGGAAATAGTGTAGCTTTCCAACGGTGAAAGAATTTTTCAAATCCGTCAAGTAGTTTCGGAGCCTATTCAATTCAAACAAACAATCAAATCTTTCCTCTTTATAATATTAGTATAGAAAACGTTCAATGTAAGAAATTTACAATGTGAAAATTACTTAAATATCTTGCCATTTGTTGGTTACTGTCTTTGTCTAATAGCATGTTATTATTTTTTTTTTTTTGTTATTATAATTTTCAATTATTGTTGTTTTATTTTGTTTGTTTTGTTCAATGTATTTTCGTTTTACATCGTTAAAAAAAATTGTTATTGTTATTGTAATTTTTAATTTTATTGTTGTCCTATTTTGTTTGTTTTGCTCAATTTTAGTCTAACATCGTTTTAATATTTAATCTGTTTGATTGTTAACTTAACTTAATTCAGTTTTAATTATTTTCATTATTATTTTTTTCAATGAAATTTTTCCAATTCAACTGTTATAAAACAATAGTAGATGAAAATTATCCAGTGGACCCGATCCAATTATAGATAATATTCTACCAATTATACAGAAAGTAGGACAATAGGTGATTTTAATTTTTAATTTAAAACTCTACGATATTTTTTTCTTTAATATCTATATATATATTAGATACTTCATCAATTAAACCACTTTGTATACATACATACACACACACATATATATATATATATATATATATGAAAACTATCAGCTATCTATTCAAACAATAATGTTTTAAAATTTACTTTAAAATTTACTTTAACTGCCATTAATTTCAAATTAGCTGTAGCCAAATGTTTCCCTATTTACAGAAATATTTTTATTCTGATTATTTTAGAGTTTAAGCGCTTACATATCTGTTAAAATTGTCTTTGTTTCGTTATTTTTTAGTGAAGTAGTTCTTATGTTATGAAATATCAGCCTGAAACGAATTGCAATAAGCAAGCGCATTGTTTTCAGTGCAAAAGTTTTAATCTTAAGTATAAAGGGGAAAATAATCAAATAAATTAAAAAGAATCGACATTGACAATTATTTTTAAAAATTATAAAAACGCAGTAAAATAAAAGAGATTTTTAGGAAAAAAAAAAAAAAAAAACAATTAAATCTGAAATATCCATTTTTTTCTTTATTCGACGGCGTTTAAAAATTGGATCTGTGCTATGTTTAGACGTTAATAATTTGACGATAAAAACGACATCGATTGCCTAGGTTATTTCCTACGTCGATATGACTTCTGCGTTACTAAAGAACTTAATTTTGACTCATGACTGTCGGACGTTGCCTCTTAACCCGCACAACTTTGAAGAAAATCCGTAGTAGTTATTGCTACCACCACCGATATTATTAGGTGATATCGGTCACCCACTGTGAGGATCGTGTAAATGAACACCAACGCTGTCAATTAACTAAATTAACAGTTTATTCTATGTACACAATATAATACACTATTTACATATGTAACTCGGATATAGGGGATCCGGTTCTACATTAAATTAAATACAGTAAAAAGTTGGCTGTGTACTGTTCAAATTACACCTTCTCCCTCTCACTCTATATACGTTAGATTAACTTTACTGGAGATCAATTTCGAATCTACCGACACATGGGTTCTCAGCCTGCGCTGATTGACCCGAGCGCTATGCACAGGGACCTCTGCCCACCGCTGCTCTCACGGTACGAACTCTCAACTATCTCAGCCAAAAACTCCCCTTCTCCATTCCTGCATTTCCCCAATGTAAACCCCTCTATTCGTGGAAATCCGTTATTTCCCTTCTTCAATAGACATCCCAGAAGGTCAAACACTCCCCTCTGTTGTCTTCTTTTCTTTTCCTTCACCACCTGTTCACTCAGGCTTTAGACTAAGAAAGAATGTCACCTTGAAATTTCAGTACACAGCCCATACAATACATAATATATTAAGATAACAAATAACATAAATTCCAGTTCTATAGCAGATGTTTTCTCAGAACCTGACAATGACATTGACGTTTTATTTTAGATTTGTTACTCATTTTTATAGTTTGTTCATAATTGTTCACTTGTTCAATGTAGAAAAGTTTGTCGTTAACATTATGTATTCTTAAAAAAAAAAGAAAAAAAAAGTTTTTTGCTTTAAGTAATATATTTTTTCATTGTATATTTTCTAACATTCGTTACCCTCATAAGATTTTCTGCACATTAATGGGCATCATTTGCGTTGTTGCTATCGTTGAACCATGGCTTCTGCTACCCACCGCAATCATCAGTATTGTTTTTGTCTTTCTAAGAAGATTTTACCTACCCACTGCACGAGATATCAAGCGGTACGAAGGAATAAGTAAGTTTATTACTTTGTTAATATGTTTAGTAATTTATGTATTAACTAGCCGCTTCTGGTGACCAGTTTGTTTCTCCCTTTAATGTATGCTAAACAATGCATCATGCAACTTTCACTCATAATTTAATTTACTTGTTCAACCTTTCGCAAAACGAAAGATTCCGATCGATAAAACAAGAATTCGGATTTTTTTTATTTAATTAATTAATTAATTAATTAATTTATTTATTTTTGTGTGTGTATGTTAGTCGAGCACAGATTGGTTGCAGGTGATAAACCGAAAAACATTGTTTCTGTCGCATTTTTATTTGTATTTCATTAGTTTCATTTAAAGTATAATCCTTTCTTTTATTTTATTTAAAATAAATAACTTAATTTTAAAACTGAAAAACTTTAAAATCATGACTCGCCACTCCTTTTTTTTTTTTTTTTTCCCTTAAATAATAATAATAATAAAAATAATAAATAATATCATAAACCAAGACATTTAATTTCAACGTTGAATTATTGTTTTAATTTTAATCGTAAAAAATGAAATTTAAAATTAATGGCGAGCTAAATATTGGTGAGATTTGCACTCGGCTAATGTAGAAAATCCAAGAACCCCTTACGATTATGCAACTTTTATATAATTTAATCCAAACAATATTTTGGCTTTTTTTTTTTTTTTTTTTTTTTTTTTTTTCCTAATAAAAATCGAAGCGGTTTGCTCATAATTGTTTATCAGAGTCCACATGATTTCAACTATTATAATACAAATATTATGTCAAAAAGTAAGACAAAATGCCATATTTTCTGAACTCCCCTGTGTCATTATGCTGAATGATGATTAATTTTACTCTTTAATAAGCATAAAAGTAAATATTATTTTTAGCTGTTGTTTATATGAATTCAATGTTTATCTTGAAAACCATGCCTTATTTCACGACTGCAATTTAAAAGGTGTTTACAGAATCTGGAAATCAGGGAATCATGAAAAAAATCAGGAAAGTTTAACTTTCAGAAAAAAAAAAAAAAAAAATCAGGGAAATAACGGAAAACTTTGTAAAATATACTTGAAAATCAGAGAATAATTTGTGTGTACGCAAAAATATTTGGATTTTTGTCTTGTGAACAATGCTCATATGTTTATTTTATTTTTCACACTTTTTCCTATGCTGGTTAGTCTCTTCGAATGTTTTTCAAAAGATGCACGTGATGTGATTTTCTGATATTTAACACAAATTAAATTGATCATATGCACTCATTTATTGTGGAGAACGCTTATATTGAAGAAAATTTACTAACCTTTGGAAATTTTAAATGATATATTAGTATAATTTGACCTGGTGACAGATTAATCCAAAGTTATTGGTGAGATGTAGGTGTGGCATAGGATTGAACATTCTTCAGAAAATAAAGAAATTTTCTAATCAACATATATCTATTGATCGCTATATAAAGTTGTTGGACTAAATTTTGAGTTCAGATTTATAAAACTGTCAACCAATACTTTATGAATATTAGGTAGTTTTTATGTTTTTCTCTTGTACTTTACTCCCAAAAGAAATATTAGCAAGTTGAATTGATGTGTTACATGATAGTGTTATATGAGGAAACAGCTTATATTAAAAAATACTGTATGTATGTTTTTATAAAGAGAATTAGAAAAGTTTGATAAAGATAGCCAGGGAAATCAGAGAACTTTTCTTTTACATTTTATTAGACATCATGATTTTTCGAAAAAAATTCTTTTGAAAAAATAATTGCATTTTAATTTTGTTCCTCAAAGATTATAAATATTTTAAAGACCAATAGTGCATTTTCACTTGAAAAAAAAAAAATTATGATATGAACTCATTTATTTTATTTCTATTGCAGCCCGTAGTCCTGTATTCTCTCATTTAAGTACATCCCTGTATGGATTAACCACTATTAGAGCCTTTAAGGCACAGGCACCTTTCGAAGTCGCCTTCGACCACTATCAAGACCAACACACTGCCACTTGGTTCATGTTTATTTCCGTTACTCGATGGTTTGGCATAGTCTTGGACTGGCTGTGCGTTGCTTACATTACATCTGTAACAATCGCTATGGTGATGCTCTCTGAAGGTAAAAAAAAAAAAAAAAAAATAACATAAAGATAAATAAAGAAAAAACAACATTTCTTCTCAAATGTAATTCAATGTGTTTAAGACATTTTAAAATTAAAAACACAAATATTACATGTACACTGATGATAAACTATGAATTCGACCAGAATTACTAGGATTCAAAGTGAAAGGAAAATTGAAATTTTGAGTTGGCAAAAAACTTGTCAAAAATTGTATTGGAATTTCACTTAAGAAAGCTAGGTCCTTTTCAGATAGCTTAGGTCAATTTTTTTATAAGCAAAGATGAAAAGTGATGTGCCCAATTACATAGATTATGTAACACTTTATGCATGTAATACAGTAAAAAAACTTAGCAGTTAAGGGGCATAGGGTCTTTGAATTTATCTAAACAATTAAAAACATCGCCGTTTTAAATTATTAATTAGTCTCGTAATTAAATGTGTGTAAGGCACTTTAAAAACAATAGGATTTAATATGATTGGTATGTTGTGTTTATGACGGCTAATTATCACAACGAGGGATATAGACCCTAAAGGGGGAGTGCCCTCCAAAGGATTTTTTTCTAAGGGAACTTACCTCGTATTTACGCATAGAAATTCAAGATTCGAAGAAAACCATCGAAAACTCCAAAAGATTAGGCCGATGTGCACGATATGGTTAGAATCCAGCACCTCCCGCCTATCAGTTTCGAGGGCCATTGACGGGACAGGATTTAATGTGAAAGAAAAAACTTAACTCTTTAAGTTGCTACCCCGTAATTTTCCGTTTCTGGAAATCATGTTAAATTAACTGTAGACTAAAGTATTTTAAACAGAATTTTTTTAAAAAGTATATATATATGCAAAAAAGTGACATTAAAAAATTTATAGCATGAAACCGTGATTAAAAAATATACGTATTCTTGGATTTACAAGCATTCTTATAAAAAAAATATATAAAAACACTCGGACGGTAAAAAAGTTTTTATTTTGAGTTAGCCAGGAACTTATCAAGAATTTTGTTGGTATATCACTTAAAAAATTTGAGTCATTTCCAGGCTTTTTTGAGCTAATTTATTATAAAATTCTTCCACATCTGGGATCTAAGCCCATTATATACCTAGGGCAACTGCTTCTCATTTCAATAATTTTTGGATGTAAGTTTTATTGTTTAACTAGGTGAGTGACAACATTAGTTGACATTAATTGATGGAGCCATTTTGATTTCAAGAAGAAGGAAGTTGTAAAAAAATTACAGGCGAAAAAGCTGTTTTCAAGCATTCTTTGATCATTTTACAAAAGAAATTAAAATTAAATGAATTCTTTTTCTGAAGTGTTTACAACTTGTTTTGTGCATGAATGATGGCCGAATCTGAAGTGATAACGCTATGAAACTTAATACCTAAAATAAATTCGTAAATCATCAAGTACTTATGAATACTATTATTAATGTATAATACTATATATAGTATATATAATACTATAATTATTATACTTAATGATACTATTATTGTTAGATATGACTCCAAAAATATGTTTTTATATCTTCGATTTTTTAAAGAAAATTTGATTTCTTAAGAATTAAGAAATCAAATTAAAAAATTTTAAATCTTGATTAAGAAAATCAAGATTTCTTTTCGCCATTTATTCAAATTAAAAATAATTTTTCCCCGAATTTTAATTAGAAAATGACATTAATAAATATATATCAATTCGTTTAATTTCCCCTTTTCTTGTCTTTTCCACAAAAATAGAGTAACTTAGTTAACATCTTGAGAAAAAATTCGTTAAAAATTACATAAAAATCAATACCATGGAAATTAATTCAAAATTTAAAATTTCAAGACAAATTTTTAAATTATGAATTGTTAGACATCCTCGGTTGCATGGGGGCAGCTGGTTTTAATTGCATTCAGCCATATTGTTAGAGGAATAGTTGTGAAACATAAAATTATAATAAGAATTCAATGTAATAAATTCCCATGCATTCTTTTTTTGTTTAGATCCATCATACGCCAGTAAAGCTGGGTTAGCTATTGCCTCTGCTCTTCAGTTAAGTGGAAGCTTTCAGTGGGGTGTAAGGCAGTCTGCTGAAGTTGAAAGCCAAGTAAGTCAACTTTTTGAGCATTATCAAAGATTATAATAACATTTTATGGTAACTCGCTTCAACCTCTAGTACATAGTGTTGCCATTTTGCAACAAATTTAAATTTCTCTCCTTACCATTTATTTATCGTTGCCCTTTAATAACTTTATGCTTTACGTATTCATATTGACCATATTGTTAGGCTTAGTTCATGAAAAATACCGCAGTTTATTATTTTAAAATAGAAAGGAACTTTTGAAGCCTTATATTTTCTTAGCCATAGATAAATTTCTAAATAAATAAATAAAAAAAGCGAAAGCTTATTTAAAAAAGTCTTTTTCAAAAGAATATGTTATACCTGAGAAATTCCAGCTCGTGCAGATTTCTAGCTCTAATTAAAAAAGGAACTTCAGAACTAACATCTTAACTTACAAAAGAAAAAATACTATACATTTGCCAGTGACAAATATTTAAATCTATTGTGATTATGTCAGCATGGTAGTCTCTGAAATATTTATGACCTATTGCAAAATTTACCTTAAATCATTTAATTTATTCTCATTAACGCAGGAATTATGTAGTATCGCTGTTGAAAATTGGCTTTTAAATTTAACTTTAAATCTCAAATCTCATTTAGATACTGAAATATCCTTTTTAAATTTGCTATGAATTGAATACGAACTTGACTATCCAATTTTACAATCTTTATCAGAAAACATTCTAATCTTCCTTCAGCATTTGATAGTCTTGTTACATTCGACTGACAACATATTTTTCTTTTTATTACGTCAAACTAAATAATATGCGTAATGACTCGCTGTTACAATGTTTAATATGATTTAGCTTTTTTTATTGCAAATTTTTTGTTGTTGTATGAAATGATTTTCTTTTACTGTTTCTAGATGACATCTGTGGAAAGAGTTATTGAATACAGCCGATTGACCCCAGAAGCAGCTCTTGAGAGTGACAAAGACAAAAAACCACCGAAAAACTGGCCATCAAAGGGCTACATTCAGTACAAAAATGTTAGCTTGACATATAACAAAAATGAACCACCTGTTCTTAAAAATCTCAACTTTGAGATCTACCCCGAAGAAAAGGTAATAAACGGTTATTATCTAATACATAAAATATCTGAGTCAGTATTATTTGTAGACACAAATTCACGATAAATAGCAAGCTGTGAAATTGCTTTAAGCATAAATTTAAGTAGTAAATGTCCTTCTTAATAAATATATTTTTCTTATTATTCTTTTATGATAATTTTTTATAAGAGATTAATGCTTGTTTTTATATCGAAAAATTTTAAAATAGCAATTAAAGTATTGGAAAAATATCCATTTTTTTGTGTACTTGTTACAGATTGGAATTGTTGGCCGTACAGGTGCTGGGAAAAGTTCCATGATTGCCACATTATTTCGTATGACGGAACCAGATGGAACTATAAAAATTGATGGTATCAGCACAAACGAAATTGGACTTCACGATTTGAGAAAGAAAATCTCAATTATCCCTCAGGTAAAACAATTTTTGTTTTCTGTTTCATCAAAAATCGCGCTTTCGATTTGCTCTGGAGAATTCGGGGAAGATTTGTAGTTCGATTCATATTTTCCGAACTGGAAGCTATATGTCCCAACCACCCTTATTTCACCATTTTATAATTACTTTGTATCACCATTTTCTTTAGCTTTCACAGAAAAGTTCTTTGCAGTAAATGATTTTTGCTAATAATATTATATTATCATATTCCTGAATAATATCATATTCCTGTTGTACCTATTTATTCGAAAAACACTTCCTCCCCCCCACCCATCTCTAAATAAAAGGATAATGAAATCAGTTTTACATTAAGTACATAATATATTATTTTAATGTACAGGCAGAGCGTTAAATTTAAGATTTAGAAAAACTATGTTTAAAATGACAATTTTTCGTTGCCCAAAATCGTTGAATTTTTGTTGTTTTTTTATCAAGAAAGGAAATTTAGTCTTTTTTTTATATAATCGTTGAAATGTTTTAACTTTTAAAAACTTTAATATAGCTAAAAAATTAATTCGCAAAATGAACAAATAGAACTATAAAAGATATGACATTGAAGGAAGTGAAAATTAATTAAAAGAAATTTGGAAACTTCTGCTGTTGTTCCAACATATTATTAATGTCTCAGCTTAAACCCGCTTGTTTTTATCTTAAATTTATATACTTATAGCTTTTAATTATTTACTGTGGATTTTATGTGATTGGTATTACAGCAGTTTTGCCGTGCCTTTTCTTCATTTGCTGATGGCATGGTTCTTATTGGAAAAATTAAAAAATTGAATTCAATAATTTTAGGACATCGAAAGACATCACCTATGACTGCCCGGTGTGAGGCTTTCTTTGTAAAACTAGCCTAATAAATCATCTTTGTTCCACAGTAAAACAATTTCGAATCACACGTAAAGATTCAAGATATCGCCATAACATTACCGTAAGAAATTATCTTAAAACTCTTTTGCAAATCGTATTAATATAAATTTAAATCGTATGGCTTTTGCTAGAGCTAAGAAAAGAAAAAGCTAAAGGATCACGGACGTTAAAAAGGATAAAAATAAAATAAAATGCGGACGCCACAAGGTCCATTCTCGATCGAAAACAACAACAATTTTCCAAACGGTTAAAAAAAAGATAATGGTTAAAATGGCATAATTTACAATTAAAAAAAAGTAAGACTCTATGAGAGAGTTTATATGAGAGAAATCTGGAAAGATTCTGAATGTCTATAATGCAGTAACCCATCAGTGTAAGTAAAAGACAAATAAAAGGTTTTATGCAACAACCCAAAGCTTTCACATGTCTTTCTGCATTAATAAGTTTATTTAGTGAATGTCCTAAAAATGACTAATTGAAAGATTAACATTTTTTAAAATTTTTAACAATTTAAATATCTTAAAAGTGTTTATAGTTAAATTTACGTATATATAAAACAGGATTGGGATCTTTTCGGATGTATAAAATAATTTTTCTTAACGTCCTTTGCAAACAGATTTTTTTCTTTTTTCAAAATTTAGAGAGAAGCCTGCTTAATATAACCATACATGAGATTTGTTAATTCGCATTTATGCGACGATAATTCTCATTGATAAAATAAAAGAATTAATTTTTTTTTACTTATTAAACTTTGAAAAATTCTAAAAAAAAAAAAAAAAAAAAAAAAAAAAAAAAATGTAATTTATTTTAACACTTTCCAACATATTTGTAAAATGTTTATGATTTCGAATTGTTTTTTTTTTTGTCAATCTATTTGTTTGTTCGTGCTCTAATTCGTGTAAATACGCTTGAATTACCGTGAGCTTGATATGTGCTATTGGTATTTACTTTAGAACATTCCCCATTCAAAGTGGCGTGCGTTTATAGTTAGTTTGCATACAAAAGAATACATACAAAAGAATTCTGTTATATTATGGTCGATGGGGAAAATCGTTTAAATTGCATTCAGAAAAATTACTCTCCTTCAAACATACATTTATTTGTATGCATTTTAAAGATGGAATACAGCATTCTTTCTGTAAGATATAAAATATATAGCATTTGTCATTCATATGCAGAGGTTAAATAAAGAACTACGCTACGCTATTTTGCAGCCAAAGGGGAAAGTCATTTGCAGTGTATTGTAACGATGTTATAGAAGTCTGCACGGGCCGAAATTTCCAGGCCCGAGCCAGGCCCGAAAGTTAAAATTTCGGCCCGGGCCCGGCCCGAACGAAAAAAATATTGGCCCGGCCCGAAAGTTAAAATTTCGGCCCGAGCTCGGCCCAGTCCTGAAAAAAGTTTAAAATTCGGCACGAACCCGGCCCGGCTCGAGTGAATTTCTACAGAATATTGATCTTTAATCATATGGAAGAGTTCTGACCAAAAAAAAATTATATTAGTCTTTTTTTTTCCATGTTTATAATCTCCATTTATGCAGAAGTGCCGTAGGCTGCGATATTTACGCTTTTAAATGAATCTTTGTTTGTTGTATGTAAATGTTACAGTTATCACTAGGATTATTAATCCATATCCCCTGTAAAAAAAATTCCGTCATAATGTTTTTTTTTTGTGTGTGTGTTTAATTCTACTTTAAAACGCCTAGTAATCTACGATTCTTTAAAAGGAATAAATCCTAATGTTTAATTGTAAAATAATGACGGCTTAAAAGTATATAACTTTTTTGCAAAAATTTTTGGACAATGCCAAATATTACTCATTTATAAAAAGTCGAGAAAAGGATTTTCATATAGGAAGATTCAATAGGAACTGATTATTTTGGTCCATGAAAACTAGGAAGAATGGAATCAGTCTCGGTTTCGTGCGGAAAAAAAAAGTTAGGCGCGGTCCGATACTCCAGCAAAAAAATTAAGGCCCGATCCCGCCCGGCCCGAAAAGATTAGTGACTAGGCCCGGCCCGGCCCGGTCCGAAAAGATTAATGACTAGGCCCGGCCCGGCCCGGCCCGGCCCGAGTCTTCAGAAGTAAGGCCCGAGCCCGGCCCGGCCCGAATACCATTATTGGAAATCGGCCCGAGCCCGGCCCGCGGGCCGGGTCGGGCTCGGGCTTCGGGCCGAGGCCCGGCCCGTGCACACCTCTACGATGTTACGCTATTTATTAAAACATAATGAAATTTGTGTATATTGTTGAGCTTTCTTGTTTAAAGTATTTTTTACTTTAAGTCTGAAAATGTTGAAAAGTATTTTATAATATTTGTATAACGTGTGATTTTTTCCTTCTTGTTTCTAACTTATAATGTATATATATATATATTGTTTTTATTTTTTGCAGGATCCTGTCCTATTTACAGGACCCGTCAGGCGAAATTTAGATCCTTTTACTGAACACAATGATGCCGAATTGTGGCAAGCCTTAGAAGAGGTACTGTATGCAGATAATTTAAAAATATTTTTTTAATACGCACATTTTAAAAGGATAGATTGTAGGTTATGTTATATTGACATATCAAATAAAAGATGTAATATAGGACGGGGAGCGGCTGCATTAGTCATTATTTCGTCGAGTTCACGTACGAAGTTCCGGTATAATACAGAATTCGATTGGCGAAATGAACCCTTCACTGCACGATTTTTTCTATTTTTATATAAAAAAAATTATCTGAAATCTATATATTGGTCTAATAATTTGAAAAGAATAAGACAGTTCAAATTTTCAGCTAAAATTCGATATTTTATTACGTGTTCCATGTGTACACAATTAGAGTTTTTAAATATTATATTGCAATATTTTGTCATTAAATGAGCTTAAATTAATGAATTTCATCTGATTAACACGCTGCAATTTTCTGTTAATATTTTTAAGAACTCAGTAAAATTAATAAAAGTAATTTTTGTCTTAATAGCTTGATCGATTTTTTTTTTCCGAAGAACTAATTTTAATTTTTTGTCAAATGCAGCCATATGACATGTACAAAATAAGTGTTATTTGATTCTTTAGACTGTTCTTCAAAAGTTACAGCGATCACATAAGCCAAATTCTTGGCACTTAATGAGAAGTATCGGGTTTTTGTGCCAGATGTCGTACTCGGTGCTGTGAAGGGTCAAATCGAATTGGTCTACCAAGTTTTATTTTGGCGAAAGCAGGTCTGCAGACCCCACTTTAGGGATTAATTGGCAGGTTCCTATTGAATTCGTGATTGAAACTCCTACAGCATATAGCATATTTGCATGAAAAGGAATAAAAAAGATGGAGCAATTGCATTGTAAAATACAATGGGAATCTACCAATCAGTGACTAATGTTGGAACTGCTGATAGCTTCCACCCATATATGACTTAGAAGACCAGTTCCATTACAATATGATAATCGAGTTCTATCTAATCTTAAAGTTTCAGCTGTAAATTGGATGAAGCGTTAGTTTGTGAATCTTCCATCCAGTTTTTTTAGCTTGACCAGAACTTCTACTGAGGTATATATCTATATTTTAAATACTAAAATATGCTTAAATGTATCGCTTGATATATATTTAATATATTACTTGTATTTCTTAAATACTTAAATATATTTTTAAGGTTTTTCTTGCCTATTGCTAACGATAATTTAATTTGAAGTGCAAGTTAGTCTTTAACTTAAAATGAAGATATTTACCAAGTTTCATATACTGTTTTATTAGTTTTTGAGAAATGTTGCGCGCAATTGATGCAAGTTAAAGAAAAAGTTTAATTTTTTTAAAATCAAATATAACATAAAAAAATAAAATACAATTTCAATATGGAATATTAAAACAAATATGTTAAATAGAAGATATATTATGTTGTCTACATTAAAGTTTTTATGCATTTATGTTCCATAGGGACTGAGAAAAAAATTAAGTGTGACAAGTTCCTAAATTGCAACACCGGGTAAAAAAGTAAGTCTCCTGAGACCCATTACAGTCTTTAATACTGCCTTTAGTTGGCCGAGATTGATAGCTTGACGTATTTAATCTTTTCTGGCACAAAGGTCTCATTCCGGGCACATCTAATTTTACTTCCAGACTTGCAAATGGCACCAAGAATTATTTAATAAAATTTTTCTTTAACAATGAAAGCTTAAACTAAGGGGTTCTTAATTTCTAAAAAAGTCATTTCTAAATTCCGGTCTCAGACCATAATTTCTCATTTCAATAGCAGAATTTGTCCAACAGCATCTGTGGAGAATGCACCCATTTAAGCAGAATCTGTGACGGAAAAAATTAACGGTCGCTTTAAATTTTTGAATATATTGCTCATTTTCGGTAACAAAATGTCAAAAGGCGATTTTTCAAGAGACGCATATAAAAGTTATAAGTATTGAATGAATTTTTAGAAACTATAATACTAATTAAAATAGTGGTATGTTTTGGTCAAGTAACATCTGGTTGTGACGAATAGGCGAATTAAAGGACGAAACTACACAGCTTACCCTTAACCTCAAAACTAACTTCCAGTTTCATTTTTAATGATCTTGCTGCTAAAATCAATTTCGTATTTTGAAAGTTAAAAATAATTCTTTACTCGATAAAAGTTCACGTTATTAAAATTGTCTCTGTTGGTATTAACTTAAAAATCGTGATTTTTTTACTTATGATTTTATTGCAGCAAATGAACTATCTGCAGGATTCATACACATACGGAGTTGTTTTTAAAAAATAGATATTTTAGTACCAGAAATTTCGTAATATAGTTGTCACTATATCTGAAATTAGGAATGTTTTACATTAAATAAGGCAAACAATACTTAAAAAAAAAATGTACTAAAATGTCTATTTTTTTATATTGCTTATGCGTAAGAATTCTGACTATATGATACTTAGTTATAGCAATCCCTATTTTGCCATACTTACATATATAATAATATGTTATCAAAACAGATATTGCCATAGATAAATCACAATATTGTTTCTAAAAATAAAATGTTATATTTTAGGCGTACTTGAAGGAAGCCATAGAAGAGATGCCTGGAGGTTTAGATACTGAAGTAGCAGAAGGCGGTGCTAATTTCAGTGTTGGACAGAGGCAATTAATATGCTTGGCACGAGCCATACTTAGACGAAATAGGGTTCTAGTCCTAGATGAAGCGACAGCAAACGTTGATCCCAAGTATGTATAATTAGTTAATTTTACTATAAGGTACAGCTTCAATTTATTAATTTCAAAATAAAATTATTTTTTCAAGTTTACTAATATTGGGATTTATTTAAAATGTCTTTGAAAACATCAAAATGATAAACTATTCATTAAATTTAAAATCTTCATTAAAAATTTAAAAAATCCTGTGAGTTTTAAGGCATAGTTGGAAAAACTTAACACTTGCTTGCAAAAACATATAACTTTAATATAGCTAGTAATGAATTTAGGTGTCCGGAATTGAAATTAACTTAGGAAAGCAATCTAAACCACTATCTGGGCAATTTAGCTTTTTTTTAGCTAATTAATATAAAAATGCTCTATTTTCATGAATCTCTCCTAAAAGTCAATATCTCGTTCGGAGAAGAAAATTTAGACTTAACAGTTCTCATATCGTGGTAGAACAAAATTTTGTTTAATGACAATAAGAACAGTCATTGAATATTTGTATGGGTAAATTCATTTAATTAAGTCCATTTATTTCTTATATCTACTTGTGCAGACTTTTGAAACCTTATTGTAGTTATATTTAGTTATTGTCACTTTGTTAAGCTAAATCGTTTTTAGAAATATTTTAAAAAGAAATTTGGTGCTGTATATGGCAGAGGCGTAGGAGCTTTAAAAAAATAGGGGGAGCCGGAGCAGAGCATATTGTCAAAAGCTAGTGTCGAGAATCATTTCATTCATAATTTCTTTTTCTTGTGTTGCACTTTTCACAAACAAGAGTATAAAATAAAAGCATATCAAAAGATCACCGACTTTTTAATCCAGTTATAATAGTTTTCATTCGATATACTTGAAGCACTTGATCTATGGACGATCCCAAATACAATATTCAAATTTTAGGCTTTTCCCACTCCCATTTACCAGAAGTTAAAGTATTTTTTCTGTTGTTTTGCTAACAAATTCTTTACAAATCTCTTCCAAATCAATTTTAAAAGCTTCCTCTTTATAAATATGCAATACCATCAAGTGATTGAGTTTCTGTTGATCCATTGTTGTTCAGCGGCTTGTCTGTTTGAAGAAGAGCATTGAAATATTTCTCAGCTAATGATATCGGAATAACCAAAATAAATTCTGCAAAAAGTTTAAGTTCAGAAAACATTTTTTTTAACTAATTCCTGCAATGACATCATTTTAATTGTGATCGACAACGAATTTCTGTGAGCTCCGTTTGGGAATATAGTGTTATTAGAAGCAGTGACGCCAACTTATGTGGGTCCATGGGGTCCGAGCCCACCCAATAATTTTAAATCCTAGCATACTCAATTTTCATTGTTCTATTTAGTTATTTATGTCATTATCTTAATATTTTTTTCTCCTTAAAACAAAATTTATTTTGTCAATAATCATGTGTTGTAATTCTCCAACTGACATCCAAAAACCCAAAATAACTGAAATGTCCATATTTATCTTTCAGCTATTTCAGTTTGTAGTTATGTTCATTATATGATGATATTACAATAAATATTAATGTTTTTATAAGGAAAAACGCATGAAAATTTAAATTAATAAAATTGCAACTTTATTAAAACATGATAGCTTGACTTAAAAAATTCTCATCTTTCACCTTCTGCCCACCCTTTAAAGAAGAACAAACTGATTGTACCATTTTATCAAAATATTTTTGAGCCAACCCAATATTTTTGAGCCAACCCAATTTTTTTTTCAAAAGTTGGCGCCACTGGGTAGAAGTGACAACTTTGCAGAAAGCTTTGTCAAATCAAAATCATCAGATGTATTCTAAGCTTTTGCTTCATATCTTCTGGCGTCGTTGAAGCTGTATCCGTGAATATGCATGCGATCTTTATGAGAGAGTCAAAAGTTTTTTGATTAAATCGTTTTTTTTTTAATTCATTGGTAATAAGGTACAGTTCTTCGCTGCAAACTCTCAATTTTTCTTATTGTTCTAGTTGTACTGGAGCGGAGGGATGGTTTTTCAGCACATTTCTTATTGAAACTGTCTTTTGTTTGGAGACGCTCTTTTTTTCCTCGTGAATTTTCTAGAAATAGTAAACTTTATTTTTTAATTTAACGGGCAGCTGAGCCCGTCTGAAATATTCCAGGGGGAGCCACAGCTCCCCCAGCTTCAACACCTACGCTATATGGATTATTATATACAAAAGTAGAAAATCAGCTGTGACTGATATTCATGAAAATAATCATATAAGTAGATTATATTTATGTATGAGAAATGCGAAGTAATAGATTTCGGGATTGTTTATTTAAACATAAAATCTTATATAACAAGTTGATACAAAATCACATTTTTCTGTACGTATTTGAAATTTCAATTTCCATTATTAGTCTTAGAAGTGGAAACTTTATAGTGAAAATTATTTACAATTAAGAATAAATAAAAAGTAAAAGATTGTTGCAATTTAGTGATTGCCTTTTAATTCCATAATGAAAAATAAATAAATAATCCTTACTTGTTTTAAAAAGAAGGAATGCTTTTAAAATTATTTGATGTTGCAGATAAAAGTATATATTTTAAATTAAGAAACATTCATTCTTGCTTTTTCATTTCTTAATAAGAAAAAAATAAACAATGAAATATTTTGAGGGGAAAATCTAATATTTCTGTCATTTGTTTGAAGAAGGAAAGCTCTTAAATCTTTTATATTATTTGATATTATGGATAAAATAGTACATATTAAAAATAAAAACTTTTATTCTTGCCTTTAGTTTATTTTTGTGTGAAGAATATTTTAAACTAGAGTAGAAAAAATAATTCAGTTAAACAAAAAGAAATATATATATATATATATATATATATATATATATATATATATATATATATATATATATATATATATATATATATATATCTTTATAGAGAGAATAGATAGATATATTATATTAGATATATTATATATTTATTTAATATATTATATTATATATTAGATATATTATATATTTCTATTTTAATATTATAGATATATATATATATATTTATTAATCCAAAATCCACAGATGGCAGCACTACATTCTTTTAAAAATTGAAACCATGCAATATTGTTAAAAAAAAAAAAAAAAAAAAAAAGTGCTTGAATTCTAAGTGAAATAGTCCATGAAAGTAAAAAATTTATTTTATAGAACCCAATTTTGCTATGTTAGGAATTAAAAGGCAATCTTGAACTTTTTAGCATATTAGGGGCTTACTGATCTTTATGTCTTGTGCTATATCTTTAATGTCTGATCATTCATTTATTAATTTTTTTGCGCATAAGAGGAATAATTACGCTTATGTGATTTTTTTAAGTTATTAAGTTTTTTTTGAAAATGAAGGAAATAAAAAGCAACTTTAAAAATTGGTTATTCGATTTTCATATATAATACTAAATTTTTTTCAATTTCACAGATGTGTTTTATTTCCTTTGATTTTTATAACGTTTTTAATTTATTCTAAATTTTCAAATTTTTAACTTTTACAACCGATTTAAGATTAATGATGGTGTTATAAGATAATTATTACTCAATAAGTATAAAGATAATTTTTCACAGTTACAATATTGTAAAAATTTAATAATTTCTGTTAAATAGTTTTCATATACGGAACTTGAAAATTACAATTTTGGACGATTGCACACATGCCATTCAATTTCACAAGTTTTTTAAATGTTCAAAAATGTTAAAATAATTTAATTTTTTGTCACAGTATTTTGCAGATCTCTAGATGAATATGAAATTAATCTTTTTATCAAATTTTATTAAAATCGATTGCTGTGTGGCTCTATTTTTTTTTAATGTTTGTTTATTTTATGTACAATGAATCATATAGGAATAACTTGTAATTGATTTATAAAGATAATTAGCTAAGAAGATTGATGTGTATAATGTTTAACAAAACACGATTCTACAATTTGGCAAAATGTCCTTAAAATTATATGAATCATATCACATCGTAATCAGTTGATATTTTGATGTACTTTCCTCAGATATGCTTCTTGGTTTCTTCTTATAAAGAGTGTTAAACATTAATTTTCATTGGTACTTATATATTTTGTGTAACATTTAATGCTATATTAATCTGTGATGGTACATTCGTAACGCAATTTGAAGTTTAAGATTTTAAGATATACATGAATCGATAATATTAATTTACTTTTTTTTATTCTTTTTTTTACAGCACTGACAGCTTAATCCAGAAAACCATAAGAGAACGTTTTGCTCATTGCACGGTACTTACAATCGCCCACAGACTTCACACCATTATGGATTCTGATAGAGTTTTAGTAAGTTAAATCCTTGGTAATTTCTAAACATTTATTTGTAGTATGTATCTGATAAGACATTTTATCTCATAAAATAACTAATGATTTAATCATTTAAATTGTTTAACATTTTTTATGGGAGACGAGTTTCCAACATTAGGGCAAATCAGTTGTAGTTGTCCCCCTTGAAGGAAATCTCTAATTTTTCTTATTTATAGTAAAGATTTTTGCAATAGTTAACCTATCTACTCTAAATTTCATGTTGAACACAATAAGGAATATTACTGTAATGAAAATGCTAAATAAAATAGGATTTTTATCAAATAAAGTAATGATTTTGAACATTAAACTTGGATTTCAGAGTTAAACATCCGACTTAATCGCGATAGATATCTTATTCGTAAAAGAATGGAAAGCACGAGTATTATTACAATTTATAAATCAACATGCTAGATAAAATAAGATTTTTATCAAATAAAGTAATGATTTTGAACATTAAACTTGGATTTCGGAGTTAGACATCCGACTTAATCGCGATAGATGTCCTATTCGTAAAAGAATGGAAAGCACGAGTATTATTACAATTTATAAATCAACATGCTAAATAAAATAAGATTTTTATCAAATAAAGTAATGATTTTGAACATTAAACTTGGATTTCAGAGTTAGACATCCGACTTAATTGCAATAGTAATCTCATTAATCCCATGAGCATTTGTTGCCCCCGACTTAATCCCATTCTTAAAAGAATGGAAAGCACGAGTATTATAACAATTTACAAATAAACATGCTAGTAATTTAGCATAATAAAAGGAAGTATAGTGAAGGAATAGTTAATAATATAACATACATATAAGTGAAACCTCCAAATAAGGGACACCTATGGGACCGGAACTTTTGTCCCTTAAATAGAGGTGTCCCTTATTTCGAGATTTTTATATTATTTTTAATTAATCGTTAAGAAGGATATAAAAATAACAAAGCATTAAAAAGTGAAATTTAAATGCACCATAATTTTATAAATTACGTTAATCAGACAAAAATAAGAAAAGAGATTAATTAATTAAAATTTTAAATTAATTACTAAATCATTAAATGATTTGTAAAACTATTGATTTTTTTTTTCAAAATTGTGTACATGTAAAAAGTATAAAATTTTGAAAGAATTTTTTTTGAAGTAATCAGCCAAGAGGTATTGTTTTGCAAATTTCAATTTTTCAATGCAAATCTTTCAAGTGTTCATTTACCATATTTCTAAATTTTAGTTCTTCATTACCAGCAATATTTACAAAAAAAGTATTCAATTGTTTTGCGTATTTTAAGGCAATAAATCTCGACTACTCTGCTCAGCAAGTAGAAAATGTTTTGACACAATTAAAATTGGAACGCTTGATTATGAAAGCGATTTGGAATTGAACTGTATTTTCAATTTTTCGTTAAATAGATTAGCTATTGAGTTATAAACGATTTGATCACATGACAATGACTTTTTTACCCTTTCTTGAGTAGTTATTCTTCTTTCGAGTGGAAATTCATTTCAAAATACCCACTTTGACAATATTTTCTGAAAAATCTATCACATTCGCAAAAAAGAAAAAAAAGAGAAAGAAAATAATTATCGATTACATATTTTCTGAACAACAACATTTCCTAGTTTCAGGCATTTCTGAATAAAAATAAATTAAAACTTATATTTTAAAAGTTCCTTTTTTAGGATTTGAGAACAGTCTAAAAGCATCTGTATTGTTTTTGTTTCACAATTTTATTTTATTCTCCACTTTCAGAATAATTCTCGAAATTTTCAGCAATACTTTCAATCCGGATAAACGCACTGATGTCGAATCAGAATTGTGGGTAATTAAATTGTCCTTAACTGTGTCAACTGTGTGTGTTACTCTGTATCAACATGACTGTCTAGCTGTTTGATAAATTCACAAAAATTTGTATTTTAATTTTCACTACATACTACTTCATTGCATAAAATGCATTAACCAGTGCCTTTAATCTCATTTTCAAGTGTCCCTTAAATCGAATGTCTCTTATTCAGAGGTAAATACAATACACGTCTTATATCAAGGGACTGGGACCGGAAGTTTTGTCCCTTAAATAGAGGTGTCTCTTATTCGGAGTGTCCCTTATTTGGAGGTTGTACTGTATATATGTTTTTTTGAAACTTGATGGTTTTCAACAAATGCTTCATTTTCATTTGTTGACAATAAGAAGTAGCGTTGATCGTTATTAAAACTTTTTTATGTGTATGAAATTAAATGAAAACAGTTAATTTAAAACCACAAAGAAACGTGAAGAAATTCAGTAACTAATATTTTTGGCTCAAATTATGCTTGTTTGACCAGATAGAAAAAATGCATGGCTAAAAATTAAATATTCTTACTAGTAATTAAATACCATATTTTATGTACAAAGCTAATTTTATGCAGTACGTTTGCGATAAATTTTCGTATACATTTTTATATGACAATACTAACCAATGTATTTTAGGAATAGCTAATCACTTCATTATCAATAATTGCATTAATTTCTTTCAGGTGTTAGATGCTGGAGAAGTCAAAGAATTCGATGAACCATACACCTTACTACAAGATCCTAATAGCCTGTTCTCTCACATGGTGCAAATGACAGGTCCTGGCATGGCCAAGCAGCTCCGAGACGTAGCACATGCTGCTTATATGAAAAATTCAGTTGAAAAGGAAAAACCTATTAACGTATTTGGGGGTCCTGGAGGCGATGACGTCATTGAAATGAACGGTACCGCTCCAATGCCACCAACAATTGCTAATGGCGTCGGACTAAGTGTTCCAGATGGACACGTTAATGATGGTTATGAACAAACAGAGATGACTTACTTATAGTAGAAAAATATGATAAAAAGGAATTTGTAAATAATTGCTGTTGATGAATGTTATTACTATTTTTAAAGAATTTTATTTTTTTAAATGCAAGAGAATTCTGGATGCGAAAGTTCAGAATTCATAGCAGTGTTCAGGGCCGACTTGACCCCTGAAGTTGAGATAACTGTACATTTCGGGGGATTCTTTTCATTCCTAAGAAGTTTTATAAGCTAAAAAAAAAAAACCTTATCAATAACGTAAATATTATTATCACGAATGGTTTAGTAGAATGCTCAATTATTAAATAAGGGGGAAAATCAATTTCTAAAAACTGGGTGTCGAAGAATTAGAAGAAATATAAAGGACGCTCGTCTCGAAGAGTTTTAATCATAATTGTTACGTGTTAGGTATTTTTAAAGTTTATGTTTCATAAATATCGCCAACATTAGAGTACAAAACATTAAGAATTTTGTTTTGTTTTTCTACCCACCGTGCATAGGTCTTTAGTGCACAGTAGCCTAATTGTAAATTTAAACTTGTTTAGTTCGAACAGAAATTGTTTAGTTTATGCCTCTTAAAAGTATAATAATAAACAATGAAATCGTCTAACTAAAATTTTCCATCCATTGTTTAAAATGGTTAAAAATTTCTGTTTTTATTTTTTTAGTTTTTTATTATTATTTTATTTTATTTTATTGTATGTAAAATCAAGCGATTCAATTTTTTATGGTTTTTCATTAAATTAGTCTATTTTGAATAATTCGGTTTTTTTTCTTGGAATTCAGATTAAAGTGAGTCTAAAATTTTGTATTCAGGAAAAGCGAGACAGCAAGGAGGTTGTATTTTCATTAAATATACTGTTGCATTTACAACAATATATTTAATGAGGCATAACTATAGTAGACCAAGTCCATTTTGAAAGAAAAAAAATGAGATAGTCCATTTAGAATGTGCATAAAACCTGTTTTATCTAGTCCCTCAATGAACTAAGTCTGTTTTTATAAACTTTCTCATACATGTCATCTATTTACAGACTTCGTTTGCTGTCGGAGCGGATAAAATAAGTTTTATTTCTTCTAAATAGAATATCTCCTCCTCCTTCTTCTTATTGATTGATTTGGACTATTGTGGTTATGGGTGCCTTTTATAACTACTGACTATTGCGTTCATCTAAAGTAAAAATTGCTTAAATAATTGTTTCATTTTTGTTTGTTATATCCATTGCTTTAATTTATTTATTAATCATTATTAATTTAACATCCATTAAAACTACAATTTATGAGTTATTCTTGTTTTTATTAATTATTTTATTTAATAATAATAATAAAGCAAATAAATAATAAGTAAAACATAATTATAATAAAAAAAATGAGGATTTATTACCTGTGAATTTGTGTCAAGAATTTTTCATCTGTACCTGGAAGAATTGAATAATTCCTTTGTGATTATAAAGTTCAATATTTATGTATTATTCAAGGACCAAATCATTTATGTTTTTGTTTTTAATGTTTGAGCTGTTGTACATATGCTATATTTAGTTATTAAACATATATTATTTTTATGCAAGGATGTGATATAGTGTGCAAAAAATTAATAAAGCGATTATTATGTTTTAAATTCGTCATATATCATTTAATATTTTGAATTTTCGTTGTAGAAAACAATTTTAGTCTGATACATACATTAATTTCTGCAATTTATTACATAAAGTTAATTTTAAGAAACTAATAATTTACTGTATTTTTTAATTGTTTTTTTCCTATCATTTTTGTAAGCACGAGTAAAACATGATTTCAGCAAGGCTTTATGCTCAATGTTTCACTAAAATAAACTGTACGTTAATAATAATAATAATTCTAGTAATATCAAAAGATTTTAAATTTCGTACAAAATAATTTTCATTATCTTGTTCAGAGAATGCAGCCAATTTTACGAAGATAAACATTTTTATAAGTGCACATTTTCCCAATCATTTACACATGGACAGCATTTGTGATGCTAAAACATGTGCAAAGGAAAATTTAAGAAAAACCAAAAATCTCCTTTTTACAGATAAAATCTTTCATTATTCTTTCTTATTTATTTTTATCAGGATTGAAAAATAAATGAAAACATTATTTTTAAATTAATATAAGAATAGAAAAATTTTTTTTTTTCCTTTAAAGAAGAACAGTAACCGATTTAAGTTGTCAGAAATCATCAATTTTTTTTTTTTTTTTTTTTTTTTTTTTTTAAATAATATTATGTATACATACGTTAAATCCATCTTCCAACATTAAAGGAGAAATTATTGAAGTGGAATTGTTTTCAATTCATAGAGAAAAGTTCATTCAAAAGAATTGGGAAATATTTTAATTATATTTTATGCTTCATTATACTTATAATTTATTATCGATTTCGCTTAGATGTAATTTAAAAATTAAATGGAATATTATTTAATCGGAATTTTTCACAACATTTTATTATAAATTATACAAACGTTCTTTTGATGAATTGTAGTCAATGTCTATTCTAACAGAATGTATATAAAAAAAAAAAATAAAATTACATGAAATATTGAATTAACAAAAATCGAAGTTAAATATGTAATTCCCTTTAAAAAAAAAAAAAAAAAAAAAAAAAAAAAAAAAAAAACAGAATGATAGATATTTTGAAACATTTTTGGTAGCATTATATTGTATTGATCAATTATTTCATGCTATTTACAGTTATGTAAGTTGTATATATTTACAGTTGATATAATGTACGTTTTTTTCACGAATATACAGTGGCGGTCAAAAGATTCCGGCCAATTAGTTTCTTTGATTTATTTACCAAAATGTTTCAGCAAGAAGAAGCACAATTGCTCCAAAAGTTAGGAATATGTGAATGACCTCTGACCACGTGATGATTTTGATTGGAAACTGAAGAAGCTTCATGCAAAAGGATAAAATTCAAAGTTCGCGTGTGCAAAAGTTTTCAGCCACTTATCATTCTTTAGTTTTTTTTCGATCGGTAAACTATTTTTTGGTTGTGTTTATGAATGAATCAACGTGTATAGCATAATCTGAATTCAAAATTGAAAAGTTCAACAATTATTGTTCATAAATGAGTGATTAGTTTGTAACTAAAAGGCCAATCTTCTCGAGATATAGCGGCAAAGTTATCGATCGGTAAAATCGACCGTAAACGATATTTAAAAATTATATAAAGATGGCCGTGGTCTTCAGGACTTTCAGAGGTCCGGGAGATCCCGGAAAATTGCTATTCCTGTGGACAGAATTATCAGGAGAAAAACAATTGATAATCCACATAAAAATTCCGCTGCAATATACTGCGATTCACGGAATGAAAATATTGCTGAAATAAGTTCGTATACCGTATCAACATGCTGACGGGATGCATAACTTTATGGAAGAGTCGGTGTTAAAATTTTTTCAGAGTTAAAAAAAATACAAACGTACTCGACTGGCGTTTTCCATAATACAGAAAGTCTGGTCAAGTGAAAACTGGAAAAAAGTTCTACTTTTCCATAAATCGAATTCGAAATAGTTTTGGAAGTGATGGCAGACACAACGATCGATGATCTAACAACAAAAGGTGTGATTCGACCTATGTCATTCCTACAATGAAGCATGGTGGAGGACACGTTATGCCGTGGGGAGTATTTTCTTCAAAAAGTGTCGGTCCGTTATTTAAAATCTACAGCCAGGTGAATGATACAATGTATAAGGACAACTTGCAAGATTATTTTCTGCCTTATTAGAGAAAAAAATTTGGTCGCAACTATTTTTCTTAACATGATAACGACATAAATAATGTTTGAAAACTTCGACAAGCAATGGTTTTCACACAAAAAATATCGTTTTTGAAATGATCAGCCCAAGCGCCCAACATTTATCCAATAGAAAATCTTTGAAAAGAAGTTATCAAAAGTCTGCGGAACTATAAATATTCCAACTCAGCCGAAATTTCGCCAAAATTGCAAGAAATGTGGGTAAAACGTACAATAGACAATCTTTAACCGTTGATTGTATGAATATCACGTTGCTATGTCGCAGTACTTATTACTAAAGCTAATAAAATAGTAATGCGATAAAATACTAATTGTAAATATTGTTGATCACTGTAATTTTCTATTACAATACCACTTTTTTACAAACTTGTGAAGGTGGCCGGATATTTTTGAGAACATGCGTTTTCCTTTATACTTAATTTTGTCAGTTAAATTTATTGATATTTACATGTTCTTCTATAAGTAAGTTTCTAACTATTATGTCAATAAATTGTATAAATATCACTTTGAGATTCCTCTTCATAAGGGTATATTTACAAATTAACTGAAAAATATTTGCTGGCCGGAAACTTTTGACCGCCACTGTACGTTATTTTTCACAACTTTCTGTAAATTCTCAAACAGTCATTCTTGTTATCATGTCTTGCAAAATTTAGTGCCACATAAACTACATGGTACGAAAAATTCTAATGAGATATTTTTGATATGAGCGATTCTCACATAATTTTGACCTTTAAGTCCCTTAATAATAATTTTTATTTTAATACATATCTTGGTTATCGTTTGTTTCGTATGTTCAACTTAGATTCCTTATAGATTTCTTACCTTCTCTCTTACTAAAATTATGCAGAAAATGACTTCAGAAGTAACCACAATCTTTTACTTTTTTTTTTCTAATACGGGAGTATGTTAAAGAAAAAATAGCCGTAGTTCTTTACTAGGGAAGTTTCTGCAGATTTTCAATCAGCATTTAAATATCCATTTCAAGAACTATGGCTTTATTGATAGTCTTACTGTCCCTAAAATGTATTACCGAACTTTTAGAGGAAACTGTAAAAAAAATTGGCATTTAGTTCAGTTTAAATAAGTTTTAAAAAGGAATGATGATTTTGGCTACCATTTAACTTAACATGACTTGCAAAAAGTAGGTGGCAATTTCCCTTACCACCATTCTTTTATTTCGTTATTAAATGGATTGTAAGGATTTCACATAACTCGTACAGACGTTAGTATACTCGTTAAAGATTATTTGAAGAACTTGTTTAATTATAGCGAGAAGAACAAGAATGTTCATAGCTTTCCCGCTAAATAAAGGCTATTTTATTTAATTTCAGAATTTTATTATTCCTGTTCAAATTATGTTCGAAGGTTCAAATTATGGGAGAATGGTTCAAATATATATTTAAATACATATATAAGAAAAATAAATATATTTGTACATATGTATTATCTTGCAGTATTTTTGTGTTTTCTGGTATGCATTTTGTATATAAATGAAATAAAACTTTGTAAAGTTATTAGCCTAAAATTCCATTTCTAATTACATACATACATCAATTACACTCAAGCATGCCTGTTTTCCAAAGGGTCCTAAATCTTCAAAAATAATCGAAAAATTAAAAAAAAAAAAAAAAAAAAGTTGCCATTTTTGTCATTTTATATGTTAAAAATATGCATGACAAAACAGATTTTTTTTTTTTTTTTTTTTTTTTTTTTTTTTTTTTTTTTTTTTTTTTAACACGGTACATGATTTTCCTTTCTTTTTATTTTTTCTTTATATTAGAATAGGGAAAATTTGTCATTATAAGATTTTTGTAAGCTTGTCGAGCAAAACATTAGAATCCACGTTGGATGTATAATTACCAAAGAATTTTTGCATATACATCTGCATCGTTGTGAGTAATTAAGTAGTGGAAAATTGAACTGTGTTCGAGGGATGGGGAGATTAACATTTCAACTCCTGAACACAGTTCAATTTGCGCTTCTTAACCCCTCCCATCGATTTAGAATTTGACCTCAAAATTTAAGTCTAAGCTTTTGCAAGCTTTTAATTAAATACAAAAAATAACGGTTAAAAATAGTTTTTGATTACTCTAAAGTTTAAGAGGCTCTCTAATGGAATTTTTTTTAAAGTTCTCTTTAAAATTTATTTTCAAGGAAATATTGACATAAAGAATAGTTTTAGCGAAAACGACCAATATTTCCATTTTTTATAATCATTTGAAATTTGAACCTCCCCACCCCAATTGAACACAGTTGAGTTTGTGCTACTTAACTACTCCCAACAATTCAGATTTTGAGCTCAAAATTTAAGTTTATGTCTAAGCTTCTAAAAAAAAATAATGAGATGCAAAAAATACCGGTAAAAAATGATTGTTCGTTACTCCAAAGTCTAAAGCGCCCTTTATCGGCATTTTTTGAAATTTATCTTTATAATTTATTTTCAAGACAATGCTGACATAAAGAATAGTTTTAGTGAAAACCGCAAACAAATCGATCAATTTTTCTGTTTTTTATAATCAATTGAATTTTTGGACCTTAAACTTTAATGGCGTCTATCTCTTTCGGAAGACGTTTGGGACCCTTAGTTTCTTATTTAATATTGTTTGTCTTGATGTGTACTATCACTCTTTAAAGTTTGTACTATGAGTTTAGAAACACCCTGTATATTAAGGGTGCTGGTCACTCACTTTCCAGATTGCCCCTCAGTAATGTTAAGTCTATGGTTGTTTGGTGCATTCTTATATTCAAGATATCGCCTCAGAAAATTAATATTTTTAACTTCTTTTTCCAATGTTCTCTTTTTAAATGATGTCACCCTTTTTCTTAGTTTTCAAAATACTTCTGAAATTTTTGCTTAGTTTAAAATTTTATATGTTAGAAGCTGACAAACTAGGAGTAAAATTTTAACACTTCCTATAAAATTACATGTAGCATTTAGAGATATTTTAAAAACTAAGAAAGAAAGATACATCTTTTATGAGGAGAACGCAGAAAAAAGAAGTTAACGATATCAATTTCCCGAGGATATATTTTAAATATATGGATGCATCAGACGCCCGTAGACTTTACATTACGGAGAGGAAATCGGAAGCTGAATGACCAACCCTCTTAATATATTGTGCTGTCGGGAATTTCTCTTTACTCAGTTGGTTTATTTGTTAAGTTCAATAGCACATTTTTAGTTCCTCAAGTTCTTTATTAGAACTATAAATCAATTAATAAAATAAATAAATAAAACGATATTACAACTAGATAGGAGCCACACTCCAATGTTACATTTCGCTTAGCACTTCTAATCCACTTTACAACTATGTATTCGCTTGAACATTACCCTCGCATGTCTCTCTTCCAACTGCCTTCCTTTCTTTTTCACACTCCATAAACCCAGGATCCACTTCTCAGCTCATTGCCATTAATCCAGTGCAATAATTTTCTAGGCATGTCCCTTGAGGTCAATAGCACCTATTCTTCTCAGCTTTTGAATGAAGACACTTTTAACCCTGCATACCTTTTCACAATGGGACTTTTCCTATCTATTTTCTGTCCAAATTAAAGTTATCAGTACAACGACACAGTATTAATATATTAAATATAGTTAATTCAACCAATGATATATTAATGTAATTGTAATAATTTTTGTATATTAATATACTTGAGAGACTTGTGTTTACATTGAACATATAAAATAAAAGCAAAACTTATCTCGGTTATATAAAACTTTCGAAGTTTTAGTAATATAACACAAAGAATTTTTTTTTTCAGCAAAAAAGATAAACATCTAGGTTCAGTTTATGAAATCTGCACTACAATATATCTTGAAATTTTTATGAAAAATATTAGAAAGTCCTTTATCATACCTTGCATATTGTGCCCTTAAATCATATTTGCAAAGATCTTTTCTAATAATAATAATAATAATAATAATAAAAACTCTAAAAAATCTGCATATAAAAGAAATTTTTTGAGATATTAATAGAACTGAGAAACTTGTACTTACCACAGAATATGAGAAATAAAAACAAAACTTATATTGGTTATATAAAATCTATCAAAGTTTTAGTAAAATAACACAAAGAATTTGTTTTCAGTATAAAACATAAACATTTAGGTTCAGTTTATAAAATCTGCCATGCAATATATATTCAAATTCTCATGAAAAATATCGAAATGTCTTTTATCATACCTTGCAAACAGTGCCTTAAAATCGTATTTACTGAAAAATTACGCTAAAGTTCTCTCTTTGAATTCTGTTGTATACTTTACAACTACAGCCGTGGAAAAAAAATTCTAAGGACACATTGAAAAGTGAGTAATATGTGTTAAAATAATCATCAACTGAAAACACAATCAAACATTAATTAGCAAGCATTAGGGAACTATTAATATGAAATTAAAATGCAATAAAATTGTTAAAACACAGATGATTAGAAATACATGACGTGGAACATGGAAAAATTTATAAGGACACAATGAAATATTTCTAGAAATATATATCATTATCATCATTATCATTATCATCAACCGTTTTCAATCCACTGCTGGATGTAGGTCTCCCCTAGATTTTTCCAATGTTTTCTGTCTAGTACTTTCGTCATCCAATTTACACCTGGCACTTTTCTAATTTCGTCACTCCATCTTACTTGTGGTCGTCTTCTTGGTCGTTTTACATCTCTGGGATACCACTGTAGTATATTTGTGCTCCATCTTTTGTCTTGTCTTCTTGCAATGTGCCCAACCCATTTCAATTTTAGCTGTTTGATTCTTTCAAGGATGTCAAAAACTTTTGTCTGATTTCTTATCCTCTTTCTGTCTCTTCTAGTTATGCCTAGCATACATCTCATCTTTTTTTTCCAACGACCTTTATTAATAGTGCAGTCATTGACTCAGAAATTCAAATTCAAATTTGTTTCGAAATGTTTTTTAGCGCTAATTAGATAAATAATGTCAAATTGCCTATACAGTCGAGTCTCTCTATAATGAAATTCCATACATCGAATTTCTCTATATAACGAATTTTTAGTAGGAACGGTCCCATTTTCACATGATTACGTTAAAAACAGTCTATATAGCGAAATACCTATCTCAATATAACGAATATTTTCATAAATTGGTCTTAATTTATTCAATTTTAAAAAGCTTCAAAATCATATGGAATCAATTTTCCATCACTTTTTTTTGATTTATCGTCAGTGCTGAGTTTTTTTTATATTACTTCTCTCCTTGTTCTTTAAATCCAATGAATTCATCCCACCTCCCATACACCTTTCCACATCCTTCTCAAAACAGAGTTGATTGGATTGATACATATGTAGAAGAAGAATCAATGAGAGGCACAAAAGAGAGGCCTTCAAATGAAGGAAAATGTTTACTACAATTTTTCATTTCTTGCTAAAATTTGAGAATTTTTTTTTTGAGAGCATAACAATTTTAAAATCAAAACCACAAAAAATTACAGATTTCTTCGTCTGGAATCAATGCAAGTCTTCCTTGTTTGATTTTCATTAAGCTTTCAAATAAATGTCTATTCTCTTTTTTGAAACAGCTTAAATAATTAAGAAATACAACGTTAGGTTAATATTTACTTTTAAACATTTCAAATTCTTAATTCAAAAGTTCAAAAATAATATTTGTTCAAATTTCACACATTAAATACGATTTTTAACATCATTCTCTATACATTGAATTTCTCTATGTAACGAATTTTT
The DNA here is from genome assembly GCA_964019185.1 of Maratus speculifer. NCBI lineage: Eukaryota > Metazoa > Arthropoda > Arachnida > Araneae > Salticidae > Maratus > Maratus speculifer. The sequence goes on from OZ025290.1 coordinate 187,457,684, forward strand.
TACTGGAACGGTGGATTTCATTATATAGAGACTCGACTGTATTTGCCTATTGCGTGCCATACTTACATACTTCTCAAGCTAAAATGGCTCAGAGATTCTCTATGGGGTTCAAATCAGAGCTTTTTGGTGGCCATTCCAAAAGTTGGACAGAAGTGGCCGCGAACTACGGTCACGATGCACGAGACACATTTAAAATTTGATTGTCTTTCCGAAATAAATATTCACCACCTGTGATAAGAAGCAATAAATTTTCAGCTAACATATCCACATATGATTTTAAATTCATGCAAAATCAAATGGACAATACTGGTGTTGATCCATTGGTTTCAGAACTTACCAATGCAATCACAATACCTTCTCCGAATTGACGTTTTGAAAAAAGAGGTTTATCTTTTTGCAAGTGCGATCAGTAATGGAGAATATCCCCTAGTGCTTCCAAAGTAAACTGTTTTCGTTCGAAAATGCTACATTTTTTCCAGCAAAATGTAAAAGAAATGTGTTTCTAAACAAATTCTAGTCCAAGCTTCTTAAGTAGTTTTGTAAGTAGTGGACGTTGCCATAGTTTAACATATCTAATATTGGTTTTCTTTTATTGAACTTTATTTATTGTTCGGTTAATGTATGGCAGATTCATATCTGTCTTAATTTAAGTAAAACTCGGTAAAACTCTTTTTTTTTTTTTTTTTTTTTTTTTTTTTTTTTTTTTTTAAGAAATCTTGATGTTTAATTCCACGTTTTTGGCTCATAGTCAGAGAAACTGGCCTACCTGTATAATTGTTTTTGCCATAAATTTTCAGATTCTTCAACAAATTACAAATTGCTGTTTCAGATCATTTTATATTCCTTGCAATTTTACGTCCACCCATTCCACTTTTTCCAAAAACAAAAACTTTTCCGTTTTTCAAATTCAGATTGTTGTGTGTTTTTTGGCATGATGGAGAAGGAGAGAATCTGAATAATTTATTGCAAAACAGTTTTAGGTCACTTTATACAATCCTATGACAGTATAAAATAAGCAAAGGTTTATTTGCCAAAAAAAAAAAAAAAAAAAAAGGCGTGTTTATATTTATATATATACATATATTGTCGAGAAGCAATCTTTTTTAGCAGCCAAAACTTTTTAAAATTTATGCCTTTTAATGATTTTTCAAATTTTCAACTTAAATTTTGTTTGAAATGCTCCATTTCAAGCCTTTTAATCACATAAATATTTGCATAATTTATCTAGCTTAGTGGCTTATATAGTTGATGACTTTTGGCTTGTTCCTACAATTTTTTCCTTGGCTGTATTAAGAGTGTTATTCATTTTGTTTTAAAGTGAGAAATGAATATTCTTTAGGTGCCTTGGGGTAATAACGCCACTTTAAGGTTCTACCAATTTTCACGGCTTAATTTTAATTTTTTCTTTCTTTCTTTTTCTTTTTTCCCCTACAAATATAGGATATGAAACAGCAAGTTATTAACTACGTATAGAAGAAAGAATTTTTCAGCAGCTATCTGTTTATAAAATACAATTTGACCAAAGCTATTTGTTGTTATTACACTATTTGTTGTTATTACACTATTACTAGCTATTTGTTGTACTCTTATAGGTGGGTAATAGCGCTATATAAATAAAACTATAAAATAAGACGAAAAAAATGACATATAAATTGTTCAATTCAATAGATACAAACCTTATAGCCCTAAATATTGAGAAATTTCTCATACTTACCATTAACTGCGATATCAGGATGCAGTAACGATCATTTGATATTTTATTCTTCTGACATGTAAAAATTTGCAGCATTTAGGACATATAAATTTCCCTTTATCCTTTGTAGTTGTCAACAATGATTCTCTCGTGCATAAAATAAAAAAATAAACCCCTTTCGGTTGTAGTTCCAGCACTGAAAAGAATCATCCTGAGTAATAATGCGAAGTAATTGTTGAATGACGTTATTACCCCCGATATACTAATTGCGCAGTATATTTTATACAACTCGCGAACACATCCAAAATTTTCCCCACATTTTGAAGAAAGTACATGAAACACATTACAACTGTATGTAAAAATAAAGCATTTCAAGAAAAAAAAAAAAAAAAAAAAAAAAAAAACAGTCTTTAGATCACAGAATTTACTTCACAAATTTTAGACAGAGAGTTGTTTCTTATGTGCTTCTTCCAGCGATAAGGTATACAAATGGAAAAAATTTACATTCAGCAGTTGTTTATGATTCAGATTACTCCGAACACTTCTGCACAGAATCCGCAGGTGTCATCTCAAGGATTCCTTTATAATTACACATAACATTAGTACTTGGCGTTGTTACCCCAGGACACCTTATATATGTATGTTTTTCAAAGAAAAAATAATAAGATTTTTTTTTAAAACTTCGAATTATTCGATGATTTTTTTTTTTTAGTAATTGCCGTAAACAGGTGAATTTAATTGGAATGAAAACCTTTTACTATTTATTACTATGATGTGTCTTACCTAAAAAAAAAAAAACCTTGTATAAAATTTCAACTTGACACTGTGCAAATCGCGCTTTGAAAAGAAGTCGCAAAACTGCATGGCTACTTCGTCCATCATGCTTTTTCCTAGATATATTTTAAATTAATAAAACGGCTAACTATCGACAAGTTTTTTAAAAATCATTATCAATAATCCTTGAATGATGCTGCGTCGATGGATATCTCGAGAGGCCCGTCAGCTCCAACTCTGAGCATCCGCAAAGTAAAATTTGTGCGTAATATAAAAATGAGACTTTCTTTAAAAGTACACGCAGAAAAAGGAATTGATTAAAGCTACAAAACATGTTTTGCTGAGTAGATTTTGGTTGTTTTAAGCGAATTTTTTAGTTAAAGTAAAAAATCGGTTTTGTTGCTCAGACAAGAAAATATTGTTAAAACTCTTATAAAATTTTAACAAAATTTCATTAATTTTTTTTTAGTCTTACTAAATTTTTAATAAAAATTTTTAGTCTTGAATTTTCAATTTGTAATTCCAACAAAATTTTGTTTTTGTACAATTTAAATTGGTGTGCAGTAGCCATAACTCTTTGACATAATTTTGTTTAATTGACTTATTATAGCTATAAAGGATTAACATAACTTTTGGATAATAATAACGTTTCCAAATGAGACGGATTAATGACGTTATCATTGCGTTATTATGCATTTCGGATGAAAATCGTGCACAAAAAATTGCCAAAAAAAAACAAAAAAACAAAAACAAAAAAAAAATCAGCAACATTTTTTTTTGTTTATTCAAACATAATTCCATTGAACCATATTTAAACGAAAAGATTTGTTAGACCAAACAAATTTTTGTTGACTCAACAAGACGTTTTTCTGGGTCTATGTGACCTAGAATATTCAGTATGGTCTTCCAAGTCTTGCAAGGTTTAAAACAGGGCTGGAGAGTTGGAGTCGGAGCCATTTTTGAGCAAAAAAGTCGGAGTCGGGGTGAATAAAAGACCTTTTTCTGTTAGACAGTTTGAAGTGAAATTAAACAAATTATGTGTAATTTAAAATCCATAAAAGGAATTATTATTGTTCTTTTTGGATTATATCAGGCCAACCAAGTTAAAGATTTTCAATCTACTGCCCGACTTACACATAATATGAAAACCGTTTTTAATTAAAAAGCCTAATAAATCTCGTATTTTATTTAACTAGAAGAATTTTCATCTTTATTTTTTTTCTTTCCATCGAAATTTTTCTGCTATGGAGGACATTAATTAACATCGAAATTGAAAAAATTTCATTTTTCAAGTCCACTTATCCGAAATTGTAAAATTTCTGTTTTTTTTTTTTTTTTTTTTTTTTTCTTTTTCAGATTTCGATAGCTTGTAGGAGGCGAAATTGAAAAATCAGTAAAACAGAAAATACTTTCTATTCACCTGATTTCTTTCAAAGCTCTAAGAACTGAATTAACGCTGAAGTAGTGAAATTTTTGCCTTTTTTTTTTCTTCCATTCCCTCATAATTTTAACCAGCAGCAACACTAGTATATTAGCCAGTCCGGAGTCGGAGTCGCAGTAGGAGTAGAAGTAATTAAAATTTCCGGAGTCTGAGCAGAGCCGTCCTTAGGGGTGTGCGACAGGTGCGACCGCTCAGAGCCTCGCGCCTAGAGAGGCCTTGCACCTGGACACAAAATATTTTTTATTTAATAAAAAGAAGAAGATATGATAGAAAATATTTCTTATAAATTTATGATTTTAGTTAAGAAAAGATAGTGGTCTTGACATAAAATATAGTCCATGTTGGAAGATGGACTTTCACCATCAATTTGCCTCCATTACTTTTGAAATTAGTTCAGTAGTTCCAAAAATTATCCCTACAAACACACAAACAAATGCTACTCCTTCATAATAGGCAGAGGATCGAGCCCTGGCTCACCGGGTCACAGTATATAGGTAAAATTATGTTAAGAGCCTGAAAGGAAAGGGTCTCGCAAAATCCTTGCACCGGGCCTCATTTTAAGCCATCCTACAAATGGACGGCTCTGAGTCGGAGTCGGCCATTTTCCCCACCGACTCCGCAGTGCTGCTTTAAATAAACTCCTACTACACCTAATTTTTTTCATAATTTTAGTTGCATTAGATTTGGAAATAACAGGGCGAGGGGGCAAATTTTATGCAGTACATTTTCGATGATATCTCTGAAAACATAATGCATAAAATTAAAACAGATGTTTCTAATGACAATCCCAAACCATATACAAAGGAAATTTTTATCAAGTAACTTAATTAGTTCCTTCATTAGTTTCCAAATAACTTAATTAGCTCAAGTTTCCCTAAAAATATCTTTGATTGTCTAATCTATAAATACAAAGTGATTCAAAAAAACTTTGACAAAATGATATGACAAATCAGGGTTACGACAAGGATAAAAAATCACATAGAAACATAGGGCCGCAAACCATTTATTGAGTCACAAATATAGGGTGTTTCATCCTAATTCAATTTGTGTTGACAGTAATAAGTTTCAGAAAACTAAAGTATATTATAATATAACATTTAACAGACATTCTCATCTTTGTTTTAAATGCGATAACACCAAAGAAAAGTGGCAGAAGTTTGCATTATGCGCGCCTGCAATATGCACTTGACACCTCACATTTTGGATTGTGTTAATCAGTTTATACGGTATCATCGATTGCTTGTACAATATGTTTTTCCAGATCTTTTCGTAAAGTTATCACATTTCACACACAATAACGTACACATCGTTGCATTTTCATTACAATGTTTTTATTTTCTTCGAAATTATTACAGTCAAACTGGGTGTAGCTAGAATGAAACACCCTGTATTTGTGACTCAATAAGTAATTTCTGACCCTATGTTCCTATGTGCTTTTTTTAATCTTGTTGTATGCTTGATTTGTCATATCATTTTGTCAATGTTTTTTTTTTTAAATCACCGTGTATATGGGTCTATAGCCTTTAAAACTCTGTCAAGTTTGAATTTTCTTTTTACACAGTTTTTGAGTAAAGCGGCTGTGACAAACGGACAGACAGACATAAGTGTGATCCTATAATGGTTCCGATTTTATGTTTTAATTACGGAACTCTAATGATGAAAACATAATTATTGGCGAAATGCGACTTTTTTTAATGCTGTCATTTTTATTAAGTCAAGGCGTCACCTGAGAATAATAAGGTTCTATCTGTATTTTTGAAAAAAAAAATGACTTATCGATGTAGAGAGGTTCTATTTGTATCGATCAGGGTTGTAATGGAGTATATGCCATATATCTTCTGGATTTCTTAAAAGAATACTGTATACCCTCTGTTTCTCGAGAAAGCTATAGTTTACTACTCTCTACCCTCCGCCTTGAGCGTATACCCTCTACTTACAGTGTATACATTTTGGTTTTTCTACGACTACACCACTGGTATCGATGAAATCATTTTTGCATCAAAATGATGTTATATATAATTTATAAATGACCTTACAATTATATTATGACATTATTTTAAACCAGAAATGCCTTAATTTATACAAAATGAACATTTCTATATCGATAAGTCATTTTTTTCAAAAATACAAATATAACCTTTTTATTCACAGGTGTCAAAGGGTTATCTATATAAAAGTTTATTGTATTAAAAATTATTATTTTTTGCTGTTATTTGAATAGAAGTTTGTTCGTGAAATTGTTGAGTAAAGTTCTAAATATAAACATCCATTCGAGTAATAGCTTTTGAAATAACACAGCTGTAGAAGACAAAAAATAACAGAGTATTTTGGCAACAGTTCATTTTAGTCATTACGGAGAATTAAATTTTCCAATCTCTGGTGTCGCCATCTATGATTCGATGTGGAAGTTATTTTTCCGAAAAATTTACATTTACATTACACAAAGTAATTCTTTATTTTTGCAAACGTCGCCAATTATGAATAAAAAGAAACATAAAAGGACATGGAATCATGAAATATCTTTTTATAAAAAAGAATTGTATATTTCAAGATTTATGTCACCAAAAAGTTACAAAACTACAGAAACCTTTGGAATTTCTATAATAAATTATTTACTCCAATATTGTAGAAAATTCTAAAAACTGAAAATACAGTATAGAAATATAATTTAAAATTTTTAAAATCGTATTCAGGTATGAAATAAATCTGATATATAAAAATGAAAATTTGTATGTCTGTCTGTAATTCTATATGAATCCACATGGGAAGCCCCATATCTGGAAGCCACAATTGTGAAATGTTATGTACATGTATACTAAAATCCGGCCGAATAAACTAAAGTAATTCAGAATCGAAATAATTTATAGATAATTTATAATCAAAATAAAATCACCAATTTAACAGCAATTTTTTATCTAATTTAAACATCTTTTGTTTTAACTGTTGCCAAAAATAAAAAATCCACACTAAAATTATTACCACAATTATTACTTTTTTGTTGCAAGATTTCTGCGTGAAAAAAGAAAACTAAATAAACAGTTCGATGCATTTATAACAAGGTGAATATTACATCTCTTGGATTTGGCTTGGTTTATTTAGTGTCAGCCAATTATCTACTCTATGGACATAGGCCCCCCCGGGGGGGGGGGAGTGCCCTTCGTGTGGGTCCTTTTAAGGGAACCTAATCCGCATTTACGCAAGATTAGAAGAAAACCACAAAAATTCCGAACGGTTAGGTCGACGGCCGCGATTGAGTTTGAACCCAGCACCTGCCGTCTACCAGTTGAGAGGTCAGAACATCTTCGCCACTTGTGGGGCTACATCTTTTGGAAATAAAATGGACGTCGGAGGGTGAATGTATAACGTCATATGAATTTGAAGAAAGATATTGAAATGTTATACAAATTCAATTATAGAAATATCGGCATATTTTAACATTTTGAGGTTCTCTGAATTTATTTTCGATATTTTTTAAATGTATTTCAAATGAATGTGCATACGTATATATTCGAATTTCCACAAAGGTTTATATCCTCAGAGCTCAAAATTAGTGATGAACTGAATAAAGATGGCTTTATTGTTTTATTATTATTATTATTATTATTATTATTATTATTATTATTATTATTATTATTATTATTATTATTATTATTATTATTATTACTTACCCATCATACGTAGTATAGGATAAGTCTTGCAATTGTTTAGAATATCGAATTTTTTTTTTTTTTTTTTTTTTTTTTTTGACTGATTTACACGTTTCAGATGCTGGAGTTTCCGAAAAACATATTTTTAGAGAAAAAAAAATGCCGTATATCTGTCTGTTTGTGTATCTGTAAACGCTCTGTCTCCCAAACAAATTGAGATAGAGACTTGAAATTTTGTATGCAATTAGTGTGTAAGAATAGAACGAATCATATTTAATATCAGTAACTTCGATCACCCGGAACTATTTTTTTCGGACTCTCGATAAATTGTTCTGATGAAAGGTATATAAAAATTTTCGAAATTTTTTATTTTAAGGAGTGGAAGTAAAAGGCAATAAAATAACACAAATTTTGCATAAAGAACAAAGTCAATCGGATTATTAGTTGCCGAAATATTTCTAATCCTGTTTTCCACATTCTTCGATTTTTCTTGACCATGTATTTCTTTCAAATTTCAATTCAGAAATATATTTAATTGGAAATGAGACACTTAATTCGACGCAATTCAACTGCTATTGTTATTATTATTTTTGGAGTTATAAGGATGTTTCTTTTGTGCAATTCGGTACTACTTGTGTAGTTTGGCGTTTTATATAAATTGTCGAAATTGGTTCACTAGCAATTCATTAGTAGAGCATTACTGTGTATATTAAAAATATTTAAATATACGTTTAAACTTTGTTTTGGAATTGCAATGCATTTTATAAATAGCTTACACATGTTTTATTTTCTTATTATTATTGTTATATTGTATTATGCATATTATATTTTCTTATTATTATATTATATTATGAATATCCATGATGGGTAAGTATTACGGTCGCTCCCAACGACTAGTTATTATTATTATTATTATTATTATTATTATTATTATTATTATTATTATTATTATTATTATTATTTGTTCTCTATGTTTAATTTCGAAACTGATTTTTCAAAATAAACATTCTTAAAATTTCAGGCAACGCCGGGTACGTTAGCTAGGTGTTAATAATTATAGATTAGTCAGGGGAAAGGAAAAAATATCTAGAGTGTTCCATCTTAATTTTGAAAAATAGCTGATTTCTTAACAGTTAGTTTTATAGCCAGAATTTCAATTAAAAAATTAAGAATACTCATGCATCAACAGTAGATTATAAAACAGTTTTTAACAGTAACAGACTCTTATTAAGAATATTTTTATATCGTATTAACTCGTGTATAAAGCGCATTAAAAAAAAAAAAAAAAAAAAAAAAAAAAAAAAAAAAAAAAGAGGCAAATTTTTTTAGGTGCGCGTTACGGAATATTTTTTGTGCTGGATGTAATCACACGATATGCATATGAATCAAGAAATGCATTCAAAGAACACATTAAAACTCGGAAAATCTTATTTAATAAAATTATTGCTGTTTTATTATTTCACACTTTGCTTTTTTATATACAATTTTTTTATATTATCATTGCTGTCAACCACTTCCACCCCCGTCATTCAGTCCCTACCCGAAGTCTAAAAATGTATTTTCGCCTTCTTCTCTGTCATTGTTGTCGTGTGCTCGAATGGTAGGTGGGTTGAGGTAGGGCAGCTTCCTGTGAACTGCACCCAGGGGGTAGGAAGACAGACTTCTGCAGCGGAAGATGTTCGGTAAAGCCTCAATAGATGGCACCACCAAACATCTCCACCTCCTCCATTTTGATATGTCTCTGAAGAGAAGGAAACTTTCTCCAGAGATCATTACCCATGATAACTGCTACGACCGACCACAGGACTTTCAGAACCCCTTTATTTAACGAGCGCGTAGAGTGAAATGTACTAGGTGGGTCTTTGGTGATGTCAAACATCGAACCCAGGATCTTTCAGTCTGGAGTTCGACGCTATGAACACCAGGCTATGGAATAACGTAATGTTTACTTCGACACTCTTTACTTAAATTCATTTGGCCATTACTTTACTTGCATTTCAAATTTATAGTGCACATTATATACGATATACGATATTTAAAAAAATCGTCATTTTTTCTTGTAAAGTAAGGGGTGAGCGTTATACATACGTGCGCGGTGTACACGAGTAAGTATGGTATATCATGAAATAAGCAAGATAAAAAAACTCCACTTCCTTCAGTAAAAAATTATTTTTAGAAATCACTGTTCATATTCATTATTGAAGTATTTTAGTAAAAATTCATTCGTGGTACCTTCTATAGAAACTATGGAATTTAGACTTTTTAGTCAGTGTTGAATTCAGGGGTTGACCCGGAGGGGGAAATACCGCCTGAAGCAATGTGAAACTCCCTTTCCGGAAGATTTGTGATTTCGTGTTTTCAATAGTCGTCAAAAAGTGTAACATCCCCTTCCCGGAACTCTATAATAATTCTCCCTCTCCCCTCTGAAATGTTTCCCACAGAAATACGCCCTCCCCCGGAGAATATTGTCTGAATTCATCACTGCTCTTATTAAATTGAAAATTTGATAAGTTTAAAAATGCATATGTAGTGAATACGCATTCCAGTAATTATCGATCTTAGTCAGTCCTCCAAATTTTTGTGTTTCTCTGTGAATAAAAAATGCTACAAATATATATATTATATATATATTAAAGATGGTTGATTTTAATCAGTAGAGAGACCTTGGATATCGAGTTTTTTTTAGAAGAAAGTTTACCATAAAATTGATAAAAAGATGGATTTTTTTTAAATGGCAAATAAATGCACTATCTCGTCTGAGTTTTCAAATCGTTTAAACCTTCTCTGCGTGATTTTTTCTATTTTTATTAAAAAAATTATTGGAAATACATATATCGGTATAATAAAAAACAGAGAAAGATAGAAAGAAAAGTCAAATTTTTAATTAAAATTTGATATTTTGTGGCTTGTACCCTTTATACACAATTGGGATTTTTAAATATTGTATTGCTATATTTTGCAATTAAATCGGGCTGAATTAATCAATTTTATCTGCTTAACACGCTGCGACTTTCTTTATATTAATATTTTTCAATATTCACTAAAAATAGCAAACGTAAATTTTGCTTTAATAGCTTTATTGATTTTCTTTTTTTTGTGTGTGTGTTTCCGAAGAACAAATTCTAGTTTTATTGTTAAATGCAACCATTCTTCATCTGTTACAAACATCATATTGGCCAAATTCATGGCACATAATGGTAATCGTAGCGTTTTTAGGTATGTGCCAGATGCTGCACACTGTGTAGTGAAGGGTTTTAACCAGAAAGAAATACGGGTTATTCTAATAACAAACATAAATTTTGCTTTAATAACTTTATCGATTTTTTTTTTTTTTTGGGGGGGGGGGGTTCCGAAGAATTAATTCTAATTTTATTGTCAAATGCAGCCATCTGACATGGACAAAATAAGTGTTATTCTCTTCTTTTCCCTGTTCTTGATCTGTTACAAACATCATATTGGCCAAATTCATGGCAGATAATGGGAATCGTAGCGTTTTTAGGTATATGCCAGATGTGGGACACTGTGCAGTGGAGGGTTTTAACCAGAAAGAAATACAGGTTATTCTAATAACAAACATAAATTTTGCTTTAATAACTGTATCGATTTTTTTTTTTTTTTTTTTTTTTTTTTTTGGGGTTTCCGAAGAATTAATTCTAATTTTATTGTCAAATGCAGCCATCTGACATGGACAAAATAAGTGTTATTCTCTTCTTTTCCCTGTTCTTGATCTGTTACAAACATCATATTGGCCAAATTCATGGCACATAATTGGAATCGTGGCGTTTTTAGGTATGTGCCAGATGTGGCACACGGTGCAGTGGAGGGTTTTAACCAGAAAGAAATACAGGTTATTGTAATAACAAACATAAATTTTGCTTTAATAACTTTAGCATTTTTTTTTTGTTTGTTTCCGAAGAATTAATTCTAATTTTATTGTCAAATGAAGCCATCTGACATGGACAAAATAAGTGTTATTGCATTCTTTTCACTGTTCTTGATCTGTTACAAACATCATATTGAGCAAATTCATATCATATAATGGGAATTATAGCGTTTTTAGGTATTTGCCAGATGTTGCACACTGTGCAGTGGAGGATTAAAATCAGGAAGAAATACGGGTAATTCTACCCATTGGACATATGATAACACCATATAATGCACAAGCTTTTTATAGTTATTTATTTATTTTTTTAATATCAATTTTAAAAATTTTTTAGAGTAGTGCATAAGCCGACTTCTCTACTTTATGCCAAAAAAGGTAAAAAAGGTAAAAAAAAAAAAAAAAAAAAAAAAAAAAAAAAAAAAAAAAAAGAAGAAGAAAAAAAAAAGTTGGCTTATACACGGAAATATACGATACACGCATACATTTTTTGTTCATTTGGATTATTCAAAAACAAAACAATCCTGAAGTTTTTTGTTTTTTTCGTGAGTTTCTATATTAACGAAATCCAGAATATACAGTATATTCCAGTTAAGATAGTATTAAAAGCTTTAAATACAAGCTATCCAATTAAAGCTGTAAGAAATATAAGAAACGACTAACATAACACAAAATGTCACCACAGAATTAATATTTCATAAATACAGTAACAGGGAAAAAATTCTCTCAAAACTGTATTCATAGTCACGAAATGGTCATTAATATGCGTTGTTTTAACACGCAACTGCAATTCTTCACTGTACTCTGTAATATCAGACTATGATGTCATAACTTCAAGCTGTCAAAACTGTACGCTAAGATAAACAAGGGATAAAAACTGTATCGAATAATGTTGTTGAGCGTAAAATAAATTATAAAATATTATCAAATATTGAAATTAGACTTGAAGTGAAAATATTCTTTAAAGATATAAAAGATAAACTGTTACGATTTGTTTAAGAATGTTAATGTCATTACGAAAATGCATTGAAAATTCTGTAAAAACAAAGGAAAAGTTTAGCGACCTGAAGACAGTAAATAGAAAATAATGGTTCTGTCTAAGAATCAAACGAAACATATTTTTAAGACCTAAACCAAATTTCCTTAATTTTCCTATTATCAGCCGAAAACGAAATCGAAAATGTCCTAATTTTTAAAAATAATTAATGCATATCTAAAGATACATACATAATTAATTAATTATGTGCGTTGCTAAAGTAAGCTGTCTGTGCCTTTGATATTTTTTACTTACCCATCTACGAAATACAGGGTAAATCTTGCAATCGATTTTTTTTATTTATTACGGATGTACACATTTTAGACACAAGCGATTCCAAAAAACCTATTTTTAGAAAAAAAAAAAAAAAAAAAATTGCCGCCCGTCTGTCTGTGTGTGTGTTATCTACCTGACTCAGTAACCTCGGCTATCCAGAACTATTTTTTTTCGGATTCTCGAAAAATATTCGTTCTGATGAAAGGTACATAATAATTTTCGAATTTTTTTTTAATTTTGAAGAGTACAAAAATTTTGCTCACAGAATGATGTTGATCAGCTGCTTAGTTGTCGAGATATTTGTAATCCTATTTTCCACACTCTTCGATTTTTTATGACCCTATATTTCATTCAAGTTTCAATTAAAAAAAAAAATTTAACTAGAAAAGAAACGCTTAATCTACGCTAACAAACTGTTAGTTAATATAATTATTATTTTTGGAGTTATAAGGATTTTTTTTAAAAAAGAAATTTGGTACTACAGAATTTCCCAGTCAATCAAAAAACTATCGCTAAACTACAAGATGAAATGCCAATACTGAGTTATCGTATATGTCACATTCACTTGACATTAAACACATTACACATGTTTGTTACTTAATCAAGTGATATTTAATTCGACGCTTTACTTGTATTTCTATAAATCTTTTACTAATTTATTTGCTTTTTTTGTCACTTAAAATAAAAATTATGCCAATTTATATAATTTAGAAGTAGTTTGGCGATATATATGATTTGTCGAAATTGGTCTACGAGATAATAAAATAATTCTTGTAATTTCGTAATAGAATGAATTAAAAACAGTTATAATTATTACAATGAATTAAAAATATTTAAATATGCGTTTAAATTTCATTTTGGGATTGCAATTCATTTTATAAATAGTTTAGAGACTAATCATAAACAAATTTTAAATAAAATTTCAGTTTTACAATTTTTGGTACTGCAAATTTTTAAGCTTCGAAACATCGAACATTTTCGATTTTTACACCATGTATAGAGAAAAAAAGTACATTTAAATGCGATTTGTTTGAAAGCTGTAGCTCAATTTATTTTTGAGCTATTAGTTTTGTTGTAGTTTTTGGTAATTTTTTATAGTATTTTTTGTCATTGTGACAGCAAACGTATTCCAATTCTGGGCATTAAATATGGACCAATCAGAAAACGAATAAATTTCGCACATCACAAGGTTTCAGATATGCTTCAGAAATCTATATTCTCGACCAACAGAAACAGCCATTTTTCAAAAGGTTAAAAAAATGGATGTCATCAGTGACGCCAACTTATATGGGCCCGTGGGGGTCCTAGCCCACTCAATAATTTTGAATTATAGGGTACTCAATTTACATTATTCTAGTTATTTATTTCATTGTTACTTTATTATTCATTTTTCTCCTTACAATAAAATTTATTTTGCCAATGGCTCAGTGTGTTAATTCTCAGATTGACGCCCATAAATCTTAAATAGCTGAAATGTTTTTCTCCATTTTAACTTTCTGCTAATTCATTTTGTAGTCATGTTCATGATATCATGGCTTTACAATAGATATCAATGTCTTCATAAGAAAATACGCATGAGAATATAATTTAATAAAATTACAACTTTATTAAACCAGATAGCTTGACTTAAAATTCTCATCTTTCAGTATCTGTCAACCCTTCAAAGAAAAATAAACTGGTCACACTATTTTACAGAAGTATTTTTGTGTCCACCCAATATTTTTGAGTCAACCCAATATCTTTCAAAAGTTGGCGCCACTGGATGCCATTATAGATTTTCACTATTAAAATGAGGTAAAAAATAATATTTCGTAAATTATTTCAAATTTTAAAATTCTATTATCAGTTTTGATATTTCTGGATCGATCAATATGGATGATTGGTGTTAATTTCCCTGCCAAAATATCCACATTTTAATAAAAATGGCTGTGAAATATAATCAGTCGTTTCATAAAATCGTTTAATAATTTCTTTTCATTCGAATATTATACATATAGAGTAGATACGTATAAACATTTTTGGGGCTGTGCATATATAACATTACCAACATTTTGGTAATTTTGGACCTCCTCTCCTCTTTTTGGTATCATACGTTTATATCCCTCCCACACTCACATAAGGATATTGTTATCAATGACTATTATTTTTTCTTTTGTTTGGAGTGATATGCACAAATGGTTACATTTAATTTTTGCATACTTTATTGATTCAAATGTAGTAAAGTCAATAAAATATCACTTGATATGTAAAATGACTTTATATCATATAACGCTTAAAAAAATAGTTACTATTTTAATGTATTTTATAATAGCTTTTTGCTACATAATGCATTCAACAATAACAATATCTTCTTGCACATGCCTCGAACGGAAGTGTTAGGTGAAGGGCGAATAGAAATTCTTGTCTATAAAACAGGTATACAAAATTCTTTCTTTCTCTCTTTTATTTATTAGTAAATACAGGTCTCATTTTAAATATATTTCGCAGCTGTTTTCTTGAACAGCTATTATACATGCATACAGATATGAAAAAGAACTGGAATGTCAAACGTTGAGGTACTCCATATTTTGGAATTAAATAACTTTATAATAATGTAGTGATTTTAATAATGACTTTATATTAAAAAAATAGATAACAGACTAAAGAAAGATAACATACTATTTTGATGAAAAGACCATGTTATAAATAGATAGAAAAAATATTGATTGGATAAAAAATGATATCAATATCAAAAGATAAAATCCATCGCCTTACAGCTATCTTACGATGTCATGGGCCAGATCCCCCCTCCCTCAAAAAAAATATAACGTTATATATGCAAAGCCCCTTTAATGATATCTAATTTTTCAGACGTTTAATTATTAGCTCATTATTAGTAACAGTTTCTTTTTCGAAGGAAATGTTTTTAATACATTTTTGAAACTACAATGCGTGTAAAAAGTATTAGGACAGCAAAAAATATTATTTTTTAAAATTAATTTCGAAACAAATACAACTTTTTTCCTTAGAATATGTATCATCATGCTGGAAAGCTAATAAAAAAGTTAACAAAATTCGATTGTGACTATTTTATTATGAAAATAAAGTAATTGTACAAAAATTCACTATTTTTATATATTTGTTATATCCGTTTTTTCCTGCCAGAAGTGTTACAGCAAATAAAATATGATCAGAAATAGTTTGTTTATGTGCCTTTCAATTCAATTTCTTCACCACATCTTTGAACAAGAAGCAGCCCCATGTCGCAATGAATCCTCCATCTAACTGTTCCAGCCATACAAGTGATGACCTGGGATGTCAAACCACTGCATGTTATTTTCTCTGATGAGATAAGTGAAACTTAAATGATCCTGATGGCTAGAAATATTATTGGTAATAATTTGAAAAAAAAAAAAAAAAAAAAAAGATATCTTCTCAAATTGTCAATTAGATTATGGATTCAATGTGACATGAAGCTGCTTTTCGTTTAGTGACACGGAGTCACTTGTATATCTTTCCGGAAAATTTAATTCAAAGACCTATCTGCCAACTCTTTCAGACCATCTTTCATTTGTTGCAACACTTCTGACAGGAGTAAAAAGGATTTAACAGCGAGGTAATGCGCCTTTCCATACAAGCTGTGAGACAAAACTTTAGTTCACAAGAAATATTGAAGTTTTGCAATGGCTGCTAAGAAGTCCTGATCTAAACCTTACCGATAACCGACTATAAAAATAGAAGGCATTTATTCCCAGCATCTGAACTCAGATCTATGATTCAAAATGAATAGCACAAAAAAATCCCAAACAGTTCCAAAAATTAATGAGTCAAGAAATTATGGAATATTTGCAATCATTAAATTCAGAGGTGGGTGCGTAATATATTAAATATTTGTTTATTTGTTTAGTAAATTGAATTTATTTTGCAGTCCTTATAGTTTTTACACAGGCAAAAAAAGTGGTTTTTTGTGCGCTTACTTTATTTTCGCAATAAAATTTTCACAATTGAATTTTTTTGATTTGTCTATTACCTTTTCAGCATGCTTAAACCTATTATAAGAAAAAAGTTTTATTTATTTTGAAATTTATCAAAAAAATTAATAATTTTTTTTTCTACCGTCTTTACAGTTTTTACACACAAGGCAACTTTTAAATAAATTTGATAGTGGTAACGATGAAAATTGAAAGAAATTTTTTATTTATTAACCTTTTTTTATTGTTATTTTTAATGCTATATTTACAAATATTCCTATAAATACTACCCAGTTTCATTTATACACGTTTATCTGTGAAATGGACTAAAAGAAAGCTGTGATCTTAATATTTCAATACAAATATTTGAACAATTAACCAAGTTATGAAAAATTGTGACGATTTTCATAAAAATGGGTGTTTTTTCCTTAGGTATTTTAAAAATGTCAATTCCTTGCTTAGAAAAGTGTCGAAATAATAACATTATATTAAAACAAAATTGAAGTATATTTAGTAGAACTGAGTTTGCAGCTGCCGGTGTAAACATAATATACACTTCTGGACAAAATTATAAACTCAGAAATTTTTTTATTTGTTTACATCATAATATAAATAAACGTAGCTTTAAATTAATAAAATAAAGATGAATATTTATAATAAGACATCTAAATTTAATATAACTGATAAATAAAATGGAGCAAATAAATTTAATAAGAAAATACATTACTTATAGAAAATAGCATTATGTGAGACCTGGACAGAATTATAAACTCAAAGTTATGATTTTCTATATTCTGGCATATTTGATATAAATAAATGCATTTTGTGATAAGAAACTAATAAATGGAGTCATTATGATTAAGTACATGTCAATACATCAATACATTTTTAAATTTTTCTCATAAAATAACATTGTGTGAGATCTGGAGAAAATTATAAACTCAGAGCTGTGAATTTCTACTATAAATAAATGCATTTTGTGATAATAAACTAATAAATGGAGTTATTAGGGATGAATAAATTTCAATACATCTATGCATTTTTATGATTTTTTTTTTCAAAAAGATGAGTAATATAAATATAGTACATGCGTAAACTGAAAACATAAAATTATAGAGTTTAAGAAGTGAACGTACTTTTGAATCCTGGTGCAAAGTATTAATGCACACATTCAAAAATGTGTTGAATCGCCATTTTTATGAATGATTTCAAATATGCGACTCGGAATAGATTGAACAAGTTTTTCCAACTACTCAATAGAGTACTCGTTCCAGGCTGAAAGTATAGCCACCTTTAAATAATTTGTGTTTTGATATTGACGTCCATCGTGATAGACTATTCGGTCCATCGCACGCCAATAATTTTCAATGAAGTTTAGATCATGATTGTGGGCTGACCAATTCAAAACATTTACTTACCAGCGCTGCAGCCAATCTTTTGCACTTTTTGCAGAGTGTATTGCTACATTATCTTGGCAAAGTACCCAGTTTACTCAAAGGTCCATATGGCAAAAGATTATCCATTAGAATTAACAGGTAGTCTTCTGCTTTTTGTTTTTCATTAAAAAAAAAGCCGAAGCAATTTAACCATTCTGAGAAGAACCAGCCCACACCATCACAGATCTTTATAAAAATCATGGAGAGAATTGAAAATATGAATAAATATCGTTTGCATTAATACCAATGTGAAGAATAATTTCACTGAATTAGTTTCTTATCACAGAACACATTTATTATTTAGATAAAATATACCAGAGTATAGAAATTCATACCTTTTGAGCTTATAATTTTGTCCAGGCCTCACGTAATGTTATTTTATGAGAAAAATTAAAACATTTATTGATGTATTGAAATGTATTGATCCATCATGATTCCACTTATTAGTTTTTTATCATAAAATACATTTATTTATATCAAATGTGCCAGAATATTGAAATTCACAACTTTGAGTTTATATTTTTGTCCAGCTCTCACATAATATTATTTTTTTTAAGTTATGTATCTTCTTATTTAAATTATTTACTCTATTTTATTTATCAGTTATATTAAATGTAGATGTCTCATTATAAATATTCATCATTGTTTTATTAATGTAAAGGTAAACTTATTTATATTATGATCTAAACAAACTAAAAATTTTCTGAGTTTATAATTTTGTCTAGGAGTGTATTATATAATTTACAATCAATATAACAGATACTTTCTATTCAGTTCTGAAATTGTAAAGAAACTTTAAATAAAATTCCATTTACACATGAATTACATAAGAGTACTTTTACATTCCTTATTAATAAAGAAATTCTTATGTATTTTAATTCTTAGCTATCATGATTATAGAAATATTTTTTTTTTCTAGATCAGAATCTTTGCCCTCCAGTTTTCTTTCTGTATATAATATTAAAATCCTATTGTTTAAAGATTTAACAGACATACAGCCTCTTAAAGCATCATTTTGCTTTTTTTATAAATAATAAAAGCAATCCAGAATGTAAATGAGCTGCTACGGTGGCATGATAGTTTTTTATTTACATGTTTAAGACCTAATAATTAGAAGAAGAGCACTTAGTGATGAAATACAAACACTTTTAAATAGAAACAGCGATTAGGATTTTAAATGAATAAACTCTCATTTATTTTTTTATTGTAAGAGAGTTTTCTACGTAGTAAACATTCTAAAAATAAAATACAATTTTATTTTTATTTTGAAGTTAGGAATCTCATGAATTAGGCATCAAAATTACAGTATCCAAGTAAACAGAGACATTGATGTTTATTAAAACATCGATGCAAAAACTGCATTACTACATTCTTCTTTGTTAAACGAATCTGGATAAAACATATTTAAAAAAGTGCGGAATGTGGATTTAAAATGACAGGTAAAATTGAACATACAAAATTGGGAACTTATTTTTAGATTATTATTTTCTTTTTTATTCTTGTTTTAAATGCACACACACACACACACACACACACACACATATATATATATATATATACACATACAGGGTGTTTCAGAAATGACCGGTATATTTGAAAAATCATCACAAACTAAACGAGCAGCGACAGAAATGCATCGTTTGTTGCAATATGCTTGGGACAACAGTAAATTTTCAGGCAGACAATCTTTCGAAATTAAATACAGTTTTCAACAACAGATGGCGCTACTATCCGGAAAAATCTAAAGTTATATTTTCCACATATCCACCATGCGCAGCAATAATATGGCGTAATCTCTGAACGAAATTACCAGAAACCTTTGTAAACGTGTTAGGCGGTATGGCTTCATATGCAGAAGAGATGTACTGCAAGAGTTGTTCAATTGTTTCTGGATTGTGACAGTACACCTGGTCTATCAAGTAAAAAGTTCTCTGTTCTAAGGAATAAACAATTTTTTCATAGCAAACTTGCAATCTGTGAGCAGCACACGCTTACAGCAGAAGGACGACTTACAGAATGGCGAACTCGCAGATTGCGTTTTCTTCAATATCTTTTAAATCGCCTGCAGCGCCATCTGCTGTTGAAAATTGTAACTAATTTCGAAAGTCTGACTGCGTAAAAATTTACTGCTGTCCCAAGCATATTGCAACAAACAGTGTATTTCTATCATTGCTCGTTTATTTTTTATTGATTTTTCAAATATACTGGTCATTTTTGAAATACCTTGTATATATATATAAATATATTAGTTAAATATTTTATGTATACATAGGTGTGCAAAAATTGAGGACGAGACGTTTTTTGTAAGTAACGTTATGCAGAAATTTTCCACATCGACCAAAATCACACCATGAAATCTCCAAGATATGAAAACTTGGGACAAAAGTTTAAGGAAGCTCAGAGCTTAAAAACTTTTCAAAAAATCGATTTTTTATGATCTTTTATCATTATTCAATTAATTTGGAACTCAGTGCAAAAAACCACATAAAAATATTTCCATTTTTAACGGAGTTATAAGTATTTATATAACAACACTTTCATAGCCGCACCCATATAATTTCAACTTTAAGTCGCGTTTTCTCAAAACTTGATTTTTGACGACTAACACCAAGATTAAAAAAGAAACTATTGGATGGAATGTCTTAAATTATTTTTTTAATGCATATAACATCATTATATATAGAAGGAATTAATATATTTTAGATAGTTTAACCCCTTCTGACTTATACGAAATTTTTAATGTTTTACCACCGTTTTTGAAAATTAGAAATGTGTGCCTTATTAAATCGAGAACATGCTCCGATTAAATAAGGCACAATTTTCTGTATAATTTTACTGGTGACGATAAACAAGGCTTCTTAAGCCTATTTGTGGCACGCATACGTGTCGCTCGTCTCCAAGGGGTTAATATTTTGAGTACTTTTGATGAAAAAAAAGTTGTATTTTTTAAAGGTTTTTTAAATTTTCAAATTTGAGAGTTTGTTTTAATATTTTTTTTTGTGTGAAAGTTATAGCCTTAATTTATTCTATTGAGTAAAGTTTCCCGATCATTTTTAAGAAAAAATTAAGTTCTTATGTCGATTCACTCTTAAGATATCTTGCGGGTGGTGATATAACACATATTTTTTTTTTCGAAAATTGCGTTATTTAAATTTTGCTATATTTTTTATTATATTACATTGGAGTACTTCATTTTATAATTTTATAAGACTACAGACATACCCTAAAAATATTAGAAAGTTTAAATTAGTTACATTGAATACTTCTGTTCTTATATGGACTCGAAGCGAGAGATCTATTTACATGTTTTTCGCATCGATCAAGACCTGAGCCCCCTTAAAACCTTCTAAACCAGGGGTTCTCAAACTTTCAGATCAGACTGACTTACCACTAAATAGAAAGTCATACTTCCGCGTACCAGCAAGTGATAAACTCAGAAAAGTGTATAAACGAATATATCAAAAAAAGGAAATCTTTTTTCAGTCTTTTGTACTTCCATCTGAGAAGATTTTACTCAATTTAGTTGCGTAATTAAGTTATTAAATTGGTACTTAGATGGCCTGCTTTATATTATAATTAAGATAATAAAAAGCATACATTTTAATATTACCAAAATACAGTATTTGGTTAGAAAAAAAGATGCAATAATTAATGACAAATTGGTGTAAATTGATACACCTGGAGAAGGATGACTCCATTAAGGGTAACCTAAAAGCTCCATCTCCGCCATGTTAAATTAACGATCTTTATGTACGTTTTAATGAAAGATAGAGGTCTATACTTTTTATGGCAGTTAGAATAACATGTTTTATATAATGTACACTTCATCTTCTTTTAAAGTAAAACTTAAAACTTAATATTTATTATTTATTGAAAATGAATTTTAAATTAGCATTTTCGGTATGATTTCCCTGTCTAAAGTAAAAAATTCTCAGCTAATCGTTAAATCCTATGTTAAAATGTACAATGTAACATACGTGTCATAAAAAATCTGAGTTCATAAGTTTAACAAGTATTGAAAGAAGAAAAATAAATCTGAAAAATCCAAGTTTTGAGAAAAACTTAACTAAACATTTAAATGGTCATTAAGCTGCAAAGTGCTCTTAGAAAAAAAAATCCAACACTTATTTTTTTTATGTATGAACATGTGTGATGCACCGTTGGAAAGATAAAAGTCTGAACTATTTAATGATGTAAAAAAATAAAAATGATTTTTCGGCTTAATTTAGCTTACCTGGTCCCCTTAACTTCACCGTATTGCTAATGAGAAGGGTATACTTGCTTTTTTCGAACACAGCTTCCACATGTCCAGCTGAATGTTAGTTTTAGACGTAAGTCAAGTTCGATGTTTAATCTATTCATATATTTGTTTTTAAAATAAAAAAATGAAGAAGAAGCAAATTCAAAAAGATTTAATTCCATTTATCAGAAAACTTTAATCGAAATTATAACAAAATAGCACAAAGCAAAACGGTTTCAAAACATTAATATTAGAGAGCAGACACTTCTGAGCTGGCGAACTGACAAATCAAGAAAGAATAGGGAGGAGGGGGGATTGAACCATTTTCACTTCATTAGCAGCAATTTTTATTTTATTTCATGTATCAGTATCGACTTTCGTGTACCAGTAGACAGAGCTTCACGTGCCATAGTTTGAGAACTCCTGCTCTAAATTATATGCTCTGTTGCTTTGTTCGCTTTTATGCCAATGTATCTGCTTAATTTGCTTAATTTTTTAACACCTATGTAAATATATATAAACATTTTTTATTGTATCAAATTGTCCAGACGTTTAATTACTAGATGGAAGAATACACTGTAAAAAAAAATCTGTAGTACTACTAGAAAATCTCTAGGCAACTGGGATTCCATAAACTTTTCTAGTAACCAATACAGCTTTTTCTCAAGTAACACTACTGCATTAAACTTAGTAAACAGCACAAATACTTTCTTAGTGAGCGTACTAAGAAATCATTAGTAGACATTACAGGTGCTTTTTTAGTTGGAATACTAAGAAATGATTAGGAGTATTACAGATACTTCTCTTGTATCATCACTAAAAAATTCTTAGTAGCCGTTGCAGGTCCTTTTTAAGTATGTTTACCAATAAATGGCTAGTAGTTTTACAGATACTTCTCTTGTATCGAAACTAAGAAATTCTTAGTAGTCATTACAGGTATTTATTTAGTATATGGTTAGTAATATTACTAACCATTTCTTAGTGAAGGTACAAGAGAAGTATCTGTAATACTATTAATGATTTCTTAGTATGTTCTCTAAGGAAATCTGTGTGCTGTTTACTAAGTTTAATGCAGTAGTGTTGCTTAAGAAGAAACTGTATAGGTTACTAGAAAAGTTTATGGAATCTCAGTTGCCTAGAAATTTCCTAGTAGTACTACAGATGTTTATTAAGAAATGGTTACTACTATTATAGATACTTCTTTTGTATCTTAACTAAGAAATTGTTAGCAGCAGTTACAGGTCTTTTTTAGCATGTATATTATGAAACCTTTAATAGAATTACAAAAACTTTTGTACATTCATTTTCATATTACAGCATTTATAAGAAATCATATGTATTGCTTCTAAGAAACTGTAGTAATGTTACAGCTACTTTTCTCATAATTTACACTAGAATTTTAAAGAGGTAAGCTGATACCAGTTTGGGAAATTTGAAAAAATAAGAAATATCTAATAATTATTAAGCCAAATACTCTGCAACAATTTTCTGTATGCCTTTCATATTTTATGCTACAAAATTTGCTAAATAATTTAAACTTTTCTTTTTTCATTAAATATAGAGGCACCTTTAATTTAACTTCCATTTTTTTCCCTGTTAAATTTTCAATATAAAGAATTAAATCTATAATAAGTGCATCTATATTTAGCATACAAATATTTTAATGTTAATTATATTTAAACTAAATTAGGTTTGTAGAATATAATATTAAAGAAATATTTCACTTACTATATTCCATATTCTTTTTAACTGCTATAAGTAGCATTTGCAATGTAACTGCATATTCATTATTTTTTTAAAATAATCGATTACCACTACTCTGCCCTTGTAAATTCCGTAACACTTTTTAGTTATTTATAATTGCTTTAATGGTTGTTTATATATAAATGTTTGTAATAAATACATATTTCACAAATAATTTTCTTTGATTTAAATATGTATCTTGTTTTATTATCTTTTTAGTAAACTATACTTATATTTTTAGTATTTTCTTTAAAAAAGGATTTTCGCACAGAAATAAAAACACCAATGCAGAAAAAAGTTCTACCCACCGCCCCATATTTCATTTCAAACAGCATTCTTTTATAATATGTAGACTTGAAATATAATTTTCCTTTTGATATTGTCTTTATTTTATTTAATTTTTTTGGACTTAAGTTTACAATTCCTGTCAAAAACCTCATTTCTAAGAAATCACTACTGCATATACTTAGATATTAGCTTCAAATAATAATTTTACTTGGTGCAAAATTACTTAAATTCTTTGAAATTTATGCAATAAATTAGTTTTTTTTTTCTTTCCCCAAATTAAAATTAATGCTTTATGTTAGTGTTCACTCCAGAAACAAAAAGGGTATGGTGCTATGCACTAAAAAAAGGCACTATTGCAGCAGAAAAAGGCACTTTTTGAAAAAAAAAAATTATTGCTTTTGGAAGGAGGGGAAAAAAAGGTAGGAAAATATGTAATTTTGAAGTATGATATATCAAGTAACATTAATTTCAAATGATTTTATAATATAAAAATAAAAAATACAATTAAATTAAAGCATGATTGAATAGTTTCATGTTCTTATTCATAAAGAAATGAAAAAAAAAAAAAAAAAAAAAAAATCGGGGCACACAAATATAGAAATACATGTATACAGAAATATTTTATTTAAAATCTTGGGTAAAACTAGTGGTACATTTTGTAAATTTGAAAAAGGGCAGGGTGATGCGCTCTTCAAAAATGGTCTAGACTGAGCGCAAAGCTGACACATATAGGCAGTGGCAAGAATTCATTTCTCTTCTTCTAACCATAAACAGGGATGAGATTGACAAAAAAGTAAAAAATCTGAAATCTGCACGAACGACATATAGCAATAATGTTTATGAATTTCCAGCAGAAAAAATATTATAATTGCTATTGAAATTTATATATTACATACAATTTAGCTTTAAGCAAATTAAAAAGAAACTTAGGTAGAATTAGGCAGAAATTATTTACTTACTGCAGTGAAAAGTCTATTTTACCAAGATACAGAACACTAATAAAACAAGTGACACGAATTATTTCTTAAAAAATTGAAAAGTCTGAAGAATCTCATCCCTGCATAAAAAAAAGCTAACAATGCACTAAATTATTTGAAAACTATTTCAAATTATTGATTTTTCAAGATTTTTAAAATAATTTTCTAGCACAACTCTTTAAAAACAAATTAAAATACTTACTCTATTAGGCTTATTTTTAAAAAAACAGGGCTGCCACAGTGAAGCAATTTTCTAAATTTTGCTTATGTTCTTGAATTTTTTTTTTTTTTTTTTTTTTTGAACAATAATAATATACAATTATTTTTAAATAGTGGTAACTGAAAAAAAATAGTTGTCAATGTCTGCCCATCATTAGCTGAAATAAAAAGTCACATATACAATAAAAAAGCAACACAATTCAGTTGGTTTGCAATATACTCTTCATTTATTGAAAGTACAAATTATATATATTAAAAGGTATATATGACTAATGTTCAATAACAATACATTTTACAAAGTTTTCTGCAAACAGTGTTCGGAGGCTGCTAAACATTGCCAGTTCTTTGGAGAAAGGAAGTAGTCACTTTACTTAATACATTTAATGCATCAAAATCCGCAATCTTGGTATACTTTGTATGAAGGTAACAATGAAATGGGAATTGCTCCAAACATCAGATTAATCTTTCCACCTGTTTTGATAATGAAAGAATGAAAATTTTCAGAGATAAAATTGATACTAGTGCAAACACAAGATAATTACACTGAAGTATGCAAAAACATAATAAACAAAACAATGAAATTGAAACTGTCTTACTTCTTTTTCTACTGCTCGAACAAAGAAAAAAAAACTTATTTTGGCATAATATAAATTTCAGGTTTTATGAGCTTAATAATGTAAAATTTTTCAATTAGTATGCGTTCTGCAAATCTGACAGAAATTAAAAAAAAATTTTTGAAATCTGATTTTGCACTCTTAGAAAAAGGAGAAATTTATACTGTGAAAATTAACTTCTGGTATAACTAGAAATAATTTTGGAGAGGAGGGAGGGATTTAGGTATTAAAATTATTTTGAAATTTGGCTAAGACTGAAATTATTCTGAATTCCCCCACCTACCCCCCAATGAATGCACACACATACACTTGCTTCAATGCATCACTTAAACAAAATTCAACATGTTGAAAACGATATGCGGTAAAATACAATTATGTTGAATTTTTTTTTTTTTTTTTTTTTTTTTAAGTGCATTTGAAACATTCATAGCCATGTCAACAGTATTTGAAAAGTTTAATTTAGACAGGGTAAAGCTAAAAACAATAAAGTTGACAGCTATGACACATAAAATCAAGGGGAATTCTGAGTAGAAATTTTTCGTATGAAAGTCGCAGCAAATTTTCTGAAAGGTTACAATCAGACGTGAAGAAAACCAAAAACTTCCTGTGCACGTAATTTTCAGTCAAAAACTTTCTGCAAATTAATTTAATGTTGGATGTAATTCGCGTTTTATCTGTGATTAATGGTCGTAATTCATGTTTTTTATGCGATTTATGAATGTAATTTGTGTTTTTGAGTGATTTAGATACATAATTCGCATTTTTTATGCAATTCATGAACGTAATTCACATTTGTTATGTGATTTATGGACATAATTTGTTATTTTCATGTGATTCACAGATGCAATTTGCATTTTTGAGCTTTCTGCCAACTAAATTTGCATGTTTTGAGCAAATTATGGATGTAATTTGCATTTTTTATGGAATTTATGAATGTACTTCATGTTTTTTACACGATTCATGAATGTGTTTTTATGCAATTTGTAAGCATAAATTGAGTTTTTTTTTACATGATTCATATACGTATTTGCACTTTCTGAGAGATTTATGGACATATAATTCGTGTTTTTCTGCGATTCATGGATGTAATTCGCATTTTTAAGCGATTTATGGACATAATTCATGTTTTTTACATGATTTATGAATGTTATTTGCATTCTTTGAGAAATTTATGGACATGATTCACGTTTTTTATGCAATTCATAGATGTAATTTGTGTTTGTTACACGATTTATGGGCGTAATTCTCTATTTTTATGAGATCATGCCTCATGGATGCAATTTGTGTTTTTTGATCTTTCTGCAGATGAAATTCCTGTTTTTTGAACGATTTATGGGCGTAATTCGCATTTTTTATGCAATTCACAGTTTTAATGCAATTCGTGTTTCTTTAAATGATTCATAAACATAATTCGTATATTTATGCAGATTATGAACGTAATTAGTGTTTTTTTTTTAACACAATTCACGGATGTAATTCTCGTTTGAGAGATTCATGGATGTAATTTGTGTTTTTATGCTATCCATGCACGAAATTAGTGCTTTTTACGAAACCTATGCACGAAATCTGCATTTTATATGCGATTTATGTATGGAATCTACACTTTTAGTGCGGTCTTTGGACAAAATTCACGTTTATTGTGCAGTAATTTGTCTTTTTTACACGATTCTTAGTTCAAATGCATATTTTTTTTATGCCATTCTGTCGAAATGCATGTTTTTTATGCCATTCTTTGTCGAAATGCATGTTTTTTACGCGATTCTTTGTCGAAATTCACGACTTTTTCGAGGTCTCTTGACAAGATTCTTGTTAACAGTAAAAAATTCGTTCATAAAATATAAGGAATATTTTATTTTTTGGCACTAAAAAAGTTATAAAATAAAAATTGTTTCTTTCTTAAAATTTTCTGCGTACGGCATGTGTCTATATTATACAACTCTGGTTACAGTTTAGGAAAGGGGGTGGATACCTACCCGTCACTAACTATATGCTTTTTTTTCTATAATCTTTTAATGAAATTTGCAATCTTTTGACAAAATGTGCCACTTTTTTGCGAGTTGTCAAAATTTGTGTCCTTTTCGTGACTGATTTCGAAATTTGCATCTTTTACACAATCTTTTGATAGATTTTTTTTTAAACTAAATTTGACGAGTTTTTTCCACAATCTTTCTCTGAAATTTGGGGTTTTTTTCTATGATTTTTTGACGAAATTTGCATATTTTAAAGGATTTTTTAAGAAAATTAATTTTTCTGCTATTTTTTGACGAAATTCTCTGCGATCATTTAATGAAAGTCACATTTGCAAATTTCTCCGATCAGGCACAGAAAAATCGTGAGTTTTGTCGATCAGGCATAGAAAAATTGTGAATATTGTCGGTCTTACGCAAAAAATCGCACATTTCGTTGATCAGGCAAGAGAAATCATTTAATGAAAATCACATTTGCAAATTTCTCCGATCAGGCACAGAAAAATCGTGAGTTTTGTCGATCAGGCATAGAAAAATCGTGAATACTGTCGGTCTGGCGCAAAAAATTGCACATTTCGTTGATCAGGCAAGAGAAAATAGTCAATTTTCTAGATGTTTCTCGAAAAAATTGCAAATTAAATTCATTGGTTGAAAAAAAAAATTGCATGTTTTCTCGGTTTATCGCATGAAAAAAAAAAAAAAAAAAAAAAAACGCGAATATCGTTGATCAGGTACGGATGAAAAAATTGCAAATTTCGTTGATAAAGCATGGGGAAATCGCGAATCTATCGATGATGCAAGGAAAAAATGAAAATTTAGTTAATAGGCTGCGAAATAATGGTGAATTTTATCAATTTATCCTGAGAAAAAAAAAATCGAGAGTTTCATCTTCCTGCATAAAAAAATGCAGATTTCGTCAGTTAGTACAAATATCGCGAATTTCGCTGATCTGGCTCGAAAATGCCTATTTCTTGAATTAAAGGTAGAAAAAGTGCGCATTTCATCGATCAGACAGCGAAAAATTTTGCATGTTATAGATCTGATTCTGAAAAATAGCAAATTTCGTTGATCGGAGAAGGGAATATTGCGAATTTTGTTGATCACTCGCATAAAAATTGCTAATTACGTCGATTAGGTTCTAATAAAATCTCAAATTTCCTCCACTGTGAGAAGAAAAATCGCTAATTTCCTTGATCAGCTGTGGATAATTGCAAAATTTGTCGATCAAGTGAGATAAAACCACTAATTTCGTCGAATGGCTTTGTAAAAATGATGATTTTTGAATTTCATCGATCGTATGCGTAAAAATTGCAAATTTCGTTGGTCAAGGGTGGGACATTCACGAATTTTGTTGATTAGGCTCGAAAAAATTGTGAATATTATTGATCGTGCTAGGAAAAATCGCGAATTTCGTAAATCAGCTTTGTAAAAATTTCAAATTTTGTTGATCGGGAGCGGAAAGATCTTGAATTTTTTCGAACGCCTTCGTAAAAATTGTGAGTTTTGTCGATCAGGCTCGAAAAAAATACGAATTTTGCCGATTATGTGAAAAAAAAGTTGCCTATTTCAACGATCAGTTTCGTTAAAATCGTGAATTTCGTCGATCAGGCGAAGAAAATAGCTAATTTAGTCGAACGGCTTCAGAAAAATAGTGTTTTTGTCAATCGCGAATCTTGTCAATCATGTGCGAAAAAAAAAAAATTGCAAATTTCGTTGATCATGTGAGGAAAAATCACCAATTTTGTCAATCAGCTTTGTAAAAATAGCGAATTTTATTGATTAAGTGCGAAAAACTCCTGCATTTTCTCAATCGGTTTCATAAGAATTACGAATCTTGTTGATCAGGTGAGAAAATGATGCAAATTTTCTCATTCAGCTTCATAAAAATTGCAAACTTTGTCGATTGGTTTTGTAAAATGTGCAAATTTGGTGGATCAGGCATGGAAGAATTACAAATTTCGTTAATCGGGCACAGAAAATCGGGAATTTTGTTCTTCAGGCATGAAAATTCTTGTTGATCGGCTCCTTCTCTCTCTTTCGTTCATAAAGTTCACATTTTTTTTCGTTACCAGCAATTTATGCCTATTTTTTAGCACTTGTAATAAAGCAAAATTTACTCTCTTGAAAAAAGTCAAAAGAATATTTTTACATCTTGAAAATAAAACTTGAAACATCTATTATATATAAACTAAAATCTGCTGATATATCCTCACCATGTGAATTAAATTTTTTGACTGGGTAAGCAAACTTAAAGGGGTAACACCCCCCCTGCCATTCCCCCCTAAAATCATTTTTTATCCGATTAATAGGCCACAGATCATGATGTAGCCCTCGACCACTCATATTTCTATGTGGCCCCTCACTTGAAAAGGTTGTGCACCCCTAGTTTAAGTAATTAATTTTTAAATTTCATTTCCAATTGCATATAATGCATATCTGTTCATAAAATAAATGTTTTTGGATAATATATACCGACATGGGTGCAAGTTTGAAATTTTGCCAAGACTGAAAATATTTTGACACCCCACCTCCCCCATTAAGTGAGAACATAAGCACGTAACTAGTGTTTTTTCCATGACCATATGATGAAATTAGTTTCTTCCCTCGATCTTTCGATAAAATTTTCGACTTTTCTACAATATTTTGCCAAAATTTGTGATTTTTCTACGATTTTAAACCGAAACTTGCAATTTTCCACCGAAATTTGCGATTTTTCTACAGTTTTCAGCAGAAATCTGCGATTTTTCGATGAAATCCAAGTATTTTATACAATCTTTTGATGAAATTCACGTCTTTTTCGTGATCGTTGTACAGAAATTGCATCTCTTTTGCAATCCTTTCGACAAAAATTGCGTTTTCTCTGCTATCATGTGATGAAAATCGTGGGTTTTTTGCGATCATTTCATAGAAAGCGCGTTTTTTTTTTCTTGATCTTTTGGCAAAATTTGCCACAATCCTTTGATTAAATTCACATCTTTATTGCGATCCTTTGACAAAAAATGTACTTATTTTGTATTTTTTGACTGGAAATATCATCTTTTTTCAAATTATTCGTTGGAAATAGTGTCTTTTCACGATGCTTTGGCAAAATTCACATCGTTTTCACGATCCTTTGACAAAAATTGTGGAATTTTTTGCGATCATTTGATTGAAATCTCTTTTTCTTAATCCTTTGACAAAATTCATGCGATTTTGCACTTTTTTGCGATTATTTGACAAAAATTGCATCTATTTAGTATTCTTTGATTGGAAATAGCATCTTTTCCGTGATTCTTCAACAGGAATTGCATTTTTTTTTTTTTTTTTTTTTTTTTTTGCAACTTTTTGACAGAAAACTCGGCTTTTTTTTTTGCGATCATTTGACAGAGATAGCGTCTATTTCGCATTCCCTGACCGAGATGACGTCTTTTCTGCAATCTTTTAACAAGAATTGACTTTACTTCACAAGCTTTTGATAAAAATCATGCCTTTTTTCGCAATTTTTCAATAGTTTTTTGCGATCTTTCGACAGGAATAGAGTTTTTCGCGATCTTCGACAAGAATCGCATTTTTTTCCCGCAAGCTTTTGACGGCAAATGTGTCTTTTTTGCAGTCCTTTGACAGAAATAGCATTTTTTTCGCGATCATTTCATGAAAATCATGTTTTTTTCCGTGATCCTTTGATGAAAAGCGCATGTTTTTCACTATGTGCTTCCGTTCTCTGAGATTTTTCTGTCTTGTTTCCGTTCTCAGAAATTTTTAAGAGACAGAATTTAGTCTCAGGACGGAAAAACTTGCACCCATGATTATATAAGTAATATAACAATATAACATTTTAAAATACTCAAATAGTTGCAGTCAACTATGTTGAGAATTGAAATCATTTCTAATTTAAATATTATTGGTAACAGCTATATCTTATGTTCAAAGAAAATTTGCCCTACACAGTGTAACATTGATACCTTGAAAATCTTATTAAGAAACTTTTGACTAACAATTTAATAATACATATTTGATACAATGAATATGTATTATTCTATATGAATCAAGGTTGCCGGCTTTCAGCCGGGCCAAAAAAAGCCGGCCGGCTTTTTTTTGGTTTTATCCACTTAAAAAAAGCCGGCTTTTATTTTTAAAGAGTTAATTTGTATCTAATCCATATTAAATTTGGATTGATTTATTTTTAATACATTTTTAATTATTTACTACTAAAAAAGTTATAAATTTCTATTTAATTTTTCAGATAAACAAGTCTTTATAACCGATAGAAGTCAACTGTGAAGGCATTATGCCTCAAAAATATAAATCTTTGAAAAAAGAAAATATACACAAAAATGTGTTTTAAACTTCTATATTTCATAGTTCTACTTATACACATTGTTAAGAATTATATTTAATTGAATTATGACAAAATATAATACATCAAAGCATTCCTGGAAACATTCTTACAGGTCAATATGTAAAGATTAAGTCATAAAATGAACAATGTTGAAAAATAAATTAGGAAGGATTCAGTATTTGAGGAAAATTTAACACATTTGCTGCCGATCACTTGCCAATGTTAAGAGGCCTCTCACACGCCAGCGTGTGATTTCTCAATAGCCAGTCACGCTCTGGCACAGGAAAATCTCTCACTGATTCTTTGTTATGAAAAGTAAATCGGCTTCTGAGAAAAACCCACTTCTACAGCACGGAATTAACTATCTTCACGTAAGCAGCAGCGAACGTGTTAATACATAATTATATAGCATTAAACAACAAAAAATGTTCTAATAAAATTTGTTGACTTAAAATTTTGAATAGCGTTATTTAAAAAGGCATATATGCCCACTTGCATGAATGAATATATTCATGCATATGCTAATTGAGAATACTGAAAATAAATTGGGATATATAATATATTATAAAATATGCATGATTCGAAATACTATTTTCAATAGTGAGAAATGTTTTTTTTTTTTATATGAATGATTTTAAAGGTTTATAGGGAATAAAACACGACATTTTAATATAACTCTTAAAATTAGTTAAGTAATAAAACATGTAACTAAGTAACCATAGTCCTCTTTAATTTTATAAAACTGTAAAAAATGGAAAAACCAAGGGTAGGATTAAATGTCAATGTAAATCAGAAAGAGCACTTGGCATGGCCATTTTATAATTTAGTTGACATATTCGCAATTCTGGCTATAAACCACTAGCAACCCCATCAATGTGTTATTCTAGTATTAATGTCTTCATTATTGAAAAATTGGGTTATAACCCAATTTCTCTTAATAAATCATAATTAAAATCCCAATTTTTCTTTTAATAAATAAAGCTATTTAACTCAAAGTAAATTAAACATCATTAAAATTAGTTAAAAGACACTTAAAAATGTGTAACTTAAAAGTAAAATGCTTCACTGAATAAAAGCCAATTATGGCCAAAAAAGGCCGGCTAAAACCAATAAAAGCCAACCGGCCTGGCTTCTTTTAATTTTAGACGGCTTTTTTGCAACCCTGATGAATAATATAATAATTCTATATATTTCTATATGAATTCAATGAATATATATTATTCTGAGATTATTTTTAATATACAAAAACTTCTGGTTATTTTGTTTCTCGACATCTAAATTGAAAGATTTTCTGGAATAGGGAAGATTATCTTTAAAGAATTTAAGAGTATTAAGATATGAAGTTGAATCTTAATCTTTTCTGTTACATGCTAAATGTAATGGTAAAAAAATGTTGATTTGACACTCATAATTAAATTCTTTGAAGATAATATTCCCTCAATCCAGAAAATTTTACAATTTGACAGAAACCTTAAAGAATATATAGTAGACTCCCTCAAATCCACAAATTCCTGAAATCTGCACATTACAGATGTAAATAATGAAACTTTCAATTTAGATGTCATGACAAATTTCAGAATACTTTACTTTTATAACATTCTGTTTGTATTTTAATATGCAATTCTAAATATTATCAATATGACAAAACTCATAGTTTTTCAAGGTTTTTTTTTTCTTTTTCTTTTTTTTTACTTTTTAAAAAAACAAAGATTTTGCTTTTATTGATAAATTTATTGATAAATATTTGGTAAAAAGATTTTAATTATGCATTAATCTAGCTTTAATTATTAACGCTGGTTAAACCTGAAATAAAACTTTCTTACTTTATGAATTTGATGTGATTTAATAGGGTATGTTTGAAAATAAAAGTTCATTAATTAAAGGAAAATGCACCTATCTTTATTATGCATACTTAATTAACCCTTACTTTTAAGAATCTAATCATTTTTTGATGTCTGGTACAGCTCTTATTTTTAACTACTCTTCAGTTGGCACATTTTAAAAAGAAAATACAGACAAAATCTATTCAAAACAATGAAGATGAAAAATTCTATATGTTTTAATAATGATTTTTTTTTTAGCTATATACCTAAATATAATCCTGAAGTATTTATAAAATTAAAACCAGTTAGAAATAATTCTTTAGTTAAGGGAAGAGATTGAGTTTGGGAGAAAATTTTACAAAAATATTTAAAAAATTGGGTACTACTTGGTTATTCAGGTGACCAATTTCGCCAAATTATACAAATCACCAAACTAATAGCAAAATTATATATATTGACACATTTTTTATTTTAAATAACGAAAAAAACAAATAATTAGTAGAATATTCATAAAAATACAAATAAAAAGCATTTAATGATGTTTTAAACATCTTTATCATATTTAGTGCCTTTAAAAGAGACATTCGCGGTCATCCACTTTTTTAACAATCTACAATCTTCTAACAAAATTAGCACTTTTTCTGCGATCATTTGACAAAAATCATGCCTTTTTCACCATCTTAGGTCAGAAACCATGCCATTTTTCATGATCCTTTGACTCCAGAAATCGTGCTTTTTCTGAAATCATTTGATGAAAATTGTTTTTTTTTTTTATAAACATTTGACAGGAATTGTTTTTTTTGTGATCTTTTGGCAAAATCCGCGTCTTTTCCAAGATTCTTTGACTAAATTTGCACCTTTGCGATCATTCTGATAGAAATTGCGTCTTCTCCCCCAATCGTTTGATGAAAATCTTTTTTTGTGATCGTTTGACGGAAATCACATCTTTTTTGCAATCCTTTGACAAAATTCACGTCTTCTCCACGATCCTTTCACAAAATTCACATCTTTTGCATAATCTTTTTGATAGAAATTGTCTTTTGTGATTCTTTGACAGAAATCATGTCTGTTTCCCGACCTTTTGACAAAAATAGTCTTTTCCAAGACCCTTTGACAAAATTTGTGTCTTTTTCATGATCCTTTCATAAAAGTCACTTTTCTCTGCAATCATTTGATGAAAATAGTATTTTTTTTGCAATCATTTGATGGAAATCACATTTTTTTCATGGTCCTTTTTCAAAATTTGCGTCTTTTGACATAATTTGAGTTTCCTCTATAATCATTTGATAAAAATCTTAATTTTTTTAAATTCATTTGGCAGATATGTCTGTTTTGAGATCTTTTGACAGCGACTGCATCTATTTTGCATTCTTTGACCAAGAGTGCATCTTTTTCACTATCTTTTGTCAGAATTAGTCTTTCTCGCGTCCCTAGGACAGGAATCTTGTTTTTTTCTGCAAGTTTTTGACAGAAGATTCTGTTTTTTATTCTTTGACAGAGACTATGTCTATTTCGCATTCTTTGACTGAGATGATGTCTTTTTCTTGATCCTTTGACGGAAACAGTATGCTTTTCATAATTTTGCGATGGAAATGGTTATGGATCCTTTAACAAAATTAGCATGTTTTTCGCAATCCTTCAACAACCCCCCCCCCCTTTTTTTTGCAAAATTTTGACAAAAAATGCATTTTTTTTTTCCCAATTGCTTCACAGAAATCTTTTTTTTTACGATCATTCGAATCTTCATTCCATCTTTTTTGAGAAGCGCATCTTTCCTGCGATCCGCTTCCGTCCTTGGAAATTTTTAAGACTGAAAACTTTCATCCATGTAGTTATGGCACATTTTTACAAAATTCTTTATAAAAAAAAATTTTTTTTCTAAATGATATAGCTTAAATTACAATTTTTATCAGTAGGGCACAGAAAAAAATTGTAAATTTCACCAATTTGCTGTGAAAAAAAAGCATGAATTTCATTGATAAAGCGTAAAAAAAGAACAAATTTTGTCAATGAGGATTGGAAATTTTGTTGAATGCAGGGTTCCCAGCAAAACATGACTGGCGAATTCCCTGACCAAATCTCAAAAGATTCCCGGAATTTCCCTGACCAAATTTCAAAAAATTGTGCAACAGTGGTGAGAAGATTTGGATAATTTTCTTTAATGAATGCCAAACCTTCATTATTTTCCTCTACACTAAGTGAAATTTCATTTTGAATTAAAACAGAGGAATTTAATAAAACTTTAGCAATATGACAGCCATTAAAAGCTTGTTCATATCTTGCTTTAAATTTTGTAATTCTATCTTTACCTAATGTCTTATTTTTAAAAAATTATAGCATATTATTAATAAGATCAAAGTTAAAATTAATTTGTAAAACATTATATAAAAAGTAAGAATTAAGATTTTAAGTTTTAAATTAAAATAACAATGTATTACTATGCACACATCATTCGTCTACGATTTGTGACTACAATATACAAACTAGTTATTTTGGTTTTGGAATGTTTTTAAAAATTCATAAGCTTTAATTGAAATTTGACAGTGTAATATGGCAAGTTTTAAAACTTGTTCCTTACATGTAGTATCTGATTTTTTAGTGAACATTAATGAATTTGTTTAATTATTAACTTGTGAAACAAAAAAAAGATTAAAATCATTTAGTTGCAAATATTGGCAAACAAAATATGATTTATTATTAAGCGCTTCCGTGTTTTGCCTCATCGTCTAAATTTTTTAACAAAATAACAAAGAATTAAAAAATTAGGAGGGGGACACCTGGACTTAACCTGCACCTGCCACATTCTTTCTGATAGCAATCCTGGCAATACCAGAAAAAGACCTGCTACTTATTTACACCAACTTCTTATTTCCCTGCTAACTAATTTCTAGCATTTAAAAAAGAAAAATTGATTAAAATCCGCTGATTTAAATCTGTCAATTTAAATCATGCCAACCCTGATGTCAATACAATAAACATGAACAGCAGTTTCAACCCATGTTTAACGAATTAGATTCAAACAAAAATTTTGCTTGCTGACAATATTGCATTATTCAAGCATTTAAAACGTAAACAAACAGATGGGGGCAAGTCGAACTTTAAGTCTAATTTACATTATTAATATTTTTAATGACATACAATAAAATAAAACGGCGATAATTGTGATTAAAAAGTTGTTTTTATTAATTTTAAATTATATTCTGACTGAGCTATCAGGGGTAAATGTACAAAAGGCTGCAAACACGTATAGTTTGTGATATATTTGTTATTTTATAAATAGCGTGCATGAGAACATTGAGATCTCAGATAAAATTAAATACGTAGATTAGTTTAATAAAAGATTTTTATGGTCCCAAAACATGACAAAAACTTGAACGATACAATATTTATCCCAGACTGTTAAATCTCAACTTACAATATCAAAGATTACCAGTAGATTAATTAACATTTCATTTTTAAAATTATATAATCAAAGAGAGAGAAAGAAACGAAAAAGAAAAATAAACAGGTTTTAAACTGCATAAACTACGCACAGAATATTAGTAATACTCGCGACAATTGACAAGAAAGGTTTAAGTTAGGCCTAAAAGAAATAAGAGATTAGTGGTGAAATTAACTTTTAATAAAAATAAACTGAATATTTGTAAATGTTTCTAGATTAAATAAAATATAACTTACCTTAAAATGATGAAAATCATTTCACAAATCAAAATTCCGCTGGATCACGAAGTCACCCTCGACAGTTCAGCGTTCAGCATCAGCGGTTTCGCTGGGCGGGCTAGCCAAAGATCTAATTAGAGATTGGTGTGTTGACTGGTTGATTCAACACTGCGCGTCAGTTAAGTTACAGCTGTTTGATGAGCATTTTTACTAGAAATATTTTTGTAATATTTTGCGAAGCGATTGATTACTAAAGATTATCTAGTAACTATAATAATGTCAGTAAAGTTACTTAATATATTTATGTGAAAACCCATATTTTTTTTTACAGTGTAGAACTCCCTTTTTAGAAGGAAAAATCTTTAATACGTTTTTGAAGCTTGCTTTTCAGTAAATTTGACAGCGGTAACGATGAAAATTTAAAATGCTATTATCATTATTTTTTTAAAGCTATATTTACAAATACTTCAATAAATATTTCCCAGCTTTATTTATGCACATTTATTTGTGAAATGAACTAAAAAAAAGCTATGATCACATTTCTTTAATATAAATATTTAAACAGTAAAAAAAATTATATTTCCTTTTGTTTAAATATTTTATAAATTTCAATTCCTTGCTTAGAAAGATGTAAAAATAATGACATTATATCGAAACAAAATTAAAGTATATTTAGTAGAATTGAGCTTGCAAATGATGGCGTAAAGATAACATATTATGCAATTTACATACAATAAAAAAGGTATCTTTCATTCAGGAAATAAAATAAAAATTTGATATAAAACACAAAATAGTATTTTTTTATTTCTTGTTAATAAAGAAAACTTAATAAATCTTTATTCTTAGCTATTAGGAATATAGGTTAATTATTAAGTGTTTTTATTTCAAGATCAAAATCTCTGCCATCCACACCTCTGTGTTTCTTACATTACAATCATATTGTTTAAAGATTTAAGAGACCAACAGCCCTTTTAAAGCATCATTTGCCCTTTTATAAATAATAAAGTCTTATAGAATATAAAAAATTCTAGGATGTTATGAAAGTATTTCATTTTTATGTTTAAGACCTAATTAGTTAGAAGAAAAACAAACACTTAGTACTAAAATATAAACACTTTTAAATATAAACAGTGACTAGATTCTGCAATGAATAAACTGCCCCATTTTTGCTTGTAAGAGAGATTTCTACATAGGAAACATTCTAAAAATAAAATTCAAAAAAGTATTTATTTTAAAGTTAAGAATCTCATCAATCGAAACTATCGTATCCAAGTACACAAAGATGTCCATGTTTATCGAAAATATTACGTGTTGTTTACTCTGTCCTAATGCACTGTAACTCGCTTCTTTCAATGCTTTTGCAACAAGATATTTTCGATTAAATCTCAATTAAAAGGAAACTAAGAATGCATCCCTTAAATTTGACAGCGTTAACGATGAAAATTTAAAGTGCTATTATTTATTGTTATTTTTTAAGTTATGTTTAAAAATATTTCCCAGTTTTATTTATGCACATTTATTTGTGAAATGAACTAAAAGAAAGCCATGATCATAATTTTTAATATAAATATTTAAACAGAAAAAAGTACTTCCTTTTGTTTAAGTATTTCAGAAATTTCAATTCCTGACAAAAATGTCAAAATAATGACATTATATTAAAATAAAATTAAAGTATACTTTGTAGAATTGAACTTGCAAATGATGGCATAAAGATAACATATTATGCAATTTACATTCAATAAAAAAGATACCTGCCACTCAGTTCTGAAATTGTAAAGGAAATTTAAATAAAATAAAAATTTGATATAAAACACAGATATAGCATTTTTTTTAATTTCTTGTTAATAAAGAAAACTTAATAACTGAAAACGTAAAAATACATGTAACTGTATATATATTACTTAAAAGGTGCATAATAAAACATATAAAAATTTTTAAAGTTCTTTTAAAAATTTCAGAACGTTTTCGACCGTCGCTTACGCGGTTTTCGCCAATGCGAAAAACTCTAAATGATAGTTATTGCTGCTTGGCGTTCTCAGGCTCCATCCGGAATAGACCATATTCACCGATAGGGGGGGGGGGGGATGAGGAAACGGAGTATAAGGGGAGAAGTAGAATAAAAACTATTGAAAAAATTTCTAAGAATACAGGTCTAACTATTATGAATAACATTTCTCCAAATTGCATGAATATCGTCGGAAAGTGCATCATTACATACTATTTCTTTATTGGATATTATTTCGATGGATTCTCTAATGATAGCTTCAAGGTGACTAGTAGTATGAAAGATTATTAAGCACCGAACTTGCAAGGTTTGCACAAACTCAGCCTATAGAAATAGATTTCAATAGTTCGAAAATAATCTTTCATACTATTAGTCACTTTGAAGCTATCATTAGAGAAACCATCGAAATAATATCAAATAAAGAAATAGTATGTAATGATGCACTTTCCGACGATATTCACGCAGTATGGAGAAATTTTATTCATAATAGTTAAACCAGGGTTTTTAGAAATTTTTTCAATAGTTTTCTATTTCTCTCCTTATACTCCGTTTCCTCATTCCTTTCCCCCTCTCCCCACGGTGAATATGGTCTGTTCCGGATGGAGCCTGAGAACGCCAAGCAGCAACAACTGACATTGATAGTTTTTCTCACTGACGAAGACCGCGTAAGCGACGGTCGAAAACATTCTGAACTTTTTAAAAGGACTTTAACGTACATTTAAGTTTTTATATGTTTTATTATGCATCTTTTAACATGTTTGCTGCCACTCATGCGCCTTCGCGTGATATGGCGCCAACGTTAAGGGGCCACTCACGTGCCAGCGCGTGATGTGGGGTGACGTCCAATAGCCAGTAACGCACCGGCGTGGGAAAATCTTTTACTGATTCTTTGTTATAAAAAGTAAATCGGCTTCTCGGAAAAACTTACTTCTACAGTGCGGCGTTAACTATCATTACATCTTCAATAAGCGGCAGGTTGATAATTAAGTGTTTTTATTTCAAAATCAAATTCTCTGCCATCCACACCCCTCTGTATACTATATTACAATAATATTGTTTAAAATTTAAGAGACCTACAGTTCTTTTAAAGCAACATATGCCCTTTTATAAATAATAAAAGCCTTACAGAATGGAAACATTTCTACAATGGTA
The DNA here is from genome assembly GCA_964019185.1 of Maratus speculifer. Taxonomy (NCBI): domain Eukaryota; kingdom Metazoa; phylum Arthropoda; class Arachnida; order Araneae; family Salticidae; genus Maratus; species Maratus speculifer. Next base: position 187,498,823 of record OZ025290.1, read on the forward strand.
TGAAAGTATTTTATTTATACGTTTAAGACATAATTAATTAGAAGAAGAACAAACACGTAGTAATAAAATACAAACACTTTTAAATATGAACAGTGACTAGATTCTTCAATAAATAAAATATCCCATTTTTTGTTGTAAGAGTGCTTTCTACATAGGAAACATTCTAAAAATAAAATTCAAAAAAGTATTTATTTAGAAGTTAAGAAATTCATCAATTAGGCATAAAAATTACCGTTTCCAAGTAAACAGATACATCGATGTTTATCCAAAATATTACGTGTTGTTTACTCTGTCCTAATACACTGTAACTCGCTTCTTTCAATGCTTTTGCAACAAGAAATTTTCGATTAAATCTCAATTAAAAGGAAATTGAGAATGCATCCCTTAAAGCATTATTTATTCTTCTATAAATAAAAACCTTCCAGAATGTATAAAATTTGTTACAATGGTAGGAAAATATGTTATTTACATGTTTAAAACCTAAACAATTAGAAAAAGAGAATTTAGTAAAAAAATACAAACACTTTTAAATATAAACAGTGATTAGGATTTTCAGTGAATAAGCTGCCATTGATTTTTTTATTGTAAGAAAGCTTTCTAAGTTGTAAACATTCTAAAAATAGAAAAAAAAAAGAATAATTTATTTTAAAGTTAAGAATCCCATTAATTAGGCATCGAAATCACCGTATCCAAGCATACAACGATGTCGATGTTTATCGAAAATGTTACGTGTTGTTTACTTTGTCCTAATGTACTGTAACGCGCTTCTTTTAGTGCTTTTACAACATGAAATTCTCGATTAAATATCAATTAAAAGGAAACTAAGAATGCAATCATTTACCCAGGAATGCGGTGTGATGGAATTTCGGAAAACCAATGAAGCAGTTATGCGAGGAATTAAAAATAACAAAAATTGCATTTTCACATTCGTTTTCGTTAAATGAATCTGGAAAAAATATATTTAAAAAAAGTCTGGAATGTGGATTTAGAATGGTAGATAGTAATTCAAAATAAAAAAAAAAGGTTTTCAAAATTGCACATACAAAATTGTGAACTTATTCTTAGACTATTATTTTCTTTTTTATTCTTCTTTTAAATAAATAAATACAGTGCTCAGCAAAAGTTTAGACAATGATCGATTACGTCTCTATATTTAGAAGTACGTAACGAATTTTTGTAACTCATCTGTCATTTATCACTTGTGACTTATCCTTTTTGCACAAACAATAAATTTTAAATTATACCTTTACATAGTATATTATGATAAAAAAACGAAAATAACGTTGTGGTAAAAATATAGACAACCTGTATACTTATAGAAAATTAACCATAAATTAAAATCGCGTTGGACCCATATCGTCTGCAATTACTGCGAGAATGTGATTTTCCATTGATGAAGCTAAATTCTGCGTCTCTTGGTGGTCTATTTTGTACATCAAACAAGCTCAACAGCAGCTCAAAGTTCATTAACATAAAAGTACAGCAAACATTTGGAAAAAAATTACGAGATATGATGTCACAAAGGTTTTCGATTAAGTCCAGATGAGGGCTACACGCTGACCTGTTGAGATCAGTAGTATTTTAAGAGTTAAGCAAAGTTGTGTTTTGTATATAACATGAATAAACGCATTATCTTGCTAAAATACATACTTTGGACCGGCTAAAAGTTCCACAAATATCTGTAAATTGTCCTCCAACGTATGTATGTAGTCTTGCGCTGCTTTGCAACCATTGAATAACTCCAGAGGTACTCGATTATTAAAGCAAATTGAAGACCAAATTATTAAATAGTCACCTCCTTCTTATCGACTAAAGCAAGATCCAGGTTCTTTACGCAAGTCGTGCCAATAGTTTGCCCACTCATTTGGACCATTCAAATTCCAATTTTTTTCGTTACTGTATATCATAGTGTACCACTTCTGTCTACATGACGTATGTTATAAGTCCATTGTATTCTAATTAATTTGTAGAGAGATTTAAAAGCTGGTTGTTTTAACATTTTCATGTAAATTGATTTACCTCTTTCTTTATTTCATCTACAAATCATACCCGTCAACACAGAAAGTCCTAACATTCTTTTATGTGATTAGAAACCACAATTTGTGTAAATGCCAGTTTATGGATCCTTCTTTCATCTCATTTTCTGGTCACACGAAGTCTTCCAGATTTATATATTTTTTTTGAAGGAGTTACCCTCAGCCTATACTTCATAATCAGACCTCTTTGGATGATTCAATGTAATTGAAATTTCTGCAACAGTCTTTCTTTTCCATTTCAGCTTCATTGCTTCAATTCCTTCATCTGACTGAATATTTCTAGCTCGCGGCATCTACACTAACCTATGCTATAGTAAAGTATACTTAAATACTTCAGACATGCAACATCATGCCTTTGAAATTTGCATTTTTTCGTGAACAACTGCCAAAAAATCAAAAAAGTGTCTAAACTTTTGCAATATGCAAATTTTACTTTTTTCAATTGAATTAAATATTATCCTATATTAAAACCATTATTTTCGTCCTAAAATGTTAAAAATATATTTAAAAATAAGTATAACCATTTGTATAACTCAAGAGGTCGTATTTTTTATTGAAAGGTTAAATAACACCAGTGTCTAAACGTTTGCTGAGCACTGTATGATTACTGGTTAAATATTTTATATATAAACTGGTGTGCAAAAGTTAATGACAAGATTTTTTATGTGTAACGTTATGCAGAAGTTTTCCACATGAACCGAAATCATACCATGAAATCTCCAAGATGTGTAAATATGAGACATGTGGTCAAAACACTCTAAACTATATGCTCTGAGGCTTTTTTGGCTTTTATGCGAATGTATGGGCTTTGCCCTTAATTTTTGAACATTAGTGTATATATAAATAAAAATCTTTAATGATATCAAACTGTTCAGTCGTTTAACTATTAGATGGAAACAAAAAAGTTTCTTTTTCGAAAGAAAAACATTAATACTTTTAAAAACTTACTTTTTGATAAATATGATGGTAACGATGAAATTTTAAAGTGCTATTATTTATTGTTATCTTTAATTCTATAGTTAAAAATATTTCTATATATATTTCCTATATTCATTTACGCACGTTTGTTTGCGAAATGTATTAAAAGAAAGCTGCGATCAAAAATTTTGAATACAAATACTTAAATATTACCGAAAATTATGAAAAAGTCTGACTATTTTGACAAAAATGGGTATATTTTATTTTTTATAGGTATTTTAAAATTTAAATTCCTTGCTATGAAAAGCATCAAAATAGTAACAGTATATATTAAACATAAAATTATACTATAACATACTATATTAGGCAATTTAAATTCAATAAAAATGGATACTTTCTATTGAGTTCTGAAATTGTAAAGAAAATTTAAATAAAATTTCATTTTGATATGAAATACATAATAGTGTTTTTTCATTCCTTTTTAATAAAGAAAATCTTATTTATTTTTATTCTTAGCTATCATGATTATAGAATTTTTTTAATTTATTTTTTTAATAAGATCAGAATATTTGTCCTTCACTCCTCTCTGTATATATAATATTCAGATTATATTGTTTAAAGATTTAACAGATATACAGCACCTTAAAACATCATTTGCTTTTTTATAAATAATAAAAGTGATCCAGAATGTAAAAAAAAAGATCCTACGATGGCATGAAAGTATTTCATTTACATGTTTAAGACCTAATTAATTAGAAAAAGAGCACTTTTTGTTAGTAATAATATACGAAGAACTTTAAATACAAACAGTGACTAGGATTTTCAATTAATATACTGCCATTTATTTTTTATTGTAAGAGAGTTTTGTACGTAGTAAACATTCTAAAATTATAATACAAAAAGGTATTTATTTTGAAGTTAATAATTTCATCAATTAGGCATCGAAATTACAGTATCCAAGTAAAGAGAAAATATTATATGTTGTTTACTCTGTCCTAATACACTGTAATTATCTTCTTTCAAAGCTTTTACAAGAGGGCATTCTCGATTAAATCTCAATTAAAAGGAAACTAAGAATGCAATCATTTACCCAGGAACGTGCTGTGATGGAATTTTGGAATACCACTGGAGCAGTTATGCGAAGAATTAAAAATAACAAAAATTTCATCATCACATTCTTCTTCGTTAAATGAATCTGGAGAAAATGTATTTAAAAAAGTTTGGAATGTGGATTTAGAATGATAGATTGAAATTCAAAATACAAAAACGGGCTTGCAAAATCGACATACAAAATTGGAAGTTTATTCTTAGATTATTTTTTCCTTTTGTAATTTTCTTTTAAATATATATATATGTATATATTACAAAATTTATTTTTTTCCGCTAAAATTAACTTTATACTATATTAATTTCCTTTTAACAATATTCCGTATTTATTCCGACTTGTTAAATTAAAATCCTGTTATTAGATCTAATCTATTAATCTTTATAGAAACGATATAAAATCTTAATTCACCTTAAAAAATATTTATTCCAATATGTGTAAATCTAAAAAATGGTTTTAAATTAAAAATATTCTTAATTAAACTTTATTTCTTTAAATTCCTAATAAAACTCACTTTTTCGCGACATCCTTACTTAAAGAAAGTCATATTAAATTATTCAAAACATACATGTTCAGAAAATCATTCTTTTTATTTTTTTCTTCGTGTTTTATATTTATTGAGTATCAATAAATTCATTTCTTTTCTGTTTTTGTATGAAATTATCGTCTGTGGAATATATTCCAATTTTGATTACTTTCGATTATAAATTAGTTAAACCAAAATCTGTTAAATAAAATTATTGTTTGCAGAAGATTCGAGTCTGCTACTTTTAACTTTGTGGCCAGACACTGAATTCTGTTTGCATAAAAGAATCATGTTAAAGGTTATGGAAAGTTCTAGAAAATTCTTTTTTTAACACTTTCCAACAAAGTTGAAAAGTTTTATGGATTCGGTTTGTCTGGCCTGATGGCCGTCTTTCCGCGCTCTAACTCTCGTAAATATGTTCCGATTGCCGTGAAATTGTTGGACGTTATTGATGTTTACCCTAGCACGAAACCTATTGAAAATGAAGTTTCTACCAGGATTAGTTTATTTACAGGGACAGTCAAAAGTTTTCCTTTACATTACGGTCTACTAAGAAAAAACGTTTCAAATGAATTTTAAAGATCTTATACAGTGTGAAACATATTCAAACTTATATGCATTTACGAAGTGCACTAAAATATACATTCTGCAAAATATTCAGTGAAAAGAATAGTTATTATTCATTTACAGAGCCACGCAAAAGAATTATATTACATAATAATAAAGGGGGGATATGTTCGCGACATATTTTAATTGTGGTAATCGATTTCAGGTATAATCAAATTGATATACGCTGCTGAGGCTTAATATGAGTTTTATCACGCATAATGTGAAATGCATAGCATTTACAGGGACACACAAAATATTTTAAATAGTATATTTTATCCGAAGTACTGTATATTATAGAAGATGACTGTTGGATGGATGGAATGCATTTTTATTAATTAATGTTTTCTTTTTGATGCAATGTCTGCTTCGGGAGAGAGTTTCCCGTTCCGTATGATTTCATTTAAATAAACTATTTTGGAGCTGCCAATGTATAAATTAATGAAGCTTCTATATTTATTTATTTTTTTTTTCCCTTGTTATGACTCCTGTGCTTTAAAACGGGGAAACCTGCGATGATACTTCTGGTTCCCAATCTCTAAATGTCACAAATATCTGAATAAAAATTTGTATAAAATCCTCCTTAAGCTGCATTAGTGAAATTAAAATAAATAAATAAATAAATACAGTATGTATACTGCAAGTTAATGTATATCCCAAGGAAGAATGCTTAAATTCTTATGAATTATATTTTCTCCAATAAAACTTTGATTTTGACTAACTACAGTATTAAATATCTCTTAAATTAATAATTCGATTTAAAAACTGCGTACTACAAACATTTCTCCGTAATATTGCCTATTTCTCTTTATTACTTATCCATCATACTATCAGGTAAGTCTCACAATCGTTAAAAAAATGGCGGATTTGCATAACTCATTTTAGATATTAGAGATTCCGAAAAACGTATTTTTAGAAATAAAATATAATTGCCATCTGTGTCTGTAAACGCTCTATCTCCCGAACAAATAGAGATAGCGACTTTAAATTTGGTATGTATTTAGTATGTAATAATAAAAAGAAGACTATAACATATCAGAAATCTATATTATACGGAACTTTTTCATTATTTTTTATGTATATATTTATTTTGACTATCGAAATATTTCTTCTGATAAAGGTATATAAAAATTTTCGAAATTTTTGTTTTAAGGAGTGAATATAAAAGAAAATAAATAAACATAAATTTTACATAAAGGATGAAGTTGATCGAGTAATTATTTGTAATTATATTTTCGACTCTCTTCGATTTTTCATGTTCCAAGTATTTCATTCAAGAATACACAGCGCGTGTAAAAACTACAAGGACAGGAAAAAATATTAATTTTTTGATAAATTTAAAAACAAATGAAACTTTTTCCTTATAATATGTATCGTCAAGCTGAAAAGCTAATAAAAAAGTCAACAAAATTCGAGCTTCTACATTTATATATTTTTTTCTCGCTTGCTACGACTCCTGTGCTATAAAACGGGGAAACCTCCGTCGATACTTATGGCTCCCAATCTCAAAATGTCCCATATATATTTACTCATTGATAAAATATTTTATGCATACATTGGTGTGAAAAACTTAAAGAAGAGATGTTATTTGTATGTAACATTATGCAGAAGTTTTCCACATTGACTGAAATCATACCATGACAAATGGTTAAAACCCTTTAAACTGTACATGCACCTGTGAATTTTTTGGCTTTTATGCTAATGTATCGGTTTTGTCCTAAATTTTTAAACTTTAGTGTACATATAGATAAACATTTTTAATGAAATAAAAATTTTCAGGCGTTTAATGATTAGATGGAAGCGTAGAAGTTCCTTTTTCGAAAGAAAAATCTTTAATACGTTTTTGAAACTTAATTTAAAGTAAATTTGATAGCGGCAACGATGAAAATTTAAAGTGCTATTATTTATAGTTTTTTTTTAATGCTATATTTACAAATATTCCTATAAATATTTTCCACTTTCATTTATGTGTATTTATCTGTGAAATGAACTAAAAAAATGCTGTGATCATAATTTTTTAATATAAATATTTAAACAATAGAAAATCTTAAAAAAATCTGACCTTTTTGATAAAAATGGACATATTTAATTTTTTTTAGGTATTTCAAAAATTTCAATTCTTTGCTTAAAAAAAGGTATTAAAATAATAACATTATACTAAACATAAAATAAAGTTATATTTGGTTGAACTGAGGTTGCAGATGCTGATGTAAACATAATATTAATGTATTAGGCAATTTATATTCAATAAAAATAAATGCTTTCTACTCAATTTCGGAATTGTAAAGGGAATTTAAATAAAATTCCATTTTGATATGAAAAACATAATAGTATTTTTGTTATTCCCTGCTAAAAAAAAAACCTTATATATTTATCTTCTTAGCTATAATAATTGTAGAAATTCTTTTTTTTTTCTCAAGTTTAGAATCTTTGCCCTCCACATTTCTCTCTATCTATAATATTGTTTAAAGATTAAAGATTATCATATTGTTTAAAGGTTTTACAGACATACGGCCCCTTAGAGCATCATTTTTTAATATAAATAATATAAGCGATCCATAATATAAAAAAATCTGCTTGGCATGAAAGTACTTTTATTAGAAGAAGAGGACTTAGCAATGAAATACAAAAACTTTTAAATATAAACAGTGACGAAGTTCTTCAATAAATATCCTTACAGATTTTTTCATTGTAAGAGAGCTTTCTAAGTAGCAAACACTCTAGAAATAAAATACAAAATAGTATTTATTTAGAAGTTAAGAATCTGTCAATTAGGCATCGAAATTACCGTATCGAAGTAAACAGAGACCTCGATGTTTATCGAAAATATTACGTGTTTTTTATTCTGTCCTAATAGGCTATAACTTGCTTCTTTTAATACTTTTACAATTTCTCGATTAAATCTCAATTAAAAGGAAAATAAGAATGCAATCATTCACCAATGAATGCGGTGTAATGGAATTTTGGAATACCATTGAAGCAGTTATTTGAGGAATTAAAAATAACAAAAAAAAAAAAAAAAAAAAAAAAAAAAAAATGCATTAGCGCATTCTTTTTCGTTAAATGAATTTGGATAAAACTTAATTTAAAACGTCTGGAATGCGAATTTAGAGTTACAGATTTAAATCCGAAATACAAAAATTCGTTTCTTTTAGGACTTATTTTTATTTATTTCTTTTATTTCTTTACTTATTGGTTACATAAATTATGCAGTTTTGTGAAGCATACAAAAACAAATTATTTTTAATTATATATGTATAATATTCCTATTGTTAATTTTCCCTTTTCTATGTGTTTACAAAACTAGCAACATTGAATGGGTATTCAAATGGTTTTAGAACAACTTTCTGGCAAAATACACTTTCTTTTCATCAAAACACGGTTTTGACGTAAAATTAATTGGTGTTAATTAACAATTAAGTCGCTATTATTTTCTTTCATGAAATGAAAGATTTGTTTAAAAAATATTCCCATAAAATTAAAATACTGTATTAAATTATGCTGAGAAATGATTTATGTATTAAATACACTGCTCAAAACAATTAAAGGGTATTTGAAGTTTTATATAAAATAAAGATATAAACGAAATTTTTTTTGCCGAAAGTAGAAGAAGAGAATCACAAATGCAAATTTTTCTGGTTTTCAAACTGTGGAGTATGCAAATTTTGAGTTCGACGTCAAAAACGTCGCTTCAGCGGCAGCGAATGAAATTTGACTTTCAACTGGATAAAAGAGAATGAAGACAAGGATGATCGGCATTCAGTGATTGCTTTGTTTCGATGAGTACAATGTCTCAGCGAAGTCATTTGACAGATTCAGAAGCTTGAAGAATTGTTGGTAGGTTAGAAGGGGGCCAAACTCAAGCCGAAGTAACGCAAGCCATTGGAGTGTCACAAAGTGTCATTTCCAGGATCTGGAACCGTTTTTTGGAGAGTGGATGTGCAGGCCGAAGACCAGGGCAAGGTCGTAGACGGACAAGAACGCCCAATGAAGATCGGTATTTAGCGTTAACAGCTCGGAGACACCGACACATGAACGCTACTCTTCTCCAACAACACCTTAGCTCGGCTACAGGCACCACGATTTCAACTCAGACTGTCCGAAACCGGCTCCATGCTGTAGGTCAGTATGCTCGCCGACCGATGGTACGTGTTAGATTAACATCAAGGCATCATCGCGACCGCAGGGAGTGGGCAAACGAGCATGTCAACTGGAGGAGAAATGAATGGAGCAATATTATGTTTTCTGACGAGTCCCGTTTTTCTGTGCATCCGGATAATAGGCGTATTTTCATCTGGAGGGACCGTGGTAGTAGGAATAATCCTGCGTTCGTGCACGAAAGTGTCAGATTTGGCGGTGGAGGAGTGGTGGTGTATGGTGGCATCTCCACTGACGGGCGCTCTGACCTCTACATCATTCGAGATGGAGCTCTGATTGGTCGCCGATATAGGGATGAGATCCTCAGACCTATTGTAGTCCCTTACGCTGCAGCAATCGGAGATAACTTCATTTTAATGGACGATAACTGCAGGCCACATCGTGCAAACCTGGTGGAGGATTTCCTTTTCGAGGAAGGAATCGTTCAAATGGAATGGCCAGCGTATTCTCCAGACATGAGTCCAATCGAGCACGTTTGGGACGCTCTAGGATGGCAAGTTTCTCGCCGCCAACAATCCCCACAAACTCTCCAACAACTGGAAAGAGCTCTTCTGGAAGAGTGGGGCAGAATACCCCAACTCGTCATTAATAGCCTCATTGAGTCCATGCCTCAAAGGTGTTCAACGTTGCTGGCCGCCCGTGGAAACCATACCCCCTACTGAAAATGATTTCCTTTGAAGAAAACACCTTTTCTTATTCTTTTTTTCTCATATGCACAAATTGTATTTTTTTCCTTTTGTACACAAATGCGCAATAAAATGCATTTTTTTCTGCCAAACATGTGTAATTTATTCTCATATAACCTACTATGTCTGTCGACCATGTATCAATCAGCTAAAAAGTTTCCCAGATACAAAATCCACCTAAAATTGCAATATCCTTTAATTGTTTTGAGCAGTGTAGCATAAAAAAGTTAAAGCGTGGATGTTCCCGTAACAGTTTATTTTATATTTCTGATTCAAAAGCAATAGGGAAATTGAGATGTTTAGAAGTAAAAGACAAATCAAAGCAGAGGTATTTTACGTGAGGTCTAAAAGATATGCTTTGTTATATTAGATCAAAACTTACTTTTTATGCATTCAATTTATTTTTCTTTATTTCACGTTTTTCACAGAGAAGATGGCGAGCATCTCCTAATACAGCTAAAATATGATTCTTGTAGATGTCTTTACAAAAGTTTATTTTATATTTATAATTAAAAAGCAATTATAAAATTGAAACATTTAAAAGAAAAAGACAAATCGAAGAAGTGGTACTTTGCTTGTCCCTAAAAGATATGCTTTGTTATACAAGGTGTTCCAAAAATAATGAACCATTTTCATGACCAGAATGTTTAATGCAGGAAACAAATAGATTCATAGAAAAAGTACAAGGCCTGACTTAGACAGTGGGGGGGGGGGGGGGCGGGGGCCCTGGGGCAAACATTATTAGGGAGGGGCCCCGTCTGTCTTAATTTTTTTTGTAAATTATACTGAAATGAATAAAACTAAAATTTATACCTATTTGATGTGAACATAAATTACATACCAAATACTTTTCACATCTATATACGTAATAGCAGAAGAAAGATAACTTTAAGAAACTATAGAATGCAATTTTTTTTGGTTAGTGATTATAAGTATAAATGTGAGGTCTTAAGTAAGCACGGGGCATGGAAACAGAGGGGGTAGGAGAAGAAAGCTCCTTAGAACTGAAAAAAAAGAGAATTTTGGTCACTTTTGGCCATTTTTTATCATTTGATATTCCTATAACAAAAAAAATTTGTCTGTCCTTGGAGGGGCCCGGGGCAATTGCCCCGCATGCCCTTGCATTAGTCAGGCCCTGAACAAGGAACATGTATACATAGGGATTTAATAAAGTTTACCATATTCACTTTGCATGTAAACACATAGAGACCAACATCCCGCTGCAGAACGAACACATCATTTAATTCATTATGTTACGTACTTTCGAGGATACAGCTGACGTACCTCTTCGTGTGTTTTGTAAGTTTTCAGGAAACGATGGCTATTGTTTATTCTAAAGAAAGTATTTCTTAAACACAGATGAAAGAAAACATTTCTTCAAACAAAGATGAAAGAAATAAATAGAATAGTGTTTTCATATAGAAAAGGATCGTTATTTTTGGAACACCCTCTAAAACGTATTTTCTATGACTAAAATGTATTTTCTATGTATTTAATTTATTTTTATTTGCTCAATGTTTTTCACAGAAACGATGACGAACATCTTCTTGTGCAGTTAAAATTCGATTATTAATTTCCTTCTCCAGCGTGTTTTTTGCTACCTTCAATTATTTTTTATTGTGATTTTGATGGAATAAATAAGACGATATTCTGGCTTTACTAATGTCGTTTGCAGATATTTTTATACTTAATTTTTCTTTAGATGCACACAAATGTAAGAAAATATGGATCATTCCGAGCAGGAAAAAACAATTATAAACCTACGAGTCAACCGATAAAATAGGGTTTTCTGATGTATTTAACCAAGATATGACTTATCAGACGGATTGTGTTTTAATATGTAAGTAGAGTTTGAACTAAATCTGAATTTTATCCATGAACTCGATGAAGTGATTGTCTATGCTGCCGTCTTTCAGTATATCTGTGATGTATTGATAAATTAAACACGTTTAATGTCAATTCCACCAAGTCTTGGCTGGCCAATTGTGTTTTAATATGTGAATCAGGTTTTAACTAATCTGGAATTTCAGTCGCTAATTCGATAAGGTATTGTCTTTGCTGTTGCCTCCCGGACTAAGACATTTATTTTGTAATGTAGAATTGTAAAGCATTGTAAAAACCATTTCTAACACGAGTAGTTAATGGCTTGGTCAGCCCCTCTTGATTGTACTATTACTCTAAGGCGTAAGGTGAGTTCCTAAGCGGTCGTCCCTGTCATTCCTATATTTTAACTTTTACAAACAAATATGTATGGCCATAAAAGTTATATTGGAGAGAAATTGACCTCAGTGTAATGGACTACCCAAATATTTCGTTAATGCTATGTATCACAGTTGCTCCAATTATCTCATCCATCAGTCAGACAGTTAAAGATATTTTGTATAGTGTGCAATTTTTTTCTTCCCAAAAAATATAACATTTTTTTCATCTAAAAACCTTTGTTGCTTTTAGTAATTCAAATAAATTTTTCATATGGTTATAGTTAAGCATTTAAAAATTTTTGTTTATGTGTGATTCATCTACTTTTATGGTAAATATCTCGGGAAACATCTAATTATATGGCATTATAATTCATGGTGGATCAGCGCCGAAATTGCCCATTTCTGTCTATTAGATCCTTTGCTCGAGGTGCTATGCAGCAAATGTTCCGGCCACGTGGTCAGCCTAATGCAAGATCTTCGATGTTTAGTTCCCAAGCAAGCTTTGTACTATTTATGGGCTCCGAAGTGATAAAAGGTTGCGGAGAACATCTAGGGTTCTAAATAACATAAAATGATGACGCAATACCTACATTATCGAATTAGGGTGGATTAACATCGGCGATCGGGAGAGGTGAACGAGATTTTCTGTCGGGAGGGGTTGACCATACAATTTTTAATTTCAAATTTCTCTTCATAAAAGCTAAATTTAAAATACTAAGGATCATAGATCGGAAAATGCCGACTTCCGAATCACTTCAGAAAATGCCGACTTCCTATATCAAAAAACGATCGTCTCTGAAATGGATATTCAAGATGTGACAAAAATTCAACATGACGAATGTGATGACGAATGCGATGACGAATGTGATGACGACATGTGATGGCGAATTGACTAATTAGGAAATTGGAACGAAAACGAATGTATGGGGAATGGCAAAAATTACAATGAGACGAAATAAGAAGTAGATTAAACACAGTGTATTTCTTGTTTGCATTCACTTCATGGAAGATGTTCAGGATTTGATGTAACATGCAGTAATTGTGGGAAAAAATTAAACAGTTAGAAAGAATGTAATACAAAACAATCTTAATTCGTAGTACATAAGACATTTTCTTAAATAATGTTTATATCTAATAATATTTAAAGAAAAAATTTAATTTTCATAGGTATGTATTTACATGTCAGATATTCATATAAACCTATATTCATATAAATTCATATAAACCTAATGTTCAACAATATAATTGTAAAAAAGTTGATTTAATTATCATGTTATTAAAATAAACATTCAAAAACGTATTATATATGCGATTATTTCAATATTTTCTTGTAGTCAATATCAACCGGACTACTCCGGGTGAATATTAAAAAATAGATATAATATAAATACCTTTAAAGGTATGAACTTCGGCATTAGGGCTTTTTTGGGAAACATTGTACACTATATATATATATATATATATATATATATATATATATATATATATATATATATATATATATATATATATTGTGAAAAGTAAAATATCTGTAAATATATGGCTTTTAGGGGACAAAGAAAGAAATGGTCTATCTCTCCTCTAATAATGTTATTGAGGTTTATTATTAAATTTTCTTTAACAAAAAAGATGCGAAGTTAATAAGGTTTTAATAACCATTTAAAAAGGCCCAGGATTTAACTGTAACTTGAAGTAGAGTAAATGTAAATAAGGATAGAATAAGTTCAGATGAATAACGTTAGCGCTACAGTTCGCATCCATTTCCATAATAAATAAAAGTGAATCATGTCAACCCCGTATCACCCAAATAGCTTAATAGGCTGATTGGTTGGTTGTGTTTAGATGGCAAATTATCAACAAGAACTTCTGCATTAGGACTTTTTAGGGGAAATACCGTACATCTACACATGTATTCTACATATATATACATATATCCGTCTTCATACGTTCATTTATATATATGAAATGTGAAAAGAAAATATCTACTCCCTCTCTTAGGTATACAGAGCCTAAGATAATAGGTGTCCATTTTGGGAGGTCTAACCCATATTTGCGCAAAGAAGTCCAAGGTTAGAAGAAAACCACGGAAAACTCCGGCCGATTAGGCGCACGGTCGCAATTGGATTCAAACCCAGCATTTCCCGTCTACGAGTTTAGAGAGCAGAACCTCTCGGCCGCTAGTGGAGTGATAGCATAATAGGCATAAAATGGAACGTCTGGCCAAGGTATCCAGGTTCAATTCCTGGTCCGAAATTTCTTGATCTGTAAGGGAAAACCCTCAACTGTGCTACTCCAGACATGAAATATCACCACCTGTCCAAAGATTTGCACCAAAAGGTAACCAGCACCATATTACATCAAAGACTAACGCAATCTGAAGTTTATGAAAATCCGCTCATTATTTCTTGAAATATAGCTATTCTGGAAATCGTGAAAAAGGAAACATAGCAGCGCCACCTGTTGGGAGATGTGCACCAAAAACTAATCAGGTCCAGTTTATATCAAGGTCTAACAGAATCTAAAGTTTTGTAAAATTCTGTTCATTAGTTCTTGAGATAGAGCGCCCACAATATTTTTCTCACATACAGATTCGCAGCGTGACAGAAAACAGTTTTGTAAAAATTTGTTTTGGGGGTTCGCTGACCCCTAAATCGTGTAAATCCGTCAAAATTCGTAATTTTAAATATTTTCACGAATCCAATACTTTATGCTTGTAAAAAAGAAGAAAATAACAAACATCTTTATTGTAAAAAGAGAACTTATATTTTTTTTTCATTTCAAGAATTTTCCTGATAATGAACAGTATGAAAATAACTACAGAATAATTGATAATAAGTATTAAGAAGTTGACTACCTACATTACCTGAGCATCAAATTATAGTATCCAGTTAAGTGAGAAATCGATGTTTATCGGAGATCTTACGCGTTGTTTACTCTGTCCTGTCTTTCTCTTTTAATGCTTTTACAGCTTGACATTCTCGATTAAATCTCAATTAAAAGGATACTAAGAATGCAGGAATTCTTTGAGGAGTGTGGTGGGATGGAATGTTCGAATACGTCATGGAGTTGTTATGCGAGAAGTTAAAAATGTCAAAAAAATTTAATTACCGCATTCCTTTTCATTGAAAGAAAGGGGGAGAAAAGAAATTAGAAAAACTTAGGAAATGTGAATTTAGAATGGCAGATTGAAATTCTGAATATAAAAATTAGGTTGTTTTATAAACTATTTTGAGATTATTTGTTTTTCTTCTTATTCTTATTTTAATTTATTTATTTGACAAATGTGCTGTCCTTTTTCACTATCATTCTAAATCTCAAACAAATTTATTTCAAATTATCTTAATTATAGTCATTTTTAGGTGCTTTTGCAATTATATAAATACGTTGCACCTATAATCGTCAGCTGGTCTGTCTGTCCATAAATGTAACTTCCTTTTTAAGTAGTACGAAAGAAAAAAACGAATTACAGTTATATTGGCGCTGCGCGCTATGTAATTTCATTACTTCAACTTCCACTTTCAGAACACTGAATTTTGTAAACAGAATGCAACTATATGTTACTTTGATTAGAACGATTTTGTTATGATAAAAAATGTGACTATTATTGCCAAATATCGATATGGAAGAGGAGCATTGTGTCTCCCAACAATGATTTAAAGCTTGTAAATATGTACATTAGGACTGTAAATACTTATTTTTATTTCATTAAATGTTTGATTAAAAAAACGTTCGAAGCGAAGATTCACTCAGTTTCGAATTGACTCTGATACGCATTTTTTCTTCTTGTTGATTTATTAGCCAGACAACATAGTTTGTTTTAGAATGTTTTTAATAGATTATTTATGATTTACATATTAGAAGTAAGATTCACTTGATCTTGATACCTTTGAACAACCTTTTTGATGATTGTTTATTTCAGTACTTGGAGTGTATGTCTTCTGTAAATCATATGCAGGGCTCCACGAATGCTCCCAACAACATCCATTTTTTGGAAATAGTTGAGTGGAAAGTTTCAACTGCGCTGTGCATGTAACTGAACAAACATTTAGCATGCATACATATCTATAGAACGTATACAGGGCTAAAAAAAATCATATATTTTAGCGTGTATTACTTCGACATTATTTCACATTAGTAAACTGAGAAATTTTGTTTCATTATTCGAATGTGTTGGAGAGTGTTTCATAAACTACGCTGTACGGATGATTTTTCATTCTTGGCTTTCAACTTTTAAAGAGAAGTTATTAAAAAGCTGAAAATAAAATTTAATAAAATTCCTGAAAAAAATATTTCATGCAAAGTTTGGTGAAATTCGGTGCATTAGTTCTTGAGATTGAGCTATTGCAATAATCACGAATAATGCACCATAGCAGTGCCCCCTGTTTCATAATTTGCACCAAAACGTAATCAACACCATGTTATATCAAGTACTAACTAAATCTGAAGTTTTATGAAAATCCATGGACCAGTTTTTGAGATATGGCTATTATGGAAATTGTGCATAATGCCAAGGACCTACCTACTTCTTAGAAAAAGCGTACGTTCCATTACTAAAACAGCTATTACCTCCATCCGTCTTTACAATAGACTCCACTACAGATTTCAGTGAAAAAATCAAGATGTTCAAAATCTCTGAAGATTGCATTTTAGCAAGCTTAGATATTATATCCCTTTATCCATCCATAGATACAATAGAAGTAACTAAATAGATAGAACAGTGTATTGATGATACAGAAACTTTTGATCTAACCATGAAGAAATCTGAGAGCACGTTTAGTCTGACCAATATAAGAAAGACCACATTGGCAAGAAATTTGGTAAATACTCCAGTTATCTAAGTAATCAATGGGGTGCTTAAGATTTGAAAAAGCAATTTTATTAACAGGAGAAAAAATAACATTGAAATCGAACCTTTTTAAAATTTTAGGAACTTGCTGACTGATTTTGGGGCAAAACAACCAAAGCATTGGAGTTCGAATTAAAGTTCTTTCTTTCAGATTGTGTGGATTTTGTCAATTTTCTATGAGTAGAATCTATAATATTAGGGGAATAACCACGATCAACAGCAATAGCTTTTAGGTAATTAAGTTCATCACTGAGTAACTGAGGAGTTGAACAAATATTGGAAGCCTGGAAAACAAAAGTTTTAAAAGCCGCAACTTTCTGGTTAGGAGGATGAGAAGAATATCTGTGAGGTGGAAGACTGACCTCTTTCGCAAACCTTTTGCGGTCAGTTTACTTTTATGCGCGATTACTTTTATTTCTTTTTCGTCGCATTTTGTATAATTATTTTTTAAAATCTTTTATGCGTTGTTCATACTCTTATTAAATCTGTAAGAACTTATTTCAAATTAATTTTCTTTCTTTCTAACCGATGACCAGGCCCCTACCTGCCGAGTTAATAATCTCAGCTTAACGGGTTAGATACCTGGTATCGGGGCGGGTGACCGCCTAATTGCCGCGAAGCGGCAATAAATGATGAACTGCACATGGCTTCGCAAGATGGTCTCGTAATTTAGAGCGTTGATCAGATGACGGGACCTTCACCTGGCAAGGCACCTCCAGAGGTATAATTCATAGGTAACTTGGAGGACTTTGCACCCACGACGGATTTTACATTCACCAAGTGCCATTAGCGTACATGATGGAATTTTAGCTGGCAGAGTGGGGGGCGATCGACGCAGACAAGTGCCGAGGTCGGCTGATTGTGGCTAACGGTTGCTGGACTTAGTAGTTTATTGCCTTTTTGAAAGTACTGAGTTTGGCGCCGCACATCACTCCCACTTGCCGTGCCAAGTGAAATGGGGCTGGGGCTAAAATTTTTGAGCCGAGACGGTGGAATGTCCTTAGCAGAACAGGGGGGGGGACAATTTTGAGGGAGATTTAGAAAAATAAATAACCAAAACTAAAATGGCCGAAATGCTAAGTAGTGCCAGAGAAGGGAGAATTTTCGGGCCGAAATGCAAGGCAGTCGAATCGCTTCTGGTGGTGACGAGATCCCGCCTTTCTGCCGTATCCAAAAAAAAAGAGAAAAAATAAGTGTTTCATGGGCTGTCCCATTGGAGCGGGTCCGGTAGCTCGTGCGGACAGAGTCCAAATGCACCTAATAAAGAGGCGTACTGTCACTAGAAAAAAAAACAAGGGAAAAAGACCCGAACACGTTTCGGACCGCACAGAGTCCCTTGAGTCTCTGCGTCGATGAGGTCAACGTGAGCGGTTCGAAGTAGGTGGGCTGGTAGATTGCTTCCCATTGCTCATCGGACCGCACAGGATCTCGTGGGCCCCTGCGTTAATGAGGTCAACTTATAAGCCTGAGAGGCGTTAGTCCACTAGGGAGGGGGTAACAGAACGGTGTCGGACCGGGCAGAGTCCCTTGAGTCTCTGCGTCTATGAGGTCAACCTGTACGGTTCTGGTGCAGTGGACATGATTGGTGCTCCCGAATCTCTTCGGACCGCACAGGGTGCCTTAAGTCCCTGCGTCGATTAGGTCAACTTGAAAATTTCGGGAGCCAGGTCCAAGGGGAGGGAATCCTGGAAGGTAAATGGGTTAGTAACAATACTATTGTTTACTGTAGTGCTTACCTGAGAAACCTGTTAACGTTAAGCTTTTTAAGTTGTAACTGCTGTCTATTTGGCTTTTATGGAGGTGAGGATTAGATAGTTGACTTTTTGGCTGTTGATAGGTGGGGGAATGGCTGAGCTTGTGGCTAGAGTGGCTAAATTAGTATTACACTAATTATCACTCCTGCCACAAGCTGCCGTCAGTTTGGATAATCTTTGTACTAACCTTAAATTAACCAGAGAGTTCACTTAACCCAAGCACTCCCCGTGAATTCCCTTTTGATTTTTTTAAATATATATCTTATGTATTTCAAATTAACTTAACCCTTCACTACACGATTTTTTTTTTCGATTTTAATAGAAAAATATATTTGAAATCTATATATCGGTTTAAGAATGAAATAAATAGTTAAAAAAAATCAAATATTGTATTGCTACATTTTGCAATTAAATGGGCTTATATTAATTAATTTTATCTACAAAGCACTCTGCAATCTTCCTTAAATTACTATTGTTTAAGCATTCAATAAAAATAACAAAAGTAAATTTTGCCTTAATAGTTTAATCGTTTTTTTTTTGCTTGTTTCCGAAGAATAAAATTTACAATTTTTTTGTCAAAAACAGCCATTTGTCAAGGACAATATAAGTGCTATTCAATTTTTTGGATTGTTCTTGATGAGTTACAACAATAATATTGTCCAAATGCATGACACATAATGAGAATTAAAATGTTTTTATGTATGTGCCAGATGTGGCACCACGGTACAGTAAAGTGTTAATTATTGTTCATTTAACTACTAAGAATGTATTTCTTAAAAATGCATAGCCATGCTATGATGCACAAAATCAAGAACTTTAATAAGAACTTGTACAGTTAAAAACAAGTTGGAAATTGCACGTGAAGCGTAGAAAATGAAGTGCGTTTGTATGATAACGAAGTTTTAAAAACATCACTCTCATATATCAATCTCATAAAATTGCAAGTAGTTATTTACAATTATAATGTGCACCAAACAATGTTCTTCCTATATCATTATGTAATGGAATACTTTTGTGTGGCCTTGTAAATCTATAACAAATGTTCTTTGCATCACAGATTATACAAAATGTATACATTAATATGTACTTTATAGATGCATATCAATTTTATTATGTTCGAATGAGTGTAACACCATTAAAATGCATTTGAAACATTTTCTCCCATTGACAGTAATGTAACGGAATACTTTTGATTGTCCCTGTAATTGATCTATGCATCCGATTTTGATGAAATTTGAAATAACTCGAAAAAATATGTAATAATTATGCATTTTAAATTTCAAACGATTAAAATACATTTGAAACTTTTTTACCCATTGACCGTAATGTAATGGGATACTTTTGATTTTTCCTGTAATTGATCTATGCATCCGGTTTTCATAAAATTTGAAATGATTCCACAAAATTATGTAATAATTATATATTTTAAATTTCAAACGACTCGGTTGGGTAGATTTTGTGTTGTTATATGCGAACGGATTGAACGACAACTATAGGTGCTATGTATTTACATAATTTACGAACACACCTAATAAAATAAAATATAAAATCAACATTTCGAGAAGTCTTCAGGAAAATATGACGATGAAATGTGTAAAAGTTCAGAGATTAATGCTTCCTGCATGAGAGATCATGTTTCTAATGAATAGAAATATTGGAAATTTTATATATTATTACATCCTTACAAATATTATCTCATGCCGGAAGCATTAATCTCTGAACTTATAGACATTTCATCATCATATTTTCCTGAAGATTTCTCGGAACGTTGATTTTATATTTTATTTTGTTTTTAATTGTGCATTTTCTTATTATAGTTCTTGTTTTTGTGCACCAATGAACAAGGCTATTTATGTTTAACAAATACATTCTTAGTAGCTATATTTTATGGTGCAATTATTCAGCATATGTTTATTGATTATTTTTTGATTTTTTAACACTTTATAATATCGTCAAGAAGTGTTTATGACTTCTGTTCGTTTTTCCGCAATTTAACATTTTAAAATAGTATGCATTTCTACGAAAATTTAAATAATTTATTGAGGTTCACCATAATATAATCGTTATCGAAAATGATATGAAGTTTAAATCAAGTTATAAAATCCATTGTAAGTTACGAGAATAGAATTATTACATAAGCTATAACTTTCTCAAGAGGATTGGAACCAGAAATCTGCCGAAAATTCCACTCTCTCCCCCCTTAAAAAAAAAGAAAAAAAAAATATATATATATATATATATATATATATATATATATATATATATATAGATATATATATATACATATATATGTATTTATTTAAAATAAAATATAAAACTAAAATATGTCTTAAAGCCCTATTTATTCTTTTCGTTAAAAATTTAAATGTTTTAGAATTAAAAAAAAGTTACATAGACATTAAAATGTTTTATTTACATGTTTAACATATAATTAAGTAGTCACATTACCTTGAAATAGGTCAAACTATTGATTTTTTAAAAAGTATTAACTGAAAGCTTATTTAATTGTGAATATTTGCCACCCAATTCTTTCCTATATGGCAGTTATATCTCGGGATATTGTAAATTTTGTTAAAGGTCCAGTATATTTTTCCATACAAATGAAAACTTGAAATTGATTTTTCACCGTATTTATATTTTTCTAACATGCTTGTTCGATAAATTCTAAGGCTTCTTTTGCTCATTTAAACAAAGATTTTTTTTCTTGTTCTCCATGGAGTATTTAATATTTTTGTGCATGGATGTACATTCAAGTTTATAGTTATTTTTTAAAGCAATTAAAATTCAGAGTCCTCCTTTTCCTTCATTTTTTAATATGCACGAGAGAAAAAAAATATTGAATGTAAAATACCATATGTCTAAAAATCTGTGCACAGTTTTATGTAGTATATTCTAAAGAATGTGGAAAAAAATCGAAGCAAAATATTCATAATTATAAAGTTAGTAAGGATTAAAAAAAGTTGATAAAAATAATTTTAATAAAGTAGATTGTTCTACAACATTTTTTAAAAAATTTCATTTAATTTTTAGTATTATGTTATTGGGCAAACAAATATTGCAGTATTATTCAAAATTGAAGTGATGGTTTCAAATTTACCGTGTCAGCTAAACTAAACGAACAGGGCAGCATAAAAATACAAACAACTTAAGTATAAATATTAAATAAAGATTTTAGTGAATAATTAGCTTTTAAAAAAAGTTTCAAGAGATCGTTTTGCATAGTAAACAACTTAATACAAAGTATACAAAATATTTATTTAGAAGTTAAGGATATCCTTAGTAAGGCATAAAATTTCTGAATTCAGTAAATAGAGACACAGATGTTTATCGAAGATTTTACGTGTTTTTTACTGTGTCCTAATACGCTCTAAGGAATCTCTTTCAGTACCTTCTACAACATTGAATACTCGATTAAATCTCAATTAAAAGGACTCTACGAATGCAATCATTTATTGGGGAATGCGGTGTGATGGAATGTTAGAATACCTATGGAGTAGCTATGCGGCGAGTTAAAAATGAAAAAGAAAAATCCTCACCGTATTCTTCTGCACTAAACGAATATGGATAAGAAAAAAAAATCGGGAATGCGGATTTAGAATGATAGATAGAAATTCGAAATACAAAAGTTAGGTCCGTTTTAAGGCTTATTATTTGTTTCTTTTCTCTTTTGTTTCTAATTGGTAAAAAAAAAAATCTTTCCTTTTAGCATAATAAACAACTTAATCTGAAACATAAAAAATATTTATTTAGAAGTTGAGGATCTTATCAGTAAGGCATCAAATTTATTTTTCCAGCAGATAGAGACATAGATGTTTATCGAAGATGTTACTTGTTTTTTGCTGCTTGTTACTTGTACTCTAGTGAATATCTTTTAATATCTGCTACAACAAGGCATTCTCTATTAAATATCAATTAAAAGGAGACTAAGAATGCAATCATTTATTGAGGAATGCAGTGTGATGGAATGTTCAAATACCTATGGAGTAACTACGCGGTTAAAAATTAAAAAAAAAACTTTTACCGAATTATTTTTAATTAAACGAATAGGAGAGAAAAAATTAAAAAGTTTGGGGTGTAGATTTAGAATGACAGGTGGAAATTCGAAATACACAAATTAGATCCATTTTAAGGCTTATTATTTGCTTCTTTTTTTCTTTTGTTTCTAATTGTTTAAAAAATCTTTCCTTTTAGCATAATAAACAACTTAATCTGAAACATAAAAAAATATTTATTTAGAAGTTGAGGATCTTAACGGTAAGACATCAAATTTCTGTATCCAGTAAACAGAGACATAGATGTTTATCGAAGATGTTTTTTGTTTTTTGCTACTTGTTTCTTGTATTCCAGTGAATATCTTTTAATATTTGCTACAACAAGGCATTCTCGATTAAATATCAATTAAAAGGAGACTAAGAATGCAATCATTTATTGAGGAATGCAGTGTGATGGAATGTTCAAATGCCTATGGAGTAACTACGCGGTTAAAAATTAAAAAAAAACTTTTACCGAATTATTTTTTATTAAACGAATAGGAGAGAAAAAATTAAAAAGTTTGGGGTGTAGATTTAAAATGACAGGTGGAAATTCGAAATACACAAATTAGATCCATTTTAAGGCTTATTATTTGCTTCTTTTTTCTTTTGTTTCTAATTGTTTAAAAAATCTTTCCTTTTAAGCATAATAAACAACTTAATCTGAAACATAAAAAAATATTTATTTAGAAGTTGAGGATCTCAACGGTAAGACATCAAATTTCTGTATCCAGTAAACAGAGACATAGATGTTTATCGAAGATGTTATTTGTTTTTTGCTACTTGTTTCTTGTACTCCAGTGAATATCTTTTAATATCTTCTACAACAAGGCATTCTCGATTAAATCTCAATTAAAAGGAAACTAAGAATGCATCATTTATTGGGGAATGCAGTGTGATGGAACGTTCGAATACCTAAGGAGTAGTTATGCGGGGAGTTAAAAATGAAAAAAGAAAATTCTTACCACATTCTTCCACACTTTAACGAATATGAAGAGAAAAAACTTAAAAATTCGGAAATGTGGATTTAGAATGATAGATAGAAATTCAAAAATACGAAAATTAGGTACGTTTAAAGGCTTATTATTTGTTTATTTTCTCCTTTGTTTTTATTTGTTTAAAAAAAATTTCCTCGTATTATAATAAACAACTTAATCTGAACCATAAAATAATATTTATTTAGAAGTTGAGGATCTCATCAGTAAGGCATCAAATTTATTTTTCCAGTAGATAGAAACATAGACGTTTATCGAAGATGTTATTTCTTCTTTGCCACTTGTTACTTGTACTCTAGTGAACATATTTTAATACGTTCTACAACAAGGCATTGTCGATTAAATCCCAATTAAAAGGAGACTAAGAATGCAATTATTTATTGGGGAATGCGGTGTGGTGGAATGTTCGAATACCTATGGAGTAGTTACGTGGGGAGTTAAAAATGAAAAAAGAAAATCCTTACCGCATTCTTCTCGGCTAAACGAATATATAGAGAAAAAAAATAAAAAAAAATCGGGAATGAGGATTTAGAATGACAGATAGAAATTCGAAATACAACAATTAGGACGCTTTAAGGCTTATTATTTGTTTTTTTCTCCTTTGTTTCTAATTGTTAATGTTTTAAGATGTTTTTCTTAGTCATACTAAAAACTGAAACAAATTTATTTTGCAATCTAATTTTTGTTTGTGTTTTTGTTCTCCTTTAAAAATTCCCAAAGTTGCTGAAAAACTGATAAGGGACCGCCCATAAATGATTTTATACATTGTTTCAACATTTTTGACCCCCCTCTCCCCCTTTATCAGAAAGTGCCACACTTCATCATACCCCTCCCTCCCCCTCTTCCCACAGATCTCGGTACATTACATTAACATATACTTACAGTTTAGCGACAAAACACTACGTTATAGATCATATTTCAAATTTTAATTTTAAACATTAGCTGTATGTTTTAATTACATTTGTGAGTTGTGAGTATAACAATAAAATGATTCGGATGTTTATTTAGTATTATATAAGATTAAGATTTAAAACAAAAAACATACAGTAACTAATAAAATATTAATATAGAAAAGAAATTGAAAACCGTAGTATTTTGGAAATTGAAATGGAATTTAATATATTTGTTTTTAAACTTTATCTTTAATTTATTAATACAAATTTCATAATTTAATCTGCGGACTTTTAATACTTTTATTTTAATCAAAATGCTTGATGTCACACTTTTTCTTACCCCCTACCATCCCCTTGTCACAAACTGTCGCAATTTCACGAACCCCCTCCTTCCCATCCAATTGTGATATTATGTATGGATGGCCACTAAAGGCCGCCTTGTTTACATTGTCTTAACAAAATAAAGTAAGCACTACAATTCCGTTTAGGATAATATTTTCTTAAAATTTATTTCACCAAATATACAGCACGTTTAGAAAGTAATTATACTATACAGTGTTTATGGTTTTGGTTCTTTTTTCAGACTGTCCGCTCTTTAACTTCCGTAAATATGAACGGAATACAAGTATCAAATATCCTTGAATCCTTTGTCGAAGTATTAAATATAAAGCATATTTAGAAGGTAACTAACTACACAGTGTTTATGCTTTTGATTTTTTTTTCTTTCAGACAGCCCACTCTTTAACTTTCGTAAATATGCAAGGAATGCAACGAAATTGATATACGTGTTTCTGGTTAACTATAACGCGCTTTCTTGAGAATGAATGGACAATTAAACCATAATCAGTTATAAAATCAATTCAAAGTGACGATTTTAGAATTTGTATGCTAAGGCGTTTGCGGCAGATGGTGAATTAAAAAAATTAATAAGTTTACTTAAAAGTATATTTTTAAAACGTGTGAAGAAAAACAAAAGTTTTTTAAAGCAATATATTTCACTTTATTAAAATAATAATCTTTCAGGTTTTAAAATAGCGATAAAAATACACGAAAACATACCATTTTCATGCTTAGGATACAACAGACTAGACTAAAGACCATCTAGACACTTTTAATACAAA
This sequence comes from Maratus speculifer, assembly GCA_964019185.1. NCBI lineage: Eukaryota > Metazoa > Arthropoda > Arachnida > Araneae > Salticidae > Maratus > Maratus speculifer. Next base: position 187,524,699 of record OZ025290.1, read on the forward strand.
TAATGAATAGCATTTGCAATACATAAACTATTCCCTTTTAAGATGCGCTCGTAATTATGCAAATATGTAGCACCTATAGTCGTCGTTCAGTCTGTCCGCACATAACAGAAGAAAACCTAACCAATCGAATAATTTGAAATTAAAAATATATAATTGTTGCATAATTTTGTCATTTTATAAAAATCGGATGCATAGTTTAATTAATAGGAGTGTGGTATTTTACACTTCTAGTTTTCAGGTAAAACTGCAGATGGCGCCCCTGGACTAATTCCATGGAATAATTAAAGAGACAGAAATGTCTGAGTTCCAGAGTTGTTGTTCTATGTTGTTAATGTTTGTATGTCGTGTGTATTAATAGTTCGTCTAATTAAATATGTTTCGTGTTTAAAAATTGCCCACCTCAAGTTATTTTAGTTATGCGTTATTATTTAATCTAATATATCTATACACAAAAGAAATGGCGACGAGTAAAAATGTGAAAAATGTTTCACCCATAGGCGTAACTTGGGCTCTAAGATTAGGGGGGGGGGGGGTCCCAAAGTACTTTTCCAGCAAATTATACCCTCCCCCCCTTTTCCAGTCATTGAACGCACACAAATACACTTAAGAGCCCTTATTTTGAAAATCAGACAAAGTGTGATAGTTGTATTTTTTGATTTGCTTGATTTTTTTTATATGTTGAAGTAGATCATATTTGATGAATAATCTGTATTTTGAAGCCCTGAAAGAATTTCCACTTTTCTATAGAAAATGTCAAAGTTCAAGGTTGTGAATGCTATTTTTTGTGAAAAGTGAAATGCTGGTATATTTAGAGCACTATATCTCTCGCAAGAAACAACATCTCAAAATCCTTTCGGCATAAACTGTTAGTATAACGATACCTACTTATTAAAATTTATTTGTTTCCATGGGGCATTGTTACTTTACATTGTTATGTTGCCACAAAGTACAGTCAAAATGACGTTTTTGTCCATTTTCCGCACTTAATATCTCATTTAAGCAATAGTACCCCAAACTTTTTCTTATAGAATATGAAAGTGTACTACTAGGACAAGGAAAATAATATAGTACTGTACCGAGATATTGTTGCTGTTAGCAGATGTAACCTGTTAAATACTCAAAATTTTCAAAATCTGCAATATTTAAAGTAATGTTATTTGAAATAAGCGCCACAGTTAAATAAAACAAAATAGGTCACGCAGTAGATGAATATATGTACTAAAACATGGGAAAGAAAAAGAAATGGGGCCTCGTGATATTTTTATTTAAAAAAATTACAAAATTTTCAAATAAACAATGTCGATGATGTCATTTCTTCCCTATCAGAAAATGAAAAATCCCATTTCTCGTTCCCCTTTCTGCGTTTTCCCCTATGAGAAAATGAAAAATCCCTTTTTTGTTGTCCTTTCCGAAAGAGAAATAGGATGTTTCATTTTCTCTTAGGGGAAAAAATGTGATAATGGACATTGCTTTTCTTCTAACTTTTGTCATTTTTTAAAATAAAAATATCACGAGGCCCCATTTCTTTTACTTTTCCATGTTATTATACATATATTCACCTACTGTGTGACATATTTAGTTTTATTTAACTGTGGCGCTTATTTGAAATAACATTACTTTAAATGACGCAGAATCTGTAAATTTTGAGTATTTAACAGGTTATATCTTCTAACAGCAACAGTATCTCGGTACAGTACTATATTGTTTTGCTTGTCCTAGTAGTACACTTTCTTATTCTATAAGAGAAAATTTGGGGGTACTATTGCTTAAATAAGATATTAAGTGCGGAAAATGGACAAAAACGTCATTTTGACTGTATTTTGTTGCAACATAACAATGTAAAGTAACAATGCTCCATGGAAAAAAAATTAATTTTAATAAGTACACTGTTAAAAATATTGTTCTGGTTTGAACCAAAAAAGTTTGTTTTTTGGTGCTCAGTAGCTGCCACCATAAGACCAAAGTACCACCTCGTACCAACATTTGGAGCTTCCTACTTCAAGCTCTTTCCAAGTATTGGAACTATGCTTCAATGGGAGCTCCAAAGTTTGGTTCAAGATTTCACCATCTTACGGTGGTAGATATTGAGCACCAAAAAACAAACTTTTTTGGTTCAAACCAGAACAAGATTTTTAACAGTGTAGGTATGGTTATACTAACAGTTTATGCCGAAAGGATTTTGGGATTGTTGTTGCTTGCGAGAGATATAGTGCTCTAAATATATCAGCATTTCACTTTTCACGAAAAATGGCATTCACAACCTTGAACTTTGATATTTTCTATAGAAAGGAAGAAATTTTTTCAGGGCTTCAAAATTACAGATTATTTGTCAAACATGATCTATTTCAATATATAAAAAAATCAAGCAAATCAAAAAGTACAACTATCAAAACATGATTTTTTATTTTTTTGTCTGAATTTCAAAATAATGGCTTTTAAATGCTTAGAATTTTCAAACTTGAAAAAAAAAGAATTAAATGTTATCTGAAATTACGTACTTTATGTCTTTAAGAAGATATTTTAAAATATCGAATGCACAACTGTTATATCTCTTATGTTTGATGCACTATTCAACTGAAACATGGTCTTGTAGAGATCTGCACGGGTTGGAAATTCTGGGCCCTGGCCGGTCCGAACGACCCCAAATTATTGGCCCGGCCCAGTATTAAAATTAAAAGTTCACAATTGCTACAAAAAATTCGGATTGTACTTATACAATTAAGATTTTTTAAAAAGTGTACATACATACATATTTAGCATAGATATTTATAGAATAAATTGACAGTATATTTTTAAATTACTATGTGCAACACAGACAATACGCTATAGCAACAATAACAGTTACTTAAATTCTTAGTTGTTTTAACATTTAAATAAGAATTGATTAAAAAAATGTAGTGTAAAGTAAAAGAACAAAATAAAAGTTAAAAGCATCATAATTTTTGAAGCTATATAATAAAAAGTAAATTTATGAAAATATTTCACAGATTTGTGAAAATATTACATTTATTAAGATTATTCTCAAATTCAAAAGAGCTGCTTTCTGACACATTTCTGAATTGATTTCTTTTCAAAAACGCATAACACTGGGAAACGTTTTTATTCAGAAATTATGTAATCGAATGGCGTTAACTATTCTTCGATAAAAACAATGCATTTTTGACATAATGCTGTTAAAGACAACGTTTTGAATCGAATTTCCAGAATTGACAAAAACCTGACTCAATAACAAGAATCTCTTTTATGCCGACAAGTAATTTATTTACCAAAAATGGAAAACATTAATTTTATTCCAAATTCCTTCAATAGTCAAGCTCCTCAATTTTAAAATTTCACAGTAAGAAATTAGTTAAAAAATATATAAAAGCTTCGCGTTGTGGAGCACACTGTAAAAAAAGGGTCGATCTACTAAAAAAATTTTAGTTTCTCTCAGTGATCTTTGCAATTACTAAAAAATCTTTTGTAATGTTACACAGTTACAAGAAAATCTGTAAGAATTACTAGAAAAAAGCTAGCAACGAATAGAGTTAATAGTTTTATATTTTTAATAGCTCAAACTCACTTGGGGTGGCCGTGATATCCTAGTGGTCATAGTACGGAACTCCAGGCTGAAAAGTCCCGGGTTCGATGCTCGACACCACCAAAGACGCTCCGAGCGTATGCAGTGTAAGTACTAGTTAAATAAAGGGGTTATGCAAAAATGATCTGTGCTCTTTTCCTCCCTTTCAGAAGCATATCAAAATTGAGCAGGTGGCAATGTTTGATGCTACCATCTATTGAGGCTTTGACGAAAATCTTCCGCTGCAGAGGACTGTCTTCTTTCCCACATTTTTTTTACAAAATAAATGTTTGTTTCACTTGCTAAAATTGCTTTTGGAATTAGTTACTAAAAATCTGTCCGTAATGGTTACTAAAAATAACTTTGGAGCTGTTCGTAAAATTTGCTTGGTGGCTCATACTAAAAAGTTTTAAGTTGGTTATACAAAAAATTCTCTTGTTCAGTTTACAAAAGAAATGTTTTTTTCACTTTCAAAAAAAAAAGTTTGGAATGGTTACTAAAAAAACTCTGTGGAATGCAAATTTACTAAAAAATTTTTAGTAACCTCATGAATTTTTTTTTACAGTGCAGTGAATTTGAGAACCACCTTAAAGTATATTTCCAATAAGGTACATTTTCTAAAAATTACATTAACCGAAGCTCATTATCGCTCGCAAAGTTTTTACAAAACATGTTGCTTTTCCTATACTTCGTAACAATAATTAAGTTCAGCTCTGGCTCGGCACGGCTGTGTAGAGAAAACAAGCAAGCCTGATATCAGCATGGCGCGAGTCTGCTGAAAATAAATAAATAAATAAAAATATAATAAAATAAACTGTCTCAGATACTAAGTCCTATGCCTGTCTCTACAGTGGACATGGTATTTCTGTATTGATGATGTCAAACTACCATCGGCTCGCCGCACACATTTATACTTATTCTCGCAAAAGTCATATTCATTGAAAGTAGCTGATATATTTATTGGCCTTGCGCAAAATTTTATATTGGGTCGGCAGGCCCATTTTTTTTCTCTGCTCAGCCGGCTTGGTTTGCCCGTTCGATTTTTCTATCAGCCCGACCCGATTCGTTGGAAAATGTACCCTACCTCGGCCAGCTTCATATGAGCGACGGGAAAAGCCCGAACACGTGTACTTGGGCAATAGAGTATAAACAAATTATTTTTTTTAAACTAAAAAAAAACCGTTGTGGAAAATAACTGTGGATTATTTTTTGAAACAGACTGACAAAAACAAGGTCTCAACCCCGTGGTAAAAAATTTTCTCACTTTTTCACGGTTTCCCTTATTTTTCTCAAAATTCAGTTTATATATTGTTAAAAAACTCTCCACAATAAACGACTTTAATCCAGATAAATGCTAAAAAATGTATGAGCTGTATAAATTTCCAATTTTGTTAATATTTCTCTATATATTTATTTAATGTCATTTAATTTGCATAAATTTTAGGTAAAAATTTTAGGTTTGATGAATAATTAATTCAAAATTTTTCTCATTTACTATGATAATGGATATTCTGATAGAAAGTAGAGCATCAAAAATTCATTGACTTTTCTCTGAACTTTTGCCTAAACCTCAGAATTTCCCTCTTTCGTAGGACTCTGGAAAGTATTATTTTTTCGTGACAAACTGAAAAAAGTCACAATTTTTTCAATGTATAATCAACGAAATTAGCAAGGATAATTTTGAGTTTAAAATAAAAAATATATAAAAAACTGAAATTCACAGCACATTTTTAAAAATTAAGTACATACAAGTTATTTCACGCAAAATTCAAAGGTTACAGCTGAGCGGGGAGGGAGAAAATTATTTTCCCGATGATAACTATACGTTTTTTTTCTGAGACTTTTTGACAAAATTAGTTTTTTTCCGCGATCCTTTTGCAGAATTTATGTTTTTTGACAATTCTGGAGCAAAGCTCACGTTTTTACCTCGATCTTTTGACAGAAATTTGTGCTTTTCGCGACCTTTTGTCAGAAATTTGCATTTTCAGATTGTCCTTTTACAAAATTTAAGTTTTTTCCGCGATTCTTTGTCAGAATACGCGTTTTTCTCTGCGATCCTTTGAAGAAATTAGCGTTAATTTGCAATATTAAAATAAAAATTGCGTTTTTTTCGCGATTCTTTGTCAAAATGAGCGTTTTTATCGCGATTCTTTGACAAAATTCGTGTTTTTCTGCGATCCTTTGACAAAATTTGTGTTTTTTCTCATTTTTTTTTTACAGTATTTGCGTTTTATTGGCAATACTTTGCAAAAAAACTTTTTTTTTTCATATTCTATAAAAATTGCATTATTTATGTGATATTTTGATAAAATTCGCGTTTTTCCACGATCTTTTGACAAAATTTGCGTTTTTCAAGACTCTTTGTCAAAATCCGCGTTTTTTCTGCGATAGTTTGACAAAACTCAAATTGTTTCTCGATATTCAGCCAAAATTTGCGGCTTTTTCGCTATCTTTTGACAATATTTGCTTTATTAATGCGTTTTTTTGACGGAATTCACCTTTTTTCGCAACCTTTTGACGAATTTTTTTTGAACAAAGGTTGTGTTTTCCCCGCGATCCTTCGACGAAATTAGCGATCCTTTAGCAGATTTTCGTGGTTTTTTTTACGATTCTTGGGCGAAATTTATGTTTTCGCTGTGATCCTTTGGCAGAAATTTGCAATTTTTCATGATCTTTTCACGAAATTTGTGTTTTTTCGCAATGCTTTGACGAAATTTGCGTTATTTCTGCTATTTTTTGATGAAATGTGCCTTTTGCCGCAATCTTTTCACGAAATTCTCCTCTTTTTTCCCAGTTTTTTGAAAAAAAAAATAGCGTTTTTTTTTCGATTCTTTGACGAGCTTCTCGTTTTTCCACGATTCTTTGATGTAAACCATTTTTTCTGATCTTTTGGTGAAATTTTTCTATTTTTTGACAAAATTCGCATTTTTTCAGCTATCCTTTGGCGAAATTATCGTTTTTTTTTTGCAAACGTTAGCAAAATTGATATTTTTTGGCAACCATTTGTCGAAATTCGCGATGTTTACCGTGAAGCTTTTTTAAGTCCGAGTTTTTGGTCTGATGACCAATTTTTTTTTTTTTAATTTTCATCACCGAATGCATAAAAATTTTGAACAAATCGCATGGAAATTCGTCAAATTTTTCGTATTCGATTGATGAAGCTCGCTATATAAAACTTAAAGAAATCTTACTTTTTAGACAATTTCGGCACTTTTCATTCTTTGAAAATGAATACTTTTTATTACAGCACTTTTCCTTTTTCCCTAAGCGTACGAACCATGAAATCGGTTTCTGGGCGTTTACAAGCGCTGGAGAAAAAAATGAGTTTTTTATGAGAATTTTTTCTGATTCTTAATTAATAACTCAACTATTTATCAAAATTTTAAAATTTTGAGACTCAGGTAAATTAGATCTTGAAGTTAGTTGATGGGAGGTGTTGGGTTCGAACCTTATTGCGCCCATCGGCCTAACCGTTCGGAGGTTTCTTGGTTTTTTGCTAACCTTCGCCTAACTGCGAATTAGATTCCCTTAGAAAGACTTCCACGGAGGGCAATTTCCCCTAAGGCCCATGTCCCTCGTGCAGATAATAGTCCGCCATAAATAACACCTTAGATACATCAAGAGAGGCCTTGGACTATCTACATTTAAATTTTATGAATAGTACATGCAATAAATTTTTCTAACCATTCCACACACACAGAGTGAAACTTTATTTTATTAGCATAGATATGTTTTTACGTTTAAGAATTTTAAAATGACCCAAATCCAAACGAACATTGAAATAGTGGATATGATGGCATTTTTTTTTTATTTCCTTTTGAAGTAACAACCCCATGGTTACTTAATTCCAATTTTTCCGTTCACCACATAAAAAAACTTATTAAATTGGATTTGTTTTATAAACAGAACATGCTCTTTATATTTCTGTGTCTAGTTTCAAATGACTACCCGCAGTGACACTCATTGTAATTCTATGGTCACCGTGAATCACTAGTGTGTGACCGATACCTTGAAATAGAGGACGTTATAGTCAGGTATTCTCATATAAATATGAGTTAGAAAATGACAATAATGAAAGCCTCGAGAAAAAGTTAAAAGATCCACCCCACGCATGTTTACAAACAATTCTAAAATGTAAAAGGGCTCATAGGTTCAGAATATCTGGAGGGGGAAAGATGACTAGAGGAAATATTTTTTTATTGAACATAGATTGAGGCGCTAAAATTTTTTGCAAAGATACATATCGTAAATTACTGGTATGAATGTAAAGATGTTACTGCTGGGTAGTTGGAATTATCTAGTATTTATTCTAGTTTGCACTCAAAATGAAGCACATAAATGGTTAAATAAAAAAGAAGAGAAAATTGAAATATAAAATTGGCTCTTAATCATAGAATAATATAAAATAATGGAGGGGAAAAAGGTAAGTCTTGCCCCTGCTCGTTGAAATCTAGGGGGCATACTCCCCCCCCCCTCGAACCCGCCAAATTACGCCGATGGTTTCACCAGAAAAAGTTCAAAGAATAAGTTCGAGACGAATGCAAATGGCTCACTTCTATTTTCATTTCTGCTAGTTTTGAGATGTAAAGGCGGCCTTCCACAGCATCGTCAGCTGCTAAAAAAGGTGGTGGTAAGTGCAAATATTGAGTTTTACCTTACTTTTTATCTCTTTTATTACATTAAAGTAAAATGTTTACTTTTAAAGAATTCGACGATAAGGCCGAATCATTCCCAGCATATGTCAAACGACTAGAACAGAATTTTGTTTTGCATGAAATAAAAGATGAAAAAAAAGTTGCGGCCCTTTTATCCTGCATGGGTCCTAAACTTTACAATTTGCGATTAAAGATTGCGAATCTTTAAAGTATTCTGAGATTGTTGATATTTTGCTTAAACATTTAAACACCGCCCCCAACAAATTTATCGAACGTATTAAATTTCCAAAATGTTATCAAAATGAGTCGGAGTCGGTTTAAGATTTTGCTGCTAGATTAAAAAAATGTACAACTTTTTGTTGTTTTACTGATGATACATTAAATGAAAATTTATTGGAACAATTTTTGCGCGGTTTGAAAAGCGAAAGTATTAAAAATAAATTGATTACTCAAGTAGATGAGTTAACGTTTGAGAAGGCAGTTGAAAAAGCTTTATCGTTATGCAATGTAGATATTGAAATTTCTGAAATTAAAAATAAAAATTTCGATATAAATAAAATTTCGAGTTCAAAGAACGCACAGCCAAAGAAATTGTCAAACGATTTTCAGAAACAGAATGTCAACAATCATGCAAATAATACAAATTCTGAGGGAAATAAAAATAAAATGAGATGTTATGGATGTGGAAATACTTCTCATCAGCCAATTCATGTAGATTTAGTAATATTAATTGTAAAGTTTGTCAGAAAAAAGGCCATTCTGGAAAAGTATGTAGAAGTAAAACTTTCCAAAAACACGTAAATTCTTTAGATACAGTAAATGTATTTATTAACTGTAAAAATACAGGTGCAAATCTTATTAAATTATCTGTCTTAATTGAAAATAAAGCAAGAGCTGATATGGAATTGGATACAGGTTCGGGAATTTCTGCTGTTCCTTTAAAAAGATTTCGCAGAATTTTTCCTGATTATAAAATTTTCCCTCAGATGTTCAGTTAAAAACTGCAACTGGTGAGATTTTTAAACCTGTAGGTTATGTTGAAGTAAATGTTACTTATGAAAATAAAACAGAAAAGGTAAAATTGTATTTAATAAAAGAGGACAGTTTTCTATTATTATTTGGTAGAGATTGGGCATCTGCATTCGATATTTTTCCACGTTATTTAAGATCAGCCTATGTTAATGAGACTGTAAATTATTCTGATAAATTAAAAGAATTGCTAAATGATTTTTCAGATTTATTTTCTGATAAAGTAGGGGAAATTAAAGGGTTAAAGGCAGAGCTTTATCTTGAAAAGGATGCTACACCCATATCTCGTAAAGCTAGGACTGTCACTTATGCACCATGTGCTGCAGTCAATGAGGAATTACAAAGATTACAGGAAGCTGGTATAATTAAACCAATTACAAATAGCTAGTGGGCAACCCCTATAGTTCCAGTGGTAAAGTCTAATGGAAAAATACGTTTATGCGGAGACTTTAAAGTTACATTAAATTTCTGAAAGTGGGAAAATATCTCTTGCCTAAAATAGAAGATATGTTAGCTACTTTAAGTGGTGGTGTTCATTTTACAAAAATTGATTTGAATCAAGCATATCTTCAATTACCAGTAGATGAGGAATCCCAAGAATTATTAACCATTAATGCACCTAAAGGATTATTTCAGTTCCTTAAATTACCAATGGGTCTTGGTAGTTCTCCTGCTGTATGGAAAAAAAAATCGAGCAAATTTTAAGTGGAATTGAGGGAATTACAATTTTTATAGATGATGTTGGAATAACTGGGGAAACAGATGAAATTCATTTACAAAGGTTAAAGCAAGTGTTAGAAAGATTAAGAAATTATAATATTCGGATAAATAAGGAAAAATCATTCTTCATGGCAGATGAAATTACCTATTGTGGGCATAAAGCAGATAAACATGGTATTCATAAAACACCAAATAAAACAGAAGCAATTATAAATGCCCCTAGGCCAGTAAATGTATCCCAGGTAAAAGCATTTCTTGGTCTTGTAACTTATTATGCTAAATTTGTGCCAAATTCATCGACAATTGCACATCCTTTGAATAATTTGCTTAAAAAGAATGTGAAGTTTAATTGGTCTTATAAATGTGAATAAGCGTTTAACCCTTTCCGGCACGAGCAAAACCTGCACTAAAATGAGAAATTATCGGCTGGCACCAGAATTCACAAACGAATTTTTTAAATATTTTGAATTCCTTAATTTAAGCTTTTATTTCAAAAGCAAAATTCTAGTAAAATATTACTGGTGCCATTTGCAAGTTTGGAATTAAAATTAGGTATCCCAGACCGGGCACAGTGTGCCGGAAAGGGTTAAAAGAAAAAAAGAGAAATTACTTCTGACAGAGTACTTACTCACTTCAATCCGAAATTACCTTTTAATCTAAACTACTGATGCTCCTCCGTATGGAATCTCTGCAGTTCTTTCGCATGTGATGCCAAATAATACTGAAAAACCTATTGGATTTGTATCCAGAACATTAAATAATGCCGAAAAACGGTGTAGTCAAGTGGCTAAGGAGGCATTAGCAGTTACATTTGGTGTAAAGCAATTTTTTCAATATTTGTACGGTAACAGATTAACCTTGTTTACTAATAGTAAACCATTAGTTTCAATTTTTTCACCTTCTAAAAGTATTCCTGTTTTATCAGCAGATAGAATGCAAAGATTATTTTATATTAAAAAAAAATTGAGAATGGGAAATTTATATATTAATTTCGTACAAAATTTCTATGGAATTTTATTGACACCAATGTATGGTTATTTGTTTGGTTATATCTAGTGTATTATCATAGTTTTAATCATTTACATTATTAATTTGCACTTCACTTTTATTAAATGTTAGTGCTATATCACTACTCAATGTATATGGTACATTTATTAATAAGCTATTTTTTAATATTTTATCATCCTAAATTAAGGTATTGAGTTTAGCCCAGCATAGTCAAAATAAATGTTATTGATTTAAATAATAATAGAGTAAACTATGTCAGTATGGTTTAATTTTTTCTGTAATTACATTATTCTACTTTTAATTAATTTATAAATCTAATATTATGATGTGTACGATTACTAATCCGGCAGACATGTATCATTAGATTCATATATTACTACTCTTCCATAAAAAAGGGCATTTTTCTTGCGCTCGAAGATTTAGGGTTCTGCGCGATGGGCTCTTGGACTATATTCAAACTTTTCGACACGCCACATACTTCCATATATTTACAAACGTTCCAGTATGACATCCGTTATTAGAAAACTACTGAACACGGAAATGTCGATGCACTTTCACGTCTTTCATTACGTAGTGAAGATTTACCCCACGAATATAATTCAAATGAGGTACTTGATGAATCTGAAATCATTCAAGTAAACCAGCTTTCTGTTTTACCTTTAAATTCCAAAAAAGTATTTATTTAGATATTAATGATCTCATCAGTATGCCGTTGAATTTGTATATCTAATAAAAAAAAGACATCCATGTGTATCGGAGATATTACGTGTTGTTTACTTTGTCTAATTACGCCGGTCGTCATGCACTTCTTTAATACCTTTAGAACAAGGCATTCTCAATTTATTGTCTTAAAAAAGACTAATGCTTCAGTTATTAACAGAAGTATGTGGCGTGTCGAAAAGTTTGAATATAGTCCAAGAGCCCATCGCACAGAACCCTAAATCTTCGAGCGCAAGAAAAATGCCTTTATTTTATGGAAGAGTAGTAATATAGGAATCTAATGATACATGTCTGCCGAATTAGTAATCGTACACATCATAATATTAGATTTATAAATTAATTAAAAGTAGAATAATGTAATTACAGAAAAAATTAAACCTTACTGACATAGTTTACCCTATTATTATTTAAATCAACAACATTTATTTTGACTATGCTGGGCTAAACTCAATACCTTAATTTAGGATGATAAAATATTAAAAAATAGCTTATTAATAAATGTACCATATACATTGAGTAGTGATATAGCACTAACATTTATTAAAAGTGAAGTGCAAATTAATAAAGTAAATGATTAAAACTATGATAATACAATAGATATAACCAAACAAATAACCATACATTCGTGTCAATAAAATTCCATAGAAATTTTGTACGAAATTAATATATAAATTTCCCACTCTCAGTTTTTTTTAAAATATAAATTAACCTTTGCGTATTATCCAGACAACAGCGCCCTCCTCCGTACTCTAACATCTATCTACCCAACCAACCTATTATATACATTTTTTATATATTCTTTACATTTTTAATTTTGTATTATTATTTTTATGTTTTAATATTTTTTTTTTACTTTTTTTTACGCAAAGTGTTAATTAATTATTAGATCATGTAATAACTAATTGTAAATTAAAGACTATATGAATTGTTTAGGAAAACCATTATTTATAGCATCATAAACAAGCTTTTTAATATTAGTATTAATTAAATGAGAAGAACATAAACATTTTATTCTACATAAATGATTAAGGATTATATTAAGATACAGAGTATTATGAAGACAGGATTTAAAATTAGTAAATGTATTAACTTTAAAATTAAATTCTTTCCTTTTGTCATAAATATCAGTTATTAATTTGTTTTCTTTTAGTATAATTTTAAGATCTAAAAAGTTAATGATATTATTAGAAAGCAGATTTTTTGTAATTTCTAGATTGGATGGATAATCAACAGGGAATTGAGATATATTGGTATTACAAGTATCAATTAAAATTATATCATCCATATAACGATATAAATGTATTTTATTATTAAAATATTTACGTTCATAATGATATAAGTCTGATAATATACTAGATGTACTGCCACCATGTGGTATACCAACGTTTTGAATATAGATAATGTTATCTTGCATGACAAAATTATTATAGATAATGAAATTAGTTAAAGTAAGAAAATAATCAGTATCAATTTATTCCAAATCATCAATTTATTCGTTGAAAGATCCAAATCATGTTGATATTTTCTTAAAAGTTTATTTATGATATTATGTAAATGTAATAAATCGATATTATTAAAAAGATCTTTGAAGTCATAGGTAGTTATACTTTTTATACTTTTAAGGTCTTTCATAATATTGACCAATTCATAACTATGCTTTATACAATGTGTATTGTTACTGGTTTTAGTAATTTTATATATTTGATTAGGACTTGTTAATAGAAGTTTGTTAGCAGCATTATTATAAGTATTGCAACCAATTATAACTGTTCTAAATTTAACAAGATTCTTATGAAATTTGGGTATAAGGACTCGATAAGGATATTTAAAGTCAGTAGAATTAATGTTTAATAATTTATAAAAGCCTTTAATTTTACGATCGTTTACATTACGATGTTATCATTAGTTTTTTGGAATGTGTTATCAGAAGATATACTAGATTTAAGCAGTTGATGATAATAGGATTTACATATAATTGCATAATTATTTGGAGATTTGTCAATATAAGGTATTACAAAGTTTTCTTGCAATTTAGTGATTTGATTGAAAAGATGCTTAATATTTACATAATCTAGATGCAAAATATATTTATTTAAAGACTTAGTTAATTTATCAATGACTAAAATTTTCCATTGATTGAAATATTCAACAGGTTTGTTATAACATATTGCAATTATATATATATATATATCTATATCATAAGTGAATTGTTTTATTATAGAATTAATGATTAATTCGGATGGAATTCTATACTTAGTACCATAACCCATTAATTTTCTTAGTGTTAAATCATCCACAATATTAAGATTAGTGATAATATGTCCATGATCATTATTAATGTATTTTTGAAGAGATTGGTCATTGAATTTGCATGGTAAAGTACTAGCATCACAAGTATATTTAGAGAACGAATTATAGTTAAAAATCCTTCTTCCTATAGTTATGGGATACTGAGATACTTAAAAGCTTTTGATAATTGAATATTATTTATAGGAAAATTACAGTTTTTATCATTTATTATAGAATTAATATTGATTTTATTAAATATTTGATCAGAAAAAGTGATTACCATTTGAGTATTAGTTTGTTGAGTTTTAGGGTGTTTTAGTAAATTTATATTGTAAAGATTAACTCTAGTCATAGTAAGATCATAAAATACTAGTGAAAAATGCTCCAAGGAGCAGTGCAAAAGCAGAATATGATTTTAATTGAGCATTAAAAAGTAATGGACAAATGCTTCTGTTAATTACTGAACATGAGGAAGGATAAGGGATCCCTTCTTGGCTACAACTCACTTCAATGCCAACTTTGAAAAAATCATATTTGCGCCTTTTCCATATAAAAGAAATTTGCGGTTCTTTAGTAGAATTTTCCACCGTGCTTTAGATGTTAACCAGGGGTGTAGTCATAAAAATAACATAAGATATATGCTCTAAGCAGAGGGATATTCTAGAATGTGTATACTATAAGCTTTCTTGAAAAACAGAGGGTATATGGTGTTCTATTAAAAAGTCCAGAAGGTGTGCGGCGTATAGCCTGTACTACATCTCTGATGTTAACTGCACTGTTCACTCTGCACTATACTACAAATCAATTTTCTGTGCAATTATACACTTAGGGTATGCTTGGTGGCAGTGCATGAATGTGATACCTGCAGGAACTAGGTATCTGGCATTATGTCGCCTTCCTTTACATTTATGTCTAATTAATCTGCATCTTTAATGGTTACGTCTTTACACTATACATTTTTATAGTAACTGCGACTGATTTGTTTTCACGAAAAAAGCGCAAATATGATTTTTTCAAAGTTGGCATTGAAGTGAGTTGTAGCCAAGAAGGGATCCCTTATCCTTCCTCATGCTCAGTAATTAACAGAAGCACTTGTCCATTACTTTTTAATGCTCAATTAAAATCATATTCTGCTTTTGCACTGCTCCTTGGAGCATTTTTCACTAGTCCTTCTATTTTTCCATATTCCATAGGGATACTGCACAACTTGTTTTGTATTTTATACCGGGTGTTCCAAAAATAACCGGTAGATTTTAAAATTCAATAACATAAAAACGGTGACAGCTATTAAAAAAATTTTTGCAGGAGGGTTATGTATAATGCCATAAGTTTTATCTCCGTGATTTTTGATTTTAGTTCGGAAACCAAACAATAGATGGCGCTGACGGCGATTGGCGCTCAGTCGAAGCCGAAACTGAGCTCACTCAGCATTGATACAAAGGAAGGAGATTAAGGATATGGAGTGCGTCTCATTCGATTTGATTTCAATGAAATGCATTTTTGCCATGGATGTAACAGATTCTTCGATAGTGGAATGCAGCGTTCAGAAATGGGTATAAATTTCGCAAACAGTATTTGAGTTTGCAGGATATTTTACATTTATAAAGTTTTATTTGCTCGGATAAAATTACTTTCTTATGGCATGATTTAAAGAATATTTTATGCATCGTATTTTAAAACTACACTGTTAAAAATTTGAAACCTTTGCTGCATCATCATACCTCCGCTTTTATAGAAAAAGATTACTTCACTGTATTATGAAGCATCCTCATTGGTCAAAATTGAGATATTCTATAATAGCAATGCAGTGACGATGCAGCAAATGTTTCAAATTTTAACAATGTTGGTGAAGATATTTTGCTACAATCTTGCTTTTACACCGTAAAAAAATTGACCTATTTGCTGCAGCGTCACTCCACCACCTTTATAGAAAACGGTTACAATATTGTATTATGGAGCATTATCATTGGTCATAAAAGACATATTCTATAAAAGCTGTGGAGTGACATTCTAGCAAATGGGTCAACGTTTTTGCAGTGTTTCTACACTGGTCAAAATCTGCTGCATTTTGTTGCAACGCACTCCACGCTTGTATATAATATCTCTATTCCAACCAATGAGAAAGCTCAATTTCACGGCGAAGTAACCGTTTGTTTTCTATACAAGCAGAGGAGTGCGTTGTAACAAAATGCGGCAGATTTTTATCAGTGCATGGGGAGGCATTTTTGTAATAACTCTATCGCATTTTGACATTTTTTAATAATATTTTTTTGTATTGCATAGCTGAGGTCCCTCTCAAGATCTCTCCTTTATTATATTTCTTGATTATTTTCAATTATTTTGGCAATTTTCAACAACAGATGACGCTGCAGGTGTGATGAAAGCTATTGAAGAAAACTCAGTCTCTGAGTTCGCTATTCTGTAAGTTGTCATTCTGCTGCAAGCGTATGCAGTTCACAGACTGCAAGTTTGCAGGTAAAAATGGTTTATTCTTTAGAACAGAGGATTTTTTTTGGTGTTGGAATTCCACCGCCTAGAACACAGTGTTGCTGCTACAAGACGAAGTTTTCAACGGAAGTTTAATGTAACCAAAGGACCGAAAAGCGATACAATAAAGAATTTGTTTGAAAAATTTCAACGGACTGGAGACGTGAAGGACGAACGTGCTGGAAATGCAGGGCGACCGCGTACGGCAACAACAGAGAGTAATGCTCAGCTTGTGCAGAAGGTGATCGAACAGCGGCCTCAGGTTTCCATTCGCCGTGTTGCAGCTGCGGTCCAAATAAAGCCAACGTCCACGTACCGTCTCATGCGCCAGAGTTTACACCTCTATCCATACAAAATTCAAACTCGGAAACCCCTCAGCGCTTCTTCTATTGATGCACGAGTAACATTTGCTAATGATATGGTGCAAAGGATTGATGTCGGCGATATCCAAGTGGACAGCGTTTGGTTTAGTGACGAAGCTTATTTTTACCTGGACGGTTTCGTAAATAAACAGAACTGGCGCATATGGGGAACTGAAAACCCCCATGTTGCAGTCCCATCATCCCTCCATCCTCCAAATGTGTTGGTTTGGGCCGCCATTTCTTCCAAGGGGCTCATTGGTCCATTTTTCAGATCCGAAACGATTACTGCACCACGCTATCTGGACATTCTTCGAGAATTTGTGGCGGTACAAAATGCCTTAGACGACACAGCGAAGACCTCGTGGTTCATGCAAGATGGTGCCCGGCCACATCGCACAGCCGAGGTCTTTAATTTCCTGAATGAACATTTCGATGATCGTGTGATTGCTTTGGGCTATCCCACACATACAGGGAGCGGCGTGGATTGGCCTCCCTTATCGCCAGACATGAAACCCTGTGACTACTATCTGTGGCGACACGTGAAAGACCAGGTGTACCGCCACAATCCAGGAACAGTCGAACAACTGAAGCAGTACATCTCTTGTGTATGTGAAGCCATCCCTCCTGAAACGTTTATAAACGTTACTGGTAATTTCGTTCAGAGACTACGCCATATTATTGCTGCGCATGGTGGATATGTGGAAAATATCGTTCTTTAGATTTTTCAGACTGCAGCGCCATCTGATGTTGAAAATTGTAAGTAATTTCGTAAGTTTGTCTGTCTAAAAATTTACTATTGTCCCAAGCACATTACAACAAACGGTGTATTATTGATTTTTCAAATATACCGTCATTTTTGAAACAGCCGGAATAAAGTTACTTTTACTTCCAAAACCGATTTTTAATTGAAATTAACTTTATAAAAAAAATCTGCAACCAAAATCGAAAATGTAATCAAGGAGTGATCTTGAGAGGGACCTTACTTATGCAGTGCAAAAAAAAAAAAAAAAATTAAAATTAAAATGTCAAATTGCGACAGAGTTATTACAAAAATGCCTCTCCAAAAGAACACTATAAAAAATTGACCCATTTGATGCAGCGTCACTCCACAGCTTTTATAGAATATGTCTTTTATGACCAATGATAATGCTCCATAACGCAATAAAGTAGCCATTTTCTATAAAAGCGGCGGAGTGAATGACGCTGCAGCAAATGGGTCAAATTTTTTTACAGTGAATAGCTTTAGCTTGCGAGTTTCTTCGCAGGCAGGGACAGAGGGTTTACAGAATGGCAAATTCACAGATTGCGTTTTCTATTATAGCTTTCAAATTGCTTGCAGTGCCATCTGTTGTTGAAAATTTTAAGTGATTCCGAAAGTTGTATACCTGAAAATTTACTATTGTCCCAATCATATTGCAACAAACGGTATATTTCTAACGCTGCCCATTTAAATTTTATTGATTTTTCAAATATACCGGTCATTTTTGTGACTCTCTGCATCGTCACCAACACTGTTAAAATTTGAAACTTTTGCTGCATCGTCACTCAATGTTATTATAGAATATCTCTGTTTTGACCGATGAGAATGCTCCATAATACAGTGAAGTAATCATTTTCTATAAAAGCGGAGGTGTGATGATGCAGCAAAGGTTTCAAATTTTTAACAGTGTAGTTTTAAAATACGATGCATAAAATATTCTTTAAATCATGCCATAAGAAAGTAATTTTATCCGGGCAAATAAAACTTTATAAATGTAAAATATCCTGCAAACTCAAATACTGTTTGCGAAATTTATACCCATTTCTGAACGCTGCATTCCACTATCCAAGAATCTGTTACATCCATGGCAAAAATGCATTTCATTGAAATCAAATCGAATGAGACGCACTCCATATCCTTAATCTCCTTCCTTTGTATCAATGCTGAGTGAGCTCAGTTTCGGCTTCGACTGAGCGCCAATCGCCGTCAGCGCCATCTATTGTTTGGTTTCCGAACTAAAATCAAAAATCACGGAGATAAAACTTATGGCATTATACATAACCCTCCTGCAAAAAATTTTTTAATAGCTGTCACCGTTTTTATGTTATTGAATTTTAAAATCTACCGGTTATTTTTGGAACACCCGGTATATAGAAAACAAAATCTTATTTGTATTGAAATTAAAAAATGCTACATACTCTAATACTCTGGTGTTACAAATTTGATACAAAAACCATGCTTCTTTGTTTTCTTAATCCGTATGTATTACGGAATTATTAAAAACGTACTCCACCGCTTTTATAGGAAACGATTGCTTTACTGTGTTATGGAGCATTCTCATTGGCCATAAAGAGACATTCTATAAAAGCTGTGGAGTGACTCTGCAACAAATGGGTCAAATTTTTAACAGTGCACTGTTAAAAATCTGCTGCATTTTGCTGCAACGCCCTCCACCACTTGTATATAATATCTCTATTCCAACCAGTGAGAAAGCGCCATTTCACGGCCAAGTAACCGTTTTCTATACAAGCAGGGGAGTGCGTTGCAGCAAAATGCAGCAGATTTTTAACAGTGTGCATATCCTTGGCGCTATAGTTTACAGGAGTGGTACATTGTTCAAAATTTGAAACTTTTGCTGCATCGCCACTCCATCGCTTTGATAGAATATCTCTATTTTGATCGATGAGAATCCTCGATAATGCATTTAAGTAATCGTTTTCTACTTATCTACTATATCGTTTCCGTATATTTATTTTTTCAATCAGCACCAAGGTGCGCACTTTATTAGAAGACGCGCTCTATTAGAGGGCGCATTCTATTAAAATAAATACCTTATATACTTATAGTAAATACACTTTGTTAAAGTACAGGGCCCCAATATTTGACAGGTATGCCAGGCATTTTTGCCATTGATGCCATTGTGCTAAAAACAAAATATAAATAAATGAAAAAAAAATGGATAAAATATAAATTTGGTATGGTGCAAAAAATTGCCTAATTTAAAATTAAAAATCAAATTTAACAGCCACCAGGGCTAGACACCGTGCATAATTATTCAGTAAATGATTCATTAACACTAGAACGCCCGGAAATTCTACTCAAGTTTGAAAATAATATTTCTCACCAGAATTTTTATTCAAAATTATTTAATTGATTTATTTAACGTAAATTTGCGTGGATTAGATTTAAATTATTTCAAGAAAATTTTTCTGGTTCGAATTGAAATTTAGTTACATGATTGGAGTCGAATCGACTCCATCCGGGCGTTCTAGTGTTAAAAAATGACAAAAATCAGCATGTCAAAAATTTCAAAAAAATTCATAATTCGTTAAAAAATTAAGTTAAAAATAAAATAAAAAAAAGCATTCTGTATTTTTTTATGCTTAATCGAATGGTGTAACTGGTTTTTCTCTCCGATGATCACAAGTACCTTAGATTGATGACTGCCATTCTTTTATTTCATCTTGTAAAAAAACTGTTTAATGTAAAGCTATGAATTTTTGCAGGATTAATTAGCATCGCAAAATCTTTAAAATAAACTTTACCGCAACATTCTATCTGCAATAGAACGTTAGATATACCCATTTATGACCAAGTTTGGAAAATACGCAATTTCAGAAAAACCGCCCAGCGAAATAACGTTTTCTCGATGACTACCCCGGGATAAAAAGTTTGTCTTTTGTTTAAAAAAAAATTAAGTTTTTATCTTTAGTAGTTTTCGAGAATAGTGCTGTGACACAAAATTTTTGTCCGATTTTCAGAATACTCTACAGTACACCTATAGTATGCCATAAAAAAAAAATAATTTTTGTGCTATGTTGTGCTTCTTGGTCAGACGAACATTTAAAAAAAAATCATCAAAATTGGATAAGTATTTAGTTAGTTATTGCAAAAAGAAAAATTGAAAAATCCGTGTGCACCATCGCTCAATCATATTATTGTAGCGCGCTGCCGCGCGCACAATGATATCTGAAAAATGTTTAGAATAAGTTTTACTCAGAAATATATTTAAATATTGTACTATATGTTTCTTTTTTATTCTAAAAATATATTTACGTATTAATAACCAATTGTAATTTTTTAAAAAATTACCATGCAGATTATTTATTTGTTTAATTATAGTGTTTTTGGAAGTAATGTTAGTAGATGAACATTTTCCTTTTTGTTTCGTGTAGTTTTATGATTTATAAGATGATTTAAACTTGGATAAATGGGAGAGTAATCATAAGTATTATTTATAAAAGAAAATACTTTAACAGATCTTTTGAAAACTTCACTATTAAATCCATATGAATAAATTGTATTACAATATTTCATATAAGAAGACTCTAAATAAAGACGCTCTGATTTATTTTTCTGAATTTGTATTATTTCAGTAGTAGTATTTTTAAATTTATGTTTATGAAAATGCTGAATTTCAGCAGTAGACTGTATATTTTTTGCTTTATTTTTATCAGAATCTGACCGATGTTAATTTATGCATATATGGAGTGGACCAGACGTTTCACCAATGTATTTTAAATTGCATATGTTACACTTTATGCTATAAATTACATTAAATTCCTTACAAAAAGTAGAAATATGAGGATCTGAAACAATTTGTGACTGAGAAGCAGATGGACAAGTCTTACACCTGACATCTAAACATTTCTGAAAATATAATGGAGGAGGAGGAGCATATACATGCTAACTGGATGCTAACATGCTAACATGCTAACCAGGAGCATCCCTATTATTGCTCCTATACCGGGCACTACACTGCAAAGCTGCTTTGTGTATCTTGCCAGGATCCAGATATTTACTAAGAATTGCCATACTAAAAATGCATAAATATATTAGAAGATATTTAATAAATTAAATAAAGAGAATATATATATATATACATATATATATAGTAAAACCTCGCTATGTTGACCACCTCTCTATGTTGACCGAAATTTATTAGTCTGAATGGTCGCAATGCATTTTCAATGGGGATTTACCTCTCTATGTTGACCTCCTCCGTAAGTTGTATGTTGACCACATTTTAGTGGATTTTACTTCTGTAACTTGACCACTGATGTTTTCTTGATTTTGCTTTTTTCTCTATTTTTTCGTAATCTGATTTTCAGGAATTTCTTTATTAGTTATTCGGCTTGTCTGAGCAATATTCGACACCCTTGTCACTCCCTAGCCACACCCTCTTGTGGTGCTCCATTCATTATTCACTTATAGTACGATACAATGAGAAAGAATATCTAAAATTCCTGGAATTTGTCAAAAAAAAAAAAAAAAAAAAAAAAAAAAAAAAAAAAAAGACAGGTAAGTGGGGTAAAAACGTACGCCGAATTGAAAAACAAGGTATATTGCTCACATGTGAAATACATTCCGTTCTTTTTTTGAGTATATCGCATTGTGAAGGGACCGGACATTTATTTGCGAATTTTCATTAAAAATGGCACAAAAAAAGCTCTAAAAGAGTTTGAATTAAAGGAGAAAATCGATATACTTAATTTTCTGGAAAGCAACGGTCAAAGAAAGACAGTAGAAAAATTTGGTGTGAGCAAGACAACTGTTAGCAGCATTTTAAAACGCAAGGCAGAATATCTGGAAAGATATTCTTCCGAAAACGGGGGACTCCAAAGAAAACGCAGAAAAATGTGCCTCGACGCTCTGGACGAAGACACGTTTCGTTGTTTTAAAGAGATGAGATCAATAAATGCAAGAATATCAGGACCTATGCTTCAGGAAGTATAAAAAAATTGCAAAAGAATTTGAATTCGAGGACTTCCAAAGGTCAGCAGGTTGACTTGAAAAATTCAAACTACGATATGAGATTTCTCAAAAAGTTTTGTGTGGGAGTCGAATGAGGTTTCAGCTGAAGTGGTGGAGAAGTTTATTGGAAAATTCTCAGTTTGCTAAAGATTTTAAAGATAATGACATCTTTAATGCTGATGAGTGCGGTCTCTTCTTTAAAGCAATGCCTGAGAAAAGTTTAGTAATGAAGGGTGATACTTGCAAAAGAAGAAAACTTTCAAAACAGCGTTTTACTGTTCTTCTATGTGATAGTGTGACTGCAGAAAAATTGAAGCGTATGGTGATCGGCAAATATGCTAAACCTCGAGTATTTTAAAATATAAAACCGGACAACTTTTCTGTTTTTTGGAGAACGAATAGATACGCTTAGATGACCAATGCTTTGTTCGAAAAGTGGATTAGAGGAATTGACGCAGAAATAAGGAAAAAGAAGCGGTCTATTTATCTTTTCGTGGACAAAGGCCGCTGCCACCCGGAAGTGAATAATCTCACAAATGTGAAGCTAAAATTTTTGCCCCCAATCACAACTTCGAAAACACAACCTTTAGATCAAGACATTATTCAGTCCTTCAAAGTGCACTACAGAGCTCAACTTCTAGAATAGGTGATTATAAAAGCTCAAACCTCTGGACCTTCTGCATTGGCATCTTCAACATCTGCATCAGTAAATGCTTTGGATGCTATTCATTGGATTAATTCTGCTTGGAATAAAGTTACGCAAACCACAATTTGTTACAGCTACAACATCGGTGCAAGCGGATTAGCTTCCTCTATCTCCCTTACTAGTTTTTGATGGAGTTGATTTTGAAAATTATGTTACAATGGATGATGAGTTAGCAACATCCGCTGAACGAGACCCAGAGACGATCTTTAATGAGATACTCTCTGAAACTAAGCACAGCGAGGATTCTAAGGTACAAGAAATGGACGGCGAAGAAAATGATCCAAGAGACGACGAAACTGAAAAGTACCAAACTCTGAAGGAAGAGAATGTAAAGCGCATGATGAAGCAACTTAAAGATTTCGCTGCACAAAAAGTCCAAGCATGCTTAATGGACTAGTAAACTATGAAAGTGCTTTTTGTAGTTACTTAATGAACAAAAAGAGGACTCAAACAAAAATTGAATTATTCTTTCAAAAATTGTAAAAATGTGCTGTACCTTGTAAAAATAAAAATGAGTAAGTGCTAATTTTTTTCTAAATTTTTCCTTAAAAATACTGAACAAGTTTACTATTTTTTTCTAATATTGTACTAAATATTTTCTAAAAATTCCATAAGTTGACCACCTTCGTACATTGACCCCTTAGTTATAGTCCCGTGGGTGGTCAACTTATGGAGGTTCTACTGTATATATATATATTATTTTTACGGTTTGATTCTTATTCGAATCAAGTAATTTTAATTAATAATCGACCGTCTAAAATGTCTTAAAAAAGTAAATATATTTAGATTATTTCTAATTGAGATATAATACATAGTCTGTAAAAATCCTACGCATAAATAGTAAACAGTTCATGTGAAAGAGATTACGTGCAATTAAAATAAAATCACATTTTGATATTAATCAATATTTAAATTATTGTTCAGGGAAAATATCTGCTATTGTCATAATTATTATCATTGAAGAAATTTATACCGTGGTAATTTTTAAAATTCAGAAGTACTTTTTTTTAATGTTGAGTTTTTTTAAGACATATACATTTAATATATATATATATATACATATATATTAATATTTAACAGACCTGAGATTTTTAAAGCATATCTTTTTAGCACTTTCCAACAAAGTTGAAAAGTGCTTATGCATTTGGTTTGTCTGTCCGTCTGTCTGCACTCTAACTCATGTAAATATACTCTGATTGCCATGAAATTTTAGGACGTTATTGACGTTTACCCTAGCACGAACCCAATTGAAAATGAAGTTTCTACCATGATTAGTTTATCTACAGAGAGAATCAAAAGTTTCCCATTACATTACGACCTATGGGAAAAAATCGTTTCAAAATAATTTTAAAGATGTTATACCCTGTCAAATATATTAAAATTTATATGCTTTTACGAGGTGCATTAAAATATGCATTCTATAAAATATAAGATGAAAATATAGCTATTATTCATTTACAGGGCCATACAAAAGAATTATATTAGATAATGGTAAAAAGGGGGAATTGTGTGTGACATATTTTAAATACATTAAACTGTTTCATGTATAATAAAATTGATGTATGTCAATGAGGTTTAGTATAAATTATACAATACTGCCTTCCTTAATATAAAGTACATAGTATTTACAGGGACACACAAAATATTTCAAATAGTAGATTCTTTCCGAAATACTGTTTATGTATCCGAAAATAGCTGATGGATGGATGAAGTGCATTTTAATTATGATATGCGCGTATAAGTTTAATTAAATTTATGTATATTATATGGTGTATATAAATGCTATAGTTAGTATACAGGGCTACCCAAAAGAGCTCGCCAACGTTACTGAATATTAAATAAATTACTACAAAGTGATTCTTAAATAAATTATGCATTTTTACGCTGAATTGCATTAAATTTACTAAGAAATGTTTGCAGAATATAGATAAAATGATATACAGGGCCACGCAAAGAATTGCATACATGGCGCCTATGAATGATAATTTATGAGAAAGTGATTTCAGTTGTTTCAAGAGTGTTTTAATTTAAAATAAATTTTATCTTAACACTGATGTGTAATAAAAGTACCAGGTAAACTACAAGGCTGAACAAAATATTCAAGTATGTTTCCATCTATTAGTATAAATTGCTGAATGAGAAATTTGATGCTACTAGGCATTTTTTGCTAAACTAAACCTTCCCATTATATAGTATGTATATTAGCTGACAGATCAAATATAGGGCTGTTCAATAGTACTGGAATACATATTTGGCTATATTTGGCTTTATATCTTTATATACATAAATAAGGAAGTTTTGTTAAATATTTCATGAAGTGTTGGAAAGTGCTTCATAATCTATGCTTAACGCATGATTTTTCTTGATTATTTTTTCTCTTTAATAAAAACTAAAAGTTTTTTAGAGTGTAAAAAATCTGCTGCAAAGGCTGAAAGTATTTTATTTAAATGTTCAGGACCTTATAATTAGAAGAAGAGTACATGGTAATTAAATACAAAGCCAATACATTTAATTGATTGATACATTTTATGCCGGTTAATTAAAACATGCTTCTTATTGAGAATGAATGGTCTATTAAAACAAAATCAGTTATAAAATCAATTCACAGTGACGATTTGAGAATCTTTATGCTGTGGCGATTGCGACAATATTCAAATTAGAAAACAGCAAAAAGTTCATTTGAAAACATGTCTAAAAAGATTGAAGTCAAACAATAAGCTTTTAAAGAAATAGCTTTCTCTTTTATTAAAATAAAAATCTCTCAACCTTTAAAATAATGATAGAAATACACGGAACGTATTTTATCTCATGCTTAGAGTCTAATAAATCAAAATAAAAAAAATAAAAATATTAAAAATTAAATACTTTTAATACAAATAAAGAGTAGAACTTGCAGTGAATAAACTTCTCGCTTTTTTAACGGATTTTTTAAAATAGTAAACAATCTAAAGATAAATGTTAAGAAAGTATTAATTAAGAAATTAAAGACCTCATAAATATGGCGTCGAGTTTGCACATGTAGTAAAAAAAAAGACATTCATGTTTATCGAAGATCTTACTTGTTGTTTACTTTGTCCTATTACGTCATAAGGCAACTATTTTATAATACTGTTAGAATAAAGGTTTCTCAATTAAATTTATTTAAAAAAAGAATAAGAATTCAGCAATTCGCTGAAGAATGCGGTGTGATGGAGTTTTTGAATGGCCACGAAGTTCTCATTCAAGAGAAGTTGAAAATGATAAAAACTGCATTATCGCATTATTCTGTATTAAAGAACCTTGTTAATATAATTTAAAAACTACTGGAATGTGGATTTAGAATGACAGATTAAAATTCTAAATACAGAAATTTGGGAATGTAAAGGCTTATATTTTGTTCTTTTTCATATTTTCATTTTTGTTATATATATATTAACCCTTTTTTTCTGAGTCATTCTGAGAAATGAAACAAATTTACTTTCAGTTATCTTGACTTTTCTTCGAATTTTCATTCAAATTTAACATTAACTTTTGTTTTAATAAACTTTTGTAGACAACCGCTGCTGGAGCGGCCATATTTCTTCCGCGACCCCTACACTGTAAAAAAAAAAAAATAATAATAATAAATAAAAAAAATTGTAAAGTTATGAAAAATTTTCTAGAAAACTGGGATTCCTAGAACTTTTTATGTAACGACAACAGCAAAAATCCATGTAACAGATACAGATTTTCACCGAATATCAAAAAACCTGTAAGGTTACTAAGAATTTCTCAGGAAACTTGGATTCCAAGAATTTTTCATGCAACTGCAACCCAGGTTACAGATAAAATTTTAGTAACAGTAACTGTAATTTTAGTAGACTCGTTTGTAAAGTTACAGATTTCTGTAACTTTACAAAAATTAGTTTTGTAGATTTACATTTTTTCTTGTAAAATGTACAGATAAAATGTTAAACTATACAGATTTCGGCAACTTTACATCTGTAGAACTGCAGATTTTTTTTTTTTTTTGTTAACAGTGTACCTAGGTCTTGAATATCTGACTCTCTGGAGAAATTGAAAAAAAAAAAATGAAAAATTAATACCGCACACATTTAAAAGCAAATTACACAAGTTAAAGACACTGAAAGAAGTCTAAGTTTTTGTTTTTTTTAATTTGACAAATCAATTTTCCGTTAATATTTTCTCCCTATTTTTCAAATCAGTATTTATTTTTTGTTGTCATGGTTCAATTCGTGTTCTAATCAAGTTATCTTGATTTATAAAGAAAGCTTTTGTAAGTCTAAAATGTTTTTGTTCTTGAAACAGTAAACATATTTAGATCCTGTCTTTTTATTAGCGATATAATGCATTACCTGTAAAAACACCAAGCATATATATTAATTAATTCAAGAGATAGATTTTGCGCAATTAAAATGAAATCACATTTTAAAACAAATCAATTTTTTAATTATTGTTTAGAAAGAATATCTGACGGATTTTGTAGTCATAATTATAATAATTACAGAAAATTTTTTATTGTATTTTTAAAAGTATTTTTTTAAATGCTTTTATTTTAAATTCTTGTTTTTTAGGCATGTAATTAAAAAAATCAAACTGTTTGAATATTTAAAAGACTTGTTTCCCATTAAAGCATGATTATTTTCTCTTTTAGAAAAACTAAAATCCTTTCAGAGCGTAAAAAATCTGCTGCAAAGGCATGGAAGTATTTTATTTACATGTTTAGGACTTATTTAATCAGGGCCGTAACCAGCGAGACATGCCAGGGGGGGCTCTGAAAATTTTCTGGGGGGCTAACATTTTTTAACAATCTATACCTTAAGCAAGCTAAATATAGAAAAATCTGATAAAATGGACCTGCCTATAGTGTATAGAGTGTACTAAAGGGCAAAATTAGCACTAGCCACCGGCCACAGGGCCAGTAAATGAGAAATAGTGGCCAGTGAAAAATTGCCTATCAGCGGCCACCTTATGGCCACTTTTTTACAAGGAGAGAATATATTTTACTTATATTTTATCAACAATTCTACTTTTTTAGGTTCCAATATATTTATATTAGCATATTTATTTGTGCTATTCAGTCTTGCATTAATACTTATAGAAATTTTAACTGTTTAGTACTTTTAAATAAAAAAGTGGCCACTTGAAAAATTAGTCTTACTGGCCAGTGGCCGCTTAAGAAATCTCCCAATTTTGCCCTATATGTAAAACCTCTCTATAACGGAATTTTTCTATAAGGAAATTAATAAATGCAAAATACTTCATGATCATCGGAAAATAATTTTTTTTTTTTTTTTTTTTTTTTTTTTTTTTTTTTTAAATCAGAAATAAAAAATTTTTGAAAAACTACTGCAAGGTTTAAAATATTATTTTTTCACAATATATTTAATAAGAAATTAAATTAAGAGAATGCGTATTTACCATGCATATTATTATATTTATTTTTGTGTACATTAATTTGACTTTTTGGTGTCTATGCAAGTCCAGCCATGTTCAATATAAGTGTCCAATAGATACATATCCAATTATCTATGAAATTTTTTCTGATTTAATATTTAGTTTAAAAATTTTAATCTTACCATTTTTGTAACATTTTATCTCACGTGTTTAAATGTGTATTTTCAAGTAAGATTAGCAACTATAACTATGGTTAGTATAAAATAATGCGTTTGTACTGGCCATTATTGGGGGGGGGGGGGGGTGACCAACCAAACACACAGATTTTAAAATATGGGATTCTAAGTTAGAGTTGATTGATTTAAAATTAAATTTATTTTCGCAATGTTTTTGCTGAATTTTGTTATAATTTTTAAAGGACAATTATTTTTTATCTTGGTTAGATTGGCGCCGACTCCAAAAAATCAAATTAATGTACATAAATATTAATACACATGGTAAATACAATGCTCTTAATTTAATGTCTTATTAATTACAGTCGAGTCTCTATATATCGAAATCCACCATTCCAGTAAAAAATTCGTTGTATAGAGAAATTCAATATATAGAGAATGATGTTAAAAATCGTATTTAATGTGTGAAATTTGAAAAAATATTATTTTTGATCTTTTGAATTAAGAATTTGAAATGTTTAAAAGTAAATATTAACCTAACATTTTATTTCTTAATTATTTAAGCTGTTTCAAAAAAGAGAACAGGCATTTATTTGAAAATTTAATGAAAATCAAATAAGGAAAACCTACATTAATTTCAGACGAAGAAATCTGTAATTTTTTGATGTTTTAATTTTAAAGTTGTTACGCTCTCAAAAAGAAATGCTCAAATTTTAGCAAGGAATGAAAAATTGTAGTTAACATTTCCCTCCATTTGAAGGAATCTCTTATGTGTCTCTCATTGATTCCTCTCTTACATGTGTATCAATCCAACTGGCTCTATTTTGAGAAGGATGTGGAGAGGTGTGTGGAAAGTGGGATGAATTCTTTGGATTTAAAGAACAAGGAGAGAAGTAATATATAAAAAAACTCAGCACTGACGATAAATCAAAAATAAGTGGTGGAAAATGGATTCCATATGATTTCAAAGCTTTTTAAAACTGAATAAATTAAGACCAATTTATGAAAAAATTCGTTATATGGAGATAGATATTTCGCTATATAGAGACTGTTTTTAATGTAATCATGCGAAAAGGGGACCGTTCCCACTAAAAATTCGTTATATAGAGAAATTCGATGTATGGAATTTCATTATAGAGAGACTCGACTGTTTTATGAAAAAAATACTTTGCAATAGTTTTTGAAATCTGTTTTCTTTTTGATAAAAAAAAAGTTTATTTTTTAGTTAAAAATTAACGGTTTTTTTTTTTTTTTTTGCATATGTTATGGTAGAAATTACATACTTAATGAAACTTAATTTATTATTCTTATTTT
This sequence comes from Maratus speculifer, assembly GCA_964019185.1. Taxonomy (NCBI): domain Eukaryota; kingdom Metazoa; phylum Arthropoda; class Arachnida; order Araneae; family Salticidae; genus Maratus; species Maratus speculifer. The sequence continues at coordinate 187,554,831 of OZ025290.1, forward strand.
AATTTCCTACTTTTAATATCTTTAACTAACGGCAAATCGTAATTTATTAAATTTTATTAATATTTTATTTTCTAATACTATAATTATTTATTAATATTTCATACATCAAATAATTGCAGATATTTTTGCCGTAATCTTATAATAAACTTAACCTTAATCATGTTTTTTTTTGCTTAATTTTTTTATTGTTATATGACAAATTGAAAAAAAAATGTTTTTATTTAACACACAAACAAAAATACAATAAAAAAATAACTAAAAATAAAATAAAATAAACTTTTTTTTTATAATGTACACCGTTGTAACCCATAACATGAAACAATTGCTGGCTTTTTTTATTCCACGTGTTTAAATTGACATTTTTTATCTTTTTAATTTTCAAACGTTCTAGTTTCCAAGTGATATTTCATCGTTAACTAAATCTACTGATAAGTACGTATTGTCAACAAGCAAACCATTAAAATTTAGAAACATGAGTTTTTAATGACTATGTCTTAATCAAGATTTTGAACATCGCTTGACTAATTATCTGTCAACTTGAACGCCATGTGTTCATTTCCGTTCATTCTGCCTAAGATCGTTGCTTTGAAAATATAACGATGTACTAACACATGTGGTGACCAGTTATTGCATCTGGACTTTTTTTTTTTTTTTTTTTTTTTTTTTTTTTTTTTTCAGGAGAAAGGAACGTTTCTTTAAAATGTGTTTCGAGAAATGCATTATACTGCTAGCAAGATAACAGAAAACAACTAATCTAATAAGGTTCCGAATACAAAATTCTTGGCATGTTCCCATTTCATTCAAGGCAGTTAAAAGATCTAAAAAATCTCTCTCTCTCTTTTTTTTTTTTTTTTTTTTAGAAAAGTTAAAATAGGGATTTTGTTAAAAAAAAAAAAAGAAAAAAGGTAGAAAGTAAAGAAATCATTAGAGGGGGCTCTAGAGGACGCTAGGGGGGGCTCAGCCCCACCTGCCCCCTGTCTGGTTACGGGCCTGTATTTAATTAGAAGAAGTGGGCATAATAGTTGAATACAAGCACATTTAATGTAAACAAGTCGGAAATTATACATTAAACGTAGCAAATGCGGTGAGTTTAAAAAAAATCAGATCTTGGTGTGATAGTATGCAGTGTTTAGGATACTCTATAGCCGAAATCTTTTGTGCTTTTCTGTAAATACTATCTGCTTTCTATTATAAAGGAAGTAACTTGCAGTAAACCCCAGTAACGTATATCAATTTCATAAAATGATAAATAGTTTAATACAATTAAAATGCGCCCCAAGCCGCGTTCCCTCTATAACATTGTGCAATAAAATACTTTTGTGTGGCCTTGTAAATGAATAACAAATATTTTTTGCCCTACAGATTGTGCAGAATGCTCATTACAGATGTACTTCATTGATGCATATATATTTTATTATGTTCATAAGAGTTTAACATCATTTAAATGCTCTTGAAATTTTCCCCCCATTCACCGTAAGGTTACGCTATACTTTTTCATTGTCTCCGTCATTGAACTCTGCACCCGATTTTCATAAAATTTGAAATGACCGACAAAATTATGTAATAATTATATATATTAAATTTCAAACGATTCGGTTGGGCAGTTTTTGCGCTGTTATATTCCGGCGGATGGGCAGACTGAACGATAACTGTAAGTTCTACATATTTTCAAACGCACCTGAAAATGAATAAGAGTTATTTAATGAATCTCTATTTGTGTTTTACTTTTAACAGTGTTTTTATATAGTAATTAATAAAAACAGGTTCCAAAAAGTATTTATTTAGAAGTTAAGGACTTATCATTTTGGCATCTAAATATGTGTTTCTAATAAACAGGGACATTGATGTTTATCGAAAGTGTTACATGTTGTATTTTGTCTTAATTCACCGTAATGCATATCTTAATACCTTTGCAACAAGGCATTCTCAATTAAATTTCAATTAAAGGAAATTAAGAATGCAACAATTTCAGAAGAATGTGGTGTGATGGAATGTTCGAATACTCATGGAATCGAAAATGAATAATAATAATAATAATAAAATGCATTATTCGTTATTGAAGGAATCTGATTAGTAGAAAACAAAAAATTTCTGGAATTTAGATTTAGAGTAGTAGACTGATGTTCCAAATACAGAATTGTGTTTGTTTTAATGCTTGTATTTTGCCTATTTGCTTATTTTATGTTTTAATTAATAAGTTAACTGACTTTTTTTCTAAATTATCCTAAACAGAGAAACGAATTTACTTTCAACTATAGGGTGTACAGCGAATAAGACCCTGAATTAAAAATTAAATTTCTCAAAAACAGAGATCGATACAATTGTGCTGTAAACGATGTCTTTCTTAGGTAAGCTTGTAAAAATGTGACGCAGAAGTTTCAATCGGTGAATATTTTTAAAAGATTGTGTCCTGATTGCGAAGAATGCTTGATTTGACACTTTTCTTGTTTTAGATTACATGCAGAGAATGAGTATTTTGGCTCACAGTGCCATATTTCGATGATTTTTTTAATTAAAATTTTGAAAATCTGAAATTCTAAAAATTTAATTCGAAAAATTGTTGAAAGTTAAAAGTTGTTTAAAAGTTAATCTTCATCAATTCGATATCGATTTGCGTGTCCAATAAACAGAGACGGTTATGCTTATTGAAGGTCTTAATGTTATCCCTTTAAGACCCGAAACATTTTCATCATTAAATATTACTTTCCTCTGGTTATTAACGCTATACTAACCCTAATGACACCTAAAAAAATAATTTAAAAAATTTTCTTCCCCCCCTAGAGCGTGAAGAGTACCCGCACGAACGTGCGGGTTGGGCTTTTTCTGTGAAAGCCACACCTGTACGATTGTGCGGTTTGGGCTTTTCCTGTGAAATCATTACTTATTGCATGTTAAGATTTATATATTTTCTGGCTCTAAATGGATACAAGAGAGAAACTAAAACATTTTTTTTTTTTACAAATATGGTAATTATTGATGTATTATTTTTTTATTTTATGGACTGGTTACTTTTTTACGATGGAAATCTTTAAAACATATTTTTGTTTTTGGCATGCACACATTGCATTTTTAACATGTTTTTGAACTGCTTTCGCAGTTTCCAAACCTGCACTTGAGAGGCCTTGAAATGTCATCAACACATGGGAAATGGTTGTAAGAATCAGACCTTTTATCCAAGCATGTTTTTTTTGCAGGCGGGTTATAATATTTAGATCTTTTCACAAGAGGAATTACAACACCATCATCTTCATCATAGTTTACTACACGTCTGTAAGCAGAATGGAGATGACACAACAGCTTCAGCCACTTCTAACTTAAATTTTAAGAGATCCATTTGATTTTTTTGGGGGAATTTATTAGACATTGCATCCTGTTTGTACTGGAACAAAGAGTTCGTTATTGCTAAGTTAATGAAATGTAAAATGACCTTCCATGTCCATTTTCTTGTCTTGAACCACGTTCTGTAACACTCCATCTGCTGATCACAAACATCTACTCCTCCCATGCACTGGTTATATGTTTTCACAATAGAAGGACATGATACTTCAATATATTCACCTGTGGTTTTTGACCAGCGTTCCACTTTTTCCAGTGGTTCAGTACCACAACAATTTGATGCCATGATAACTTTCTTACTGTCTTTCCATTCCACAATCACAATTTTATTGTCTTTTGTAACATGTTCTATACATGTTCCGCGTTGCATTTGATCTCCATTAGCTTTTTTAAACCCACTATTACGATTTGGCAAAATAGTGCCGGTTGCATAAATATTCATCCCATTTAATTTTTCCAACAATGGTAATGTTGTAAAATATCTGTCGAAATACAAAAAAACTTTTTTTTTTTTTTTGGGGGGGGGGCAGTTTTTGTTAGTCTAAGTATGAAGGATGGTCCAAGTCCGAGTTCAGGATGAACCAATCGAGTTGATTGTCCTTGATATATCTCAAAATCGAGTACTAAGCCAGTTGATGTACAAAAGACAAAGTTTTTCAGTCCAACAGGCCTAGGTTTGTCTTTCACAAATTGTCTGACTGAACAACGACCTGTGAATGGGATCATTTGCTCATATATAGAGTATAACACATGATCCCGTGGCAAACTTAAACATACTTTTCTGAAGGCATCCACAATGGGTTCAACCTTCCACAATTTATTTTCATTTAAGTATGCAGGAGGTATACTAATGTCCACAACATGGAAAGCCTTTCTCAACTTTAAAAATCTGTTTCGCACTGACTAACGTAACGCCCAAGTTGCACGATCGTGCGGGTGACGAAATCTTGAGTCCTAAGAGCAAAATAAATAGTGTATAATTAATGTTTTTTATTATATTGCACTTATATAGACATTAAAGCAAAAATATTTATTTAAGCAATTAAAAATATATTGATAATTACCTTTTTGCGACAGATAAAATGATGAGCTATATCCGTTGTACTTGTAAACAAAGCTAGACATGCCGCCTGAAAGTAAAACATGGACTACTACCACCATTTGTTGATAAAAAAAAGATTCTTTACTCTTTCTGCTAACCAGAACGATCGTTAGATTTAGTTTTATATTATATACGACTGTTTCAGAATCAAAAATTTAAATGAATGTCTAACCCGCACGATCGTGCGAGCTGGGTCTTAAAGGGTTAAGTGGGGGTCACTCCTATAATGGAGAAAACTATGTATGGTAAAATTTCATTTCAAGCTTTTATATTAATCTCATAATGAATTTTTCATTTTCAATATTTTTTTATCACCAGTCTGAAGCATTTTTACGATTCCAAATAGCAATTTAAACAAGGGTGCGCCCAAATTTTTTTAATAAACGGATTTGCCAGTTTGGATTTTTAATGGCTTTAATTACTCCAAGCAAATATGTGTAGGAAAGTATAAGGAGGAAATATAGTACTCATAATTTCCCCTCTAGTGGCCTTAATTACACTAAACTTTTGTGAGTTTTTGATGGGGTGATTATAATCACCTTAAAAAGGTTATCTTAAAAAGAGAAAAGACCTTTTAAATTAACCCTTTACCTTAAAAAGAAAAGGCTATACGAATTAAAACTTTTTAAAAGTGCTATTAAAGTGTCAAAGTTACTTCCCATGTACCATTTTTCCAAATATCGCCACTTTTCCAATGCCATTTTTCCAAATAGAAACAGGTAAAAAAATAAATAAATAACAACGTTGAAAATGCATAAAGTGGTCATAATTAACCCACTTGACCCTATGTGTTGTTTACTCCACATGTTGTTTAACTACATTTTGTCGTTGAAATTGTAAATAAATTAAGATTTCGCCTATAAATAGATATATATTCTGTTATCTTTAAAACTAAAGATCATAAATATTAAGTAGTTCAAGATATTGGTTACACGCAATTAAAATGAAACCATATTTTGCAGTTAATATTGTAAATTAATTTAGATTTACTCTTTATGGGAGACAAAAACCCCATTTTCGGCCAAAAATCATAAAAAGTTCAAAAAAAAAGAAAACAATAATAATCTCAGAAAACGATAAAATACATATTTGCGAATATCCATGCAAAATTTCAGAACTCGGGGACACTTGGAACAGGTGGCAAATGAGTTTTTTTTTAATTGTAGTCACTAGAGTTTAAAGGACTAGCGGGCATTTAAAAAGTGTTTTCCTGAAAATGACTTTTTCCATATTTTGCCTAAGTTCAAAGTACTAAGGCTCAGTGGTAAAATGGTTTAGAAACAAAGTGTATATGTTTTTAGAATCTTAATAAAATTTGCAACAAAAGTAAAGAGAGATATTTGTTTAACTATTTCTGAAAATTTTACATAAATTGGTAAACATGAAAATTATAACGAATTTAAGGAAATTTACCATACGTAATTTCTTTCTTTTTTTTTAGTTGATTAAAATAGAAAATTAAAAATATCTCTCCATTTGGTCGTTTTCATGTACTATAACACTATTTAAGAAATTTTAGTAATACCAAAATACTAAAAATTGTATGAGGAGTAGTAATTTAAAAAAGTGTATTTTTCCACAAAAAAATCATAAAAATCGACATAAAAATATACTTTTTAATAAAAAGTGAATTTTTTTGCTAAATATTCCTTACAAAAAGATTCTTAAATAGTACACCAAAATCCATTACTTTAAAATCAATAATAAAAATTTTGGGTTTTTTCTTATGGGTCTCCTTCAAGTAAAGATATATTACATTAGGTAAAAAAATTAGCGAGCTAAAATATTAAATAGTTCAAGCTATTGATTACGCGCGATTAAAATAAAACCACATTTTGTAATCAAAATTGTAAATAAATTAGCATTTCGCCTTTAATTAACTACATATTCCATTATCGATAAAATTAGCGAGCATAAATATTAGATAGTTAGTAATATTGATTATTAATTAATTATTGATTATTAATATTGATTGCACGCATTTAAAATAAAACCATATTTTGTCGTTGAAATTGAAAATAAATTTATATTTAGTCTTTACGTAAAGATATATTACATTACGTATAAAATTACCGAGCATAAATATTAAACAGTTCAAGAGATTGATTACACACAATTTAAATAAAACCACATTTTGTTGTTGAAATAGTAAATAAATTTAGATTTAGTCTTTACGTAAAGATATGTTACATTACGTATAAAATTTGCGATCAAAAATATTAAACAGTTCAAGAGATTGATTACACTAAATTAAAATAAAATCACATTTTGTCGTTGAAATTGTCAATAAATTTAGACTTAGTATTTAAGTAAAGATAGATTACATTATGTATAAAATTAGCGAGCAAGAATATTAAACAGTTTAAGAGATTGATTACACGCAATTAAAATATAACCACATTTTGTCGTCGAAATTGTAAATAAATTTAGATATAGTTTTAAAGTAAGGATATATTACATTACGCATAAAATTAGCGAGCATAAATATCAAACAGTTCAAGAGATTGATTACACGTAATTAAAATAAAACCACATTTTTTCGTTTAAATCGTAAATAAATTTAGATTTAGTATTTAAGTAAATATATATTCCATCACCTATAAAATTATCGAGAATAAATATTAAATAGTTCAAGAGATTGATTACAAGCAATTATAATATAACGACATTTTGTCGTTTAAATTGTAAATAAATTGAGATTTAGTGTTTAAGTAAATATATATTCCATCACCTATAAAATTAGCGAGAATAAATATTAAATAGTTCAAGAAACTGATTACACGCAATTAAAATATAACGACATTTTGTTGTTGAAATTGTAAATAAATTGAGATTCAGTCTTTAAGTAAAGATATATTCCATTACCTATAAAATTAACGAGGATAAATATTAAATAATTCAAAATAATGATTACACGCAATTAAAATAAAACCACATTTTATCGCTGAAATAGTAAATAATTTTGCATTTAATGGTTTTGAATTGTTTCCAAAGTTTCTGTGGTAATTTTTATAATTCAGAAATATTTTCTTTTTAATGTAAAGCATGCATAATAAAATAATAATAATAATAATCTATACTAATAAAAGAACAAAACGCGCTGTCTGTGTGTGTGTGTGGGTGTTTGCGATGGCTAGCAAAATCTACAACATGTATGATGCTCAAAATTTTTTTGAGAGTAGCCTCAAATCTTTCCTGATGCACCTGAGCTTCAGAATTTCGAAATTCCAGTTATTAACTGAGTAATTAATTAAAACACAGAACACTCTCATAAAAAAACGCCTTTTTTCCACTTTTTTATCACTTCGCTTGCTTTGGGTTGGTTGGTTGCATAAAGATTTTTCAGAAGTAATCAGATAAGCCGGTGTAACAATGACATTGGAGTATTTGATGTTTGTTTCAAGACGATGATCATGGAGGAATAAGGTAAGTGGAGGTGAAATAAGATTTGCAATATGAAACCATTTATTGCTCAAATTTTAATGTTCCAAACAAAAGAACATGGAAGGGATTTTGTATTATAAAACGAATTGAAAGAAATGATTTACAGCTAAAGCATATTTTAAGAAGAAATAGCAAATTTTTAAAATTGTCTTTGTTTTATTATTATTTATTAAAATAAGTGTTCGCTTTTAAAATAAAAGAAATTGGAAAATTAGCAATAATTAAATGTCAAATTGAAATTAAATAAGATATTGAAAATATTTTAATTAGAATTTAAATTCTTATTTTCGATAATATTAATGATATATATTTTTTTAAATCTCAGAAGTGTTTTTCATCACAAAGTTGAAAAGTACTTATGCATTCGGTTTGTCTGCCCGTCTGTACATACTGTAAATCCCGGAAATATACTCAATTGATAAATCTTATTTAGGATCACTAAAGCATGTTTGGTAATGCATATAAAATATGTACGAATATTGGTTCATTTACAGAGGCACTCAAAAGAAATCGATTACATTACGGTATATGCGGAAAAATTGTTTGACAAGTATTTAATGAGATTCCGCTATTTCAAATGTATTGAAATGGATATAAATCACCTGTTTTCACTACGATTAAATTAAACGCACAAATCATAGCAATTTTTATTAATTTACAAGGACACACAAAAGAAATCAGCTACAGTACTGTATTTGCGCAATAATTGTTAGAGAGTACGTTTTAAAATTCGGTATATACTTTTAAATTTAATTAGTTTTTTGCATAATACACTTTGTATATAAAATCTACATTTGATATACAGAGCTGCACAAAAATAGTCGCATACTATTTTCTTTATTAGAGGAAATTGTTGAAGGCTAATTTTCAGAAATATATGTGTCACTTAAATGAATTAAATTTTGAAATGCATATTGCATTACAAATCTCTATATCATGTACAGGGTTCCTAAAAAAATTAGATAATTTTCGGAATATAAATGGGAACAGCTGAAATTCGGGTTTGAAATGCTTTATATATTAAATAAACTGTAAATGCAAAATAAATTGTTTTCGGATATTTCTAAAGATAAAGGAGCATTGGCGACTTGGAAGCGGTTATCGAGTATTTTTACATAGTGATCATAGTAAATTATCGTAGTTTAAGAAACATCTGTCTTTTTAGCACTTTCCAAGAAAATTAAAAAGTGCTTATGCATTTGGTTTGTCGGTCCGTCTGTCCACGCTCTAACTCCCGCATTTGGTGACCCTAAATAAGCCTTATCAATTGCATGAAATGCCGACTATATTTATAGTCGGATTTTCATGCAATTGATAAGGCTTATTTAGGGTCACCAAAGCATGTTTGGTATTCCATATGAAGTATGTATGACTTCATATATTTTGACTTCATCAGTTTGGTATTCATTTACAGGGACATTCAAAAGAGTTCGATTACATAATGATGTATGGGTAAAAATCGTTTGGAGTGTACTTTAATGACATTCCGCTATTTCTAATGTATTCAAATTAAAATAAATCAATTATTTTAATTACGGTTACGTTAAAACAGAGCATTTATAGCATTTTTAAATAAATTTAGAGGGACACACAAAAGAGATTGTTACAATACTGTCTTTGCTTAATAATTGCTGGAGAGTACGTTTTAAAATTCGGTATACGCTTTTAAATGTAATTACTTTTTTTTTCCACATTACTCTTTACATATAAATTCTATACATCATATACAGGGCAGCACAAAAGTATTTGCCTACCATTCTCCTCATTAGAGGATATTGCTGAAGAGAAATTTTCAATTGAAATATGTGTATCTCTTAAATGAATTAAATTTTGGAATGCATGTTGTTAATATGTACCTATCGATGTATCATATACAGGGCTGCTAAAATTTTCGGATCATTTTCCGAATATAGATTTGGAAACAGCTGAAATTTGGTTTTGAAATGCTTAATATATTTTCCCATGGTGAAATGAGACGCAATATCTTAATTTTTTAAACGGTGCAGTTTTTTACATTATTCTGAATGTTTTGGATAGTGTTTCATAATCTGTACTTGATGCATGACTTTTTATTTTTAAACAAATTTTTTCATTGTTCTTTTTTTTCCGCTTTTAAATACTAAATATAGTTTAACGCACACCTGCCATACAGTGCTGCAGGTAGTGGGAATCTGTGTAGGATATTTGTACAGAACATATTTCATCCTTAATTTATAAGTAATGGCCATTTCCGAACAATAATTTTACTAAATTGCTTAAATTCTTATTGGATTTTTCCACCCTCTTGACTAATATGTGTGCGAATAAGTTTAATACTGGAGATTCCTTCTGATATAGGTTTATTAAGGAATTAGTGAGCTCCTGGAGATGAAAAGTAGAACTAACAGAGCATTTTACAGAGCATGCAGCAGCAGTGTAGGAGATTCTTATTAATTAATATTGGACTCTTAATTGCATGGCGGTTATCATTATTTCTGAATAGAAATTTCAACAAATTTCATAAATTGCTATTTGTATCCCCATCCCGTTGGATAATATATCTACGGGAAGTATGAAAATCGGATTATTGTTCGGATTTAGGTTTATTTACAAAAAAAATGCCTATTCTGGTGATGGAAAGTGAAACTGTAGCACTCTGCAAATCGTGAATTGCACGCTTATTATATCCGACCACAGGTTTCGGTGATCCATATCGGATTTTCGTACAAAACATACTGCGCCCCGTTGCGGTGAAAAATGGAACTAAAGTATTTTGTAACACGTACGCGGTTAGAATTGTTAGTTTATAGTTAGTGTTAATTTTAGAATTTGGCTACGATTAGGTAACAGTTTGGTTACATTTGGGTTATAGATATGTTGCAATTATATTTCGGTTAGTCTTATGTTATATTTAAATTCCGGTTACGTTATAGTTAGGTTATGAATAAGCTACAGTTAGGTTAAGGTAAGTTGCAGTTAGGTTACGGTCAGAAAATTGATAAGTCATGATAAGATGACGGTTAGGTTACATTTCTGATACATTGTTTGGCTTAGGTTAAGTTGCAGTTAGGTTACAGATAGGTTGCGATGACAGTACAATTAGGTTAGGGTTAGGATTTTATCCACAGGTTGAATATTACACACGTTTTGATTGCAATATACTTAATTTTGTTCTATGGTTCTGAAATTACATTACTATGTATTAACCTAATCATTGATTATCGATTTTAATCAAGGTATAGTCGGATCTAGGAGTGATACAATTTGTTTGAAAATAAAAAAGTTACAGTTAGGATTTTGAGGTGAAAAAAAAAAGTAACTTGACTGAACAGTGATATTTACGGATAAAATCAGCATTTTAACACGAAAATTGCGCAATTGTTGAACACATATTTCCTCCTCCGTTTCCCATTGAAGTCGTTTTAAATATTTGTTACTCTAAATTCAGTTGTTTGTTTTTTAAACCGATTTTTCTCGATGTGAGTGGCCACGTATTTCGAATTAGAGATAAAATCACAAATTTCAGGTAAATTTGATATTATTATCACGGACCCGGGCAACGCCGGGCCAGTAAAAAATACTACTAGCCCGGGGGCTAGTAGTAAAAGAAAAATCAAATATTTTACAGGCCTACGATCTCTTAAAACATCATTATCACCCTTTTTTTATTAATAACTAAAATCTTTTTGGAGTGTAAAAAATCAACTAAAACGGCATGAAAATATTTTATTTATATGTTTAGAACCTAATTAATTAGAAGAAGAGTACGTGTTAATTAAATACAAATGCTTTGATATAAATAATGAATAAAATTCTTAATGCATATATTTCCTTTTATTTTTAGATAAACAATTTCTTCTAGATAGTAAACAGAGACAATGATGTTTATTGAAGATATATTGTTTACTCTGTCTTAATACACCGCAATGCATCTCTTAATACCTTTGCAACTAGGCATTCTAAATCAAATTTCAATTAAAGAAAATTAAGAATACAGAGATTCACAGAAGAATGTGGTGTGATGGAATGTTCGAATATTCATGTAGTTGTTACTCAAGAAATCAAAAATGACAAAAACTGCATTTTATCGCATTTATTAAAAGAATCTGATTAATGGAGAATTTCAGTTGTCTGGAATATAGATTTAGATTGGAAAATTTCATTTCAAATACAAAATTTTTTCTAGTTTTAAAATCTTTCGTTGTTGATTTTACTTTTTTTATGTTCTAAATAATATATTAACATTTTTTATGAGCTATTCCGACAATGAAACAAATTAACAAATTTACTTTCATTTATTAGGATTTTCATTACTGTATTTTATATTTGACGAAACTAGCTTTCATTAATGTCTCACAACATTGTGTCCTCCTCCCTTCCAAAAAAAAAAAAAAAAAAAAAAAAAAAAAAAAAAATACTGCTTGTTGTTGTTATGGTTTGATTTCTGTTCGAATCAAGTTATTTAAATTTTATTTTATAAAGAAAGATCTCGAACGTCCAAAATGTTTTTTTTTCATGAAACAGTAAACATATTAAGATTCACTCTTTTAATAGATATATAATGCATTATCTGTAAAAATATTAATCATAAATATTAAATAATTTAAGAGATAGATTAAACATAAACATAATAAAATATCAGTTTGATATAAATCAATTTTTAAACCCTTGTTTATAAAGAATATCTGACGGACTTTAATGCCATAATTATTTTAATTTCAGTTTTTTTTTCCGTTGTCATTTCTAAAAATCAAAAACATTTTTCTTTTAATGTTGGTTTTTTAGATATATTTATTTGAACAAAAAGTATATATAGTTTGGATATTTAGCACACCTAAGATCTCTTAAAGCAACATTATTTTCTCTTTTTATAAGAACTAACATCATTTCAGAGTGTAAAAAATCTACTGCAAAGGTATGCAAATATTTTGTTTATATGTTTAGAACCTAGTTATTCATAAGAAGAGGACATGGTAATTAAATACAAACACATTTGATATTAAAAAATGAATAGGTCTTTTAATGTATAAACCTCCTTTTATTTTTACTTAAGAATTCTTTTTAGGTAGCAAGCAATAAAAAACTTTCCAAAAAAATTTTTATTAAGAAATTAAGGACTCATCAATTCGGCATGAAATTTGTGTATCCAATAAACAGAGACAATGATTTTTATCGAAGATCTTACGTATTGTTTACTTTGTCTTAATATACCGTAATGCATCTCTTAATTCCTTCGCAACAAGACATTCTCAATTAAATTTCAATTAAAGGAAATTAAGAATACAGCGATTCACAGAGGAATGTGGTGTGATGGAATGTTCGAATATTCATTTAGTTGTTACTCAAGGAGTCAAAAATTACAAAAAATTACATTACTGCAATTTTTTTTATTAAAAATATCCGATTAATGGAGAATTGAAATTGTCTGGAATGTAGATTCAGAATGATAGATTTCCATTTTAAATACAAAACTTGTGTTTTAAAATTTTTACGTTGTTTATTTTATTTTTTTATGTTTTAAATAATATATTAACCTTTTTTATGAGTTATACCGACACTGAAACAAATTTACTTTCAATTATTATGATTTTCAATGTTGTATTTTTTATGTGATGAGACTACCTTTTATTAATATTTCATACTATTGTGCTCCCCCCCCCCTCAAAAATACTGTTTGATTTCTGCTCCATTCAAGTTATTTTTATTTTAATTTATAAAGAAAGATCGCGAATGTCCAAAATGCTTTTGTTCTTGAAACAGTAAACATATTAACCCTTTCGGGTCCAAATTATTTTTCAATCTTTAGAAAAAAAATACTTTTACGTTAGTAACATCAACACTAGCTATCCAAATAGATTATCTAGTGTTTAACGAATAGTTCACTGTCTGAGAGATAACGAATGTTGTTTTGCATACTATTCAATTCATATTCATATGACTATAGGATAAGGAAGAATTTATGGAGATGTTTAGAAAATATTGTATTGCAATAAGATATAGTTTATATTGCAACTTTCTATTACTTTTTACGCTTTATTGTACATGATTCTTTCAGGAAAATATCTTTTATTGTGTAAAATATGTGTTTAACGTAAAAGAATCTCAAACGGCGCAAAGAGAATGAAGCAAATAATAATAATTATTATTATTACTAAATGTCTAAACATAAATGAAGTCCTATAGTAAATGCATAGACACATACTAACATTACTATACATAAACAGTAGCAAATGTATTTTTTAAAACAAAATAATACTCCACTAAAAGACATGTACTATTAATAGTACACCAGACCCGAAAGGATTAAGATTCACTGTTTTAAAAAAGATACAATGCATTATCTATAAAAAATATCAAGCATAAATATTAAATCATTCAAGAGATAGATTATGCATAAACAAAATAAAAAATCAGTTTGATATAAATCAATTTTTAAATTCTTGTTTAGAAAGATTATCTGTCGGACTTTAATGCCATAATTATTATAATTGTACATTTTTTTCCGTTATTATTTCTAAAATTCAAAAAAAATTTCTTCTAATGTTGGTTTCTATGTACATTTATTTGATCAAAATATATATATACATTTTGGATATTTAAAAGGCCTAAGATCTCTTAAAGCATCATTATTTTCTCTTTTTACAAAAACTAAAATCCTTTCAGAGCGTAAAAAGTCTACTGCAAAGGCATGAAAATATTTTATTTATATGTTTAGAATCTAATTAATAATAATAAGAATACATGGTAATTAAATACAAACACATTTGATGTTAAAAATGAGTAGGACTTTTAATAAATAAACCTCCTTTTATTTTTTCCTAAATTTTTTTCAACGTAGTAAACAATAAAATCATTTCCAAAAAATACTTATTAAGAAATTAAGGACTCATCAATTCGGCATCAAATTTGCTTATCCAATAAACAGTTACAACGATGTTTATCAGAGGTCTTACATATTCTTCACTCTATTTTAATACCCCGTAATGCATCTCTTAATACCTTTGCAACAAGACATTCTCAATTAAATTTCAATTAAAGGAAATTAAGAATCGAGCGATTCACAGTAGAATGTAGTGTGATGGAATGTTCGAATACTTATGTAGTTGTTATTTAAGAATTCAAAAATGACATAAAACTACATGATCGCATTATTTTTATTAAAATAATCTAAATGATAGAAAATTTAAACTCTCTGGAATGTAGATTTAGAATAGCAGATTTCATTCTAAATGCAGAAATTGTGTTCGTTTTAGATCTTTTGCGTTGTTTATTTTATATTAATCTTTTTTATGAGTCCAAGCACTGAAATATGGGTAATTTGAATTATTATGATTTTTGTTACAATTTTTTTGAAAAAAAAATTAGTGTTTGTCGTTGTTACGATTCGATTCCTGTTCGAGTCAAGTTATTTTAATTTTAATTTATGAAGAAGAATCGGGAACGTCCAAAATGTTTTTGTTCTTGAAAAAGCAAATATATTTAGATTCAGTCTTTTAATAGCTATATAATGCATTATCTGTGAAAATACCAATCATAAATATTAAATAATTCAAGAGATAGATTATGCGTAAAACAAGTAAAATACTAGTTTAATATAAATCAATTTTTAAATTCTTGTTTAAATAGAATATTTGATGGACTTTATTGCATAATTACTACAATTATAAATATTTTTTCTGACGTTATTTCTTAAATTCAAAAATATTTTTCTTTTAATGTTGGTTTTTTGGGTATATTTATTAAAACAAAAAAAGTATATAGTTTGAATAATTAATAGATCTATGACCTCTTAAAGCACCATTATTTTCTCTTTTTATAAAAACTAAAATCCTTCCAGAGTGTAAAATATCTAGTGAAAAGGCATGAAAATAAAATTTACTTCTTTAGCACATAATTAATTAAAAGAAGAGTACATGGTAATTAAATACAAACACAGTTGATATAAAAATTGAATACGACTTTTAATGATTTACCCTCTTTTTATTTTTACCTAAGAATTTCTTCTACGTAGTAAATAATAAAAACGCTTCCAAAAATCACTTATTAAGAAATCAAGGATTCATGAATTCGGCATTAAATTTGTGTATCCAATAAACAGAGACAATGATGTTTATTGAAGATCTTTTATATTGTTTACACTGTCTTAATACACCGCAATGCATCTCTTAATACATTTGCAAGAAGGCATTCTCAATCAAATTTTAATTACTCTAAATTAAGAATCCAGCGATACACAGAAGAATGTGGTGTGATGGAATGTTCGAATACTCATGTAGTTGTTACACAAAGAGTCATAAATAACAAAAAAACTGCATTATCGCATTTTTTTCTATTAAAGGAATGTGATTAATAGACAATTTAAACTGTCTGGAATATAGATTTAGAATGGCAGACTTTCATTTCAAATACAAAAATTGTGTTCACTTTAAAGCTTATACCTTGTTTTTTTTATGTTTTAAATAATAATTAACTTTTTATATGAGACATCTAGCCGCAGAAAGAAATTTACTTTCAATTGTTATAATTTTTGTTATTGTATTTTATACCTGACGAAACTACTTTGTATTAATATTTCACACTATTGTGCAAATTAAAATAAAATAAAATAAAACTATTGCTTGTTTTTGTCATGATTCGATTCCTACTCGAGTCAAGTTATTTTATGATTTTATTTTTTGAAGAAGGATCGCGAATGTCCAAAATGTTTTTATTCTTGAAATAGTGAACATATCTAGATTCAGTATTTTAATAGAGATATAATGCATCATCTGTAAAAATACCAAGCATAAATATTAAATAGTTCAAGAGATAGATCGTGGTAAACAAAATAAAATATTATTTTGATAATATTATTTTCTTTTAATTGTGGTTTAAGTAGCATATTTGATGGACTTTATTGTCATGTAATTACTATAATTATAGAAATTTTTTTCCGATGTTATTTCTTAAATTCAAAAATATTTTTCTTTTAATGTTGGTTTTTAGGTATATTTATTAGAACAAAAAAATGTATATAGTTTGGATAATTAACAGACCTATGACCTCTGAAAGTATCATTATTTTCACTTTTTATAAAAACTAGAATCCTTTCAGATTGTAAAATATCTAGTGCAAAGGCATGAAAATATTTTATTTACATGTTTAGAACCTAATTAATTAAAAGAAGATTACATGGTAATTAAATACAAACCCTTTAATATAATAAATGAATAAAATTCTTAATGAATAAATTTCCTTTTATTTTTACCCAAACAATTTCTTCAAGATAGTAAACAATAAAAATATTTATAAAAAATACTTATAACGAAATTAAAGACTCATCAATTCGGCATCAAATTTGTCTATCCAATAAACAGTGAGAATGATGTTTATCGAAGGTCTTACGTACTGTTTACTATGTCTTAATAAACTGTAATGTATCTCTTAATACCTTTGCAACAAGGCATTCTCAATAGAATTTCAATTAAACTAAATTAAAAATCCAGCGATTCATAGAAGAATGTGGTGTGAAGGAATGTTCGAATATTCATGTAGTTGTTACTCAAGGAGTCAAAAATGACAAAAAACTGCATTATCGCATTATGTTTATTAAATTAACTTGATTCATAGAAAATTTAAATTGTCTGTAATATAAATTTAGAATGGCAGATTTTCATTTCAAATACAAAAACTATCTTCATTTTAAAGTTTTTACGTTGTTGGTTTTCCCTTTTTTATGGTTTAAATAATAATTAATCTTTTTTATGAGACATCTAACTGCTAAAACAAATTTACATTCAATTATTATGATTTTTGTTATTGCATTTTATATCTGACGAAACTACCTTTTATTAATATTTCACAATGTTATTGGAAAAAAAAAAGCATTGCTTGTCATTGTCATGCTTTGATTCTTGTTCGAATCAAGTTAGTATAATTTTAATTTATGAAGAAGAATCGCGAACGAACCAGAATGTTTTTGTTTTTGAAACAGTAAACGTATTTAGATCCAGTCTTTTAATAGAGATAGAATGCGCTATTTGTAAAAATATCAAATATAAATATTAAAAATCCCACAGGTTCGGACTACAGGCGCAAGTAGATTTCGATAATAAGTGCCAATTTCACAAAAAAAGTAAAATATAATTACAGATAAACCCAGTTTAACAAATTTATTTGGTTGCTTTTGCAAAGTTTTTAATTTATTTTTCTCTAAGAGCTCATTTTATCAGAATCATGTTAAGATAATATTAAAAAAAATATTTTTCCGCACTCAGTAACTCGAAATTTTCTAACACTGTCTCAGGCTCATTTTTAAAAGAATTTTCATTTTTAATCACTTCCTATGATAGATAATGATTCTTGGTTGTCACATTAAGATCTGAACACTTATAGGACAAGCTATAGTACAAGCGCACAAACGCACTTGATTTGCTTCGCTTGACGTGTAATTTTCGCCTTGATTTAAATTACTTTTAGAGTTATTTAAATTTCATTTTTATTACTTGTAAATAGATGTAGTAATAGATGTGCGAATTATCTTTATAAAATCACTTTCCTCCTTACAAGTCATGTAATAATATTTCAAAAGAATATTGTAAAATGCTTAAATAAAAAAGCTACTCAAAAGGTTTCGAACCCCCTTTAATTTAATATTAAAGGTGACATTTATCGGCGAAATACTACCGACGAAATCAGGCCGGAGGCGGATCCCCCATTGGCCGAAATAAGCACGAAATGACAGAGTGTGGTTTCTAGTTCATCCATCATGGCTCAAAGTGCCGATTCAGTCCTATGATTTTAAGATTGAAAGGGAAAACAATTATTATTACGGATCCGATAAATCAGATACGTCCACTTATTCCTGATCCTTTTCGGAGCATGCGTCTGCTCTTTCAGCCGTAAAGCGCTGCACTTTTTTTTTTTTTTAAACCAAATAGAAATGATAGATTGTATTTATTTTTTTAGAATGATGCAAAAAGAAACAGAAATAAATATTTTTGCTTAGTTCATCTTCGCTTGAATTTTCCATCCGGAACGTTTAAAAATTTCTGAATATTAAACGTTAATAAGATTTTTTTTTTCGTTGTGTTTGTAATTATATAAATATGCAGTACCTATACTCGTTTTCTGTCTGTCTGTCTGCAGTTACCAGCGCAAAAACTGTCCAACAGAATAGCTTGAAATTTAAAATATGATCGTTGAGAATTCAGTTGGGTCATCTCAAATTTAATGAAAACAGAATCAAAACTTAAAATAATATTAATAAAAGTTTTCTTTATTCTATTAAACCTATCATACGTAATGAGTTCAGTGTTATCCCATGATAAGTAATAATTCTGTTATTACTGTTTGCGACGCCCTATTTAAAACAAACTCCTAATTTTTTTGTATTTCTAAGTTTAAATTATAATCATAATTATTTTTGTATCCCTGCATTTTTGAATAAGAGTGCAGCAGTTATGAACTATCATATAACCAGCGCGAACGCATCTCATTTCCCGCGTTTGACGTACAACTTTGGATTTGTTTTAAATTTCTTTCATAGTTATTTAAATTCATTAATATTGTTGGATTGTACTAACAGAAATGCATATTTCCTTTATAAAATCACTTTCTTCTTTTAATGATATTTCAAAAGTATATTTTAAAATACTGAAATATTATTAAAAAAAGTGTTCAAAAAGTTCCGAGCCCCTTTAATTTAATATTAAAGGTGGAATTTATTGGTGAAATTCTACCGACGGAATCTGACCGGAGGCCGATCTCTCACTGGCCGAAATAAGCACGAAATGACAGAGTGTGGTTACTAGTTCATCTATCACGACTCAAAGTGCTGATTCAGTACCATGATTCTAAGATAAAAGGGAAAACAATTAATATTCCAGATCCGATAACTCAGCTACGTCCATTTATTCCTGATCCTTTTCTGAACATGTGCCTACTGTTTTGGCCGTTATAAACTGCACATTTTTTTTCTCCCCTTTACGGACGGGTTATTAACCGATTAAAAATGGTTTACCGACTGCCCACTAAACGAAATAGAAAAAATAAATAATTTTTTTTAGAAAAAATGCAAAAAAAAGAAAAAAAAAGTATTTTTTTAGTTTATTTTATTTAAAAAGACTCTTTCATTTCAATTAAAGATACAGAAAAATCTAATAAAATGTGTGGATATAATTCTAAAAATTAAACTAATTTGTCATTTACACTTGTTTTTATAAAACTGCATTTATTTATTTATTATTATTACTTTGCAATGAACTATGAGGGGGGGGGGGCTGAAAAAATACTATTACGCTTTCTTAGTTTAAAAAGAGATCTTAGATTCTTAGTTTGCGATTATACTCGTCGTCTGGTCTGCATATAACAACGCAAATCTATTCAATCGAATTGTTTGAAATTTCATAGATGATCGTTGCAAAATTCTGTCGAGTGTTTTCAGATTTTATGAAAATCGAATGGAAACTTATAAGATATTAATAAAAGTTTTCTTCATTTTATTAAATCCTATCATACGTAATGAATTGAGTGACCGATAATGATTCTAGATTGGCACGATTGTGACATTCTACTTAAGATGAACTCCAATTATTTCTGTATTTATTTAAAACAAGGAATCATAATTAATTTTGTATTCCTGCATTTTTGCGAAAGAGTACAGCAGCTATTGCATCAAGATCTGAACATTTATGACACTAGCTGTATTATGAACATACCTACACACCTCAATTGCCGTGTTTGACGTGCAATTTTCAATTTGATTTTATTTACTTTTACAGTTATTTAAATTCCCTTTATATTTTTGGATTGTAGTAGCAAAGGTGCGTATTTTCATTATAAAATCACTTTCCACCTTAAAATCGTTTAATGGTATTTCAAAAGCATATTGTAAATTACTTAAATAAAAACACTATTCAAAAGGCTCCGAACCCCCTTTAATTTAATATTAAAGGTGATATTTATCGGAGAAAAATTACCGACGAAATCTGGCCGGAGGCGGATCCCCCTTTGGCCGAAATAAGAACGAAATGAGAGTGTGGTTACTAGTTCATCCATCACGACTCAAGGTGCTGATTCAGTTCCATGATTCTAAGATGAAAGGGAAAACAATTATTATTCCGGATCCGATAACTCAGCTACGTCCACTTGTTCCTGATCCTTTTCGGAGCATGATGCGTCTACTCTTTTAGCCGTGATGCACTGCACTTTTTTTTATAGGACGGCTTACTTAACCGGTTAAAGCTGGTTTACCGGGTACCCGCTTAACGAAGCAGAGAAGATTAATCGTATTTTTTTTTTCACGAATGATGCAAAAAGAAACAGAAATTAATGTTTTTTCTTAGTTTATCTTAGTTAAACGGACCTTTTCAATTACAGGTATAGAAAAATTAAAGCCTAACAGAATGTTTGAAAATAATGCTAAAAACTAAATTAATTTGTTATTTTTACTTATTTTTATAAAATTGCATTTACTTATTTATTTATTTATTTATTTATTTATTTATTATTATTATTATTATTATTATTATTATTATTATTATTATTATTATTCTACAAACGAAGAAAAAAAGCTGAAAAAAGGATTATGATGCTTTTACATTGTGAAAAAAAAGATGCAATTTGATAAATTCTCTGACTAGATGCAATGTAATCTGAATATGATTTATAATAAATGTAATAAAAGGTATTCTGAAGTACTAATGGTAGGTAGGGTTTAATAACAACAAATGCTAACATTATGCATAATTATGCAATAATCCGGCAAATGGCGCCTATGGGTTCTGCACAGTAGGTCTCTATTTTACATAAAACACAAACAACAGCTAAAAGTTTATTTGTCCCATTTGTAGGCCTAATCGCTTTCAGAAGTTCCTAAAATTAACGCTCGATCTAAAATTTTCAAGGTAAGTTTCAGTGATGTGAAAACCATATATTTATCAAGAAGTACTTTATTATATAAATTTGTAGTACATTTCATGTATTTTCAAAATGTTCCAGAAGATTTTGGATGCGTTCGCTAGATAGTTTGTAGTTTAAAATTTACTGCGCAGTAAGTATACTGGAATTATAATCTACTCATTTGCTGGGTTTTACTTACAGTTTTCGACTTGTTTCAAATTACTTTTATAGTTATTTAAATTTCATTTTTATTTTTGGATCGTAGTAACAGAAGTGCGCATTTACATTATAAAATCACTTTCCCTCTTAAAATCATTTAATAACATTTCAAAAGCATGTTGTAAAATGCTTAAAAAAGCTATTCAAAAGGTTTTGAACTCTCTTAATCAAATATTAAAGGTGACATTTATCGGCGAAATACTAGGGATGAAATCAGCTTGGAGGCGGATCCCCCTTGGCTGAAATAAGCCCGAAATGACAGAGTGTGGTTTCTAGTTCATCCATCACGGCTCAAAGTGCTGATTCAGTTTTATGATTCTAAGATGAAAGGGAAAACAATTATTCCAGATCCGATAACTCAGCTACGTCCACTTATTTCAGATCCTTTACAGAGCATGCGTCTGCTCTTTTAGCCCTGATGCCGTGCACTTTTTTTTTAATAGGACGGGTGCTTAACCGATTAAAGATGGTTTACCGGACACTCACTAAACGAAACAGAAAAGATAGATTGTATTTTTTTTTACGAATGATGCAAAAAGAAACAGAAATTAATATTTCTTTTTAATTTATTACAGTTAAAAAGACATTTTTTCAATTACAGTTATAGAAAAATTAAAGTCTAACAAGATGTTCGGAAATGATGTTAAATGTTAAATTCTAGTTAATTTATCATTCCTACTTATTTTTATAACACTGCATTTATTTATTTATTTATTTATTTATTATTATTATTATTCTACGGCGAAGAAAGAAAACCGAAAGAAAATTATTATAATACTTTCTTAATGTGAAAAAAAAGATACAATTTGATAAATTCTCTGATTAGATGCAATGCAATCTGGATGTAATATACAGGATAATTCAAAATGAATTTAGTGATTACAAAAAACTTACTATTTAATCAAAAGAATTTTATCGAAAAGAAACACACAGAATTTAACAAGAAATTATGTGATTCCTCTTGGTCACATGGACGACATCAAAAATATCGTTTTTGTTCAAACATCCGACATCATATGTATATGTTGTTAAGATTTAGAGGTGATTGCCTGTACCTTCAGACGACTTTCTCGTTCGACTTCTTTAAAATTACTTGTATAGATATTTAAATTTCTTTTTTATTTTTGGATTGTAGTAACAGAAAAGCGTATTTTCTTTTTAAAATCCCTTTCCTCCTTAAAATCATTTAATAATATTTCAAAAGAATATTGTAAAATACTTAAATAAAAAAAAAATTAAACGTTTCCGAGCCCCATTAATTTAATACTAAAGATGACATTTATCGGCGAAATACTACTTACGAAATCAGGTCGGAGGCGGATCCCCCCTTGGCCGAAATGAGCCCGAAATGACAGAGTGTGGTTACCAGTTCATCCATTACGGCTCAAAGTGCTGATACAGTTCCATGATTCTAAGATGAAAGGAGAAACAATTATTATTCCGGATCCGATAACTCAGCTACGTCCACTCATTCCTGATTTTTTTCTGACCATGCGTCTGCTCTTTTAACCGTGATGCGCTGCATTTTTTTTTTTTACAGGACGGGTGCTTAACCTATTTAAGATGGTTTACCGGATACCCGCTAAACGAAATATAAAAAATAAATTATATATTTTTTTTGCGAATGATGCAAACATAAGCAGAAATTAATATATTTTTTAGTTTATCTTAGTTAAAAAAAACTTTTTCTTTACAGTTACAGGTATTGAAAAATTAAAGTCTAACAGGATGTTTGGAAATAAGGCTAAAAATTAAACTAATTTATCATTTATACTTATTTTTATGAAATTGCATGTTTTTATTTATTATTATTATTACTATTATTATCATTATTATTATTCTACGGACTAAGAAAAAAAAGCTCAAAAAATTATTATTGTGCTTTCTCAGTGTGAAGAAAAGATACAATTTGATAAATCCTCTGATTAGATGCAATGTATTTTATAATAAATGTATATATAAGGTATTCTGGTGTAATAACGCTAGGCTGGATAATAAAGCCAAATGCTATTATTACGCATTCTTATGCAATATTCCGGGAAATGGCACCTATGGGTTCGGCACACAAGGTCTCTGAGTCATATAAATCCTAAACAATAGCTAAAATTTAATTTGTTCCGTTTGTAGGCCTAAATGTTTTCAGAAGCTACTAAAATTAACGCTTGATTAAAATATTTGAAGGTAAGTTGTGTGATGTGTAAACTATATATTTATCAGGACATGCTTTGTTAATTATATGAATTTGTAGTGCATTTCATTTTTAAAATGTTGTAGAAGATTTTGTATGTGTTCACTAGATAATTTGTAGTTTAAAATTTACTGAAGAATAAATATATACCGGGGTAATGATCTTCTCATCTGCTGCGTTTTACTTACAGTTTTCGACTTGTTTTAAAATACTTTTATAGTTATTTAAATTTTATTTTTATTTTTGTATTGTAGTAACAGAAGTGCGTATTTTCATTATAAAATCACTTTCCACCTTAAAATCATTTAATAATATTTCTAAAGCATATTGTAAAATACTTAAATAAAAACGTTATTCAAAAGGCTCCGAACCCCCTTTATTTTAATACTACAGGTGACATTTATCAGCGAAATACTACCGACAATATTAGGCCGGACCCGGATCCCCCGTTGTCCGAAATAAGCACGAAATGACAGAGTGCGGTTACTAGTTCATCTATCACGGCTCAGAGTGCTGATTCAGTCCCATGATTCTAAGATGAAAGGGAAAACAATTATTATTCCGGATCCGATAACTCAGCTACGTCCACTTGTTCCTGATCGATGCTCTTTTAGCTGTGATGCGCTGCACTTTTTTTTACAGATCGGGTACTTAACCGATTAAAGATGGTTTACCGGATACCCGTTAAACGAAATAGAAAATATCAATTGTATTTTTTACGAATGATGCAAAAAGAAACAGAAATTATTTTTCTTCCCCAGTTTATCTTAGTTAAAAAAAAAACCTTTTTTTTTTCCATTACAGGTATAGAAAATAAAAGTCTAACAGGATTTTTGGAAATAATGCTAAAAATTAAATTAATTTATCATATTTGCTTATTTTTACAAAATTGCATCTGCTCTTTTTTAAATTTCTGCTAAATTTAAAATAATGTCACTGTTGTTAATTTTAAAGAAGCTCCAGTTTCTTTCGCAATATATATGCTTTAGGTATTTATGTTTGTTAAAGCAGCATTTCAAAATTTTATGCCTTAGTTGTAATTTTAGACTAATACTTGAGGATTTTGCCAAATTCTATTATCTAGTCACATTTTTGATAGAGCAGTTTTACGAAATAACCAAGTACCAACGATCAATATGATAAATATTTATCTCTAGCATGTAATTCTTTGGCATAAAAGTGTTCCTTTTAATGATGTTTTCAAAGAATTCGGAATTATTATTGCACAGTAATTAGGGAGGGCAATGAGAATTCTCTACTAGGCTATACAAATTACATTTTGTTTTATACATTACAAAAAAAAAAAAAAAAAAAAAAAAAAAAAAAAAAAAGCTGTTCTGTATTTTGACTTGAAATCAAACTTAAAAATAAATTATGATCTGTAGATTTGCACAATATTATTTCTTTTACTGAATAAACTTAAAAACTTTATTATTTTAATTAATTTATTTCTCATGTTTTTCCATTACGGACGCATTTTTGCAAATAATAAATGAAACGCGTATACTATCAGAAGAAAAGATAAATTATAATTAATATTTATAGGTAGAATTATGATTAATTAAATAAATAAAATATATTTTCATTATTCCGCCAAAATATTTCAAAGCCTGTTTTCTGAACTTAATTATAGAAAGAGCCATTTTTGGACTCGATCGAAATTAAATATGATCTGGTAGATTCTGACAATGTTATTTTCTTATCGAATGATGAAAAAAAAAACATTTTTTATTACTTTGTTGAATATATTTTTCCATTTCACGGATTCACTTTTCTAAACGGTAATAAAACCTGCGTACTTCTTGCGGTAAAGAAAAATCATTGAGTCTGTAAAAATGAAAAAAGTCCTAAATAATTAAGTACGTGAAGTGAAATACTATCATTGCGAATATTTATAGTGATATTTTATGTGAATTAAAGAAAAAAATGGAAGAAAAATTGCATTATAATTTATAATAAGATCAAGGTACAGTCAACAATCCACATTGTTTAACTGTACAAACAGAACAAATTTCAACTCCTCAACATGCTTTAGAAATTTATATTTTCATTTCTAAGCCAAAAATATTTCTAGTTAAACTTCATTCCTCCAATAGAAATTCATCTTATGCGCAGCACCATTTCACTTTTCTTTGTTTCAATGTCTAGCCAGTCAATTCCAATTAACCACATTGCTTTTAAAACTCCCTTTCACTTAGAAGGTCGTGATGCTATTGGAGATGCCGATTTAATCTCCGAATAGCGTCGATAATGTTGAGATATGGGAAAGAATACGCACCATTTTCCGGAATTTGCTGTTTAAAAATATGTCCATAAGCATCTGCTCTTGTATTAAGAAATTTCTCCTAAATTTAAAATAATGTCACTGATGTAAATTTTAAAGAAGCTTCATTTTGTTTCGCAATATGTAGCTTAGTTATCTATGTTTGCTAAAGCAGCATTTCAAAATTTTATGCGTTAGTCGTAATTTTAGACTAATACTGGAGGATTTTGCCAAATTCTATTATCTTGTTGCATTTTTGAGACAGCAGTTTTACGAAATAAACAAGTAGCAAAGATCGATTTCAAGTATGTAATATGTATGTCTAGTATTTTTAGTTTGCAATTAGTTAGCATAAAAGTGTTCTTTTTAATGATGTTTTCAAAGAACTCTTAAATATTATTGCAAAGCGAATCTTTTACTTGGCTACAGAAATTACATTTCGTCGTATACATTACAAAAAAAAAAAAAAAAAAAAAAAAAAAAAAAAAAAAAAAAAAGAAGAGCTGTTTAGTAGTTTGACTTGAAATTAAACAAAATAACAGCAACAGAAAAAAATTATATTCTGTAGGTTTGCACATTATTATTATTATTATTATTATTATTATTATTTTACAAAATAACCTTAAAAAATACTATTTTAATTCATTTATTTTACATGTTTTAACATTACGGACGCATTATTGCAATTAAAAAATGAAACACGTATACTTTCAGAAGGGAAAATAAGTCATGGTGTTTAAAGCGTTTTATGAATGCTTTTCGTGTATTTTCACCCCTTTTAAATTTTGTACCTTTTAGCAAATGTTCTTAGTGATTATTTATATCTTATAAGTAATTATCATGCCGAATTTCATATATCTAAGCTCTATATTGTGTTTAGATATTTATGATTGCTAAAGCAGCATTTCGAAATTTTATGCGTTAGTCGCAATTTTAGACTAATACTGGAGGATTTTGCCGAATTCTATTATCTAGTTGCATTTTTGAGTGAGTAATTTTACGAATAACAATCTATATTGCAATCTATATTACAATCTATAAGTTATATATTCATTACTATTATATAATTCGTTGGCATAAAAGCGTTCTTTTTTAATGATGTTTTCAAAGAGCTCTTAATTATTATTGCACAGTAATTAGGATGAGCAAAGCGAATCCTCTACTAGGCAACGCAAATTACATTTTGTCGTATGCATTAAAAAAAATCTATTCATTCAGTATTTTGATTTAAATATATAAATAAAAATAAATTATGATCTGTAGATTTGTAAAATATCATTTTCTTTCACAACATAACCTTAAAAAATTATTATTTTAATTCACAACTAGCAATTTATAATAAATATTTATTTCAGTTGGTTAACTATTCAAGTAAACACAAATCAAATTTCAGCTCTTCAACATGCTTCAGAAATTTATATTTTCCTCTCTGAGCTAAAAATATTTTTAATTAAACTTTATTCCTCCAATAAAAATTCATCTTATCCACAGTATCGTTTCTCTCTTCGTTGTTTCAATATCTAGCCTGTCAATTCCAATTAACCATCTGGCTTTTAAAACTTTCTTTCACTTAGAAGGTCGTCTTGCTACCGGAGACGCCGATTTAATCTCCGAATTGCGTCAATAACGTTGAGATATGGGAAAGAATACGTTTCATTTTCTGGAATTTGTTGTTTAAAAATAATATCTCCATTAGAACCTGCTCTTGTATTAAGAAATTTCTCCTAAATTTAAAATAACGTCACTCATGTTAATTTTAAAAAAACTTCTTTTTGTTTCACAATGTGTAGTTTAGATATTTATGTTTTCTAAAGCAGAATTTCAAACTTTTATGCACGAGTCGTAATTTTAGAATAATATTGGAGGATTTTGCCAAATTCTATTATCTAGTAACACTTTTTTAGAGAGTAGTATTACGAAATAACCAGGTACTACGATAGATATATTAAACATTTATTTCTAGTAGGCAATTTGTTGGCATAAAAGTGTTCTTTTAATGATGTTCTAAAAGAACACTTAATTATTATTGCACCGTAATTAGGCTGAACAAAGAGAATCCTCTACTAGGCTACACAAATTACATTTTGCAGTACACTTTACAGGAAAAAAAAAAAAAAAAAAAAAAAAAAAAACTTAGTATTTTGACTTGAAATGAAACATAAAAATTAATTATGATCTGTAGATTTGCTTAAAATTGTTATTATTATTATTATTATTATTATTATTATTATTATTATTATTATTATTATTATTATTATTATTTTTATAGACTAGTTCTAAAAAATTTATTATTTTAATAAATTTACTTTCCATTACGGACGCATTTTTGCAGATAAAAGGTGAAACACCTATATTTTCAGAAAAAAAATTCGTGAAGTTTATACTTATACATAGAATCATGATTAATTAAATAAATATCAATACAGCCAACAATAAATACAATAAATGTAACCAGCAATCCAGAATAAATATTTATATAAATAATACAGTTGTTTAGCTGTACAAACAAAAACAAAACAAATTTCAGCTGTTCAGCATGCTTTAGAATTTTGTATTTTCGTCTCTAAGCTAAAAATAATTTTTAATTAAACTTCATTCCTCCAATAGAAATTCATCTTATGCACAGTATCGCTTCCCTTTTCTTTGTTTCAATGTCTAGCGTGTCATTTCCAATGAACCATATCGTTTTTAAAACTCCCTTTGGCTTAGAAGGTCCTCTTGTTATTGGAGACGCCGATTTAATCTCCGAATTGCTTCAATAACGTTGAGATATGGGAAAGAATACGCACCATTTTCCGGAAGTTATCGTTTAAAAATAATATCTCCATGCTCTTGTATTAAGAAATTTCTCATAAATTTAAAATAACGTCACTCATGTAAATTTTAAGGCAATTTCCTTTTGTTTCTCAATATGTAGTTTAGATACTTATGTTTGCTAAAGCAGCTTTTCAAAATTTTATGCGTTAGTCGTTATTTTAGACTAATACTGGATTATTTTGCCAACTTCTATTATCTAGTTGCATTTTTGAGAGAGTACTTATGAGAAATAACCATGTATCAACTATCGATATATAAAATAATTATTTCTAGTATGTAATACGTTATCATAAAAGTGTTCTTTTTAGTTATGTATTAAAAGAACTCTTAATTGTTATTGTATTGTAATTAGGATGAGCAAAGCGAATTCTGCACTAGGCTTCAAAATTACATTTTGTTTTACACTTTACAAAGTAAACTATGACTATGCAATATTTTGACTTTAAATTAAACATACAAATAAACTGCGATCTGTCAATTTGCACAATTTTATTATTATTTTAAAAAATAACCTTAAAATTTAATATTTTAATTAATTTAATTTGCATGTTTTTCATGCAAATTACAGACGCATTTTTGCAAATAAAAAGTGAAACATGTATGATTTCAGAAAAAAAAAAAAAAAAACCATAGACGAGGTAATTATAATAATAAAGAAATATCGGAACTGAATCACAGTGCTAGTTAACCACTGATTCTATTTAAGAAATAGGAAACTAATATAAAATTATACTAGTCAGACTTAATGATTAAAGAAAAAAAAAATTACAATTTATTATACAGATCAATGTACAACCAGCAATCCAGATTAAATATTTATCTAAATAATTCAGTTGTTTAACTTTACAAACAAAAACAAAACTGATTTCAGCTCTTGAACCTGCTTTAGAAATTTATATTTTCATGTCTAAGCTAAAGCTATTTTTAATTTAAGCTCATTCCTCCAACAGAAATTCACCTTATTCACAGTATCGCTTCCCTTTTCTTTGTTTCAATGTTTAGCTTATCAATTCCAATTAACCATCTCGCTTTTAAAACTCCCTTTCACTTAGAAGGTCGTCTTGCTATCGGAGACGCCGATGTAATCTTCGAAATGCGTTAATAATATTGAGATATTTAGAAAGATTACGCACCATTTTCCGGAATTTGTCGTTTAAAAATAATATCTCCATGCTCTTGTATTAAGAAATTTCTCATAAATTTAAAATAATGTCACAAATGTAAATTTTAAAGAAACTTCATTTTGTTTCGCAATATATATGCTTTAGATGCTTATGTTTGCTAAAGAAGCATTTCAAAATTTTATGTGTTAGTTGCAATTTTAGATTAATACGGGAGGATTTTGATAAATTCTATTACCTAGTTGCATTTTTGCGAGGGTAGTATTACGAAATAACCAAGTACTAACGATCGATAGGCTAAATATTTACTTTTAGTATGTAATGATTGGGATAAAAGTGTTCTTTATAATTATGTTTTCAAAGAACTCTTAATTATTACAGTAAACCCCCGATAAATCGAATTAATTAGGAACAGACACAATCCGGATTATCCGGATAGCTAGAAAAAAAAATGAAATGAAATAAAACATACTTACAGAAAATCGCCATTATGTTAAACATATTGAATATTTACAGACAGAAAATTGTTTACTTTGTAATAAAAAAGTTTTTTATTTTCTGTTGTGCCAGTTTTTTATACCTTTTGCGAGTCGTACGGTCACGCACCCGCTTGAGCATAAGTAGTTCGTTGGTAGAAGTTTAAATAAAAAAGCTTAAGGCATTAATCCGAAAAGATTTCCGAAAAAGTTTTTTTTTAATTCAGAATACGACGATGAAACAAGTTAATGTTATGTAAATTAGCTAATCGCTTCTCAAACGTGAAAAAAAAGGCCAAACCGATCCGGATTAACGGGGTCCGAATTAGCGGGGCTCTACTGTATTGCAAAGTATGTAGGGTGAGAAAAGCAAATTCTACACAAGCCTAAAGAATTACATTTTGTTTTACGCTTTACAAAACAAATTATTGTGTATTTTGACTTTAAACATAAAAATAAATTATAATCTGTAGATTTGCACAGTACTATTTTTTTTTTACAGAAAAAAATTAATATTTTATTTAATTTATTTTACAAGTTTTTGCATTGCGGACGAATATTTGCAAATAGAAAGTGAAACACTTATATTTTAAGAAAAAAAATAATCATGGAGCTGGTAATTTATAATACAGATCAATGTACAACTAGCATTGCAGAATAAATATTTATCTAAATAATACATTTATTTAGCTGCACAAACAGAAACAAAAATAATTTCAGCTCTTCAACAGGCTTTAGAAATATATATGTTCATCTTCAAGATAAAATATTTTTAATTAAACTTTATTCCTCCAATGGGAATTCATTTTATGCACACCATCGTTTCACTTTTATTTGTTTTAATGTCTACCCTGTCAATTCCAATTAACCACCTCGATTTTAAAACCCTCTTTTACTTAGAAGGTCGTTTTACTATCGGAGACGCGAATTTAATCTCTGAAATGCGACAATAACTTTGAGATATGGGAAAGAATACGCACCATTTTCGGGAATTCGTTGTTTAAAAATAATATATCTATGAGCATCCGCTCTTGTACTAAGTAATTTCTCCTAAATTTAAATTAATGTCACTGACGTAAATTTAAAAGAAACTTCACTTTGTTTCGCAATATGTTGTTAAGATATTTATGTTTGCTAAAGCAGCATTTCAAAATTTTATGCGTTAGTCGTAATTTTAGACTAATACTGGAGAATTTTGCCAAATTCTATTATCTAGTTGCATTACGAAATAACTAAGTACCAACGATTAGTATGTAAAATATTTATTTCTAGTGTATAATTCGTTGGCATAACGTGTTTTTTTAAGGATGTTTTCAAAGAACTCTTAACTATTACTGCACAGTAATTAGGATGAGCAAAGCGAATCCTCTCTAGGCTGCAAGAGTTACATTTTGCCGTAGACATTAAAAATAATAATAATAATAAATAAAAATAATAAATAAATAAAAAACTATTCAGTATTTTGACTTGAAGTTAAGCATAAAAACAAATTATGATCTGTATATTTGCGCAATATATATATTTTTATTTTACAAATTAACTTAAAAAAATATTATTTTAATTAATTTATTTTACACGTTTTTCCATTACGGAAAAAACACGTTTCATAAAAAATGAAACGCGTATATTTTCAGAAGAAAAAATAAATCATGGATTTCAGAACGTTTTTTTGGACGCTTTTTAGATATATCACTCCTTTTAAATTTCGTATTTTTTAGAAAATATTCTTAGCGATCATTTATATCTTATAAATAATTAACATGCTAAATTTCATGTTTCCAGGCCTTCCATCAATTATCTAGGCCTCTAGGCCCTCCATCTAGGCCTACGTTTGAAAAGAGTTTGTAAAAATAGAAGATTTTCTGTACTTGAATCGCAAAAATTCTCCAATTAAATAAGGTAAACTTCACAATCAAAAAACTACTGGTGGGAATAATAAAGAACTCTGAGAATTTTAAATGGCACGTATATTAGTCGCTCGTCCCCAAGGGGTTAATAATGCATATGTTTATTGTACGAAAGACTCTGAACGCAAGTGATGCTTGCACTTGACTATTTATTATTATTTTTTTTTAACCAGCTGTAATCCTTAAAAAGCTATGAAAATAACTGTCGTTTATACACTGCGAGCGGTGTCTCAAATTATTTGAATGGAAGATTGATAAAAAAAGAGCTTACAAAATTAGTTACAACAAAAATTGCACCTCATGTCCGATAGTCTAACTCTCAAACAAATATTATTTTAACCTAAAGTTAACAAAATACCGTTTCTATAATACTTAGTTGTGCAAATTATTAAAAGTGAACTTTAATCGTATATGTGATCAGTAAAATATAATACAGTTCAGTTATTATGGTGAAGCTATCAATCTAGGCTCTTATTCTTGGTATTCTGGAGTGAAAACGTGAATTAAGTACTAAATAAATAGAAAATAAACCACATAAATACCCTTTAAAATACATTTATATAAAAAGAAAGTGTTTTAAGGTTTGTAAAGTGAGTTGTAATAAACTAAGTACCCCCCCCCCCCCCCATTTACTGGATAAATAAAAACAAAATAAAACCGAAATTCGAAAGATTTTATAACAGACGATATTCTCGACACTTCTGGTATTTTAACTTCATACTTAAAATTTTTTTTGAGTGTTTAGGAAACTAATCAGATGTGCTGATCCAAAACTTTTTTCTATCTCATACGTATATTTAAATCTTTAATTAGTAATCTTTAGTTAACAATAAGTTATACATGCTAATACAGTAACATTATTAATTCA
This sequence comes from Maratus speculifer, assembly GCA_964019185.1. NCBI lineage: Eukaryota > Metazoa > Arthropoda > Arachnida > Araneae > Salticidae > Maratus > Maratus speculifer. Next base: position 187,588,432 of record OZ025290.1, read on the forward strand.
ATATTATAACAAATTTCATTTTCATCTTAAATTTCTGCTTCAGTCAATTAATCGGAGTAACAGCAAATTAATGTGGATCATGATATTTATTAAATAATGTCCTCCAAAATATGACAACAACAGTTAATTTTTACTGACTCTAATTTTTACTGATTTTTACTGACTTATAATTTTGATTGATTCGCTGCCGAAACAGGTTGACATGCGATTGGACCTCTAAACACTTATGTTTATAACCGCCATTCAAAGAAAAAGTACTTCATGTTGAACTAAGCAAAATGCATTTTTTAGAACTCTCCAACAAAATTGAAAAGTGCTCATGCATTCGGTTTGTCTGTTTATCTGTCGTCTGCCTACGCTTTAATTCCCGTAAATATAATCGGATTTTCATGCAATTAATAAAACTTATTTAGGGTCACCAAAGCATATTTGTTATTGCACATGAAGTACGTACGATTAATGGTTCATTTACAGGGACACTCAAAAAGAATTCGATTACATTATGGTATATGGAGAAAAATTGTTTGAAGAATATTTTAATGACATTATGGAATTTCAAATGTATTGAAACTGATATAAATCACAGAATTTCGCTACGATTACGTTAAAACAGCACATTCATAACATTTTTTATTAATTTGCCGGAACACACAAAAGAAATCGGTTACAGTACTGTTTTTGCATAATAATTGCTGGAGAGTCCGTTTTAAAATTTGGTATGCGCTTTTAAATTTAATTAGTTTTTTGCATATTACTCTTTATGTATAAATTCTATACCTCATATACAGGGTGCACAAAAATATTCGCATACCATTCTCTTTATTAGAGGAAATTGCTAAATGGAAATTTTCAATTTAAATATATATGTCTCTTAAAAGAACTGAATTTTGAAATGCATGTTGTTAATAGATAAAAATCTATATACCATATACAGGGCTACAAAAAAATTCGGAAAATTTTCCGAATGTAGATTGAAACAGCTGAAATGCGATTTTGAAATGCGTTATACGTTTCGTTATGCTGAAATGAGACGGGATATTTTATTTTTTTAAACGGGGAAGTTTTGTTACACTATTCTGAATGTATTGGAAAGTGCTTCATAATTTATGCTTAACGCATATTTTTTTTTTTTTTTTTTTTTTTTTTTTTTTTTTTTTTTTAGGTTTTGACTAATACCAATACTTTGTAAATACCAATAAGTGGACAAAGTTTATTGCATTACATTCTTGACTGAATTATTTTTTAACTGAAATATAATTTTAGGGTATTACTTAATCAGAAAGTGGTATTATCACCCATAAAATCTCAAAAATAGGTTTTTCGAACAGATTTTCATAAATTTCGCTACTACTGAACGTTTTAAAATAACCATGGTTTCGTATAATATTTAAGGCTTGTGAAAAATTTTAATGTTTGATGATATACCGCGATCAGATTTTACCGAAGCTGACAAAAAGGTCGAATGTTATCACAAAGTGCGTATTTTGTTTAACCAAATCACTCTAATCTCTTGAAAGTGCGAGAATAACGTAAAAAAAATTATTTAAATAAGTTAAATAAGATAAACAAGTAAACATTTTAGAAAACTGATAAATTATTTGATAAATTCATTTCAGCAGTTACCATTCATAGCCAAATATGTATTCCAATCTTTTTGAACAGGCTTGTATTTGATCTGTAGGTTGATATATATACATATATATTATAAAATTTGAAACATTATCAAGAGAATCTATAACAGGTTGAGTTAACAGGCTTTTTCAGAAATTTATACTAATAGATAAAAATATACTTGAATATTTTTATTCAGCCTTATAATTTACCTAGTTCTTTTATTACATGCTATTATTTAGCTAAAATTTAATTCAAACTAAAATATTCTTAAAAGTAGTAAAATCACATTTCCTGAAAGTATGTTCCGTTAGACGTCCAGGTATCTATTTTTTCGCTTGGCCTTTTGTATGTCATTTTATCTAGATTCTACAAACATTTCTTAGAAAACTAATTGAAGTAAAAATGCATGATTTAAAAAAACATCTTTAAGCATTTTACGCTCATACTCAGTAATCTTTACGATTTATTTTGTGTAACATTGTATATCAACTATAGCATTTATACACACCATATCGTTTGGATAAATATAGCTAAATTTTAAAGAGCATGCCATGTTTAAAAAAGAATTTTCTACCATCATGCTAGTATACAGTGATTCGGATCAGTCAGATACTGTCAGAAATCTTTTGAGCGTCCCTGTAAATGCTATTTACTTTGTATCATACATGAAGTAACTTATAATAAGCCATAACAACATATATTTCATTATAATATGGAATAGTTTAACATGTTTAAAGTACGCCGCAAACAGTTTCCTCTATTCATATCATTATGTAACGAAATACTTTTGCATGGCCCAGTAAGTGGATAATAACTATTCTTTGCACGGTATAGTAACAAGATGCATATTTTAATGCACTTCTCAAGTACATATCAACTTTATTATATTTGAAAGAGTGTAACATCTTTAAAACTCATTTGAAACGATTTTTCCCATTGTCCGTATTGTATTGGTATACTTTTGACTGTCCCTGTAAATTAATTAAACATTCTACAAACTTCATTTGAAATAGGGATTGTACTAAGGTAAGCATCCAAAAATTACAGTACAATCCGTATATATGTTCGGGAATTAGAGCGAAAACAGACAGTCAGGTGGCCAGACAATGATTCCAGACAGGCTGGAATCATAAACACTTTTCAAGTTTGTTAGAAAGTATTAACACATTCGCTGCCGATCACGCGCCAGCGCGTGATATGGCGCCAACGTTAAGGAGCCACTCAAATAGACTCTATAGAATAGGCCACTCAGATGTGGGGTGATGTCCAATAGCCAGTCACGCGCTGGCGCGGGAAAATCTTTCACTAATTTTTCTATATAAAAAGTAAAACGGCTTCTGAGAAAAACCCATTTCTACAGTGCGGCATTAACCATCATCAAATCTTCACGTAAGCGGCAGCGAACGTGTTAAAAAAGGTGAATTCAGTACATAAACTACAAATCACTTTTATTATTTCGAACGTCTTGTGCATCCAAAGGATTAACCGCAACATTTATCATACCTTAAACGCAAAATCTCAGAAAAATAAATATCAATTCATTCTTTTCAATAACTTGATCACGTTAATTCCCATGCTAGATGTTAATACAATCAATCCCAATAAAAATGAATATTTTTCTCTTGCACTACCATTTGTTAACCGAAGTGCCATTCTCAATTAAACATTTACACGTATAGATTACATTAATTTAGACGCTCTTTCTCTGTTAATGAAGAAGGAGCTTCAAACCTGGAAACAAGATACTACAAGGAATGCGAGAGCATACGTATCCGCACATTCCTGGCAATTAGTTTTGGGGGCAAAATTTGCTGTGATGTTTTGACAGAAACTTCTTCATTTGAAACGGTAAAAAAGTTCTCTGACTTGTTCTTAATAAAGACGTTTCAATATTCACAGAGTGGTTTTTTACATTCAATCAACAATTACAATAACATAATTTAATGCTCCAGTTAAGAATGCATTTGTTGTCTCACACAAGTCTTCTTTTTTTAATCGGTGTTTATTTTGAAAAAATTACGGGATTCTGCTAGACGAGCTAGACTCTTCATCGCTCTTCATTTCATATACTCTTCGAGCTAGACTCTTCATCGCCCCATCCGGACCTCGCAGGCTCTAAATATGCATTTATTTCCTCTATTTTTTAACTACTCCATTACGGAAGATTAAATAATGTTATCACAGCCAGTAAACATTCTGTAATAGAGCTACTTTTCATGACCAATTGATTGAGTGCCTTTTCGGTGCCGATGGCCACATCCACTATATCACAACAGATGAGGCTGCTTTTATAATTGATCAAAAATCAGACATACATTTAAAAATTAGCTTATATAAAATGTTCGTTTAGTTGGAAATGTTTTCGCTCAGTTGGAAATATATAATTCGTATGATAACTTTACCAATCAGTTTGATTGCGTTAAAAAAAGAGAAAAAATGTAATTTATCTACTTACCATCGTATTATGGAGTTCTTTTACCTGCGGTCTAGTCTGTTGAGCTCACTAAATGACAGACCAGATGTTATGACCTACACGTTTTTTTGGGTGAAAAATGCTCACCGGTTGTCGTGCCCAGTTAGCTTAAACGGTAGAGCATTGGCCTTGTAAGCTAAGTATATGGGTTCGATTCCTGACCTGGGCAATTTCTCGCTCAGTTGGAAATATATAATTCGTAAGATGACTTTACGAATCAGTTTAATTGTGTTAAAAAATGTAATTTTTATAAAATGGTTATAAAATCTTAATAAGAGGTATAAAATCTTAAAAATGACGCTTTTTCCAGTCGTTTGTTACTTTTAAAGTAAGAGAAGTTTGTTCCTAGATGTTACACATAAAAAAGGTTTAAATATGACCTAATTTTCATCATTGAATGGTTTTAAAACATAATAATTTAATTGTTTTAAAGTTTTCTCTCTTTTTAAATATTGACATGAAAAGGTATATTTCAAAATTCTCAGTTTAGAAACGCTATAAGAAAATTATTTTAAATATGACATTTTAAATACAGTCGTACCCGTTTAAGATGCTCACGGTTAATATGCAACCGCTTAACAGATGGATTTTTTCCCGACTATCTTTTTTCTAGACGATCGAGCATAAGACTAATGCAAAACTATCACGTTTAACAATTACTACGCGATCCCACTTAGTACGCAATACATTTTCGGACCTGTATAAAAGAAAACTTTCAACTAAAGTTTTTATTTTTTTGCTTTAATTTACTTTATAAATTTTTAGAGATTTCTGACATTAAATTTAATTTTTAATATTTTTCCCCACTTTTATACAAATGAAAATTTTAAACAGTTACTATGAGATAACTATTACGTCATTTATTGCAAATATAAAATTTTCACTATATTACGATGCAATAACAATTAAGAGTTCTTAGAAAACATCATTAAAAAGAAAAAAAAATTACCATCAAATTGCCTACTAGAAGTAAATATTTAACATATCCGTTGTATATACTTGGTTATTTCATAATACACTCTCTCAAAAATAGAACAAGATAATAGAATTTGGCTAAATCTCCCAGTATTAGTCTAAGATTATGACTAACGCATAAAATTTTGAAATGCTGCTTTAGCAAACATAAATATCTAAACTACACATTGTAAAAATGAAGTAAAATGGAGTTTCTTTAAAATTCACATCAGTGACATTATTTTAAATTTAGGAGAAATTCCTTAATACAAAAGCAGATGCTTAGGGAGATATTATTTTTAAACTACGAATTCCGGAAAATGGTGCATATTCTTTCCCATATCTCTACGTTATTGACGGAATTTGGAGATTAAATCGGCGTCTCCGATAACAAGACGACATTCTAAGTGAAAGGGAGCTTTAAAAGCGAGATGGTTAATTGGAATTGACAGGCTAGACATTGAAACAAAGAAAAGTCGAGCGACACTGTACATAAGATGAATTTCTACTGGAGGAATGAAGTTTAATTAAAAATATTTTAACTTAGAGACGAATGTATAAATTTCTAAAGCATGATGAAGAGTTGAAATTTGTTTTGTTTTTGTTTGTGCAGTTAAACATTTGTATTAGTTTGATAAATATTTATTCTGGATTGCTTGCTGTACATTGACCTGGTAAATTTTGCTTAATTGAAGGAACTAATCTCTGAAAGTACCGAACCAATATCAAAAGTATTGGTGCCGAAATAATGATGGGTCAAACGTGGGCCACGTAATTACCAGAAATTTCGTAAGATACTGGCCGCTATATCAAAAGTAAGAAACGTTTTGCATTAAATAAGGCAAATAATACTTTTAAAAAAGCCCTGGTGCTAAAGTATATGCATATATTTCATTTCTTATGCGTACGAACCCTGATTTATGTGATTAGTTCTGATTAGATTAATGTGTTTGCAACAGTATGCAGTTTACAGCTTTTATACTGCTACTAGGTAGAGCATTCCACAAATATATTGCAAATATATTATTAAAAGGTATTATCTAGGCTTTAAAATTTGATGTTATGCAGAATGTTTGACCCCTGTCATATTTACGTCCAAACCGCTGCCTTTAACTGCTAATATCTCTGCTAATTACCGACGAATTTTTAAAAATCAGTAGCAACAATGCTTTTATACTTCTGCTACGATAGGTACCTACAACGCTCCTCAACATCATTGCTAAATGCCCATAAATCAAAATTTATGAAAAACGTGCTTTTCTCAAAAACCATGCGATATTGAGTACCGCAAAATGGGGTGAATCGGAACAGTTTTCAACTTTAACGTTAAAAAAAAGCAACAACTGATTTTTTAATTTTTTTATTTTTCTACTAGAAACTTCGGTCTTGTTTCGTTCTTTACTTTTTAAGCAAAAAAGAAATATTTTTACTGTTTATATATATATTATTTATTTTTTAAATGGTGTTCCGATTCACCCCGCAGATAGGGGTGAATCGGAACAAATGTTATAATCTTTACTTATTCCGATTCAAACTTTAATAGGGTTAATAAAAACAGGTAATAATGATAAGGGAGGAATAGGAACACGTAGTTATTCTGAAACCAAGCCTTTATTTTATATATAAGTTAAGATATGCCTTTTTAAAAATTAGAAAACAACTTTTAAATCAAGAAAAATTGAAATTTATTTTAAGAAATTATATCCGAATTGCAGATGTAGAATTTAATACAAATTTAGCCCTGTTCTGTGTTATTCTTTACTAGTAGTCATTGGGTAAGTGAATCTATTGAGTAGCCCCATTCGCTGCATGTATTAATGCGATCTACTAATACTCCCTCATCCCCAGCCCTCAGTACTGTTTGCATCCTTCTCTTTTTTTAATTGGTTTTTCATTTTGAGATGTTTGTGTAATGTTGTCGATGTCAGAGATTAATTCTGTGCACTTTTTCTAAATAATTTGCTATTTTTAAATTTTTTTTATTGCGTGTTCCATGTCTGTTAGATTAGGCATTGACTTTTTTGTTTAACAAGTAATTTCTTGGTATATTTAAACTCTTCAAGTAATTAGAACAAACAAAATATTGTTACAATGCATATTCATACGCATGTTTTCATATATTATATGAAACTATTACTGTATAGAAAATAAACCATGCGAGAAAACGTATTCCGATTCACCCCGTAAATCTTAAACCTCTGATGTTACAAGCCCCTTTTCATTTTTTCATTGTATGGTTGAGAAATAAGTAGAATTTAATACAGAATATCGTTTACAGGTCTATCATTAATTAAAATTCCCCTCTCTTAGGTTTGGAATAAGAAAAATACTGTAGTTACATACAAAGTTTTGAAGACGTTGAAAAAATGAGCTTTTTGAGGAACCCCTTGAAGTTTTTTTATGTACCCCAGTAGTTGTGCAAACATGTCAAAACTGAATTTCCCAACTCTTAATGTTATTACCTTCTTATAAAAAAATTGGCAACTAAAAATATCATCACACATATTTATAATGAATTTATTTGTATGACTGGGAAGTTTCGTTCCTATTCACCCCGCTGTTCCTATTCACCCCATTTTACGGTACACTATAATTTTTCTGCAAAATTTAAAGTAATATCTATAACCTGTAATTTTTTCATAATTTTAGTTTCAGTAAATTCGGAATTAGATGGAGGGCGAGGACATATTTTTGTACTACATTCTAGACGATATCTCTGAAAATATAAAACCTAAAATTAAAAGAAATATATTTTTGAGTTCAGCATAACGAAAGCCTTCACACGATATACAAAAGAAGGATTTTTGTTTCTTCAAGTAACTTCATTAGTCTCTTGACCTCCCCCCCTCCTAAATATATTTGTAAATGTTTAATTATCTGTAAATCTGTGGGTCAATATTCATTAATTCTTTTCCCAGTTTGTGCTTTCCACGGATCATAGTTTATGAGTAAATTGGCTGTGACAGACGGATATACAGACACGGGTGTGATCTTATAATGGTTCCGTTTTCCCATCATACGCACTGAACCTAAAAATTAGAAAGATACAAGACCACAAATACGTAACTATTCAGAAATTGAAGTAAATAATCTTTTAAGAATTGTTGATTAAAAGGAAATGCATTCCATGAATATTAAAAAGTCCTTACAGTCACATCAAGTCGAAGGACTTTTTTACTTCTTTAAATAAAAATATTTCTCTCTAGACATGACAACAAATCCTAAACTGTTCCCAAATCTAGCTACGAGGAATGCGTGGAGGTTTATTTGTCCCACATTCCTTTTAGTGTCTTGTTTCCAACTTCAAAGCGCTTTCTTCATTAACAGAAAAAAATCCCATCTAAATTAACGTATTCCAAACGTGAAATGTTTAATTGAGAATGGCACATCAGACGACGAAAGATGGGACAAAAGTAGGAAAAATAGCGCGTTTTTATTAACATTGACTAAACTGACAGTAATAATGTTTTATTAGTTTATTGCATGTTAGTTGGTGCATTTTAAAGATAATCGTACAATAAAGCACACTATGTAACCACGTTCGTTGGCTATATTTTATAGCCAACATCGATAATGTTTGATGCACAATGCATAAGTTGACGGTAAAACTTGGTGACATTTGGCGATAGAACCGGTTCCGCCCCTTGCAGTATATGCGCGATTTTCGTTGGTCCATTTCCAAATTGTCAATTTTTATTTGTATAGAAGGATTCACGCGAACATATTTTCATAATTAGAAAAGAAATATTATTATTTGCATTGTCTTATTTTATTTTTTAAGTCATTTTCACCATTTAATATTTTTTACCATTTACTACTTTTAACGCATATGGATGAATTTATTATTTTACAATTTTTTTTATTTTAAAATTCACGCGTAAATATAATTTTTGTGCAGTAATTTTCAATATTTTCCTGCTTTAATTAAGTAATATTTTTTTAAGTATAATTCGAAAGTTTTTTCTAATTATAGTATTCACGTGTCAATACTTTTTAAATTGGAGAAACCTATTCTTTGAGTTTTTTTATTAGTTGGCAACAGGTTAAAATAATTTTCTTTTCTACAATATATAAAAATATCGCTCGAAATGCTTAAAATTTTTAGCTTAAAATGGAAATAAATCCTCAAAAAGTGAGTCAAATTAAAAAAAATAAATGCAATCTGCACACTGGGACATTCGAATGTTTAAAATGACCTAAAAATAATTAAATTCCCATGAATAGTTTTTCTTCTATAAAACCTTTTTAATGGAATAATTTTGACCAACTTTAACATTAATTATCTTTTAAAATAATTATCCCATTTAAAAAACTAGTCGTTGGGGGCCACCGTAATACTTACCCATCATGGATATGTATATGGAAATAAAACATGTGAAAACTATTTATACAATGCATTGCAATTCATAAACAAAATTTAAATATTGTTAATATATATAGTAATGCTATATTAAAGAACTGCTGATTACCAATTTCGACAAATTATATAAAACCCCAAACTACTCAAGTAGTACCGAACTGCGTAAAAGAAACATCCTTATAACTCCAAAAATAATACTTCTATCAACTAACTATTAACTTCGTCGGATTAAGCGTCTTATTTTCAATTAAAATATACCTCTGAATTGAAATTTGAATGAAATACAGGGTCATGAAAAATCGAAGAATGTGGAAAACAGGATTACAAATATCTCGGCAACTAATAATTCGATCGACTTCGTTCTATATGCAAAATATGTGTTATTTTATTGCCTTTTACGTCCTTGTCTTAGAACAAAAAAATTCGAAAATTTTTATATACCTTTCATCAGAACGAATTTTTCGAGAGTCCGAAAAAAATAGTTCCGGATAATCGAGGTTGCTGATATTAAATAGGCTTCGTCCCATTCTTACATACTAACTACATACAAAATTTCAAGTCTCTATCACAATTTTCTCGAGAGATAGAGCGTTTACAGACAGACAGACAGACGGACGGCAATTTTTTTTTCTAAAAAATATGTTTTTAGGAATATCCACTATCTAAAACGTGTAAAATCGTCAAAATTTTTTTTTCGATTTTCAAAACGATTGAAAGACTTACCCTATACTACGTATGATGGGTAAGTAATATCTGCACCAGCGTATTTATCAAATATTTTTGTATAATACCACAAATTTTTATATTTTTGTATGCAATAGCTCTCTCTCAATATCAACGAAGAAAGACCTCCGGTCACAAATAACTCAATGTCAGCGGCGGTGACAGCGGGAGCTAGTTTTTTTTTAGAATAGAGATATACATATATATATATATATTCAGGGTGTCATAAAAAAAACTTCCCCGATATGTATATTTCTAGCGACCCAGCCGCTTTACCAATCGAAAAAAAATTTCAGATTTAGTTATTTGAAGGTATGTGCTCGAGATAGTGATGATTTAAAACAACAGAGCTCTCATAATTATGGCTACAGTGAAAAAATTTCAAAATTTTCGAATAGCAACACCCATTTTTTCCCATCGCAAATCCATTAACTCATTGAAATTTCATAAATGGCATTGGAACGATACAGTTATGACTAAAATATCGTGCCACTCAATCCTAATCAGCTCCTATGTAATGTAATATTCAGCACTCTAAAACAAATGATTGCATTTTTTATTTTCCATTTGTGTACACAAACACAACTCAAATACACATTTTAAAATAAATCTTACAACGTTATTCAGTTTACAAAAAAAAAAAAAAAAAAAAAAAAAAAAAAAGGCTACTGAAAAACATTGCTATTTGCTCTTTATAATGGTCTTCTTTACGTTTATTAAGTGTTTTATAAAGTGTTTTATACCATCAATTTTCATCGTGAATGTAACATTCCAACGCCGTTTATGATTTTTCAACGTGCTGATAAATTTGGTTAAGGAAAAAAAAAAAAAAAATATGAGTGTTGCTAATGGAAAATTTCGAAATTTTTTTACTGTAACCGTAACCGTGAGAGCTATATTTTCTTAAATCATCACGATCTCGAGCACATACCTTCATACAAGTATATGTAAATAAAAAAAAAGAAAAAAAATCGATTGGTTGTTTGTTTAAGCCGCTAGGAGTTCATATATCAAGAAAGTTTTTTTTTTTTATGACCACCCTGTATGTGAAACGATGAGTATTTAAAAACGTAAATAAGTATCGTGTTAGTTTACGATACATTACAATGTGCGTGACAGGACATGTCAATTTTGTACTACGATAAAATTTGCATAGGACTAATGTTAAAGTGCACCTTCCCCCCAAAAATAAAGATGTGACGCAAAGAGATGAGACGGGCTCAGAAGAAGTACGAGTTCAGGATCGAAACGGGCTTGGGCTTAGTTTAAAAATCCTTTAAAAATCAATTTGAAGGAGAAATGTATTGTCATCGATATAGGATATAAAATTAAATCTGATTCTGAAAATTTGGCACGACGGTATTAGTAAACCGTTTTTTTTACTTCTTTAAATAAAGATATTTTTGTCTAGATTTTACAGCGAATTCTGTTCCCAAATTTTATTACTAAGAATGTGTGGGGCTTTATTAGTCCACATTCCTTCAAGTGTTTTGTTTCCTGGTTTGAAAAGTCTGCTTCATTAATGGAAAAAACATCTAAATTAATGCATTTTAAACATGACATGTTTAATTGAGAATGGCATACCAGACGACAAGCGATGGGGGCAAACGGAAAACATGTGTTTTTATAATGTATTTATAATAATGTTTAAATATTTATTATGTTATAATGTTTTAATAAACATGTGATTGACTAAATTGACATTTAGCAGTTGCAGTAATTACTATGTTCAAGATATTAAAAAGTTAAAATAATATTAATTTTCTGAGATTTTTCCTTTTAAGAACCATTATTTTGAAATTCAGATATAATATAGGGTGATATTTTGATAGTTGTATTTTTTAATGGGCTTGATATATTTTTATGTTTAAATCGGTAATAGTTAATAAATATTGTGCATTTCTGAAGCTCTGGAAAAATTTTCCCTTCCGGGTAAAAAATGTCAAAGTTTAAGGTTGTGAATGTCATTTTTCATGAAACATGAAATGCCAGTATGTTTGGAATGTTATATCTCAGGGAAGCAGCGATATCTCAAAATTCGTTTTCCCATAAAATTTTAGTACAACATAGCCTGATTAGTAAAATTAATTTATATTGTTACGTTGCCATAAAAGAAAATTAAAATGACGTTTTTGTCCGTTTTTTGCCCTTATTATCTTATTTAAGCAATAATGCTCCAATTTTTTTCTGATAGAATATGAAAGAGTACTGCTTGGACAAGTTAAATAATACAAGAACTTTACTGATATAGTGCTTCTGTTTGCAGATATAATCTGTTAAATGTTAATTTAAAAAGTAAATTTCAAAATCTGCAACATTTCAACTACTCATACCTCAAAAAAGCGTTATAGTTGAACGAAACAAACTACACCATGTAGAAGGTGACCATATCCACAAAAACATGGAAAAGAAAAAAAAGTGAAGTATCGTGATGTTTTTCGAAAAAAGAAAGAAAGAAAGAAAAATGTTACAAAAAAGTAGTGTCACTTCTCACCTATTTGAAAATAAAACATCCCATTTCCTTTCATTTTCTCAAGAGAAATGGAATGTTTCATTTTCTGATCAGGGAGAAGTGCCACTGCTCTTTTTGTAACTTTTGTCTTTTTTTTTTTTTTTTTTTTTTTTTTTTGGTAAAATATCATGAGACTCCATTTCTTTTTCTTTTCCATGTTTTTACACATATGTACACCTACTACATGATATAGTTTGTTTGATTCAACTGTGATACATTTTGAGACATGAGTAATTGAAGTGTTGTATATTTTGAAACTCTACAACATTTAAAAGTTTATATCTGCTACCAGAGCAATATGTTGAATATAAGTTTTATATTATAATATAAGTTTTATATTGTTTAGCTTGCCCTAGTAGTACATTTTCATATTATATAGCAAAAAATTTTAGGCCCTATTGTTTAATTAAGATAACGTGTGAGGAAAACGGACAAAACCATAATTTTATTTGCATTTTGTGGCAACATAACAATGTAAATTAACAATGTCCCATGGAAAAAAGTAAATTCTACTAAGGAGGCTGTGTTATATTAACAGTTTATAACAAAAGAATTTTGGGATGCTGTTACTTTTCAGAGATATAGCATTCCAAACATACTGGCATTTCACTTTTCATGAAAAATTTTATTCACAACCTTGAACTTTGACATTTTCTACCGGGAAGGGAAAATTTTTTCAGAGCTTTAAAATCGCATATTATTCTTTAAATACCATCTGCTTCATCATTAAACATACTTTAAGGATTCCGAATTTGATTTCTCATTGTATGTATTGTCATAATTTAATTACAATGAAACTTATTAAAATGTATTTTCAAGAAAATATATTGCATACTTTGTTTTGTATTTATGTTTTCTTGTTTTTAATTATTAAAATATTTCGTTCTTCCAGTTTCGTAGTCAGTTGGTTTATTTAGGCGTGCAGAGTTCAACGTATCAATCAATTCATTGTTATTGCAACTCGTATACAGCCATAATCATAAAGAAAACAGGTAGATTTATCCCGGATAGTGGGTTAACGGAAATATATTTAAAATTAATATATTAAATTATAACTAACAAGGAAAGTCTCCATAGAGGCATACCCCGAAAAATCTGAAAAAATTACCGAAAGCTCTTCTCGTGGAATACATACGTTTACAAAAAAATTTTCGGCGGAACCTTCATTCAGTATCCGTAAAAAAAAATAATGAAAATTTCGTTATTTGGCGATTTATCGCCGGTTGGCGAAAGAATGTAATTTCAAAAAATACTTTATGTCAAATACACTCCAAGAAAAAAAAAAGTTTCATGTTGAATTTGTTTTGATAAATTTAATTTAAATAACTTTAGTTTTGTAAGTTTCAGTTTCTTTTAAGTATAATTTTGTTATATCGATATTTGTATTCAAATTTATTCATCAAAATTTGAGATTTAAAAAGAAACTCATAATTTAAATTAATTAAATTGGTTTCAAGATCAAAGTCCAAATGAGAATTGTCGATTAGATTTTGTTGGTAGGAAACATCTGGCTTTTATTTTTGAATAAGCTTAAATGTATGAAGATAATTTTTCTGAATATGATTTTTTTTTAATATATGAAAACATTTTTTCCAGTGATTAATTTAATAGCTTCTTCAACCAGTAATATATATATGTAATACAATATGCATATATATGTAAATAATATATTAAAGTCTCTCATTGTTTATGTTTAAATTCATTAAATACCATTTACACGCATTCTAAATATCCAACAGTTTTGATTTGCTTTATAATCGTTTGCTTTTGGCGAGGAAAAAGGGCTGCTAGCCAAATCGAGTAAATCTTTCGTCTTTTCACGCCAAATATTTAAAAGTATTTTATTTTTTTACATACTTTTTACTGTGATTCCGCCGCTAATTTTGAGTGATCCTTTATTACATACATAAGTACTTTAATTAGTATTTTTTCATAAAATTCTGAGTATGCGCAGTATCGAGACCTTCCTTGTAATAAAAAAAAATTGAAATGTTGCATTGTCATTGGAAAAACATCCATAATTCAAGTGTACCAGAAAACTGATTACAGAATTCCATATTCACAAACAAAAGCCAAGTTTTGTTAAAGTATATAGCGTAAAAGGTTACAGCAACTAATAAAATATTAGCTAATATTAAAAGAAATATGGGAATATAATTTGCTGAAATACTGGTTAAAAGGAAAATACATCTCGTGAATATAAAAATGATATCTTTCTTAACACCAAGTTAAAGAAAAATTTAATTTCTCAATGAAAGATATTCCAAGATATCACAATAAATTTTGTTCGCTAATTTGATTTCGAGGAATGCCCGAAATAAATTTCCCCACATTCCTTATAGCACCTTGTTTCCAGGCTTGAAATGACTTCTTCATTAACAGTGAGCGCGCTTAGATGAACATATTCAAAGTATGAAATGTTTAATTAAGAGTGGCATTCTAAAAGTCGAAAGAAGGAGCAAAAAAGGAATAGTAAGGTACCCTGGGGTAATAACGCCACGTTAAGGTTCTACCAATTTTCACGGCTTATTTTTAGATTGTATTTTTCAAACAAATATAGGATCTGATACAGCAACTCATTGTCTATCTATATAAAATAAAATAATTTAACAGATATGTATTCATAAAATGTAATAGCGTTTTTTCTTGACCCATGCTATTTGGCGTTATTACCCACCTATATGGGTAATAACGCCATGCAAACAAGACTATGAAATAAGATGGAATAATTGCATGTAGATAGCCCAATTCTAAAAGTACAAACTCTACAAACTTAGAAATTGACAAATTGCATTCTAAGCTATTGAAAATGTTCAATTTTTTGTGAAAGTGTAAGAAAAATAAAGGTGTGGTGTGGAAGGGGGGGATGAGGCAAAAGAATATCAGACCGTGAGCTTCTTTTTGCTTAAAAAGGACCGCTTAAATAGAAATATGAGAAACATTGCACAGTTTTAACTGTGTTTATTTGAATCAGTATTTAGTATGTAGCTCGGCCACTGTAGGGAATCAACCGGGGTATTAATGTCAAGGATTGGCGTTATTACCCCGGTATAGTTATTGCGCAGTACATTTTAAATTACAAATTGCCTCGAGAAGATATCCAAAATCTTCAACAACATTTTAAAGGTACATGAAATGCACTACAAATTTATGTAATTAACAAAGTATTTCCGGATAAAAATATAGTCTTCACATCACAAAACGTATCTCGCAAATTTTAGATCAAGCGTTAATTTTAGTTGTTTGTAAAAACAATAGGACCTAAAAATGAAACAAATTAACTTGAAGCTGTTTTTTGCGATTTATATGACTCAAAACCCTTCTGCGCAGAGCACATGGGTGTCATTTACCTGATTATTTCATAATTTTGCAAAATATAAGCACTTGGCGTTATTACCCCGCCTGGCGTTATTACCCCAGGGTACCTTATAAGATTTTATTAGGAATTACGCATTAATTAAAAAGCGACTTTTATCAGTTAAAGGATCAGTTAAAAGAATTAACGTGTTGAATATATTCAATCTATGAAGCTTGATTATATAAAAATATATATCGCGAGTCATTGTCTTTTATATTTAATAAATTTTATCTTGATATAAAAGGTTTCATACGGAGAAAGATATGCATGTTCTATGAGTATAAGTTTATTAATACGGTAAGTAATACGTTCGATAAAATGATAAGAATACGTTTTTATTTGAATACAGCATTATCCAAAAAAAGGGGAGTTCTAAGAAATAATTAAATAATTAGAATTTTTTAAATGTAAACATCTCCTTCTATCAAATAGATTTATTTCTTTTCTTTTTTAAGATAAATAAATCAAATGTAATACAAATAGATCTGACTCCTACTGAATTTGTTCTTTCGAAAAAAGATATAATTTGCAGGGGAGATTTTAATCTGTCTTAACAAATGTAACTGTAAAATTTATTTAATACTTTGAATAATTCTAATGCAGTTTAGAATGAGAACTACTTACTTTACTATCTTGTTCCAAAAGTATTACTGTTTGTATAAAACAAAAATAATTTTAAAAGTGTGATTTGTTTTCCAACTGCATCTTTTTTTTTTTGGAAAAGTTTTAAATAGATAATATTTATATATTTCTATTTTAAGAACATTATACTTGTACATTTTCCATAAAAATATATAAGTAGATGCATAAAAAATAAATTTACCTCGAAAAAAAAATATTTAAGTGGCGAGATATATATTACACAAAATCATTATAAATTTAAATTTTATTAATTAATTTTAATTGACAAAATTCTTCTTAAATTTATCAAAAGATTCTGTAAATCTTTAATGCAGTTTCAAATATTCACGAAAGATGTTTTAGAAGATGAAATTTTTACGAATTCATAATTTGCACTATAAAGGGTTAAAAGTAAAATACATCTTGTGAATATAGAAATGCCTTTCTTAACACCAAGTTAAAGAAAACTTTTATTTTCTCAATGAAAGATATTTCAAGACACCACATCAAATTTTGTTCGCAAATGTGATTCCCTGGAATGCTCGTAAATATATTTTACCACATTCCTTGTAGCGCCTTGTTTACAGGATTGAAATGACTTCTTCATTAAGAGTGAGAGCGCCTAAATTAACATATACTAAGTGTGAATTGCTTAATTAAGAGTAGCTCTTCTAATGACAAAAGAAGGCGCAAATATATATATATATATATATACATACATATATATACATATATATATATATATAGCCGAGTCTCTCTTTAACGAAACTCCATCCAACGAATTCCTCTATATGACACAATTTTTGTAGGAACGGTCATTTTTTTCATTATTACATTAAAAATAATCTTCATACCGCGAAATATATATCACCATATAACGAATTTTTTGAGAAATCTTCCTTCATTTGTTTAGGCAACGCTTGAAATTGTTTGTGAATTGCATTTATATTTGCTGATTCCTTGTTTATATTTCATAGTTGTATATTCTACTACATTGCTTATGCCAAAAAAGAAAGACTTTCACACCACACATACACACACAAAAAAACCCCTTCTCGTTAACTTTTGAAAGAAGAATGAGAAATTTTATAAAGCTTATTAGCTCAATGTCATTGAGAGAAATATTTACAGTTGTTTTATAAATTCACGCTTTTATGTTAATTCTGAAGCTGACGTTAGTAGACAAAAAAGAGAAATGGAGAAATATTAAAATGCTTGGAAGTATCGAAGAAAATTCAGTTCTCTTTGACTTTTTGGAGATGGATACTTAATCTCACTGTTGCGTTTCATCCCACTGATAGTAACATTTTAAGCAACATTGGGAACAATGCTGGTGAAAGAGGAAATCAATGTAAAAATGAAAACTTAAAATAAAACCAGGAAGAGAAATGATTATTGTCTTTGACGTTACAAGGGTAGGATGTGAAACATAAAATGGTTTCCATTCGTATTTGCATTCTTTGTTAAATTTTGAAAAAAATTTATAAGTGCAAAAGTCTTAAAACAAAAACAAACAAAAATTACTGATTTCTTCAACAGATGTTTGCGTTGTTTCACTAATATTTCAAATAAACGTTTATTTTCTTGTTTTGAAATAGTTTTAATAAATAAGAATTAAAATATCAAATTAATGACTAGCGTTAAACATTTCAAAATCTTAAAAACAACACCCCAAAACATTTTTTATAAAAATTACACATTAGATAAAATTTTTGCGATTTTCTCTATACAATGAATTTTTCTATATAACGATTTTTTTTGACAGAACAGTGGGTTTCGTTATACAGAGACTCGACTGTATATATGTATTACGCTATGATCGTTTATTAAAACGACTTTTATCAATTAAAGAATCACTTAAAGGAATTAGCCCGTTGAAATTATCCAAAATAGTAAACTATGATTATATACAGCTATATATCATGAGTGAGACGTTGTTTAAATTTAATAAATAGTTGACACGGTTAATATAGCTTTATACTGAAAAAGGTATGCATGCGTAGATTAATTAAAATAGGTTTATTAATATAGTAATAAACCTTTTATTAATATATAGTTTTTTTAATACACAGGTTACTTAGGTTTATTAGCATAGGATTGTAGGATTATAAATGCAAAAGAGGCACATAGGTTTATTATTATATTAATAAACCTATCGTATATGATAGGTTATGGCTTTAATAATAAGAAAGATAATATTATATTAATAGATTTGTTATTAAAAACAGAATTGCCATAAAAAAGCTCTATAAAATAATTTTTAAAAAGTAGAATTTTTTAAAACTGAGCTTTTCCTTCAAATAAGTAGACTTATTTCTTTTCAATGTCTTCTTTTCTAAGGTAAATACATCAAATTTATAACAAATTGATCCCACTTGTTTCTGAGTTTGTTTTTTCGAAAGAAGCGATAATTTGTAGGGACGATTTTAATGTGTCTTAAAAAATTAAACGGTAAAATTTAATTTAATATTTCGGATATTTCTAATGCAGTATAGAATGAGAACAAGACACTCCAAAAGTATTATTTTTTGCATAAAATAAAAATATTTAAAAAAGATAATTTGTTCTTCCTCTGGATCTTTTTAGCTTTCTGGACGTTGAAAGATTGTAGAGAAAAGTTTTAATTAGAAAATAATTTTATGTTTTTATTGTGAGAGCATACTTGTACATTTCTTACAAAAGTATACAAGTATAAAACAAAATCGTGTAAAAGAAACATACATTCCGTTAATATTAAAATGTTTTCTTTAATATCAAGATAAAGAAAAAATTTAGTTTCTCAATAAAAGATATTTCAGGGCATCACAACAAATTTTCTTTTCAAACCCAATTTACTGAAATGTTTGGAAATATATTTTCCCACAATCTTTATCCCGCCTTGTTTCCAGGATTGAAATGAGTTCTTCACTAAAAATGAGAGCCTCTAATTTAACACATACTAAATGTGAAATGCTGAATTAAGAGTGGCACTTTAAAAGACGAAAAAAGGCCCATGAAAGAGAATATGCGATTTTATTAGGCTTTGGGCGTTAATTAAAGCGACTTTTGTCAGTTAAAGAATCATTCAAAAGAATTGACGTGGGTTGAAAGTATTCAAGTTTGAAACCTATAATTCTATGCAATTATATATCGCAAATCATTGTATTTTGAATGTATAAATGGTATGTTGACATAAAGAGTTTCGATACCACTTGGTTATTCCGTCCACCAATTTTCCGCCAAATTATACAAATCGCCAAATTAGCAGCAAAATTATGCATATTGACATAATTTTTATTTTAAATAACGAAAGAACAATTAAATTAGTAAAACATTAATTAAATACTAATTAAAATGACTTGAAGATGTATTAAACACGTATTTCGTGTCTAATGTCATTGAATGTGACATTCACGATCATCCAGTATTGGCATTTAATCTTGTAATTTGGCGACAGTTTTTTGGTCGACATTATAATCAAGTAGTACCAAAGTTTCAAACTGAGAAAGATATGCATGCCTAGATTAATGAGAATAGGTTTATTGATATATTAATAAATTGTTTATTAATATATAGGTTTTTTTATACATAGGTTACATGGATTTATCATTATATAATTGTAGGAATACAGGATTATAGGTTTTATACATAGGTTTATTAATATATTAATAAACTTGTCGCATACTATAGGTAATAGGTTTGAAAAATTGTTAGGTAATACGATAATAATAAGTTTGTAATTAAATACAGAATTGCATAAAGATGGCTCTATAAAGTAATTAAATAAGAAGATTTTTTAAAATCTAAACAACTTCAATCAAGTACAGGGTGACGAGTGGTTAGATAAAAACAAAATCAATATAGATGATAAATACCAGTATTTTTTTTAAAGGTAAATTCAGTTTACATAATCGCTTTATATTATTTCAAGTATTTTCTGTAAAAAAAATATTGGTAGTTTCCTCTTTTCTTGACTGTGTTTTTCCCGGTTTTCCCTGACCACTCGTCACCCTGAAGTAGACTCATTACGTCTTATTTCTTATTTTATAAGTTAAATATGTCACATTTAATGCAAACTGATCTGTCTCCTTCTGTGTTTGTTTTTTCGAAAAAAGAGATTATTTGTAGAGAAGATTTTAATCTGTTTTAACAAAGGTAATTGTAAAATTTATCTAATACATCGAGTGGTTCTAACACAGTTTAGAAAAAAATAGTTATTTTACATTATCTTGATCTAGGAGTATTATTAGTTGCATAAAACGAAAATATTTTTAAAAGGATGATTTGTTTTATCTGCACCTTTTTAGCTTTATTGACGATAAAAGATTGTGGGTGGAAAGTTTTATTTTCTCAATGAAATATATTTCAAGATACCACATCAAATTTTGTTCGCAAACTTGATTTCCTGGAATGCGCGGAAATATATTTTCCTACATTACTTAGAGTACCTAGTTTCCAGGATTGAAATGACTTCTTCATTAAGAGTGAGAGCGCCTAAATTAACATACACTAAATGTCAAATGCTTGGTTCGGAATGAAATTCTAAATAATGAAAGAATGCGAAAAAAAGGATTGTACGTCTGTATTAGGCTTTCATCGTTAATTAAAGCGATTTTAATCAGTTAAAGAATGAATTAAAAGAATCAATGCGTTGAAATAATTCAAAATAGAAAGCTATGGCTACATGCAATTACATATTGCGAGTCATTGTCTTTTAAATTTAATAAATGGTACCTTGATATGGTACCTTGATATGGTATGAAATGGTACCAGATTTCATGCCGAGAAACACATTCATGTTGTTTAATAAGCATAAGTTTATTAATACGATAGGTAATACGTTTGATAATATGAAAATAATACGTTGTAATTAAATACAGAAATACTAAAACAAAAAAAAAGGCTCTATAAAATAATTAATTACATAGAATTTTCTTTAATCTAAACATCTCCTTCAATCAAGTAGACTTATTTCTTTTCTAAGGTATATAAGTCAAATTTAATACAAACTGATCTCGCTCCTTTTGAGTTTGTTCTTCCGAAAAAAAGATATAAACTGCTTGGAAGACTTTAATCTGTCTTAAACAAATGCAACTCTAAAATTAATTTAATACATCGAGTAGTTCTAATACAGTTTAGAAGGAAAAGTAGATACTTTATCTTTTTGTAAAAGTATATTTGTTTGCATAAAACGAAAATACTACTTAAAGGATGATTTTTTTTTTCATCAGCATCTTTTTTGTTTTCTTGACGTTGAAAGATTCTGTTGGAAAAGTTTTAATTAGGAAATAGTTCTATAATTCTATACTAAGAGCATTAAACATTATTATAGGAAATGTACTATATGTATAGTATATGTATAAAAAAATATGTAGAAAAATAGAATTTTGAATAAAAGAATTGAGTCTTAAAATAAATATTGACAAAATCTCTATAAATTCAAAATTAATTACTTAACTTTAAATAAAAAAATCTTTCAAAAATATATTAAATGGTTGTGCACATCTTGTGATGCAGTTTCAAAGATTCGCAAAAGATGCTTTAGGAGGTGAAATTTTCATAAATTCATAATTCGAGATATAAAGGGTTAAAAGCAAAATTTACGTCTCGTGAATATTAAAATATTTTCCATAAAACCAAGTTAAAGAAAAAATGTAATTTCTCAATGAATGTAATTCAAGGCATCACAAGAATGTTTTCTCGCAAACATGATTTCGAGCAATGCGCGGATTTTCCTACATTCCTCATAGCTCCTTGTTTCCAAGATTGAAATCACTTTTTCATTAAGAGTAAAAGCGCCTAAATTAATATATTCTTAATGTGAAATGCTTAATTTCAAGAGTGGCATTCTAAATGAAGAAATATGAGTTTTGATTAGGCTTTGAGTGTTAATTAAAGCGAATTTATCAATTAAAGAATCAGTTGAAAGAATTGACATG
This sequence comes from Maratus speculifer, assembly GCA_964019185.1. Classification (NCBI taxonomy): domain Eukaryota; kingdom Metazoa; phylum Arthropoda; class Arachnida; order Araneae; family Salticidae; genus Maratus; species Maratus speculifer. The sequence goes on from OZ025290.1 coordinate 187,610,965, forward strand.
CTGAAAAAATTCAATTTGTCTTAACAAAAGCAATCGTATGGATGTGAAATAATTACGTCAAAAATATAAAAAAAGATTGGTGTAAATCATAGTTTAAAATTGGTCCGAAAGTTATATAATGCATTTTCAACGCTCAAACGACGTTCGAGATCAAATTATTCAGTAAATTCTATCGTAATATTTAATCTTTCAACTTACACTATAAATAAATTACTTGACAACTTAACGTTCTTTTTCATGTATGTATTTGAAAGTGAATTTTCAGTTGTGGTTTGTATGTTCTAACTAAATTAAAGATCATTATCTAAACTAAAATTTAGCATACTTTGTGGAGTACACATTGTCTATAGATCATGTACAAAACTGAAGAAAGGAATTGGTGCACCTTTTTAATTATGTCCGGCAATTGTTTAAATCTAGTTTTCACATTGCGTTTCTAAAATGCGTACTTGAGTATTTTCTGTATCTTATTTAACGGAGAAATTAAGTTAAATGTTATGGAAGTTGTTAAATGTTAAATATTATGTTAAATATTATGGAAGTATTGGAAAGTGTTTCATAATCTGTGTTTTTCACAAAATTTTTCTTTCTAATTTTTTAAATTCTAGATTATCAATAAAAGAATGAATATTGATTACGAAATTCCGTCTTTACATATGAAAACCAAGTTAAGTATAAAAAGGTAAATTAAAAAATTCAACATTAACCATGATTTTAAGAAATAAATAATCGGATTAATTTACAGAAATGCTGGTAAAAGAAAAATACAACCCGTGAACATTAAAATGTTTTCCTTAAAACCAAGTTAAAAAAAAAAAAATATTTTCTCCATGAAAGATATTTCAAGACATCACAACAAGTTTTGTTCACAAACGTAATGTCCAGGAATGCGTTGAAATGTATTTTTCCTCATTCCTTATAGTGCCTTGTTTCCTGGATTAAAATGACTTCTTCATTAAGAGCGAGAGCGACTAAATTAACACAGTCGAAATGTGATATGCTTAATTAAGAGTGGCACTTCAAATGGTGAAAAAAGCCACAGAAAAGAAATATACGCTTTTATTACACATTGAGTATTAATTAAAGCAACTTTTATGAGTTAAAGAGCCCGTTAAAAGAATTAACATACTGAAGTTATTCAAAACAGGAAGCTATGATTATGTACAATTATATATCGTGCGTCATTGTCTTTTAAATTTAATTAAATAACATATTAGCATAAAAAGTTTTATACTGAAAATGTATGCGTGTTGTTTAATGAACACTGGTTTATGAATTTTATATTGATTTCTTTGTAATTAAATACAGAATTTTCCAAAAAAGAGCTCTACAAAAAGAACTAAATAGAGGTAGAATTTTTTAAATCCAAAAATCTTCTTCAATCAAGTAGGCTTATTTCTTTTCTTTTTTTTCTTTTCTAAGGTAAACAAATTACATTTAATACAAATTCATATCTCTCCATTTTTTTCTTTTTCGAAAAACAGATAAATTGCAGGGAAAATTTTAATCTATCATAACAAATGAAACTGTAAGTGTTTGAAATAATTATGCCAAAAATATAAAAAGATTGATGTATATCATTGTTGAAAATCGTCCAAAAGGCACATAATACATTTTCAATGCTCAAATGAGGTTCGAGCTCATCCCATTCTGTAAATACCATCGAAATATTTTCTGTCTTAACTTACACAGTAAACAACTTGCTTAATGGGTCTCAGGACTCTTAAAGCTTTCAAATTTTCGAAATTTCAGTTTTTTTTACATGTTAAACTGCTTTCTTTTCTGAAAATTTTTATATAATTGTTTTCTCGAAATTCTCATTAGAAAAAAAGTTATGGGAGAGTAATTCCATTTTTCAATATTGGGTGAAAAAAGCCCGGGCCAGGATTCGATCCAGGGATGTATTGGCTGAAGCCGCCAATGCTCTGCCAACTGAGCTATCCCGGACACGAACACTGGAATTATTCAGTTATAATTAATTTACCGATTGAATAATCGTGTTTAAAAATTAATCTAAAAGTTATGGGTTTCAGAATTCTACCCGCCCAATAGCTGAAACGGCGTTTGCGAAACTTGGAAATCATTTTTCTCCAAATGACTTTTTTTTTTTTTTTTTTTTTTTTTTTTAAAGCGCGCACGATATCTCAAAATCTTGTACGCATTTTCACATAAAATTTTCAAAATATATGTTTCATGTTAATCTGTATAAAATCAACCTAAAATTTCCCTTTTATTGTTCAAAAAAGTTTATTTTATAGGTGATTATGTTGTTGAAATTTTCAAAAATTTGTATTAGTTAAATACAGCTTTGTAATTAAAAAAGGAAAAATTCTTTAAATATAAAACTATTATAAGTTCAAGGTATCTATTACAATCTGATGTATAAGTCTGCACCAAAATTTTCATTCTAGTTGCCATATTTATTTCGTAATCGTGCGCTTAAGCTATTAAACCAATTTTCTCCTCGTCAAATAACTGACAGTTTGGAGCACCCTGTAAATGCTAAGTCTGCAACTTGTAACTTTTTAAAGGCATAAAATGAAAGAACGTACTTGTATCTTTCATCTCAGAAAAAACTGTGTTTTAATATAAAAATTTTAAGGTATTAAATGTTGAAGATGGTCTCTTTTTTAAATTTTTTCCCATTTTAAGAGTCCTGGGACCCCTTAATAACTTTTCATTCTTTTCCCCTCTATATATCTGAAAGGGAATTTTTAATTGTGTTATGCATGTTCTAACCAAATTAAAGATCATTAACTAAACTAAAATTTCGCATACTTTGTAGAATATACATGAATTTATACATCATATATAAACACCATCAAAAAATAATTGGTGCACATTTTCGATTATATCCAGTAATTGTTTAAATATGGTTTCCACATTGCGTTTTCTAAAATGTTTATTTAGGTATCTTCATTACTTATTAAATCGTGAAGTTAAGTTTAAGCATTATGGAAGTATTGAAAAGTGTTTCATAATCTTTGCTGGAAGCGCAATGCTTCTTTCTTGTTTTTAAAGTTCTAGCCTATCATTAAAAGAGTGAATATTGATTACAAAACTCCCTCTTTACAGCCGAAAACCAAGTTAAGTACAAAAAGGTAAGTTAACAAATTCAACACTAACCTTGACTTAATATATATATATATATATATATATATATATATTTACAGGTGGTTATTTATTAACGTCAGGTGTCTAGAGCCCTCTAGCGAGTAAAGTTTTGGTCAAAACATAACCAAATTTGATCAGCATACATGACCATGGGATTTCGAATTCTTAAAAAAAAAAATTTAAATAAAATTTTTAAAAATCGCCACTAGGGGAAATTTTAGCATTGTTTACCGACTAAAATGCATTAATTTGCATAAAATCAGTTGTGTATAGCAATCATGAGTATAAAAGGAAAGGCTGACAGAGTTCTAGTTCTCATCATTATCAACTCTCACCATACTTTACTAGTCAAGCTGTGTTGTCAGCAGAACGAGAATTGCAATGATGCTCGTCCTGAATTTCACCGATTACAGAATTTGCCAAAGGAACCGATGAACATAACAAATTTACAAAAGATGATTCATCGATTTGAAACTATGCGTCAACAAGGCCTAGGACGCAAAGTGACTAGTCAATAACAAGTTGACGAAGTTGTAACCGCTATTGTCGAACAAGAGATGAAAAATATGCAGGTACCATCAGCGCTCGGGCAGTATTCCAGCAGTATAAAATTGATCTGTACTATATTTTTTGCAATTTAATCATTCAACATTTACACTAATACACTTTTGGTGCGCCAAAATTGCTGATTTTATGCAAATTAAATGCATTTTAGTCGCATTTTAGCTAAAATTGCAAATAGTGGCGATTTTTTAAGCTTTTTATTTTCTTTATTTTTTTTAAGAATTCAAAATCCCATAATCTACTATGTATGCTGATCAAATTTGGTTATGTTTCGCCCAAAACTTTACTCGCTAGAGGGCTCTGAACACCTGACGTTAATAACTAACCACCCTGTATATATATATATATATATATATATATATACACAATTTTATTAAAACCATTCAATTAAATTTTAAAAATGAAGAAACTAATAAACAGTTTTTTACAGACCAATGCGCAAAATGCTACAAAAAGAAATGTAAAAAATGTATATAACAAAACCAAAAGAAATTCCATATCCCCAAAATACATGGAAGTCTTCATCAGGGAGGCCCCTCCATGTAGGGGTAAATAAAGAGAAGTTTCTGAAAGGATGTAGGCTCATAAGCTAAATTACATCCTTAGCCCCCAACTTCTCAGATTTCAGAAATCAAACTCAAACCTTCAAAAATATTATAAATATATACAAAAATTTTTTAAAAATACCAAAGGACAAGACCAAAAATTACACAAACAAAAAAGGAAAATTACCTACAAAACTAAATATAAAAAATAAAATTGTAAAATACAAACCCCCAGGAATACAAAACCCTCTTCAGCTAGTGGGGCCATTCACTAGCGCTTCAATCTCGCCCTAAATTGAAATCAAGCATCCGTAAGTAGAGAAACACTGAGACTCAGAAACTTTCAGTTAACATATAAGATGGATAACAGTTAACCATTAAAATCTTTTTTAAACCACTCATAGCCAATTCTAGATCTGTTTTGTTATTGCAAATCCTGCGGATCCTATTAACTTGTGAATACATAATATTTTTTAAAACTTTATTGCTAATACATGAAAACCAGTAAGTGAGGCTATTAACTTCAAAATTAAAATCTTTCCTTTTATCATAAAGTCCAATCAACCATTTTTCCTTGTTTTTCTTAATTTTAAGATCTAAGAAAGTAATTTGCTCACCATCATCGGTTCGGTTCAGGACGAGCTCTTTAGGGTAAATGTTAAGGCTTATTTTCTCAAAATTATTGCAGTTAAATACTATAAGATCGTCTACATATCTAAAGAAGGAAATATTATTGAAATTTTTTTCGTAAAAATATAAAAATAGATTAGAGAACGCACTTGAAAAACTTGTTCCCATTGGCACCCCCTTATTTTGTTTAAAATAATTAATTCCATTAAATAAAACATTTTCAAATAGGCAAAACTTAATTAAATCAATCCAAAACTTCTTATCTACTTTTAAAACATATTCAAATTCAACATAAATATTTTCAAATACCCCCACAATCAAATTGTGAGGAATGCTGCCAAACAGATTCTCAAAGTCAAAAGTATTTACAGAAGTAATTTTCCATGAGTTATCATTCAAAAAATCTAAAACTTTAAGGTTATTGCCAATGATTGTATTGCAATCAAAAGTTTCTATTTCCTTTAAAATTAAATTCAGCAAACCAAACAAAATTTTACCCGCTTTGCAATTATAACTATTAGTACCACAGGTAACGAAGCGAAATTTTACTGGTTTCTTATGAAATTTAACAGTCGCAAAAAGGTAAGGAAATACAAAGTAATTCCTACTAATTCCAAATTTTTTATCAAAATCCAAAATACGTTTTTTTATTTTAGAGGGGTTTTCAGTTAACGTTTTATAAGATTCATTACAGGTATATTCCTTCAAAAGAAGATTCCTATAGAAAACTTTACAAATTAAGGCAAAGTTACTACTTGCTTTATCAACAGTAGCAATAATAAACTGTTCTTTTAATTTAGCTATACTGGTTTTTAAATCGAAATTATAATGAAATTTTTTAGAACAACCCTTATTATAATAGTCTCTAAAAAACAAAAAATCTTTTTTAAATAATACCATAAACTTTAATTTCCATTCTCTAAAATCCTCAAAAGGCCAACTATATTTATATGAAACCTTTAAAATAAAGGCATCCAAATCCTTTTCCATAAATTCTATAATTTTAAGATTACTATAATTAAAGTTTAATCTAAATCCAGAACCCAAACTCATAATATTCCTTAACTGAATATCTTTTACAATATTTAAATCTCCTGAAACAATATGTCCAAAATCTGGATTAATATAATCTTTATAGCAGTCTAAATCACAGTAACAATCATCCCCTTTAATTAAATCAAGATTCTTACTATAATCATTATAGTTACAAATAAGATTTTTTAATGTCCTGTCATAACTATAAGTAATTCTAATTTTAAAGCTATTTTTAAGAGGGAAAAGGCTATTACAATCTTTCAGAATATTCTTAAATTTAATAGAATCAAAAATCTTATCTCTAAAACACAAAACAAAATTTTCAAGAGTTTCTTCACTTATAGATTTTATTTTATTTAAATCACTGAAACCAGTTTTATATTTAAATAAATCAATAACAATATCCTTTATATACTGATTTTTAAATTTATAACTATCAAACTTACTCCTCAGAAACCATTTAATAACTTTATTTTTTAATCTAAAAATTTTATTTTTTATTTCATTAATATCATAAAAATTAACATAATCTTTATTTACAGAATCAATAGTATCAAAAATATCTGCTTTAAATTTACTTTTTCCTTTTCCTCTACTCCCTCTCTTGTTAAATGTAAAAAATGAATCCTTTAATCTAAATTTACTGAAACCGCAAAAATTACCCCTATTAACAACATTAATACCATTAAATTCTGAATTCAGGCCATATGGATAAATTGTTTTAAGTCTGTACATAAACATATTTTCAACTTTTAATCTATCTTCCCTATTGGGAACTATATCCAAAATATAAATGCTAATACTTTTAAATTCATGTTTTTGAAAGTGCTCAATCTCAATATCGTTACAATTTTTGTTATTTTTCTTTCTTATATCATTTCTATGCCCAGTAATCCTAATATTTAAACTACCAGAAGTCTGTCCAATATAACCAAATTTACAGATTCCACATTCTAAAAAATAAACAACATTATTAGTTTTACAAAAAATATCTTGATCATTTTCAATCTGTTCTTTGCCAGCATAAGGACAAGTAAGACATCGTTTATCACTACAAATACTAAATTTTTTTAAAGATTTTCTAAATTTTAGATCAACTAAAAACATTTGGTACGGTAGCTTTTTTACCGGGGAAATTCCTGTACCAAAATAATCCCCAGGGCCCCTTGTTTGAGCACGCGACGGACCCGGTGCTATGCAAATTTTTTCTTTATTACTTTCCATGATAAATTTTTAAAGTACCTGAAAGGGAATCAAAATAAGTAAACTTGAAAGTCAAAGCCGAACTCTAAATCCAAGAAGTATTTCAAAAATGGGGGAGGGGGGGGGAAACCTAATTAAAAAGGAACTATACTAAAAATAAACTTAAAAATAAACTTAAAAATGGATTTTGATAACAAATTTGGAATTAGTAGGAATTACTTTGTATTTCCTTACCTTTTTGCGACTGTTAAATTTCATAAGAAACCAGTAAAATTTCGCTTCGTTACCTGTGGTACTAATAGTTATAATTGCAAAGCGGGTAAAATTTTGTTTGGTTTGCTGAATTTAATTTTAAAGGAAATAGAAACTTTTGATTGCAATACAATCATTGGCAATAACCTTAAAGTTTTAGATTTTTTGAATGATAACTCATGGAAAATTACTTCTGTAAATACTTTTGACTTTGAGAATCTGTTTGGCAGCATTCCTCACAATTTGATTGTGGGGGTATTTGAAAATATTTATGTTGAATTTGAATATGTTTTAAAAGTAGATAAGAAGTTTTGGATTGATTTAATTAAGTTTTGCCTATTTGAAAATGTTTTATTTAATGGAATTAATTATTTTAAACAAAATAAGGGGGTGCCAATGGGAACAAGTTTTTCAAGTGCGTTCTCTAATCTATTTTTATATTTTTACGAAAAAAATTTCAATAATATTTCCTTCTTTAGATATGTAGACGATCTTATAGTATTTAACTGCAATAATTTTGAGAAAATAAGCCTTAACATTTACCCTAAAGAGCTCGTCCTGAACCGAACCGATGATGGTGAGCAAATTACTTTCTTAGATCTTAAAATTAAGAAAAACAAGGAAAAATGGTTGATTGGACTTTATGATAAAAGGAAAGATTTTAATTTTGAAGTTAATAGCCTCACTTACTGGTTTTCATGTATTAGCAATAAAGTTTTAAAAAATATTATGTATTCACAAGTTAATAGGATCCGCAGGATTTGCAATAACAAAACAGATCTAGAATTGGCTATGAGTGGTTTAAAAAAGATTTTAATGGTTAACTGTTATCCATCTTATATGTTAACTGAAAGTTTCTGAGTCTCAGTGTTTCTTTACTTACGGATGCTTGATTTCAATTTAGGGCGAGATTGAAGCGCTAGTGAATGGCCCCACTAGCTGAAGAGGGTTTTGTATTCCTGGGGGTTTGTATTTTACAATTTTATTTTTTATATTTAGTTTTGTAGGTAATTTTCCTTTTTTGTTTGTGTAATTTTTGGTCTTGTCCTTTGGTATTTTTAAAAAATTTTTGTATATATTTATAATATTTTTGAAGGTTTGAGTTTGATTTCTGAAATCTGAGAAGTTGGGGGCTAAGGATGTAATTTAGCTTATGAGCCTACATCCTTTCAGAAACTTCTCTTTATTTACCCCTACATGGAGGGGCCTCCCTGATGAAGACTTCCATGTATTTTGGGGATATGGAATTTCTTTTGGTTTTGTTATATATATATATATATATATATATATATATATATATATAAATGAAAACATATTGTAATGGAAGTTTAATTGACACTAATGTTTGGATAATTGTATAGCTATATCAATTATATTAATATAATTTTATTAATTTACATTATTAAATTGCACTTAACTTTTAATAAATGAGAGACCTGTAACACTATCTAAGTGTATAGGATATATATATTAATTAACTATTTTTTAAATCTTATATCATCTTAAATTAAGATATTGTGTTTAGTTTAGTATAGTCAAATTAAATGTTTTTGTTTTAAATCTTAATAGCGTAAACTATGGTGTATGGTTTAATTTTTCTATTATCACATTATTCTGATTTTAATTAATTTATTAATTTATTATTATCATGCGTACGATAATTATTTTTATTTTTTTTCCCTTTTCATTTTTCTACCCAATTTAGTAATTTTGTTGTGCCTTGTTTTTGATGTTATTTCTTCATTTAGTTCTGGTTTTATGTGTGTTGGTAGTCCCAAAATTCTTATTATTTTGCTTTATCATGGCTAATAAAAAGATGAAACCACACACTTCATTTGTAGTTCCAAAGTATTTGGGGCTTGATAATTCTGCTTTGGTGCCACAAATTCCATTTGTATTCATTTGATTTATTTAATTTTTTCCTCATGTTCAGTATGTTTTTTTTCTATTAAATTCAAATGGTTTATATTGTAATACAATTAATGGTTATATATATATTACAGACAAACTGAACTCATAAAAACAATTGAAATCATTCTACTTGAAGAAAGGAGATATATATAATGCATATATGTATATATATATATATGTAATTGAGAGTGGGTTATTTATTTTAACATTATTTTACCACAATTTTTAAACTGTTTAATTGACACCAATATATGGATATTTGTCTAGTTATATCTATAGTGAAATAGCTATATTTTAATTATCAAATTAATTTTAATATTATTGATATAATTTAAGGTATTATTATTAATAATATTATTACTAATATAATTATTATTTTTTTAAATGTGTATTTTATTTTATTTTATTTTTTTAATTTTTATTTAATTTTTTTATTTTATTTTTTTAATTTTTATTATCCTATATTAAGATAATGAGTTTTTACCATGTAAAATCACAATAAATGTTACTGATTAAAGTAGCAAAATGGTATTTAAATTATATGTTAATTTGAATGTTATCACTTAATTCTAATTTTAATAATTTTAATTATTTTATTAATTTAATTTTATGTTAATATCGATTTTTAATTATTTTCTCCGGTTCAATTATATTTCCATTCAGCTTTATCTTTTTTGTTTGTTATGGATACTACTAAGTCTACATGTGGATTTAACTATTATTTTTACTTACTTTCAACTCCTTTTTGTAAAATAACAATATATATACTGCTACTATTATTAAGTTTCTTTATTGTCTTCAATATCTTGTATCACTTTATATATTTTTTTTTTCATTTTTTCAACTATTTATTACTCTGTTCTTTGTTTAATAATTTGGTTTTTGTGTGCTGGTAGCCCCAAATACGTATTATTTTGCTATTTCCTGGCTAATACGTGGATGAAACCGCACACTTCATTTGTAGTTCCAGAGCATTTGGGGCCTGGTAATTCTGCTCTCGGGGCTACAAATTTCATTTGTATTCATTTTATTTATTTATTTATTCAGATATACTCGTTTCACTATTTTTTTTTTAAATTACAATTTCATTCAATTCTAATACTTCGTTTTGGTTTATTTTTTTATTGATATATATATATATATATATATATATTACAAATTAAAAATTTTTCCGCCAAAACTAACCTTTATACTATCTTAATTTTCCGTACTTACTTCAAATTATTAAATTAAAATCTTGTTTCTAAATCTAATCTGTTAATCCTTATGCAGACGATATAAATTCTTAATTTGCCTTAAAAAACATTATTCCAGTATGCGTAAATTTAAAAAGATGGCTCTAAATTAAAAATATTCTTAATTAAAACTTTATTTCTTAATATTCCAAATAAAACTGATTTCTTCTATGTTTTTATCAACCCTTTTTAAGAAAGTCTTATTAAATTTATTCCAAAACCATACTTTTCAAAAAATATCATTATTTTATTTTATCTATTTATTTATTTTTCCTACGTCAACCTTTGATGTGTGCATATTAATAAATTCATTTCTTTTCTTTTTCTCTTAAAATTAATCATTTATAAAAGTCGTCTGCCTAAGATATTTAAAATTCTGAGTCAATTATAAATTGGTTAAATAATATTTTTTTTTAAAATAAATTTATCGTTTGTGGAAAATAATCTCGTAGCTGGACAAGAATTCTGTTTACATAAAAGAATGATGGTTTGGGGTTACAGAATGTTCCAGAACTTTCTTTTTAGTTTAAAAAGGTGGAAGTCTCGAGATGAAAAAGAAGATTTTCTTGGGTTGCTTCTTCGATGAGGACAGCTCGCTGAAATAATGATGGAATTTTTGCAAAAGGAGCTTTTCCTTCCTCATTATTACGAATTTAATAAATGAATTTACAGCAGCCCATGACTAATTATTGGATCTTCTACATTTATTTATTTATTTTGTTTTTTCCCTCGCTTGCCATGACTGTGTGTTTCTTTTTAACCAGTGGAAATAATTCGAGTTCTCCTTAAATCGTCACAACTATATATATATATAGTTGTGATATATATATATTAAATTTACGGAAATGCTGGTTAAAAGGAAAATGTATATTCCGTGAATATTAAAATGTTTTCATTAAAACCAAGTTAACGAAAAATTTTATTTTCCTAATGAAAGGTATTTCAGGAAATCACAACAAATTTTGTTCGCAAACCTGATTTCAAAAAATGCACGAAAATATATTTTCCCACATTCCTTATAGAACCTTGTTTACAGGATTGAAACGATTTCTTCATTAAGAGTGATAGTCCCTAAATTAACATATTCTAAATGTAAAATTCTTAATTAAGAGTGGCACTCCAAACAACGAAAGAATGTGCAAAAAAGGAATATGAGTTTTTATTAGGCATTGAGCGTTAATTAAAGTGACTTTTAACAGTTAAAGAATCAGTTAAAAGAATTAATACGTTGAAAATATTCAAAATAGGCACTTATAATTATACACAATTATATGTCGTGAGTCACTGTCTTTTAAATTTAATAAAGGGTATATTGACATAAAAATTATAAGGAGAAAGGTATGCATGTTGATTAAAGAGTATAGGTTTGTTATTTTTATACTGATTTCTTTACAATTATAGGCAGAATTTTTCGATAAAAGGGCTCTTAAAAAATAATTAAATAGGAAGATTTTTAAAATTCAAATATCTCCTTTCTTCAAGTAGAATGATTTCAATTGTTTTTATGAGTTCAATTTGTCTGTCCATCTGTCGGCGCTCTAACTCTTGTTAATACACTCGGACTGCTCTGAAATTTTTGTATGTTATTGATATTAACCCTAGCACAATCCCCTTTTCAAATGAATTTCTAACATTTACTATTATAAATTTACTTTTTAATCTTTCACAATAATATCATTATATCCTTTGAAAATTAATTAATTAATTAATTAAAACACGTAAATTAAATATCTACTCTTTCAAAAGTAAGAAAACGCAATATTTAACTAAGAATTCCTAATACTTTTCAAATATAATTTCTAATAAACATATAAAAAGTTAAATATTTGACACGGCTTGTAGCTTCATCTTTAATTACATAATAATAATAATAACAACAACAAATATGTTACAATTTTAAATAATTTAGCCCTTGATATAGGTTATCAAAAATAACAATAATAAGTAAAAAAATCTGGATAAAAAATATAACAATAAATAAAACAAAAAATCGCTCTTAAACATAACTTACGGAATTGGTTAATTCTTTGTTGCTTGAATTCTCAAGATTGAAAAACTAGATTTTATTTATCAAAAAAGAAAATTTTATTTTATCGAGAGTCATAATCAGAGTTGGTTGTAGGATCTTTTTCTTGTTATCTTGGGTCGTCAAAAAGAAAATAGCATCTCATTAAATTTTTATTTTCACCACCATCTTCGAACATCTTGTAATAAAAAGTGTACAATAGGTTATAAAATTTTGCCGGTGGCTTGCTGTAATCTATACATATAATAAAACAGTAGGACCCGGTGTGTCTGTACATTGAAGATAATTGACAAAAATGGAGTCAGGGCGATAAAAGAAAACCAATGAAACACAAAAAATTTTTTTTTGAATTTTTTGTCTGTCTGTCTGTCTGTCTGTTTGTTCGAGGTTATCTTCGTAACTACTGAATGGATTTTTATGCGGTTTTCACTAATGAAGAATGCACACTCCCGGGCAGTGTATAGGCTTTGTTTCATCAAAATCGGACAACAGACAAAAAAGTAACAAAAAGAAACAAAAGAAACTATTAGGTGCGCTGCTCACGTTTTTTAGTACATAACGTTTTTTAGTACATATAAAATCCAATAGATGTCACTGTGCGATTTTAAAACGCGCTATCGTTATGTTTTCGCCAGTCTACTTAAGTATGAGAAAGTTTCAAGCTGGCTGTCGTTCCATGTGGTTTAGTCGGTAGAACGTCAGTGCGCCATACTGATGGCCCGGGTTCGATTCCCAGCATGGAATTTTTTTTCACTATGTTGGCATTAACGCCTATAAGCAATTAAAAGAATTTGAAATATTGTATTCAAGGCGAATTTTCTCTCTGGGAGAATTTCCTTGCATTAATATGTCAGTGTAATTTTTTTTTCGATTTAATTTTTTTTTTCGAAACTTTGTTTTTCTTAAAAAATTACAGTAAATATTTGATATTTCCCAACGTTTTTTGAATGATCGACTTGCTTTTTTTTTTTTTTTAATGTATGTCTGAACCTTATCTAACTACTTCTTCAAGATTTCTTTAGATAAACCGACCAGCGTAGCGGGCGAAGGCCGCTAGTCATAGAATAAACATCTCTTCATTTAGTAAAAGGCGGTAAATTGATGCACTGAAATCGTCAAATTCAGTCAAATTATGGCCAGAATCTAATTTTTATTGAAGGCACAGTTATTCCTTTTTTGCAGTCCCATCAATATTTTGATGGTGAGAAGTAGTTACCTCAAGGCAAAATGGTGTTTGTTCAAGTAATAAAAAAATTCAGCCAATAACTGTTCGAAGAATCTTTATGTATCCAAACATAGACAGGCACAAAAAACTGCTCCCACTTACTAGTTAGTGATATTTGTCTCAAATTAAAGTTTCATAGTTACATCTTACTAGAAATTTTAAGTAAATGCAGAACATTACAGAACGTAAAAAAAAACATCAAATAACAGTTTTTTATGTACTGGCAAATAAGATAACTTTCAGATCCTGAACTAATGCCACTTGTTTTTGTTTTATCGTGTAGAAATGTTAGAAATGCAGGTCGGAATGTAGCATTCAGGATGAACGAATCAAATGAAAGGACGAACCACATAGTGAAATTACTCCATTACATAATTAATAGAAAGCGATAGAGAAGAGCAATATGGAATAAGTTCTATACCTACCAACGGAAGGATTTCGATATAAAGCCTCCGATTCCGGGAAAATGCCCGGGAAGTTGATCCGTGGAATAAAAATATAAAATAGAAAAATAGTTTTTGCTACATTTTGAAAAAAATTCGAAATAAAACTAGCTTCCCTTAACATATTATAACTTAGGTAATTAGTGAAAATTTATGAAGGGATTAAAAGTTTTAGGTTAAGATTTCGAATAATATAATTATTAATATGCGCGTTTAAAAATTAAAACAAATTAGATCAAAATATATAATAGACATGGAAATTATGAATATGCAAAAAACTGATTTTGAAACTGAAATGAACTTTTTAAACTGAAATTTGATGAATATATCAAAGTAAATTTTTTATATAACAACACACACACACACACACACACATATATATATATATATATACAGAGTGTCCACTCTCAACGGTATCCAAAAGCTAATTTCTAAATCATTAGTCATAGACATATAGTTTCAATCACAAAAGTGTTTAAAATGATGAAAAGAAGCATTTGAAAAGCGGTCAATAAAGAAATTACTTAAAAAAATTCAAAATTTAATTTTTTATACTGTTTCTCGATCCAGAAATTTATATTTAGTAAAGATATCTTATAACTTTAAAAAGTAAAAAGTCCTATTCGTCTACGATTAAAACTGGCCAAGTAATAACTGCTTAAAATTTGAGCTACATTTTTTTGCGAAATAGGGTCATTCATAAATTTTCTAGAAGTATTAATAATTGTCAGATATAAGAAAAAAGAAATAGTTGAGACTTGAGAGTAAAATTGACATTAATATATAAATTTGAAATCAGTTTTTCTTTTGATATCAGAAATCAAAATGCACAACTTGTACCAAAAATATAAGTAAAAAAAAATAGAATTTTTGTTAAATGAAATAATGCAAAAATAAATAAATAAATAAATAAATAAATAAATAATTTTATTTCCTTATGAAATAAAACATATATTAAAATACAATTATTTTAACCAATATGAAACTTAATAAATATTAACACTATTACAGTGTTTGTATGAAGTGACTACTTTCATTTTAAGTCAATACACGCGAAGCAGAATTTTCGGCATAGATCTCTTTTATTCACTCAGGTACCCAATTTGCGCCGAAACGGCTTCATTCTGCCTCAAATGGTATCCCAGCTATTGTTGTTAATCTACTAATAAATTGTTTATTAACTATTATTTTCTTTTTTAAAATTATATAAAATATTTTGATTTATAGTTATTAATATTTATAGTTATTCTTTTTTAAAATAATTTAAAAATATATTTGTAACTGATAGTAAAAAACGTGGTTTTCACAAAATTAAAGTAAAAAAAAAAAAAAAAAAAAAAAAAAAAAAAAAAAAATAATAAATTGCGCCAAACCCGGTATGTATGTGACATCAGTGTTAACTCTTTTACTACTTTAAGCATTTTGTATACGTTCCACAGTGGGGCAAAATCCCGAAAAGCTGGTCAAAATATGAAAATATTATTCAAATTGAACGAAAATTTGTATCCAGGTGTTTTTGAGGATGCTAAGTAAGAATAAAAAATTTAAATTAAAAAAAATGGCGGATACAATATGGCGGAGCAAAAGTTAAAATGTCTCGAAAGTTATTCAATTTGTATGAAATTTTGTAAACTTTTCAGGATGCTACTTAGGATTCAAAAGTTAAAATTTAAAAATAAATAAGTAAATAAAATGACAGATTAAAAGTAAAAACAATTAGATTTAAATAAAATTTAAAAATTCGAGGCTATACTTAAAAATAAATTTTCAAGGAACCAAGATATATTTGATCGAAATTTAAATACTTAATGGAAAGTAAAATATGAGACTATTTAATTTTTATATTATTAAAATAAAAACGAAAATATATTCAAGATATTCACCTTTGAATCAAATGTAGTATAATAAAACGATTATTCAGAGGTCAAGGTGTCAAAATAGTTAGCAGAACTTGTTGGCGGTAATAGAAGATCCTGTGACTCTTAGGATCAATGATTTTATTTTCTTTTACGATAATTTATCTAAACTGGCAATGGAAGAATCTGATAACATTAAAAGATGTATAAATATCTTTCTTTTTTTTTCGCGCTATTGCATGCTTGCGATAAGTCTTCTCGATGCCTTTTGATCAGTTTGTTGCATGATTTTTGAGTATCATTTTGCATTTTGCATTGAGCATTGAGTGATTTGGCATTTGACAAATTGACAGTAATGAAGATACTTTTATTTCTTTGTCAATAAGTAGGTTGTGTATTGAAGTAGGTATATAGAACCAGGGATGTAGTTCAAATCTACGAGCTGTTTGTAATGAAAAATCTTCGAAATTGATAAAATAAATGACATGCATATAAGAAAATATTTATGACATAGAATCGTTTAATCAAATTTTCGTATACTCTCGTTACAGAAGCACGAATAGTTGCGTTTTCAAAGAATCGTCGAATCGTATTGCCATCATTTGTGTTTTCAAATCTGGGATTTAGTTACTCGACGAGAAGTCCTTATTGTAAACGAAATATTTTTTACATATTTTATTTTGCAATTTCAGTGTTCTTCTTTTCATGCAGAGTACGAGCTTTCCATTTCTTTTTATCTAGTTTGTCTGCCAGGTATAAACCCTCTCTAAATATCTTAGCATGTAACGTAGGTATTCTGAATTCTAAATTATCTCTGTACACTTTTAATTTAAAAAATGTCATATCGGTAAGAAGCTGTTTTGATGTTGTCTGACATTGGTAGCAACGTTGAGTATTGCACTAATTCCTTATTAACGGCTATATTTCTTCTTTATCAATGATTGTATAAAAAGAAATAAGTTAATTCTCCTGGTGTTTAACACAGTCCCATTCATATACAGTAACTTCCGTATTTCTTAAAAAAAAAGGAAAAAAAAAAAAAAAAAAGGATCTTGATTGGCCCGATAAAATCAGTGAAATGAAGATCTCGGAATTTTCAAATTGAAGATTCATGAATTATTCTCAACATTTATGTACTCTAGTAGCACGGGAGAAGTGAAAAATATATTAGAACCTCCTGCCATCTTCATAGCTAAATTTTTGTTTAAAATGTACTTAGAATAGATGTGCCATCACATCCTCACTTGCAAACCAAATCCAAATTGCTAATGTACACTGTTAAAAATAAATCTCTGAATTCCAGGTGAAACTACCGGCAGGAATGTAGCCGAACTTTTACCGTTCCGTTAGTAGATTTTCCGTTGTGGGAAATACAAGAAGGGAAAACTCCGGTGTAAGAATCAGTAACTTTCCATTACAAAGTTTGATTTATAATAGTAATAATTTAATATAATTTTTAAAAATGATTTACCGATTAATCTTCAAAGAATTCGAAATCACCGAGGGATTCTAAGCTGCTAGGTCATTTTACTTAAATGTTATTTCGGATAATTTAGTTCACGCCGTCCTCAGGATCGAAATCGGGACCTTCAGGTTGCGGAACCAATTCTTACGAACTGAGCCAAAGTTGCTGATGCTAAACGGTACAAAGTATGTCTTTTATGAGTTAGTGGGAAAATCTGTTGTGCTTTTTAAAGATTTCCTTTTAAATATATTCCTTAGAATGTTTGTAAACGGATTATTTTAGACTGATGCATAATACTTATTATTTTTTAAAATCATTTTTAATTTTTTAAATAGTTTAAATAAAAAAAATCACTGTTTAAAACCACTGTTTTTTTTTGAATAATTTTTTTTATATATATATTTTTTTTTTACAAATGTATATATATATATATATATATATATATATATATATATATATATATATATATATATATATATATATATATGTAGACATTTTTTTGAAATTGTCGTACACTATTTATTTATTTATTTATTTATTTTTCGGCTAATAAATTAAAAGATTTTAATAAGAAAAAAAGATAAAAATAAACAGAAAAAATGTAATTTAAAAGGAATTTTTTATGTTTCATTATTCCATGGCGCCAATGGGACTCGAACCCACAATCTGCGCTCGCAGGCGATTAGCGGTGTGGTGCCTTGACCACTCGGCCATGGAGCTCCCCATACAACGGAGTGTCTCCGTTTTTTGTTTTTATTTCCATCCGTTTCGTTATTTTCAGGAAATATGATGGAATTTTGTGATTTGTAACGGAAAATACCCTTTTGTTGTTAAAAGGGAGTTTTTCTGTGAAATTCAGGAAAAAAATGTTCGTGAATTTCAGAATTTTTTTAACAGTGTAGGCTAAAGTCATATTCATAATGATTTTCACTCGCATTAATAAAATACGCTCAGTAGTTTGATATAGAAAATATTGCCACTGACAAAATAATTCTTCTAATAATTACAATAGAACAAACAAGGTATTACCTATAAAGATAAGAAAATGTTATCCTATCGGATCAATAATAGAGAATTATTTTTTTTTCATTTTTTCATTACTTAGCTTACTTATCAAATTAATTTAATCTAATGATTATAGTACTTATTTACAATATAATAGGTAATAAACTATTACAATATTGAATAATCCAAAAATTTGAAGAATATTAATCAGCTAAATTAATGTGAAAAGTCCTCAATTTCAGAATTTTTAAAGCGGCTGAAAAAGTGGCATTTTTACTTTCGGTTACTAAAATATGCGAGAAATGCAGAAAGGCAGTTTTTAGCAGCTGGTTTTTCATGAATCATTAGAAAATAGCCCAGTTTATCATTTTCTTTAAATTTCGTTGCGGAACACTGTGGAACATTTAAGCTTTTTGATGTTTAAAAGCAAAAAAATAAAATATTTTTTAAAATATTTTATAAAACATGACTATGAATTTATTAATTTTTATGTACTTGATATTAATTTTGTAATACAGGTAAATAAAGTACACACTATCATAGTGTGAATCATTTTCAAATCATTAAAATCGGATAATATGATACAATGTAGCGCGCGTTTAGAAGAACTGTTGTTTTGCTGTTTTTGTTCGCTGTAAATGATACTCCTTTAAGCATCATTTTTGAAATAATGCAGCTTGTAAGGGCAAAGCAAAAATATTTTTTTAAATACTTATTCTGACTCTCCAAACATTATTCTAGTCAACTATGGGATCAAAATTCCTTAATCGTAACTTCATTTTTCGATTTGGGTTTTTGCCCCACTGTGCGTTCCCTTGAAAAATGGTCCAACACAGTTATGTTTAGGTGAAGAAAATTAGCCTAAGTCACGCAATTAAAAATTTCATAATTCGGTCTATCTTATTGTTACAGGAATAAGACGATTTTTGTCTTACTAGTTAATGTAACAGTTAATTTTTACGAAATAGAATTTTTAGGACCGGGAGAACTTATAAAGAATTATTTTTCGCAATTTTTTATGAAATGTTTTTTATTGGTCGAAACGACATTTTAAATAAATGTTGACCTCATTAAAAACATTTTTGTAATTGGAACTATATGTCTATAAGTAATAGTTTAGGAATTGGGCCATTATACACTGTTCAGAGTAGATACCCAGTATATATGTATATATATATATGCTAATTTATAGATTATAGAATTATAACTTATGCCAAAATTTGGGCTATCACTTGTAGAATACATAAAATCTACTATAACACAAATTTTCTTAAGAAAATAAAAGTTAAAAATAATAATATGAATTAATGATTTCGCATTAAGCTAAGTAACTCAATAGAAATCGACTGATTTTTGCTTATATTTTAAACTTCTATCTCTTATGACGTAATTTACAATATAAGCCTTCATCTGTGTCTATACCCTTGTTATTGCATTTAATTTTTTATTTCAATTCATTTTATAAAACGGCATATTTTACGTAACCTATAGATCATACAAAAAGCATCAGAAAAAAATTCGGATATTTTTCTGACTATACAGTAGGGTGGATCGAAATTTTTTTTTTCACAGTATCAAAACCTACCTATGCGGAAAAGATGTTCTCTTGGATGGAGATTAAGGGAAAAATAATTTAAAAAATAATTTTAAATTTTTATACTGCCACAATGAGGTTCAATTTCGAAAAAAAGTGAAAAAAGACCTAATTTTGGCTAGATAATTTTTTATTCAAAATAATAGTTTAAAATATTATCCAAAACCTACCTATGCGTAAAAGATGTTATAGTATATGCTGAGTATGAGAAAAATAATTAAAAAAATTAATTTCAAAATTTAAAGCTGCCGCAATGTGGCTCAAATTTATGTATTTGAACGTTTTTACGGTAAAAAATCTTTTTTTTTTTTTTTTTTGTAAAATAAAATATGAATTTTAGAATTTTTAAAATTTATTGCAATGAGGGGATATTTGATTGATTACAAGATAAAAACTTTAGTTTCTTATTTAACAGATTCATTAGTATTAAATCAAGAAAAATCGTCAACATTGCAATTGACGATAATGACGTTCAGTATTGAAAATCGACATGAGATTTTGTAATTCAATTTGATTGCTATAAAACCGTCTCTTATATACTATGGTCCATACATAGCAGAAATACTTCCATGACTAATTTGATTATTAGTTTTGTAGAATGAGCGCTACGTGAATAGATATTATTGATAGTGTAGATGTTATTGCCACTGGAATGATTGCTGGATTTACCTATTGCTTCTGAAATCATGTCGTTGCTAAATCCGTCAGTTAGTAGAGGTTCGACACATTTTCCTATTTAATTAAATCTATGTAATCCGTCGTAAAAGGTCAAAAAGCTGGTAAATGGAAAATATAGATATTTTTTAAAGTAATGATTAGGATTACAGCAGACCGTTTGATTTCACTCGAGCTCTTTTAGAACTCATATACTGACATAAATGAAAATACAAAAAGCTTCTAACATGCTGCGAATAATCTTTCTATTTCATCAGTGAAACATTTGTGCCCAGCCGCGGTTCCATCCATGCGGCAAAAAGATGACATAGTGGAACCTCAGTGGTGTGTAACTAGCACAAAAACAATTGTAGTGGACGATTGAAGATCAGTTCCATATTTCGAATAACACATCCTTTAACATCTATGTTAACAGATATTCCATCACAACCGATCGCAACCAACTTTGTTACATGTATATTATTGTTAACACATGACAAAAAATGTACGTCGTGTTTTCAAATTGTTTGGAACTCTCCCAGAATTTACATATATGTGGCCGATGTATTCAGAACCAAGTTCTTTTTTCAAGCTCAAGTCTGCTTCTATTATGATTTTTCTTCTGTTGTTTTCTAGTGATGTAGTCTGTCTTTACACCCATCAAAGTTTAAAGAAAATGACCATGATCATAATCTTTTACAAATGACTAAAGAGAATGACTAAAACGATGGAGTGGTCTTTGGTTTGTTTTGTCATGCCGATTTTTTTCTGTCAATAGTATTCAATTCATAGTTTTGTGAAATAATGCCCACATATAATGCCCACATCTTGAAGTGCACCAGACACGATGGCAGCACCTGCTTGGTCGGAAATGCCCAAACTGTCCAATATTCTGGCTGATGCCAATCTTCATCACTACAGGTGATGTGACACCGAGCTCGGCAGCATTTTGGCTTTTCAATGATAGCTAATGATGCAGAAAAGTGAGTTTGCTCTCAATACGTAGGTTTACTTTACACTCAATATTCATATTCATATTCAAATCTATTGAACTGAAAAAAATGGGCAGTAATTTCGGAAATGGTCCAAAAGACTGTAGTAGCTTTCAATATCTTATTTTGTTTTACAAGAATTAAGAAGAGCGCAATATTTGTCGTGAAACAGTTTAATTTTTCTTAATATGCTACCATTATATAAGTTTTATAACTTTTTGTAATAGGGAGCATATTTACTGGCAAATCAAAGCCAGACCCAAATAGGGTGTAATTCATATCTCTCTATCTCTCTCTCTCTCTTTATTTTTATTTATTTTTTTTTAACAACGCCATGGTACAGTAATATTCAAGGTACTCTAAGCTACACAATACACAAGCAGACAAATCCTAACTGAAAAAACTAGAACTGCCAGTTTTTCAAAACTTTAAATCACTTGCAGTAGTATTAAATCTCGAAATTATTTTTTTATTTTTTTATTTTTTTTTTACTTAACTAGGGGGGCCCCGCCCCCCTGCTCGCTATGCTCGCCAACCCCCCGCGTAATCACTTCGCGATTCCAAATTATTGTCTACCCCTGCTTGCTGCGCTCGCCAATAACCCATGGTATGAATAAGCAGTTGCAGACCTTTTAAATGATGTGTCACACGACTGGTGTTGTAAAGAAATTAAAAATGTGCCCCCCTGGGGGGCAGAGTGGGAGGCGACACAAAAGACATCCATAATATGAATAAGCAGCTGCAGACCTCTCAAATGATGTCACACGACTGATGTTGTAAAGAAATTAAAAATGTGACCCCCTGGGTGGCAGAGTGGTGGATGACACACAACACATCCATAATATGAATAAGCAGTTGCAGACCTTTCAAATGATGTGTCACTCAACTGGTGTTGTAAAGAAATTAAAAATGTGACCGCCCACCCCCTGGGGAGAGCAGAGTGTGGGGGTGACACACAAGACATCCATAATATGAATAAGCAGTTGCAGACCTTTCAAATCTTGTGTAACACGACTGGTGTTGTAAAGAAAATAAAAATGTGTCCCCCCTGGGGAGCAGAATGGGGGATAACACACAAGACATCCATTATATGAATAAGCAGTTGCAAACCTCTCAAACGATGTATCAAACGACTGATGTTGTAAAGAAATTAAAAATTTGGCGAAATATCACAGTTATCGCCACGTTGGCGTCACTTTTGACAACTAATTTTGGTCGCCAAATTTGGCGATATATCGCCAAGTTGGCGACAAACTTGGCGATTGTTGGCGATGGCAACCTTTCCTCTCTTTATGGTAACCCATTTGGCGATGCATAGACGGAGCCCTTTCCTGATTGGTCTATTCGACTCATGGAAGGAGTGGACAACCCGGATTCGTTAGTTCCGGAAATCTTCCACATCAGCATCATTCCAGGAGTCATTCCTTTTAAGGCTAGTTTTTTTTTTACTATAGAAGGATATCCATGCAATATAATATTTCTTACGCAAAGATAGGTTTTGATTGATATTAAAATGATTATTTTGTGTCAAAAAAAATCTAACCAAAATTAGATCTTTTTCCATATTTTCCAAATTTCATCGAATTTTCAACTTTTTTGTGGCAGTATAAAATTTCGAATTTATTATTTATTATTATTTTGTACTTAACCTTCATACTGTATAACATCTTTTCTGCATTGTTGGATTTTAAAAACCATTAAAATAATTATTTTTTGGCAAAAATCATCTAACCAAAATTCGGTCTTTTTCCAATTTTTTTCGAAAATTCAACCCTTTTGTGGCAGCATTAAATTTTAAAATTAATTTTTTTTTATTATTTTTCCCTTAATCTCCATACAATAGAACATCTTTTCCGCATAAGTAGGTTTTGATGAATGGTAATTTTTTTTTCGCCATAGACAATCGATCCACCCTACTATACAGGGTGAGTCATAAATATCGAAACAATAGGCTATCTCCTTAAATATTGCCCTAAGATCCATACTTCCAATTGCAAAAATTCATAAAATAAGGTAAACATTTTGATAAGATAAGTTGCAACTCCATGGGGGGTCTATTTGAAAAAGTACGAAAATAACTTTTTATACGGCCCTCGTAGGATAAAAATTCCAATCAGGAAAACTTTTCTTATCCAGTCCTGAATAATACACAAAATGATGCATCCTCATATCTTCAATACTCGCAGAGTTATAGCCGTTTGAATAATTCATCAGGTTTTAAGGGATTAGACACAAATTGAAATGCGCGCAATTCAAAAGACAATGTTACTTTAACAGTTCTAGAAAAAGTGTAAAAAATCTATCTTTTGATTTGGAATTTTGATTTTTTTTTTCCTTTTTTTGGTGATGGTTAGCCATATAATTTGCTAAGAAAATCATATCCTAAAATTTATCCTAAAATTTATAAAAATTTCATATGATTAGTATTGGTTAAAATGGGATAGTTAAAAATTGTTATAACTCCAAACATTATTTATCGGATTTCAATTTCTTTCCATTTAATTAAAGATGAAAATCTGATTTTAGTTTTGTTTCGGGGTTTTTGTTTTCAATATTAATTTTAGAACTATTAAAAATATTTATTGAAAAAAATAATATAACTTTAAAAGAAATCATATTTTCAAAAGTAAATAATTTTTCAATTTTGCCCGAAACAAAACTAATGTAAAATAATTAAAATTGACATGTTTCAAGTTTCTACTTTTATTCTTTAACAATTCTTAACTTTTAATAAGGTCTGCACTGGACTAAATTTTCAATCCCTGTCTCGAACAATCCGTATCAAAAATCACTGTCTCTGACTGACCTAATGCGTGCATGAAATAAGTAAAATTTGGTTCAAACAAAAAATTTTACGAAAACGAGATAGATTTTAAAATCGGTTTCATTTTACAAAAAAAAAAAAAAAAAAAAAAAAACCTTAAAATTAAAAAAAAGAATAATATATTTAAATACTAAAAAATTAAACACGATAAAACCAGAAAAAAAAATCTGCCTATGACGGAATTCTGTCTTAAACAAAAAATGTGTTAATCCATCAAAATGAATGCAATAATATCCGAGAAAAAATAAACTCCTTTTAACCCTCCTAGGAAGGGCATTTGTCTATTACGTATTTTTTCTTTCCTATGTGATTCCGTCTTAAAATTTTTTACTGTATAACATTTTTCAAAGTCTCCTTCGCACGAGATATGGATTAGCTATATTAAAATATAAGTGAAACATTTAGGTATAAACAAAGATTCATTGATAAAATAAATATACCACAGTCTTTGGCGTTTCTTTAATCATAAAAAGTATAACTATAAAAAACGAAAAGATATAATAAGTGTAATCCCCGCGAAACAATTTTTAAGTAAACTTAAGTAAAAAACTATGTAGAAATTCACGGCTGAGCCGGGCTATCATTTAAACTTTTTTCCAGGCTGGTCCGGATTGTGATTTTAACATTTTTCCATACCGGGCAGAATTTTTTTCCCTATGGGACAGTTTGGGACCGAACCTAGAAATTTCGATCCATGCAGACCTCCAGTGCTAATGATCAACATATTTTTAAAAGAAGTTTTGGTTTAAATCAATACGCTGCTTTATTATGTCCAAGTAAGAGGCATGATCTTAAATCGACATTTAATACGGACAATTTGTGGACGATCCCTCATTTGCTTTGAAAATGAGTAAAAAAATTATTCGTTTACATGCATGGAAAAGTGGTATAAGTCACGAATTTTGAAGAAGTTTGGATTTTAATATCTCTGTTGTTGTCAGGTGTATAATTGTCAGGTTTTCAAATACGGAGATGAAATTTTTTTTGTTCAATTTAGGAATGGATAAGGAATAATTTCCTTACTGGGAATTTTGCTCTGCGGGGGCCGTATAAAAATTTAATTTTCGTATTTTTTCAAATAGACCCCCTATGGTGTTGCAACTTATCTTATCTGAAATTTCATCTTTTTTTTTATATATTTTTGCAATTGGAAGTATGGGTCTAGAGGCAATATTTAACTAGATAGCCTATTGTTTCGATATTTATGACTCACTCTGTATATAGGATTTCTTGAAAATGGGCTAGAATGTGTTTTACTTTACCAAAGAATTTACTTTGAAACTATTTTTCACATTATTAAAACAATGAAGTTTTGTTAAAGTAATCTAGAAAGTAAAGTAAAGTTTTGTTAAAGTAATCTAGTATTCATAATCTATACTTGACGCATGATTCTTTGTTCTTTTTGAAATAACCGTTTTATTCTTATAGAAAAGTACTTTTTAAAACTATTTTTGTTTTTAATTTAGATGATAAAATTCTTGGATATTCCATACCCATCGCTTTGGCAAATTAGAAAATTTTCTGTGGAATTAATGATTTAATTTTTAGCATCAATAATAGTACACAAGACTTTTAACGAAATCTCCCATTTCATTATACATTTTCTAAACCCTGTTCTGAGATTTCATTTGATAGGCACATTAAAACCTATAATGTATGTATCATAACGCTCGAAAGATGTACGGCATTGATTATGCTGATCGAATCTGTCCAAATTTCGTCGAAGTTAAAAGAACAACAATGCGTGCAGAGAGGCAATTTTATTCGAATAAAACGCTGCTCTCCCTAATTTCCGCAAATCGAGTTTCCAACCAGCCGAAAATTCAGTTAGGCGCCCACACGGCAGAAGCTGGGGCAATCTTAATTCAATATTTGGATTAGCCTGGCATGTGATTATCGGGTTCTCTGAGAATTAAAAGAGGATGGGGGGGGGGAGGGGCGTTGGCGATGAACTAGCTGTAAGGGGTAGGCAAACCACTAATGTGACTATATTTCTCCAGACAGTAACTTTGAATTAAGTATCTGGGAAGACTTAAAGGTATTATTGTTTCATACAGAGTGTCAGTTAGTATAGGGTAGCTTTTACACATTATATTTTCTGAAAAAAAAAAAAAATTAATGGACTTTTTTGTGCTAGTTGCTTTTTAAAGATTTTCATACTCATTTTTAGAAATATCTTTAAAATAACCTGAAAAAATGAAAAGAATTTTTATAAAGAACATATGTTATTGTAAATTGATGTTTTCAATACCACGTATACTATTTAAATAGTAATCGTACATTAATAATCAAGCATTTGATTATTTTTAATAACCAGAGCCTTATTTAGGTTATCTAGGATCCGTGGTAAGCATAATTATGGCAGAACCCCCTCCCCTCCTTCTATCTATCCACAGAAATTGTTCGCGAATAATATGATAGTAGCGAAAAAACACAGAATAAAGTGTGATAAATAATAATTGAAATAATACACTGTTAAATTCACCATAAAATAAAAAACAATGCGAGCTAAATCAATACAGCTCTTCATCAGCTGAAGCAGACAAGGGTCCGTAAGGATACAAGGTCAAATATGAACTGTACTAGTACTAAACTACGTACATGTAATATGTATGCATAAATTTCTTACCAGATACTACTATTAACATCTATATACAGGGGCCAGAAAAGATGGTAGCAACTTTAACTTTTAAATACCATGTGTTGAATTTCGGCAACATACTCAAATTTGGCTTTTAAAGTAACATTAGAATAATATTGAAACTTAGTGCCTAAAGTTGCGAAATTTTTTTTAAATATTATTGAATCAATTTTCTACATGAAGATGACAACACTTGTGCTGTTTTAGAAGAAAGATAGATTTATTTTTTAAATTGTTGCTACATGTGCTTTTTGTCTTCTTTAGAAGTTTGTGAAAAACCCTATTTTAGACTGCAGTAAGCAAGTGAAATTTATTTCTTATAATAGTTCTTGAAATGCATGTGTGTTAAAGAATTTTACCAAGAAAAATTATTTTTTCAATTAAAATATTGCTGATTAGTAACAAAGTACTTTTTTTAGGCGTAAACCATACTTAAAACAAAGATGATGAGTGGAACTGTATTCCACGGACTAGGTCATATGACTCACGTGGTTACTTTTGGACAGCATTATTTAAAATGTTTGAGAAAACTGTATCAGTGAGCAAAATCCACAAAGACGCAGAAAAGACCGTTTGTATCTGACATACACACATCTATGCAAGTTATTTATATTATTTGGAAGAAAATGAAGAACCATGATACCAATTTTCTATAGAGGAATTAGCAGATCAGATTAAAGCAGGTGAATACTGTCCTTTAGTGAAAACAGTTGAATCATACATTCTAAAGACGTATAAAGAAGTTATTGTTATACCAACCAATGCAAACAATGGTACCTGTTATTTTCTTCGCGATCACATTTCATAAGATTTTGACTCATGTTTGACAGCAGCAACGATGTTCATCTCCTCAGGAAGAACGATTGCGCATTGTCCGGATTGCGGGAAAGATAGTGGCTGAAGATATTCGGTCTCAGAAATACAAATTTTCCCAGTATCCTCCTCCAGACGATTTTTGAAGGAGAATGAATCTATCTATGCAGAAACCATAAAGATTTTCATAGAAAAATTATTTTTAACAAAAAGGGAAGGAGATATTGATAAATGCTAGAACGGGAATAGCATTAGCTCACAACATTATTATTGCATTGAGACTCAGAATTCTTTTAAGTCCGCTGCAAATATAGCGGCTCTTCCTCCAAGATAAGAAGAAGCTCAATAGATGTCTGAGCATTTACCATTAGTACAGCTATAAGTAGGCAATTTTTAAAAAAGCTTAGGAATGGGGGTGGAGTAAAATATAGCGAAGCACCACATCCATAATAACTGTAAAACGTCATGCTCAGAAGATGTTAAGCGAAAAAAATTAATTGCAATAATTTAATTGCAAAAAAAATTTATTGCAAAATAAACTGCAATGTAAAGTGTGGCTGTAAGAATGCAGGTTTGTTTTATTCGATCCTTCATGTGAATTGCGCAAGCCATTGTAACAATCTCAGCTCCTTCATCGGCAAAAATATCTTGGAAGTAAAGGTTAAAGACCCAGTACTCTAAGATATTTTAAGCTAAGTGAAGAAATAACATGAGTAGCCAAGATAACGATGAGCCTCCTGTCGAAGTACATTAACCAGGCCCTTCAAAGCTACTAAAATGACATTAAGAATGTATTCCAACCCAAACTGCTTATTTTCTAACTTATTTTTAAATTCATTTTTGCTCTCAAACGCATCAATTTAGAAAATTACCTTATTTAGAAAATTCACGATGTGCCGTGCTTGTCAATTTTTTCATAAATGCAGGAAATATTACAAAAAACTGCTCACAAAGTCAGCGCCTTGAACCAAATTTTCCAAAGCGGAAGAAATGGGAACGTAAACAAGGGTCATACTGAGAAAATGATTGTTTATAAATCAAATTCTAATGAACTGAGCGATAAATGAAATCACACGGCCTCTTATACATCTCTTCAAAAATCACCTCTGCAAGTTTCATGTTTCTACTTTTAAAAATGAGTTTGAAATTGTATCAGTGTTCAGGGTGGAAAAATATCTTAATGGGAAAACAACACTGCATTTCTTTTTTTTTTTTATGTTTACAATATTCTACTTACGTTATTATTATATTAAATTTGATAATAGTTATACAGTAGAACCCCGCTAATTCGGACCCCGTTAATCCGGATCTCCGGATAATTCGGATCGCTTTGGTCATTTTTTTTTCACGTTTGAGAAGCGAACAGCTAATTTCCATAACATTAACTTGTTTCATCGTCGTATTCTGAATAAAAAAAACTTTTTCTGAAAATTTTTTTGGAAGAATTAAGCATGGTGAACATTTTTACTGCCTATAAATATTCAATGAGTTTAACATAAATGTGATTTTCTGTAAGTATGTTTTGTTTTACTTAACTTTTTTCTAATTCTCCGGATAATCCGGATTTTCGATAATCCGGATTGGGTCCGGTCCAATTAATCCGAATTATCGGGGTTTTACTGTAATTGTAAATTTATAATCATGTAATAATTATAATCAGATTGTTAGAAAAATAGATATTGATGCTATGGAGTAGATTTTCGGGTGGCGTATGGTGACCGCTCGTATAAATACCTTTTTAGGAGAAAGCATTTAAGTTATGCTGTAAATTCCAAGAAGTGTTTGCAATAAGACAGGTCCGCACAAGTAATGAAAACACCAGTAATGTCTCTTCGAAGTTCTTTATTATGATATCCAGGAATGAGCGGAGACTTATACTCCTCAGGGAGTGACCCCTTGGAAACACAATTCACAGTGCTACATGTTGGGAGTACGTCTTTTTGTGACGACAGACAAAATCAAAACTGAACTTACAATTAGTACAGATGTTGATTAGCGATTTGGCTTGCGGTTTTCGCCAAAACTCTTTGTATAATTGCCGACCTTGGCGATAATTATGCAGAGAGAGACAGAACACATTGTTAAGTATACAGCCAATTGATAACCTGTAAATTATGGGAGCAGGCACAAAAGGGTTAATAGATTAAATTCGTGAGAACTGCATCATCTCTCAACGGACGATGCGAAACCATCTGCTTACATTTACATATTATGCTCTAAATCAAAGAGACGCACCCACGAAATAATTTGCAGGACAAAATGTTTATGAAGAGAACGGAAATCGTTAGCAACTGTACAAAGATTAGATTTTATTTTAGTTATTGAAATCGCAAAGATAATTTTCAACGGAATTATGAGAAGCGCAGATTGAAAGAAATTGCTTTTATTTTATTTTATTTCAGTTAACCGTTACCTCGAAAAATTCATATAAGAGAAAAGAATTAATGAAAGCTTTTCCATGCTTAATAGAATATTAAACTGTGGGAAAAGGGCGTAATGAATACCTACTTCCTAAATTATAAAGATTAACTAAAAATGCAATTTTATAAAAGGATTAAATTTTGACCCAAAAACTATATATAATATAGATGCATTCATCTGTTCGTAGTTTTGTGTTTTATATTTTCCTAATTACAAGATTTCAATTTATTTTGTTGATAAATACATAAAAAAGATCTAAAACTTGGTATCATATTCAAAATGCAACTACAATTAACTAAAAAGCTTCAAATTGGTGATCAAAATGGATGCATTGGGATTGTATTGTATTGTTGCCTTCCGATGATGGAATTTAAATACATCGCTAACGTTCTTTTTACTCATATTGTGAAAAGTATCCATCTTAGAATGAAACATTGTGTATGAGTTATTTAGGAAATTGTTTCTAGTTTAATTTGATGTAATATTATTTTAAAAAGCTTAACCCTTTATCGAAATACAAGGGGAAATCCGAATAGTAATCCTCTTTTGTTTTATAGTTTTTTGCTTATAATTTTTTAAGAGGTGGACACAGTATTCAAAGTTAAAAATCATGTTCAGCACCCAAAAAAAAAAAAATAAAAAAAAAAATAATAATGAAAAAAAATTCTCCAAAACTTTCCAGGCAGAATCATAGATTGACTGGAATACTTGTAACAGCGTATTTATATTAGCCAGCCAACCACAGAAATCTAGTTAGCATATTGATGAGTAAAATTACCGCCACAATCAGAATAGATATATAGATAGATAGAACGTCCATCGTTTAATTAAATAATGTATGCAGATATAGTAAAAATCTGGACAATTTTTCTTTTATTGTGAAAGGTA
Organism: Maratus speculifer; assembly: GCA_964019185.1. Taxonomy (NCBI): domain Eukaryota; kingdom Metazoa; phylum Arthropoda; class Arachnida; order Araneae; family Salticidae; genus Maratus; species Maratus speculifer. The sequence goes on from OZ025290.1 coordinate 187,642,301, forward strand.
AATAGCCACCAACCAAATAGATAAGGTAAGCTCCTAAAATATGAAAAACCATGCTTAAGCTAATTGGCAGCATGTTGTTGTTGATGTGTGGACGAAGGGCAAGAAGGGTTGCTGGAGATTCCATTTAGACTGCACCCCGAGAGTTGAAAGTCAGACTTCTGCAGAAGAAGATTTTCGACTGAATTGCCAATACATGGCAGCACCAAACAACTCCACCTACTCAATTTCAGTATGTCTCTGAAGGGGAGGGAAAGCTTTCTCTAAAAGACCTATATCCATGGTGACTGATAAGACCTACCACATATTAGATAACACCCTAATATATCCTTAAGTATTTAGCATATCAGTTAGCAATAGTAGTATTATCTCCAAATAGTGATAAAGATTGTATAACCATGTAATTAACACTGTTCCCTTTCAGGCTTCCCTCCCACTCCTCTTTTTTTTTCTAGTAGACTTAGGCCGGCAGTGAAAGGAGAGTGGGAAGTTTTATTATTATTATTATTTTTTTTCATTTATTATTACTTTTTTTATTTAACTATTATTATTTTTTGGTATTTTATTATTTATTATTATTAATTTTTTTTTATTTATTTATTTTTGACAGCTCGCCTCTTTATTTGGTACAGTAGGACTCTGTCCGCACAAAATACCGGACCCGCTCTAATGGGGCAACCTACGGAGCCAGTTTTTCTCGGTGGGGTACGGTAGAAAGGTGGGTTCTTGTCTCTCTCTCTGCAACGCTCTTGTTTGCCTTGCTTATTCGGCACAAAATTTTCTTCCATCAGCGGTATGACTTAGCTTTTCGGCCATTCTCTGTTCTTTTTAATCCCATCAAAATTGCCCCTACTTTCAGCTAAGTTCAGTACCATCGTTTAGGCCCAAAAACATCCAGTCCCATTTCGTCTGGTATGATGAGTACAAGGTGTGCGGCAACAAATCACATAGTTCACCCAATGTGCAACAAACCACAAAGATTACCAACAAAGCACTTAACCTAAACAACCGATCAGAGTACTTGTTTTAGTGGTTCGCCACTTTGCCGGCTAAAATACCTTCATGTACGCTAACGGCGCCTGGTGCATGTAAAATCCGTCGTGGGTGCAAAGTCCTCCAAGTTACCTGCGAATTATACCTCTGGAGGTGCCTTGCCAAGTGAAGGTCTCGTCATCTGATCAAGGCTCTAAATTACGAGACCATCTAGCGTAGCCATTTGCAGTTCAAACAACAGGATGTACCATTAAATAACAAGCGAAACAAAGTATGCTCAACGACAAGCAAGTACTGCAGAAATGATGGCATGCGAAGCAAAGAAATCAGGTTTATTGCCGCTACGCGGCAACTAGGCGGTCGTCCGCCCCGTAACCAGGTATCTAACCCGTTAAGCTGAGATAACTCGCCTGGTCATCGGTTAGGAAGAAAGAAAGACCTACCACAGGACTTTGAGAACCACTTTATTGAACAAGCGCGTACACTGCATACACTCGGTGGGTCGTTGGTGATGTCGAGCATTGAATCCGAGATCTTTCAGACCGGAGTTTGGTGCTGTGACTACTGGGCTACCACACCCGATAACTGGCCTAAAGATAAACTTAAAAAGAAAATACAAATTCTGAAAATCTTTTCATAAATGCTTGCAGTAATTTTATCTCATAAAATGTTTTACTTTCTAAACTATTCGTTATCATGAAATTAACTGAAGTGGAAAACACTAAACGTAACTTTACGACAAACATTAAGCTTAAAAATAGCTTTCAAAATTATGAACTGTAAAAAAAATCCGTTAAATTAACAGCAAAAATTACTGGCAGCAATGTTGCCAGCAGTTTTTGCCTTAAAAATTACAGTAAAATTAGATGTAATTTTTTTTATTACATCTAGTTTTACGGCAATTTGTACGGCAAAAACTACTGCCAATATTGCTGCCAGAAGATTTTGCTGCCAGATTTACTGCCAGAAGAAATTTAACAAATTTTTTTTACAGTGTGATAACATGTGAATGGCTATCGTACTATTATAAAATGGAATTTTTGAAATAAAATACGTCGGGAAAATTTAATTTTTAATAATATGTATAAATACTTGGAAAGTTTAAAGAAATCTATGCACAACTCTAATCATTTAATTTCTTATAACACTTTTTTTTCCTCTAAAAGATATACACTTTAATTCAATAAAATATTTTCGCAGGCTTCCCTTTTGCTGCCACGATCATTTTATATTCGCCATTGTATACTGATATTTTTAAAATGCTCAACTCGCTTTGCAATACTTTAAAACCTTTTTTCATCAAAGTACCATGGGAAATCAAATACTAATATAACATACGAAATAAAGGAATAATAAAAAGGAGAAGGCTTATTGAAATTTTCTGTAGGAATGCAGCGATTGGAATTTCGGGGATTTTAACTTTTATCGGACTCTTAAGTTATTTGGAGCACTGTCTATTGTTTTTTGAATATTAAATGCGCTTTAGAAAAAACAAAAAACGATTATTTCTTTCGTTTCAAGGGAAATTAAGTAATACATTTATTATTAGAGTAGAAAAATCAATATTTTTTGTTTTTAATATTTCATATGTTCGCTTATTTGTTGTAAAGTGTTTAGGAATATAATTTCGATGCATTTTTCGTTTCAAATTAGTTAGGAACTTGGAAATTTAACCATATGCATAGAATTATTTTTTCGCTACTTAATATTAATTGTTCACAACATTTCAAAATAAATTAATTATTTTTGTTTAATAGTTTAAAGTATAAGAATATAATAATAAGATGGAGAGATTATGACATGTGATAGATAGATGATATATGATATATTATGTAGATGATACATGATATATGACATATATATGATATATGGTATATGGTATATGATGTAGATGATGCAAGATAGATGATATATAGATGATATATGAAATAGAATATATGACACAATGAATGATATAATTGAGATGATACTTAATATCATAGTGTAAAAGAATTTCGTATTTATCAATATAAAGAACTCGTCGAATTTCGACGAAATCAAATATTTAAGAAGAAACTGTTTCCTTGATTTATAATAAACCTACAAAATTAGTTACAATAAAAAATGCCCTTTATATTGGTAAGTCTAATTCTCAAAAAATGATGCTTAAACTAAAGTTAACAAAATAATATTTCCATAAAACTCAGTTTTAGAAATTATTAAAATTAAACTTTGAACGTAATGTAAGCAGTTATATACAATAAAGATCTGTTATAATGGTAAAGTTCTCAATTAAGGCTCTTATGCTTGATATTCACAAATGAAAAATAGCAAAATTTATTCCACTTTGACTCAATCATAGATTTTTCCCAGTAAAATATGAATCTGATATCATTTTCACCATCTCAAAATTTACATATGCACCGCTTATATCCGTATTCACTTACTCTTTTTTTTTTTTTTTTTTTTTTTTTTTTTTTAAGATATTCTAATTTGATAATTTAAAATCATTTAAATTCAAAACTTGAATTGCTGTTACCTGGAAACATATACTAAACAATTTATATTTTTTTAAGTGTAAATGAAAGTTTCTGAAATAATCTGCATGCAATAAATAAGACAGATAATATTCCTGTGACGTCATACAAGGTAAAAGGACGATTTTTATAGTCTCGAACTCGAATTCTTACAAAGAACTTCTTTAGTTGCTTATCTAACTCGGCGAAGTAAATTCATTCAGTCGAAAGTCATTAAGTTCTATAACACAAATCGCTATTTTTTGAACAAAGCCTTTCGATCACGCCATGCACTCTGTATATCAAAAGTCTTCTATAGGGATACTCTAAATTTCTGTAAAGCATTGTATTATATCAGCGTGTGATTTCGATTATGTTATTTTTGAAAATGAAGTATTTTCACCGTAGAAGTAATGCAAAACAGCTGGGGCCAAAATGACACGCTTCTGTGAAACATATTTCAGTTTTAAAAATTTAAATGCATGCTTTAAAAAAATAATAAAATGGCATCATTTGCATCCACTAAAATATTTTGTTTGGCGATCTATTCCTAAACATCTACAAAAAAGTATACATATTGCGTTATTATCGAGAATAATGCTTAAACCAAGCGGAAAAAAAACAATGTCGTCATTTGAAAAGCAAATTGGATATCTAATGATTCATATGCTTTCATTTGTTTGTTTATAATAGCTTCATGTTTTATCGAAAATCATTTATTGATATTTCTTAAAAGAAAATTTTACACACAGATCAATAAATTTGCATTATTTCAGCTATTTGATACAATTTAACACATTCGCTGCCGCTCATGAGCCAGCGCGTGATATGACACCAACGTAAAGGGGCCGCTCACGTGCCAGCGCGTGATGTGGAGTGATGTCTCAATAGCCAATATTGCGCTTGCGTGGGAAAATCTTTCGCTGATTCTTTGTTATAAAAGTAAGTCGGCTTCTGGGAAAAACCTACTTCTACAGTGCGGCATTAACTATCATCACATCTTCACGTAAGCGGCAGCGAACGTGTTAAGTAAAAGCAGAGGAAATAACTCACACAGCTATTTTAAAAATGCATTTTTGCAAAGAGAAAGTATAGTATCGAATACACAGTGAGTTTGCAATAAATTAAAAAATTGAATTGATCAATAAGAACGGAATAAAACCAAAATTCACTGTGGGTATTATAACAGACGATATTTTCAACATAGTACATATTTTATTTATACATTTTTAATTACATATTTTTCACTTTATATAAGAAAACGGCAAAGAAAAGTTACAGTAATCTGCTTTTTTCTTTTTTCCCCCTTAAGTTTTATTAGAAATGAAATGCTTTTGTTGCCACAATTACAAAAGCGGTATTAAAAACTACAAAATAAATAAATAAATAAATAAATAAATAATGTCTCAAAAATGAATTAAGACACAGTTTTCAAATGAATTGTATTTAAAAGCTATTTTTTTTTCTATATGATGGTGTAAAAATTGAAAATGTTGAAGATTAATAATTTAAAAATTTGCAGTAGCAAAAATTGCAAAAGCGAAATTTAATTTCAAATTTCAAAATGTTGCCATTCGCAAACTGACGTTTGTGTTACTCACAGATACATTTGGCTTTTATGATAGAGTGAATAGCACAGTACAAAATTTCTATTCAGTTGTTTCCATGATCAAACTGAAATGTTCTCGAAAACTTCTGATATGTAAAACTTATAAAACCTTATAAAAACTTATAAAAACCTTAGGATATGTAAAACTTATGTACATCAAGTAACATGAAAAGAAAAAAAGTTCTATTTAAAAACATGTACCACAACGCACGTCCAGCAATTATTTTTCATAGGTAACGAAATTCTTCACTGGCTTTACAATTGAAAACGTGTTTCAGGCAATTATTGCTCATTTTCCAATTTCTTCTGTAGTCAAATATTTTTGCGCATCTCTCTATGTCCACAGTCTGTAACTGGCGGACCGCGGGCAACATCTTGACCGCTGAAAGTCAAAGGCTGGATCACGATTAAAGATATTGTAAATAAAGAACTGATTTATTTTCCATTAATTTTTGAATAAAAAAAAAAGAAATCCAAAATACACAATGCAGAGATTCTAAGTTTTATTTTATGCTTGCAAAGGAATTTGAAGTAATATTACAATACTTTGCAGAGACTGGTAATTTATCTCAATTCTTTGTCTCGGCTTATGAAGTTACTCCAGCTATGGAATTTACTGGCGTGAATGTGAAGTTGTTCAGTCTTGAAAAACTTGCAAATGAATAAAACTGCATGCAATGAAAGAGTTTTCGGTAATAATGTTTCTAAATAATAGAAAAATTGAAAAAAAAAAGACCCTAGCTATTAATCTAGATACTAGGTTTGGCTCCACATATGTATGTGAAAAAGCTTTTTTCATCATGATTTATTTATTTTTTAAGAACAAATATCGCTAGAGATTAACAGATGTCTTTTATAATTCAGCGGGGGAAAATCAATAGTGATTTTCAAAGGTTTCTTTTCAGATACATTCGTTGGAAAATTTGTAAAAGGTTTATTTAAGTTCATTTTAGATCAATAGATAATATATATTATTATCATTATTATTATCAATTTTAATTTTTTAACTAGTTCATGGAATGTATAAAAAACTTCAATGGATTTTTTTAAATGAAAAAAATTGAACTTAATTCATGTTTCATAACAATAATTTTAAAGATAATTTTTCGAAATCTGCACACACTATTTATTTTTTGATGCAATATTTTTAAAGAATATTTTTAGTAAGAAAGAAAAGAAAAACAAGCAAAAAAAAAAAAAAAATGTGATTTATTATTTAGTTTTTACATTTTCATTATTTTATCCATTTTGTGTAATACGTTTTTAAAAGATTAATACATTTTTATAACGCATTTACCTATAATATAATATTGACATATGATGAAGAAAAAAATTTGCAAACTGATTGTTGATTAAAAGACCCACAAACTCCAAGGAGAATTTTTTCCTTTCTAAATTTTTAACTTAAGAATAAATAAATAAATAAATAAATGAAAAGTAAACTAAATTTTCTTTTCTAATATTTCTAATAAATTTGTAAAATAGTTTTATAAGTGTTTATTTTAAATAATAAGTTTTAACAACGATAAAAATAGTTTTAAATAAAGTCTTAGAAATCTCTACAGGAAATTAGACTTAATATAAGGAAAATGTTGGTAATGAGGATCTAGAAACTCGATAGAATGCATTTAATCGAGAACTAGTGCAAAGTTATTGAGAGTCTCGCTTTTTTTTCAGTTTTTATAGAAATTTTTATCAATGTATTGAGAATGTGTTTCATTATCTATGCTGTTCCCATGATTATCCCTTCTTGTTTGTTATCAAAACGTCTACTGTGCATTTGGTTCAATTACAACCACACATTCTTTGGTTGAAGAAGAAATTGTTTCGTAGCACTAATCACTTAAGTTTTTCTTTTCATTAGTTATTAACATCATTCATGTGATTAGTTTAGCAATTTAGCGATACACTTTTTTTTTTTTTTTTGTAGAAATGTTTTCAAGAGCTGGAAATTTCATTCGAATTGATATCATCCAGGAACTTTCTAAGATTATTAAAAATGAGAAATGACAAAGCACTTGAAAAGAAATCCTATTTAAATAAGTCTTCTCGAAAAGTTAAGGAAGATAAATTAATTACATCTGCTAGAACTTTTCATTGCCACTTTCATGATGATATCTACATATTGTCTTATTTTCAAGAATATTCAAGCAGAGGTAGGAAGAAGAAGTAAAAAGAAAAAAAAAACATTATTCTTTTTCCATTTTTTTAATCTTCACTATGAAATTAATTATGAGATCTGGCACTCATCAACCTTTCTTCACTAACAAGACAGTAATTTCTCATCGTTACGATCGAGACGTTTTTTTATCTACCGTCTGTTCCGAGCAGGGTTTGGTTGGTAAAAGATAGAAACACAAGTCTGGTGTTGCGCAGTTGTGGAATTTATTTGTTTGTGGGGAAGTATCACAAAACACGAAAATTGCAGTCTGCACTATAAAATTTCTATAAAATTTTACATAATGCAATTTATTTATTTATTTATTTATTTGTATTATAACCTCTCACCACATGATTTTTTCTATTTTTATGGAAAAAATAATCTAAATCTATATATTGATCTAATAATTCGAAAATAGTGTTAAAAAATGGATTCGTTTTAATATCAAGATGTCCCTCCACCTAAGCAAACTTTAGATACATCATTTAAAAGTAGACTTTATTTCCAATCGTTCGGGTACCAGTAACTTTCTTCTATGTTAATTTGTTGAAGAGTTAGTAGAGGGTGTTTACTTTTTTTTCAAAATTGTACATATCCATAGATCATATACAAGGCTACACACGAACAGACAGAAAAAAAAATTATATATTTTTGACTTTTCCTGGTAATGACAGAAATTTAGTTTTTAAATATGCTATGGTTATATATTTACCACATTATTTTTTTAGACATCATTTTTCACCTTAAAAAACTATAAACTTTTGTATTGAATGATGAATATGTTTCATAATCTATTCTGTTCGCATGATTTTTCCATCTTGTTTTTTATGAGAAAATGCCTTCTAGTGAATATTTGGTTCAATTGCAACCACACATTCCTTGACTGAAAAAGGAAATTTTCGTAGCACTAACCACTTTTTTTCATTAGTTATTAACATCCTACGGATATCATTTATGGGATAAATTTAGCACTTCAGCAGTGCACTCTTTTTTTTCTATTGAAATATTTTCAAGAGCTGAAAATTTCATTCGAACTGATATCATCCAGAAACTTTCTGAAGTTATTAAAAATGAGACAATGACAAACAACTTAAAAATAAATCCTATTCAAATACGTCTTCCTGAAAAGTCAAGGAAGGTAAATTAATTGCATCTGCTAAGAGAACTTTTCATTATTACTCATTATAAGTTCATCATTCATGATAATATTACAACCGACCTTACCTTCAAGAATATTCAAACTGAGGTAGGAAGAAGTAGGAAATATTAAACTATTCTTTTTCCACCTTTTTATCTTCTGTATGGAATTATTTGTGAGATCTGGCACTCATCAACCTTTCTTCACTAACAAGAGAGTAATTTCTCATCATTACGATTGAATCTTTTTTTCTCTACCGTCTGTTCCAGACAGGGTTTCATTCCTAAAAGATAGGATAGATATAAGATTAGTGCTGCTCAGTTAAAGAACTTATTTGTTTATATCATCACTGAAAAAAAAAATGAAATACTCAAAAATGTATACGTCGATGTACTCATATAGAATTGAGTATGTTTGGATTAAAAATGACCACATTGTTTCTCAATTTTGAAACATCACATGTTATCAAATCCAAACTAACGACAATTTTGTATCCTGTAATGATTTATTAATTCATGGTGGCATAAAAGATGCTTATTAATGTCAATATTAAATAATACAAAATATACACAATATTTTGAAAAAATTTAAAAGTGCTTGTAAATTGTGCTCTTGTCATGAAAATATACTATTTGATTATTTTGCTAATAATTTTTGCTATTTTTCTTAATAAACAATCAATTAAACTTTTATTGTTGAAAATTTTGTGCGAGAAATAAACGCTAGTATATTTTTACTTTAATTTATAAGTTAAGAAGGCTGTTCATAGCGATTTATATTTGAACATAACCATAGAATCAAAAATGAGTACATGTGTTTCTTAGTTTTGATTAAATTTTAATCGGAGCTATTTTGAGAATGTGAAGTACTTAAAATTGAGTACTTTTTACTCAATTTTGAGAAACCATTTTTTTCAGTCGTGCGTCCTTCAAATGACGGGTTTATTCGATAATTGATATTATTTCATATATTATTTATGTATGTATTATTATAAATTACCTTTGTACACTATTCTAACTTAAAAAAAATAATAAAAAATAAAATAAAATTTTCTTTTTTAACATTTTAAAGAAATTTGTGAAACAGTTTTGTAAGCATATCTTCAATTATTAGTTTTAACAAAGATTTAAAAAATATCTTTAAATAAAGACGAAAACCCTCCAAGGAATTATAATACAAGGGAATTATCTAAAATGATGGCAGAAAAACTCGATCGAATGCATTTAACCGAGATCTAGTGTAAATTTACAGAGAATCTGGCTTTTCTTTCTGTGTTTTACAGGTATTTTTTATAATGTATTGTGAATAGTGTTTCATAATCTATTCTGTATGCATATTTTCTTCTTGTTTGTTATGAAAAAATGCCATTTTCTGCGCATTTGGTTCAATTACAACTACGCATTCTTTAATTGAAAAAGAAATTGTTTCGAAGTACTTAGCCATTAAAGTTTTTTTTCTTTAGTTATTGTTGATATTATGAACTTCAATTATTAGACTGTTTTCCTATCCTTTTAAAATCTTACTCATAATCCTTGTATTTATCGTGCTTTCTTATATGTAGTTTTCTTCTGTTAACTTTTGTGGCAGTTGTTAATTTTGTAGTTATTTCTTTTTCAGCTTGTTAAAAAGCGGAAGCCTGTTAGCTTTCTTTTTCTAAATTAAAGTTATCTTCGTAATGTTTATTTCATATTTTATATCTGAATTAAATTAATTAATTCTCGTGTACCCATTATCTGCTAAAATTTTTGAGTTTTTACAGGCATTTTTAATAGTGTATTGTGAATGTTGTTTCATAATCTATTCTGTGCGCACAATACTTTCTTCTTGTTTGTTATGAGAAAGCGCCGTTTACTGCGCATTTGGTTCAATTACAACCACGCATTCTTTAATTGGAAAAGAAATTGTTTAGTAGCACAAGCCACTAAAGGTTTTTTTTTTCATTAGTTATTAACATCCTACTTATATCATTTATGAGATTAATTTAGTACTTCAGCAGTACATGCTTTTTTCTATAGAAATATTTTCTGAAAATTTCTTTCGTTTTGACACCATCCAGAAACTTTCTGAGATTATTAAAAATGAGAAATGACAAACCACTTGAAAACAAATCCTATTTAAATACGTCTTCCTGAGAAATGAAGGAAGATAAATTAATTACATCTGCTCAGAGAAATTTTCATTATCACTTATTGTACGTTCGTCTTTCATGATGATATGTACAAACAGTCTTATCTTCAAGAATATTCATACAGATGTAAGAAGAAGATAGCGGAAAAAAAGTTGTTATGATACTTGTATGTTATGATAAAGTGCCTGCTAGGGCGTATTTGATTCAAATGTGACCAAACATTATTTAATTGAAAAAGAAGTTGTTTCATAGCACTAAGCAATACAGTTTTTTTTTAGTTATTCACATCCTACTTATATCATTTGTGTGACTAATTTAGCATTTCAGCCGTGCACGCTTTTTCCAAAAGAAGTGTTTTCAAGCGCTGAAAATTTCATTCAATTGATAACCTCGAAAAACTTTCTGATATTATTAAAAATGAGAAATGACAAATCACTTGAATTACATCTGCTCAGAGAACTTTTCATTATCACTCATTATACGTTCATCCTTCATGATAATCTGTACAACCGGTCTTATCTTCAAGAATATTCAAACAGAGATAGCAAGAAGAAGTAAAAAGAAAAAAAAGATTATTATTTTTCCATTTTTTTTAATCTTCTCTATGAAATTAATTGTGAGATCTGGCACTCATCAACCTTTCTTCACTAACAAGAGAGTAATTTATCATCGTTACGATCTACACTTTTTTTACCTACCGTCTGTTTTAGTGATGGGCGATTCTGGAAATTTTGAGAATCGATTAAAATCGATATCGTATAAAACAACATCGATCATAATAAGAATCGATTTCTCAGTTCTAGAATCGATACTAGAATCGATATTTCGATATTCAGATTCACACAGAGAAGATCCAAATTACTAATTCCAAAACTTAGACAATCAGCAGGACTGTAATTATCGCCTCCCACCTCCCCATCCCCATTTAGGAAGGCATAGAATTAAGCTATTGCAGATTTTAGAGTCGGATCATAAGAATTTTAAATTTTAAAATGATTGTCACTTATGATTGTCACTTACGCTAAAACTTTGACAAATTTGAGAGACATAACTCAACTAACAACAACACTGAGTAACTTGGCATTAAACCGAGGATAAAGAGTGCCAAGAGCGTGCAACTAGGATGGGGAACAAGGAGTATAGACAAAAAAAAACTTTTTTTTTTCAAATGGCAACCAAATGTTACACTAGATAGTTTGGAAGAACAAAAACTATGTCCCATACCCAAGGGGGCAGGTAAACCCCACTCTTGATGGAAGGGCGACCATAGCCCAAATGTATCTTTTGTCGAAGTTTCAAAATGAGTATTTACAATAAAATAGAACGAGAATTGGACATTTTAAAAATTGAATGCATACTTTGAACGGCCCATAGTAAAGATTGGCGAGGAACGGGGTGGGGGGGGGGGGATTAAAACGGACAAACTTGAAAAAAAAAATAATAAACTAATACTAATGTTTAATAATAAACAAATAACTGAGCTTCTAAACAAAAATATAGTGTTTAACTTAGTGTTGAATTCATGGGGTGGCCCGCGGGGAACATGCACTCTTTGAAACTATAAAAAGTGCCAAGAGCATGTAACTAGGTGAAGAGAGGGATAGTAATAGAAAAAAAGCGAGAAGATAAAAGCTTTATAACGATATGTTACATGAGATGGTGTGGAAGAAACAAAAAAATATGCCCCCACCCAGGCGGGCAAGGTAAATCCCAAACGGACAGAAAGGCGACCCAGGCCCAAATGTATCTTTTGTTGAGGTTTCAAAATATGGATTTATAATTAAAAAAAACGAGGATTAGACTTTTTTAAAATCGCAGCCATAATTTGAACGATCCTGTAAGTTAAGATTGGTGAGGAAGGGGAGGGGGGGATTAGGACGGGCGAACATGAAAAAAAAAAATAGTGGCACTCTGAGGGTGCCGACAGAAGTGAAACCTTGAACAATTACGTGTGTATTTTTTGAATCGTTAGGATATATAATGTTGAATCGTCAGGAAATACTTTTAAAAGAATAAAAAAAAGGTTCTATAATATTAAAGAACATATCAATATCTATATATATAAAAAAAAAAAAAAAAAAAAAAACGCGCGATACCATATGTCCAGTTATTGTAGTTAACTCACTATAACTACTTTTTTACATTTTAAAACGCGATAAATACACAACACACCAACCAAAATTAGACCATACTATCGATACCTTAATCCTTATCCAAATAAATCATTTTGTATTAATGCGTGTTACAATATCTGTAGATTACTTTTTGAATTATTCAAATCGGACATTCCATTCAAAAGACATTACGGATTTAAAGATGACAATCTAAAGAAATAATAGCGCTGCTGAGTACTCGGTGGCCAATAAGCTTAGGGATTAAGTGTGCAATCAAAAGATTGCGGGTTCGAACCCCAGTTTCGCTAATATGAATCATTTTTTTTTTGTTTTGTTTTCGAAGAAGTTTGAAAACTTAAAATTTTAACACATTATGGGTCCGTAACGTGACTTGAAATGATGGAAGAAAATTTCTTATGCTAGATTTGTAATGTATGAAGCGTAAGCTTTCAATGGACATATTGTATCAAGAAATGAGAAAAAAACCCTCTGCCCCCCCCCTCCAAAAAAAAAGGTCTTATAGGGAAAATCGGGAAACTGGAATAGCAAAAAGAACGGCGAGAAATGGTTAGCTATACTAGAATTTTTCTACCCACTGTAACTCCAATAGAAGCAGTAATAGCATTTTAAAGATTGAAATGAAGTGAAGAAATAAGCAAAATTAGGTGAGTGACCGACAGGGGGGGAGAGGGGTCTACAGCTCTAGGGGGTACCATGTAGCTTAAACTTTTAAGTTAAAAATGGTAGAGAATTAAATGAGCGAAATTTTAAGGTGTATATTGGGGGAGGGTGCAAGCCTCCCCTCAACATTTTTTTGTGTTTCTTTTGAAGAAACAAAAAAATATGCCCCCCCCCCCAGCGGGCGCAGATAAACCCCAAACGGGCGGAAGGACGATCCTTTATTTATCTTTTGTCAAGGATTTAAAATGTGGACATAAAATAAAACAGACGGAGAATTGGACATTTTCAGAACTGTATGCATATTTCGAACGGGTCTGTAAGTTAAAACTGACGCGGAAGGGGGGAAATTAGAAGAGACGAGCATGAAAAATAAAACATAATAAAGTAATACTTCAAATAACTGGTCTTCTAAACAAAAATATAACGATTTAACCTAGTGTCGAATTAATGGGTGGGCAACAGGGGATTAACCCCCCCCCCCCAAGAAGTTATGAGATTTTATGCTTTCTAGTGCACAAATTGCGATTCCCCCTCTCTTACAGAGCTGTAAAACATGATGCCTGCCTCCGGAGTTGCGGAAAAATACCTGCATTCAACACTGCTTTAGCCTAGAAAAAAAAACAAAAAAAAAAAACAAAAAAAAAAACAAAAAAAAAAAAACGAAATCGAATCTAAAGATCGAAATCGAATCTAAAGATCGACATCGAATCTAAAGATCGAAATCGAATCTAAAGATCGACATCGAATCTAAAGACCGATCTTACGGGCAGAATCGATTTTACATTTTTACTTTCTTTTGTAACTTTACAAGAAGAGAGTATTAGATTCGTGAAAATTTTCGACTTCCCGTTTTCGAAGGATTTATATATTTTAGAAGGCCTTTAACACGATTTTATGGTTTTTAAGAAATAACTGTCTGTGTGTGTGTCTGCCACTCTGTGAGTCTGTATATGACAAAAATTTCCGACCGTTCTATCTCAAGAACAAATGTACGGAATTCCATAAAACTTTAGATTTAATTTGACCTTGATATAAACTGAATCTAATTAATTTTTGGTGTATATAGTCTAACAGGTGGCGCTGCTATGCTGCATTTTTTGCGATTTGCGCAATAGCTATATCTGAATAACGACTGCACGGATTTTCATCAAACTTCAGATCCAGTTAGTCCTTGACATGACTTGATGTTTTTTTTTTGCATTTTGATGTATATCGCTTCTCAGATGGCGCTGCTATGCTGAATTTTTCACAATTTCCACTCAGCGCCATGTGAAAGGGAAGGAGGCGAAAAAAGGCGGTCGTTCCGTGCACGAAAATTTAAAGGCGCTAAATTTTTACTTCTAACATCACTTCTAGCCTATCACAAGAAAAAGTTAATAGGGGGGGGGGGGGCTAAATTGAACCTTTGAACCGGGCGCAGTTCTCTTTTCGCACGCCCCTGTTTCCATTTTAGTTTATCTCAAGAACTAATGCACGGACTTTCATTAAGATTTAGGTTCAATTAGTCCTTGATATTACTTGATGCTAATTATATTTTGGTGAAAATCGCTTAAGAGATGGCGCTGCTATACTGCATTATTCATAATTAACGCAATAGCGCTATCTCAAGAACGAATTTTCATCAAAATTCAGATTCAGTAAATCCCTGACATAGATTAATGTTATTTAGTTCTTGGTGTAAATTGCCCTACAGGTGGCGCTGATATGCTGCATTTTTTATGATTTCGCAATAGCTGTATCTCGCGCTTTCATGCATTTTCATAAAAATTCAGATTCAGCTGGTACCTGATAAAAATTGTTCTTGATCAATTTTTGGTGTACATCACTCAACAAAAAATGCTATTTTGCACGGGGGGGAGGGGGGGGGGAGCTCTGAGGTTTCTTTAATTTTTTTATCTTAGAAATTAATACACTGAAATTTTGGAATTGGCACATTCGACTATTTTATCTTCGACTTTTGAAGAAAAATGAAAATTATATTACCTTCAGAGAAATCGATTAAAAATTTTAAAGTATCGATGAAATCGAGTTGGCCGTAGTATCGATTAAATCGATTTAAAAAATCGAAATCGCCCATCACTAGTCTGTTCCAATCAGGGTTTGATTGGCAAAAGATAGAAACACAAGGCTGGTGTTGCGCACTTGTGGTACTTATTTGTTTGTGGGAAAATATCACAAAAACGAAAACTGAAGTCCGCACAGTAAAATTACTCTTAAATGTTATGTAATGCAATTTCTTTCTTTATTTATTTTGCATTGTAACCCTTCACTGCACGATTTTTTCGATTTTTATGAAAAAATTATTTGGAATCTATACAATTGTCTAAAAATGGGAAAAATTGTAAAAAGAAAAAGAAATTTGGATTTCTTTAAATATGAAGATTGCCCTCCCCCTACACAAATTTTATATGTATAACTAGCGAGCTACGCCCGCTAGCTGGGCCACTTTTTCCGAACGAACTTCGATATTAAGCAGTATATAATAAGCAAAAAAATTCATTTAATAAGCAAGTCTTGGTGTTCGAATCCTCAAGCACAAAAAAAGTAAATTAAAGAGCTATGGTTGTTATGCGCCCATTATCCCGTTAAAAATATGTGATTTCGCACAGTGGGCGCTATGCGCCCACCGGCGCTACGCGCCATGGTCGCCATCGTCCCGTTAAAAATATTTGGTTTTGCACGGTTGGCGCTGCGCGCCCATAACTCATTTTCTCGTATTTTTTGGTTCATCAGAAGCAGACTTTTACGCAGATTCTGAATATGTAATCAGTTTTTTTCTACTTTAAAAACTGTCTGCATGATGGTTTAAGAAAAAACGCGCAAACAAAAAAAAGTTTCGATAGTCCTGTTTTATTTCTAAGTTCAATATTTTAGCGAAAACTACGGTAAATATTATACGGCAAGTCAAAAAAATTGATGCGGAAAAAAACGCAATTAGCGCCGGTAGAAAAAGAGGTTTTCGGCTGTTTCTTCTTTTAGCCAAAGGGGAAAAATTCATGTCCTTCACCGCAAGGTGGCGCAGTGTTCTGCTTCGGAGCTCCGTTTGGGAATTGAGACATTTTTCGTTCCGATTCCCAAGGGGTTTTTAATTCATAACTTTTTTTATTTTGGTCCCACGGTCTCGAAAATGCCCGAAATGACTTCCCCGGAATTTTTCCAATCGAAAGACACCTTTCGCGACTTCCAACTCGCCCGCCAACTGTAATCGGCTTCAAGCAGACAGACAGACAGACAGAGGCGCACGGATTTTATTAGTATAGATTTAAGAGAAGAATTTATTTTCAATCGTTCGGTACCAGTAATTGTCTTAAAAGTATAATTTGTTGAGGAATTAGTAGAAAATGTTTACTTTTTTCCATTACGGTACATATCCATGGATAATATACAAAGCTGGAAGCAGGACGTTTCGGTCCCGCCATTTCGGTCCCGCCGTTTCGGTCCCGCCGTTTCGGTCCCGAGACATTTCGGTCCCGAGACGTTTCGGTCCCGAGACATTTCGGTCCATGGCCATTTCGGTCCCGAGACATTTCGGTCCCTGGACTTTTCGGTCCTCAGACATTTCGGTCCCTTCTCCAGCAAGCTGAAATTTTGTGCACGGGAAATATCTGACATAATTTTATAGGGAACATTTTAGAGTGTTGAATTCAGGGGCGGGTCATTCCCCCCAGAGCTATCAATGCCCCCCCCGGAAATTTTGAGATTTTGTGTTTTCAGTGGTAAAAAAGTGTAATCCCCCCAGGACTCTATTGAATTCCCCCGGAGCCACAGAAGTCCCTCCCGGAGAAAAGTGTCTGAATTCAACACTGGTTTTTTAACTGAAAGCCACATAAAGTTTTAGTGTAATGCGATTAATTAGAAGTAACAAGTACCCAAAAACCGCTTACACGTATAACTCGGATCCAAACTCAAACATATTGCAGCGGATCCAAACGCCATGCAAATTTCATATGACAGAAGTAATTGTTTTCAGGAGTGAGAGGAGGATTGTTCTGTGGATTTATATAGAAGTTCCTCAATCATGAAGATCTGGTAATTTAAAAACACGTATAAGTCGAATTTAATTTGCTTAAGCAAATGTCCATGACCTACACATTTTCAGTTGCATATAATTTGTACAATATGTGTTTAATAATGAAAAAAAAAATCTGCAAATAGTTTTAGAAATCTTTATTTCATCCTATTATTTAACGGCACATCATTTTTAGATTATGGCATTTTACAATTTTTTTTAAGGGGTTTTTAACATGGAATTGTGATAAAGCCACATTATTTTTTAAGTTCTGCATCGGGATTGACTAAAACATTTTATTTTTTAAATAATTATTTTATTTCGCTATTAAAAAAAACTATTTAAAAGTTTGCGTTAATCTTTTTACATAAAACAATTATTGCTACGAAATAACTTTGTACGCGTAACAACCTTTTTACATGTAACAATGCAGGAATTACAAATCCTTTTTAATACATTAAACACTTTTTATGCTTATTACATTCAAAAACTACGAGCGAAATAAACACAAGTCAAATCTGGGAGGTCCGTCCGCATTTGAACTCCAGAGTGAAAAGGACATTGTATTATAGAATGAGAGATTTCATCTGACAAGTGTATAAAGATCAAGATAAGTAGAATAAAGCTAACTACCTAGCTTTTGTAGCTATCTTGTATGAAGATGACTATTTGTTCAGATGGGCGTTGACAACTGATTGACATGCAGAATTTTTGCTTAAAAGAGGTTAATAGTAGTACTTAGCTGGTACTCATATGCATATATTTCAAATTTTATAGGAACACCAACATAAAAAATTATAAGTGTTTAAAAATTCCCGGCACTCGGTTTTGATTTGTTTCTTACTTAATGTTATACATTATTTTATTAAATGATTAACATAATCTTAGAAAATTTTAAAGCATTAATAATTATGCTGTTAAATTAAAAAATATTTAAAAATTAAATTATTTTTATCAAACATATTTATTAATAAGAATTCAAAATTATTTTAACTATTAATTGTTTAAGTGACTTATTTATCAATTACTTGTTTAAAATCTAGTTTATAGCTCTTATTATAGCAAAAATGAAAAAACATATTTTTTAAATTTCAGCTACTATAATTTTATCAAGTTCATTAGGATATATAAAAATTATAAGGATTCTCAAAATAAATATGTTATTTATTCATTTATTGGTTAGTTTATGATATTTTTCTTACTCTTTAAAAATAATTAATTAATATATGATTGCTTTTTGCGAACTGTAAACTATAACTTTGTTTCAGAAAATTTAAATCTGCATCTGGATAATAATGTTACCTAACACTGTTAAGAAATATTTTTACGGATTGTTACAGTGTTGCATTATTATGTTTAATTAATTATTACGTTACGTTACTGATTTTTCAATAATAATAATAATAATAATAATTTCCTTTTTTGAAATAAATAATAATTTTTGAATAAAAACTTATGGTGATGAATAATTGCTATAAATTAAATCTCAAAACAGTTAGTGATTTTAAAATTAAAATCAAATTAATATTTTATTAAAGGTATGTATTTTTAATTTAATGAATCTTTATTTAATTAAATTGATAAAATTATTAATACGCATTTCGAATTTTACTTTAAATAAACTCAATAAATAATCTGTTTTATATTCAATTTATCATTATGTTTTGTAGTAGTTATAAACTGAAACTTATTGTTTACCTGTTTATTTATTTTATATTTAAAGTTACTGAAATTTAAAACTATTAATTCAATCAATAATAAAATTAAAATAAGAATTGTCAATTTTTTTTCTGTGAAAGTGGAAGCGAAAAGGTAATGCAAATAAATAAATAAATAAATAAATAAACGATAAATTAAAAAAACTTAGTTTTGTCACTTAAAATTTGAAAATAAAATTATTTAAAATAATAATTACATTATTATATAAAATTGAAAAATAATCATTTTATTACAAAGAAATAAGCCCACTTTCAATAAAATTAATTCACAAAAATTGTCTTCATAAAGTAAGAAAACTGTGAAAAAAAAATTGCAACCAATAATTATTACATAAAAAAGGTCGTTGGAGCATTTTTATTTTTTAAACAAAAAATTTTCGTAGCACGCCTAGTTAGGAAATCACTAATTTAAAGATTCTAAGAAAGTGTGCTAAAACAATCAATAAAATATATATTTTAGTTTTTTGTATAGATAAAATACCTAATACAAAGAATATATGATAAAACTTAAAATATTCATTATGTTAAATAATAATAATAAAGACAGTGTAAAATTATATAACATTATTTAATCAAATTTTCAACTTGCTGTGATTTTATTATCACGAGTTACAATAGATTAAACTTATTGGACTATTATATTCAGCTTTGTATAAAATTTGAGGGAAGGGGGGCAGGAGAATAAAAATATTAATAAAAGCCAGAACAATGTTGAGCTTACAGCGTTTAGTAGGCCTTCATCAATCAGAAACCAAGTTATAAGGTGGTCGGTAAAGAAATAGCAAGGGACCGAAATGTCTCGGGACCGAAATGTCTCGGGACCGAAATGGCCAGGGACCGAAATGTCTCGGGACCGAAATGTCTCGGGACCGAAACGGCGGGACCAAAATGGCGGGACCGAAATGTCGTGTACCCTACAAAGCTACACACAAAAAAAGTATATTTTTTTTACCATTGATAATAATAGCAGAAATTTGGTTTTTAAATATCTTATAGTTACATATTTTCCAAATTGTATTTTTTAGACATTACTTTTTACCTTAGTAAACTGTAAGGTTTTGTTTTTATATTGTGAAAAGTATTTAACAATCTATGATGTGCGCATAATTTTTCGCTCTTGTTTGTTGGGAGAAAGTGATTTCTAGTGCATATTTGGTTCAATTGCAACCCCACATGCTTTGATTAAAAATGAAGTTATTTCGTAGCACTAACTACTAAAGATTTTTTTTTTCATTAGTTATTAACATTCTACTCATATCATTTATGTGATTAACTTAACACTTCAGCAGTGCACGATTTTTTTAGTAGAAGTGTTTTGAAGCGCTGAAAATTTCATTCCAATTGATATCCTCCAGAAATTTTCTGAGATTATTAAAAATGAGAAATGACAAACCATTTGAGAAGAAATGGTATTTAAATACGTCTTCCTGAAAAGTCAAGGAAAATAAATTAATTACATCTGCTCAGAGAACTTTTTATTATCACTCATTATAGGTTCATCTTTTATGATATATGTACAACTGGTCTTCAAGAATATTCAAACAAAAATAGAAAAAAAAATTTACTCGTTTTCCATCTTTTTATCTTCTTCATGAAATTAATTGTGAGTTCTGGCACTCATCAACCTTTCTTTACTAACAAGAGAGTAAATTTCTCATCGTTACGATTGAGACGTTTTTTTTTTCTCTCTACAATAGGTTCCACACTATATTTGATTTCTAAAAGATACGATCATAAGACTGGCATTGCGCATTTCAGTGATAATTATTTATATCACGTGTCCCCAAAATGATGGCTTTTATTTGATAATTTATCTTATTTTATATATTAACATATGTTATTTATTTATATATTAGCAAATATTCCTTTTATAGACAATTACAACTTAAAAATTGAATTTTCTTTTTTCATATTTTTAATAAATTTGTAAAAAATAATTAAGCGTGTATTTTGAATTATTAGTTTTAACAAAGATAAGAAATAGTCTTAAATAATGACATGGAAATCCTTAAAGGGAATAACATAAAATATAAAAAAAATGTCGGTAAAATGGTGATTGAAAAACTCAATTGAATGCATTTAATCGAGATCTAGTGTATATTTACCGAGAGTCTCCCTTTTTTATGTGTTTTCACAGAAACTTTTAGCAGTTTATTGTGTAAGTGTTTTATAATATATGCTGTGCGCATATTTGTCCTTCTTGTTTGTTATGATAAAGAGCCTTATATTGCGTATTTGATTCCATTACGTCCCCATATTCTTTGGTTGAAAAAGAAATTGTTTTTTAGCACTAATCATTAAGGGTTTTTTTCATTAGTAATTAATATTCTACTTATATCACTTATGTAATTAATGTTGCACTTCATCAGTGCACTCTTTTTGCAATAGAAATGTTTTCGAGAGCTGAAAATTTCATTCGAATTGATATCCATGGTTCGTACGGATGCTGGAATTTCATGATTAGAAAATTCTTTGGTACAAATATTTTCTTACAGAAAATCTATAATTAAATGAGACAAAATTTCTCTCTTTTGAGCTTTATTTGTTTTTCTTTAAAGAAATATATGGTATTTCACCTGGAAAATAACGGTATCCGTACGAACCATGATATCGTCCAGAAACTTTCTGAGATTATTAAATATGAGAAATGACAAACCACTTGAAAAGAAATCCTATTTATGTACGTCTTCCGGAAAAATCAAGGAAGATAAATTAATTACATCTGCTCAGAGAAATTTTCATTATCACTCATTATACGTTCATTTTTCTTGATAATAGGTACAACCGGTCTTATCTTTATGAATATTCAAACAGAGGTTGGAAGAAGAAGGGAAAAAAACTATTCTTTTTCCATCTTTTTATCTTCTCCATGAAATTAATTGTGAGATCTGACGCTCATCAACCTTTCTTCACTAACAAGACAGTAATTTCTCATCATTACGATCGAGATCTTTTTTTTTTTTTTTTTTTTTTTTTTTTTCTATCGTCTTTTACAGACAGGGTTTGATTTCTGAAAAATAGGATCATAAGTCTAGTGTTGCGCAGTTGTGAAACTTATTTGTTTATGGGAAAAATGTCACGAATAAAATACGAAAATTGCAGTCCGCACTATAATATTCTTATTCAATATTATATAATGCAATTTATTTATTTATTTATTTATTTTGTTTGCTTTTTAATCTCTTACGACACTATTTTTTTCTTTTTTTTATGAAAAAAAAAATATTTGGAATCTATTTCTTGATCTAATAATGGAATAATGGGAAAAATAATACAAAAAAAAGTATTTGTTTTAATATGAAGTTGCCCGTCCCCCCCCCCCCCATAAGCAAATTTTATGTACATTATTTAAAAGTAGACATTATTTCCAATCGTTCGGTACCAGTAACTTTCTTCTACGGTAATCTTTTGAGGTGTTAGTAGAGGGTGTTTATTTTTTTTTCCAAGACTGTATATATATCCATAAATTATAATCAAAGCTACACCAACACTCACACACACACACAAAATGTATATTTTTTGGTTATCTATGGTAATAGCAGAAATTTGTTTTTTAAATATGTCATGGTTTATATTTTCCAATTTTTTTTTAGACATAATTTTTTATTTTAGTTAACTGTGAATTTTTGCTATTGCATCATGAATGTGTTTCATAAACTATGCTGTGCGCATGATTTTTCGTTCTTTTTTCTTATGATAAAGTGCCTTCTAGTGCGTATTTGGTTCAATTGCGACCACACATAATATGGTTGAAATATAAATTGTTTCGTAGCCCTAACCACTAAAGCTTTTTTTTTCCATTAGTAATTAACATCCTACGTATATCATTCATGTGATTAATTTAGCACTTCAGTAGTGCACACTTTTATTCTATAGAAGATTCGTTTTCAAGAGCTGAAAATTTCATTAGAATTGATATCATCCAGAAACTTTCGGAGATTATTAGAAATGAGAAGTGATAAACCACTTAAAAAGAAAACCTATTTAAATACGTATTCCTCAAAATTCAAGTAAGATAAATTAATTACATCTGCTCTGAGAACTTTTCATTATCGCTCATTATACATTCATCTTTCATTGTAATATGTACAACTAGTCTTATCTTTAAGAATATTCAAACAGAGGTAGAAAGAAGAAGGAAAAAACTATTCTTTTTCCATCTTTTTATTTTCTAAATGAAATTAATTGGGAGATCTGGCACTCATCAACCTTTCTTCACTAACAAGACAGTAATTTCTCATCGTTACGATCGAGACTTTTTTCTTCTTCCATCTGTTCCAGAAAGGGTTTGATTTGTAAAAGATAGGCTCATAAGACAGGGGCTGCGCGGTTGTAGAAATTATTTGTTTATAGTAAAATATCACAAAAATGAAAACTGAAGTCCGCACAATAAAATTCATTTTAAATGGTATGTAGTGCAATTTAAGCCATTTAGGAAAGAGTTATCTTTCTATCTAGAGATATCTGAATCCACGTGATGCCCGGATTTTATTCGTTTTCTCTTTAGCCCATGTTTAATGTTCAGAAATGGAGTACTTTTGTTGCTTCAATGACAAAAAAGTATGAAAAACTACAAAATAAATAAGTAAATAAAAATAAATAAAATAAAATAAATATTAATAATAACTGAGAAACAAATTGAAATACAGCTTTCAAACAAATTGCATTTAAAAGTAAATTTTTGTCCCTATATGAAGATCGAAAATGTGCGATGTTTACAAATTTACAATATTGTACGAAAATTGTAAAATTGAAATTTCATTTAAAAATTTTTTATGATTTGTCTATTAATATTAATGTTTAATCCATGGGGTACGTATGTGACTCTGTTATTACGCAAGCCACATTTTGTCATCATAAGAGCGATGCATATTATTATTATTTTTTTTAATATAGAATTTATTTGTAAGTTTTAAATTTTTATCTTTGATAATATTATTTTCCAAATGGTCGTTGTAATTTGTTAAATTACATTTTAAAATTATTATTATTATTATTATTATTATTATTATTATTATTATTATTATTATTATTATTATTATTATTATTATTATTATTATTATTATTATTATTATTTAAATTCTAACCTTCATTGCATGATGTTTTTCTATTTTTATGACATACATATTTTAAAATCATATCGGTCTAATAATGTAAAAAATAGTAAAAAAAAAATTAAATTTCAAATTTTAGCAGAAATTTTATATTTTTATATCGTGTACCCTACGTACAGAATTAGAGTTTTAAAATATTGCAACAAAATGAGCTTAAACTAATTAATTTTCATGTGCTTAACACTCTGTAAATTTTTTTTTATATTAATATTTTTGACTATTCAGTAAAAATAATGAAAGTAAAGTTTTCCTTAATAGATTAATCAATTTTTTTATTTGTCTTGTTTCCAAAGAAATAATTCTAATTGTTTCTATAATGCTCCTTGTGACATGTACAAAACAAGTGTTATTCCATTCTTTGGACAGTTCCTGATTAGGGAAACAGATCATATTGGTCAAATTCATGGTGCATAATGAAAATTATAGTGTTTTTAGGTGCGTTCGTAATTATGTAAATACGTAGCACCTATTGTTGTCGCTCAGTCCGTCAGTCCGTCTGTCTGTCCGTCCGCATATAACAACGCAAAAACTACCCAACCGAATCGTTTGAAATTTAAAATACATAATTATAACATAATTTTGTCCAGTCATTTAAAAATTTATGAAAATCGGATGGATAGATCAATTACAGGGACAATCAAAAGTATTCCGTTACATTACGGTCAATGGAGAAAAAAGTTTCAAATGCATTTTAATGATGTTACACTCATTCGAACATAATAGAATTGGCATGAATCTATGAAGTATATACTAAAATTTGCATTCTGTACAATCTGTGATGCAAAGAATTTTTATTATTAAATTACAGGGCCACACAAAAGTATTCCACTACATAATGTTATACGGGGAAACATTGTTTGGGGCGTGTTTTAATTATATTCAACTATTTCACATTTTATGAATAAGATATACGTTGCTGAGGTGTAATAAAAATTACTTCCTGCATATTTACAGAAACACAAAGATTTCGACTGTTATACTGTATTCGAAGTACGCTCTACTATATCACCGAGATCTGTATATTTTTAAAACTTCGTTATCGTACGAACGCACCTCATTTGCTACGCTTCACGTCCAATTTCCAACTTGTTAGGTATGTGTCAGAAGTAGTACACGGTGCAGTGAAGGGCTGTTAAAAAGTATTCTTGAGGTATTTTCACGAGATATTACATTAAAGTGTTACATATAATGTTTCACTATAGAGACATTACATTATAGCAGGGCTGTCCAACGCGGCGCCTGCGGGCGCCATGGCGCCCTTTGAAGGTTTTCATGGCGCCCTTTTGAAGATTTCCTGTTATTAAATATTTTAGAAGTAGAATTCCATTATAAAGATTTTTTTTAATATCAATAATATTTTATCAGAGATATTTTTAA
The DNA here is from genome assembly GCA_964019185.1 of Maratus speculifer. Taxonomy (NCBI): domain Eukaryota; kingdom Metazoa; phylum Arthropoda; class Arachnida; order Araneae; family Salticidae; genus Maratus; species Maratus speculifer. Next base: position 187,667,835 of record OZ025290.1, read on the forward strand.
AACATGCGTTTGACATACTGTTGGCTTGCTGTTTTACATTAAAAACAACCAGAAAAATACTTTGAAAATTTAATCATGTATATTTTTTGCATTTAGTTATGTTTATATAGTGCAATTATGATAGTTAAATTTCTTAATAGTTGGAAATAGCTCTTTTTCACTCTTATGAAGTAAGTGAAAAATAGACGTTTTCACCGGCTCCCCTCTCCTTTGAAGATACATGTGCATGAAAGATCAGCTTTTTTCTTTTTACTGTTATCACACTGGTCCATAGGCTGTTTTATATAGGATAAAAGGGCTTAATTTTACTTTCTTGACTTCTGACATTTTAGGAAAAGTTTTTTCCTTTTTTTTTTTTTTAATAATTTTACTTAGAAAAAATGATAAACAGTGCAGAATGATTTCTATCTAAGAAAGTACTTCAAGACTGCCCCTCGGAAGCCATCCACATGGTTTTGTCACAATCATACTGGTTTGTTTTTGTACTTTTCGTAAAACTAATCCATGCCTTCAAAATAAATCAATCTATTTTCACGTCGTAAAAGAAACTCAGCGCTATCTCTGATTTTCAAATTCATTTGTAATGATTGTTATCGTAGAAGCGATTAAAGTTTCTGGCGACTTAACCTAAAAGCAGTTTGGATAAAGACCTCTCTAAAAAAATGTATGATTTGAAATTTAATGCATGTAACTCCAGAACTGTGGAGGTCTTTTTTAAAGACGTGAGTGTATACTAATACTCTATGCGATAATATTGCCACATATTTTCTGTCACGTAAATGATGGCGCCCTTCATTGAGTGCCAAGAACCAAGATGCGCCCTTGGTTACTGAAAGGTTGGACAGGCCTGCATTATAGTATACATTATAGTGACATTATAGTGTTTTTGGGCCTGTACCAGATGTGGCACACGATGTCGTGAAAGGCTAATATATATTATTCTTAGAGTTATTTTCAAGAGACATTACATTTCTAATGCCACAAATAATGCAATTAATGTATACTTTAAATTTCAGATTGTCATTTTCCTGGTATGTCACATTGTGATCCATACAAAGTAAAGCGTCTTTCTGCTATATTGTACAAATATATCTTCCAAGCTTTTTAAATTTCTAATAATATTTATACCTTATAAAACACACATACTAGAAAAGTACCCCTCCTTTCCCAGTGTTGTCAATTTAGCTGATACTTTTTTTATTCGTCTTCTAGAAATTCCTAATAGTAACTTTTGCTTTATTTAATTATAGTTTATCACAATAAAATAAATTGAAGGTAATTATTCAAAAATTATGGTAGATAAGGTACCCTGGGGTAATAACGCCACGTTAAGTTTCTACCAATTTTCACGGCTTAGTTTTAGATTGTATTTTTCAAGCAAATATAGGATTTAATACAGCAACTCATTGACTATCTATATAAAAAAAATAATTTAACAGATATGTATTCATAAAATGTAATGACGTGATTTCTTGACCAATGCTATTTGGCGTTATTACCCACCTATATGGGTAATAACGCCATGCAAACAAAACTATGAAATAAGATGGAATAATGGCCTGTAGATTGCCCAATTCTAAAAATACAAACTCTACAAACTTACGAATTGACAAATTGCATTCTAATCTATTGAAAATGTTCATTTTTTTTGTGAAAGTGTAAGAAAAATAAAGGTGTGGTGTGTGTGGGGGAGGAGGCAAAAGAATATCAGACAGTGAGCTTCTTTTTGCTTAAAAAGGACCGTTTAAATAGAATTATTAGAAATATTGCACGGTTTTAACTGTGTTTACTTGAATCAGTATTTAGGATGTAGTTCGGCCACTGTTGGGAATCAACAGGGGTATTAATGCCAAGGATTGGCATTATTACCCCGGTATAGTTAATGCGCAGTACATTTAAAACTACAAATTATCTCTAGAAGATATCAGAAATCTTCTACAACATTTTGAAAGTACATGAAATGCACTACAAATTTATGTAATAAACAAAGTATTTCCGGATAAAAAAGATAGTCTTCACATCATAAAACTTATCTCGTAAATTTTAGATCATGTGTAAATTTTAGTTGCTTGTAGAAGCAATAAGACCTACAAGTGGAACAAATGAACTTTAAGCTGTTTTTTGCGATTTATATGATTTAAAACCCTTCTGCGCAGAGCACATGGGTGTCATTTACCGGATTAGTTCATAATTATGCATAATATTAGCACTTGGCGTTATTACCCCGCCTGGCGTTATTACACCAGACCACCTTACTTTGAAAAAAAAAATCAAAACTTGAAAAGCTTATCTGAAACTGAAATTCACACTAAGCATTAAGGCGCTTTAATATGCAAATTTCAAAAAATTCCAACAAGAAACTGCAAATCATTCCTTTGGCCTTTCTTTTCCATTGATTCTGAGGTTATCAAAAAAGAAAGAAAGGTGTGGAGATGATCATATCGGGATCTCTTCTGCTGATCTCTAGACAAACTTCTGAAAACTGACCATATTAACAGAGTGCCGCGTCGGTCATGTGGAAGGTACTGCTTAGCAAAAACAAGTCGCTATTAACTTTAATGTCAAACAGACTAGGTTAATCCCCACAAAAAATGAATAATAAATATTTGTCTTTTTTTATTAAGCCTTTTTTCTGGACGCGAGATCCTGTGCGACCTTACCTGTCGCACACCTCTACGGATGGTTTTGAATGTAAAACATTTTTTTTTTTTTTTTTTTTTTTTTTTTTTTTGAGCATTTAATCCAGTCTGTAGTTATTTGATAAAGAACTGTTATTTCGTCAAACAAACTGATGATGATTTTAAATCGTACGAAATTGTTGCCAGAAAATGCTATTGAAATGTTTTATTTTTTCGCTTAGTTCAACCTCACTGTTTTCTCTCTTGCGCCAATTCCTTTTTAACAAAAAAGTGCCTTCTATTTAATAATCTACAGTATATTCTATGTATTGGTTTAGTTGCATATTTAATTAAATCTTACCTTAAAGCAAATTATTCTTCTTCTCTTTATTACTTCAGTTTGAACTGAAATATATTTTTATTTATCTTGTTGAAATACGAAAAAGATGTATTAAATATTATGGAGGGATTTATGTAACTAAATGTTCAATTTATTATTTATATTTCATTCATTATAAATGCAGTTTATTATAAAGAGATTTCTGTTAGTTATCTGATTGCAATGTAAATAAATCTGTTTTCAATCAAATACAGAATAAAACCACCAACCATGAAACATTTAAATTAATAATGAAAATTGAATCCACATCGAAATTTGTCTGGAACATTAATAAATATGTGTTTTGATTTGTTCCAATATTTTAATGAATTTCCGACATCCCATAATGGTGTAACTAATAAAACAAGAGTTGTTTTCAATGGCATTTTTTTTTCTACGCATCGCAAATGATCACAGTTGTCCAAATTATTGCATTAAATAATTATTAAAAGAGTTATTATTTTTATTAATTTAAATAAAATCATATATTCAATAATAATATATCCATTAACTATAGAAATATCTAGTTTATAATGTCTACTTATAGGTATTTTTTATTTATTTCTTAATACAAGGGAATATACCCAGATTTTTCGGATTACAGAATGCAGGTAGAATTTTTTATTTAATTGATAATTATATTAGGCATTGTACAATAAATCTTTATTTAAAATACGCATTAAGAATACAAAAAATAATATTTATATGAAAAATAGCATGCGGTTTAAATAAAGTTTATTAAAATCGGTAGTTTTGTATTTGCCTCGAGCCATGAGTTAACAGCTGAAGAAATCGCCAAAGATCACTATATGAAATCCGTTTTTTTTTTTTTTTTTTTTTTGAAAGTTTTAGTGGTTTAAGTGCATATTTTGATCACATATCTTAAATAATACGTTAAATCATATTTTATTATCTTATTTACTGATTGATGAATGTTTTAATTTCTTTATGTGATATAAGCTTGAAAGAAAAACTGAACTGTTTATAGTAATTTAAATTCAAACGGATTGAACTTACTTAGTCATCTATATTCTACACGTTATAGACGTAGATTAAATATGTATATATATATGTACTTGGAAATTATTAAAAAAATAAAAATTAAGTAAATATCGATACAATTTTCAAACTAATTGCGATATGATTTTTGCATTTGAAAAAATATTTTCCTCCTACTCGACGGTGTAAAAATTTAAAATATTTATAAATTAAAAAAAATCATTAAGAGTTAAATTTAATCGTCTGCTGTTGCCACCGTCAAAATGACGTCAGTGTTACGTACGGACACGTTTGACCTTCATAATATGAATACTTAAATTAAGTTATTGTAGATTGCAGCAATAAATATATTAGATAACATATAAATTTTCTTCAAAGTCTTTGCATTGTTTTTATCCAAACAAGTTATGTTGATTTTGGATTATGTTTTATTCAATAATTAGTTTTTCTCGATTTTCAAATTTTTATTTTTAACACTATGTAAGTAAAATTTAATAAAATTGCATTCTACATTTAAAAAAAGTTTCTTAATCTATGAAAATATAACATAACTACAAATGAAAATAAACAATAACCTCTTCCGACTTTCTCGCACGATACCAGAAGACATTACTTTGTCTTTTAAAACCCAAGAAATAAATATATAAGGGTGTTCATATAAAAGTGATTCGAGGTGTGTATCCATGAGATGCTTAGGGACAGACATTAGATAGATACTTAGACAGAAACAACAGTTCTTAATGAGTAAAGTGCATACAAATTTTGTTTAATCCTTTCCGGGATTAGCAAATTCTGTTAATAAAATGAGAAATTATTGACTGACACCGGAATTCAAAAACGACTTTTTTAGAAATTAAGAATCCCTTAATTTAAGCTTACATTGTAAAAGCAAAATTTTATTAAAATATTACTGGTGCATTACAAGGCAAATATTACATGGCAAATTGCATGGCAAATATTACAAGTTTGGAATTAAAATTAGGTGTGCCCAGGCCGGGCACAATGTGCCGAAAAGGGTAAATAAAATCCCCCATGGCGTTTAGGCAAGCGTCTAATTGCTTAGGACGATTACGAATTCCGTCCACGAAGAATGATGTTGGTTGACCATGGACAATATTGTGAACAATACCGATGGAAACGCTAAACTCGGCTGCGGCGTCACCAATGTTTCGACGTCGATTTCCCTTGACTGCAGTGTCAATGTCCGTGATCAGTTTCTCTGTCACAGCTTTATGCTCCTGACCTTCCGGGGTAAACCTGTTGTCTCCTGTCCACCATCGCTAAATATTCTCATACACGTGTCACCGTACGCCGTCAACATTCTGCGATGAATATCCAATGGCTTACACCTTTTCAGTGAAAAGCTTAATTACAGCTCTCTAATGTGTTTTGGATGCAGTTGCATCCACCAGCCATTTTTAACTTTTCACTATCGCGTTTGGGTTCAGGAAAATACATTGAAAACTGTTCGCATGCGAAGTGCGGAATAATTTAAACACGCTTCTGTTTGTATTTTCCAGATAAAGAAATATTTATAAAACGAAATTTCTTTTGCAACCTATGATTTTCGGAAACGTTTCCGAGTAACTTTTAAAGTGCATTAGTTATTAAGTGAGCGCCATCTTATAATTTTTATAATTATTTAGCAGCATATCATCTAAAACAACATTCATTACAAATTCAGGTCTTATGGTGTTACGAATCATCGTTGGCGTTAGAAGAAATCATAATCGAAAAGATTCATCAGAAATTCATCAGATAATTCATCAGAAAACTACCAGTTAGCAGGGATGTTAGCAGGTCGAAAAATCGAACAAATCTGGCTTTGATCGCTTCAGCATCTGTTTTTTGCAAAAATTTTGCATTAACATAAATCATAACGGCGAGCACGTCCTGGCCAATGAGAGAAAATAAAGGCATACGTGAAGCCTATGTCACTTCGAAAGAGAGTATTTCTGTAGGGAGTTTTCTCAATTGGAAGCGTAATAATATTGCGAGTAAAAAATATAAAGCGTTAAAGATCTCGGAGTAAAATAAGTATAAAAAAAATGGTTTTTTAAAAAACATTCGAATTTACACCCTACATAATGAAAATAATCGAAAATGATGATGCAATTTAGAAAACAATTCTACCTAATAGAATTATTATATTATATTAATGCCCGTATGTTATTTATGATTTCATTTGTACTTCACTTTCAGGCATTAGTTTTTCTCAATACAAAAACTACAAACACAAAAAAGTTCCTTATTTCTTCTACTCTTTATTTTTAAACAGAACGGGATTTATTTCTATTTTATAAACAAAATATTTAGTTAAATAACTTTAGCCCTAGATATTCATCTTTAAAAATGTACAGTTTCTCTTTTTTATTAAAGGCATGCACATGGGCGTAATCTGAGGGGGGGCGAAGGGGGGCATATGCCCCCCTAGTTTTTCAGGAGCAGAGGCAAGACTTAGTTTTTGCTCCTCCAGTTTTTGTATTATTTTGGGCCAATTTTACATTTCGATTTTCTTTTCTTTTTTATTTAACCATTTATGTACTATAGTTTGAGCGCAAATTAGAATAAACACTGGATAATTTCAAATGCCCAGCAGTAACATTTTTACGTTTATATCAGTAATTTCTGATATGTATCTTAGTATAATTTTTAATGCCATAGTCTGTGTTCAGCAAAAAATATTCCTCTTGCTCTTTTTTTCCCTCCAGAAATACTGAACCTATGAGCCCTTTTTTAGCTCACAGGCTATCATAGCCTGAGAGCTTATGTGCCCGCCCGTTCTGTATGTACGTTCGTACGTAACGCGATAACTCATGATAAAAATATCCCATCCACTTGAAATTTTGTATATAGGTATATCCTGATAAGGCGCTTCCCTAATTAGTTTTTGGAGGTCATTCGATATGTATAAGAGGAGAAACGGGGGTCTTATGCCCCTTCCCTTATTGATATGAATGGGTTTTTCATGCAGAAATATTAGTTTTTGTTCAAAATTTACGCATAGGATCATTCTGATGAAGCGCTTCCGTGATTGGTATTAGGTGTTCATTGGATAAATATAAACAGGGGAAATGGGGGTTCTAATGCCCCTCCCCTTAATTTATATAAATGGGTTTTTCATGCAGAATTGTCAGATTTCGTTCAAATCTCTGAATAGTTTTGGAAGTTTAATGGTTAAGTATATAAAAGAGAAGGCTAACTCTTCTTGAATTATATAAATGGGTTTTTATTAAGAATTTTCCGATTTGCTCTAAATTTTGGATATGGATTTATTATATGATAAAGCATTTCCCTGATCAGTTTAGAGGGTTCAATGGTTAAGTATAAAAAGGGGAAACGGGGGAGCTGATCCCCCTCCTTAATATTTTTTTTCGAACGGAATTAACCCTTGAAAATATAAGGCTGTGATGTACAATTAGTATGCGTAGCCTGTGAGCTCAAAGCCATCAGTTTAACTGGACAGTATTCTATTTATTTATTTTAGTGTTGTTTGTATGCATGCGTGGGGCGGATCTTTTGACTACTTCTCGAGGCTTTCATTATTGTCATTTCATTATGTTATCTTACCTCATGATTATATGAAAACACCCGACTATATAGTCAACTATTTCAAGGTATCAGTCACATAATATTAATTCACAGTGACAATAGAACTACATTGAGTGTCACTGGTGACACTTTTGGAACACAGGATGCTGAACACGTTCTGTTTATAAAACAAATCCCATTTAATAAGTTTTTTGTGTGTTGAGCGAAAAATTGGAATTAAGTAGCCATATAGTAGTTACTTTAAAAAGAGAAATAGAAAAATCTGCTATCATATGAAGTTTTTGAAAGTTCGTTTGGATTAGTGTCATTTTAAAGTTCGTAAACATAAAAACATATTTATGGAAATAAAAGTTCTATGTGTATGGGACGGTAAAAAGTTTTATTTCAATTACAAAACTGAAAATTTAAAGGAAGATAGTGCAAGGCCTCTTCTGATGTACCTGAACTGAAACTCGGAATCTTAAATTTCTGATAAATAGTTGAGTTATTAATTAAAAATCATAAAGAACTCTTATAGAAAACTCATCTTTTTCCTTCCCAGCACTCACGAATGCACAGAAACCAATTTCATGATTTGTACGCTTTGGAAAAAATAGGGAAAGTGCTGGAATAAAAAGTATTCATTTTCAAGGGTTAAAAAGTTTTAGAAATTTTCCAAACATTTAACAATCCCTTAAATTTAAAATAACGAGCATCGGATGCATAAAAATTCTGGAATTTTCATGTGGTTTGTTCCGAATCTTCCGAAAATTTAAAGCATTCAGTGATTGGAAAAAAAAAATCGATCATTAAAAAAACTTTACGGCAAAATATCGCCAATTTTGAGAAATGGACGAAAAAAAATCAATTTTCTTAATCGCAAATAAAAAAAATCGATAATTTCGCAAAAAATAACTGAAATTCGTCAAAAATCGCGGAAAAACGCAAATCTCATTAAAAAAAAAAAAAAAGTGGCAGAATAAATTCATACTTCGTCAAATAATAGAAAAATAACAAATTTCGCCCAAGGATGAACGAAAAAAAGCGATTTTCACCAAAATAATAGTGGAAAATCGTGAAAATCCACCCCAAAACAACGAAAAGCAACAAAATATTTTAAAGGACTGAAAAAAAGTAGAAATTCGTAAAAGGATTGCGGGAAAAAAGGCGACTTTCATGGAAGAATCGCAGAAATAACGCAAATTTCGTCAAGGCATTGAGGAAAAAATGCTAATTTCGTGAAAGGATCACGTGAAGCGCAAATTTTTGTCAAAGGATCATTGTAAAAACGTGAATTTCGCCCAAGAATCGTAGAAAAAACGTTAATTTCGTTAAAAGATCGCGAGGAGAAAACACGAGCATTATCGAAGGATCGTGAAAACAAAACAAATTTGTCAAAGGATTGTGAAAAAAGGCGTAATTCTTCAAAATATTACAAAAAAAGATTAATTTTGTCAAAATATTGCAGAAAAAAAGGACATTTTGTCAAAGAATCGCAAAAAAAATCTCAAATTTCGTTGAATATCGCGAAATAATTCAAATTTTGTCAAGTTATGGCAGAAAAAAAAGCGGATTTCGACAAAGGATCGTGGAAAAACGCAAATTTTGTCAAAGAATTGCAAATTTAACGCAAATTTCGTCGACAATTGCAAAATAACGCGATCTTTTTTGTCAAAGAATCGCGGAGCATAAATTTTGTCAAAAGTATCGAGAAAAAAAAATCAAAAATTTTGTCAAAGGATCGCGAAAATATACAAATTTTATCATATAGTCGCGAATAAAACCCCGCATATTTTATACAAGAATCGCGAAAAAATGTGAATTTAGTCACATGATCGCAGAAATAAGTGCAAATTTTGTTGTGTATCGCAAAACAACGCATATTTAATCAAAGGATCGCAGAAAAACGCAAATTTTGTCAAAAGATCGCGGAAAAAACGCGAATTATGCCAAAGTTTCGCGAAAAAAATGAAACTTTTTAACAAAAGATCATCCAAAAGCGATAATTTCTGTCAAAGGATATTGAAAAAATCGTAAGTTTGTCAAAGAATGACGAAAAAGGGCAAATTTTGTTAAATATCGCGAAATAATTAGAATTTTGTCAAATTATGGCAGAAAAAACCTGCATTATGACGAAAGATAATGGAAAAACGCACATTTTATCAAAGAGTTGCAAACATAACGCAAATTTTGTTAAATATTGTAAAATAAAGCGAAATCTTTTTTGTCAAAAAATCGCGGATGAACGGAAATTTTGTCAAAAAGTATCGAGAAAAAATTGCAAATTTTATCAAAAATAGCGAGAAAAAAGCACAAAATCTTTTTTGTCAAAGACTCGCGGATGAACGGAAATTTTGTCAAAAAGTATCGAGAAAAAATTGCAAATTTTGTTAAAAATATCGAGAAAAAAGCAGGAATTTTGTCAAAGGATCGCGGTAAAATACGAATTTTGTCAAATAGTCTCGAAAACATCGCAATTTTTATCAAAGAATCGCGAAAAAAATGCAAATTTCGTCACAGGATTGCAGAGAAAGGGCAAATTTTGTTAAATATCGCGAAACAACGCAAATTTCATCAAAGGATCGCAAAAAAACGAAAATTTATGTAAGATGATCGCGTTATAAACTTGAATTTTGCCAAAGGTTCGCGAAAAATGCAAATTTCTTACAAACGATCGCGCAAGAGCGCAAATTTCTGCCAGAGGATTGTAAAAAAAAAAAAAAAAAAAAAAAAACTGCACATTTTGTCAAAGAATCGCGAAAAAATGCAAATTTCGTCACAAGATGGTGGAAAAAACGCAATATTTGTTGAATATTGCAAAACTACGCGAATTTCTTAAAAGGATCGAGTGAATTGTGAAAATATGAATGGGCCGGGCCGGACTCGAGCCAAACTTTTAATTTTTTACACTGGGTTGAGTCAAAATAACTTTCGTTCGGGCCGGCCCGGGCCCAGAGTTTCTGACTCGTGCGCAGATCTCTAAGGATTTACCAAATTTTTATTAAGTTTGAACTTTTTTCCGATTGAACAATATATAAGAGATTTAACGGTTGTGCATTCAATATTTTAAAATATCTTTTTAAAGACATAAAATGAGTAATTTCGTATTTTTCCATATTTTTTCGTATATGGTTGAACTTTTAATATTTTTTTTTTCTTTGAATATTAAATTTTTTAAACATTTAAGTGTATGTATGTGTGCGTGATGACTAGAAAATGGGGGGGGGGGGGGGGTATAATTTTCCAGAAAAGTACTTCGAGATTTTTGCCCCTCCAGTCTTAGAGCCCAAGTTACGCCTATGGGCACGATCACTTCCAATTTTAACAGAGTCACCACTATCCTCAATGTTCAACATTTAAAAATCAATTAAAACTCTTAAACCAATCTTTTTCAATTACCACAAAAAGAAAATAGTTCTTGACTAATATATAATCGATCACAAAAGTTTCCTTTTGTAACTGAGGACGCATTCGTAAAGTGAGCGCGAAAACGTTATGAATTTTTTTGACAATACAGAGGCTACAAGACATGAAGTGGGTAAGGGGTGAGAATGGAGTAAAATTTTGTGATCGTTTATACATTATTTTTGAACTATTTTTGTGATAATTGATAAAAACTGGTCTATAACTGAATTTTGAAAATCTTTTAGAGGTTGAACTTTCAGGACAGTGATGACTCTAGATTAATTGGAACTAATCGTGCATGTCTTGTTTATAAAAAAAAGAGAAACTGTTTTGAATATGACAACTATGAATTTTATCTATGAGTGATGTTGGCACAGAATAAACAATAAACTTTTGTGATCGATTATATATTAGTCAAGAACTATTTTTTTTGTGGTAATTGAAAAAGACTGGTTTAAGAGTTTTAATTGATCTTTAAATGTTGAACTTTGAAGATAGTGGTGACTCTATGTTAAAATTGAAACTGATCGTGCATGCCTTTTATAAAAAAAGAGAAACTGTACATTTTTTAAGATGAATATCTAGGGATAAAGTAATTTAACGAAATAGTTTGTTAATAATATAAAAATAAATCCCGATCTGTTTAAAAATAAAGAGTAAAAATAAGATTTTTTTCTGTGTGTGTGTGTGTTTGTAATTTTGTATTGAGAAAAACTAATGCCTGAAAGTGAGGTACATATGAAATTATAAAATGATGATACAATTTCGAAGTAAATTAAAAGCTTTAAGTAAATTGAGTAAAAAAATAAGTAATTTAAGGCGAATTTAATAGGATTAATCATAGATATTATTAAAGAATAAGAAATTAGGCAATATCCCGGTAATTTAGCATAATAAAAAGGAAATTACATTATAATTCATTATAGCATAAATTTCTGTACTTGTTTCTGTGTTTAATTTTCTTGTCTTCAAACATATTCTCTACATAGACTAAGTTGAACATTTTATTAAATTGTATATTCAAAAAATAATTCTTCACCTTTTTTATGCTATTTAATTCGAATTTTTCACATAAAGCTTTATAAACTGAAAAAGGAAAATAATCGATTTTTTATTATGTCAAATATATAACTATTACGATGATTGATTATGTCTTTAAACATTGTTAATGCATACAAATACGTCAGTTAGCTGCCCAGTAAAAAAATTAACTAGATTTGTTATGCATCAAATACACAACAAAACACACGAAGCATAAGTTCATTTAGATTAATTAAATCAATACAAATTTAATCCACATTATAATTTGACTAAAACATTCCATTTATAATTACTAGTTCTGATGAAAAGATTGGGGTTGTTGTCAGTTTCAAATACCGGGAAAAAGTGAAACTGACAGAAACGGATCCTATTGTAAACTTCTTTTGTTTCCATGTACCGTCACATTATACAGTGTCGATATTATTTATGTCTTTAGCTGTGTTTAAAGCATTGTAAAGTTTAAATTAATTATTTTCAATGTTCACATAATCCGTTTTCGATCGTTTTAAAAACAACTATTCTCTCTCTAAGGACTGCAACCGCAGGAACGCTAATTAATGCCGTAATTGATCGGCTATATTTTATTATTATTATTCGATATCAAAAACTTATTTTAAATAATATATAAAGATCAACTAAATCTTTTAAAGTGCTATATTCTAAAAAAAAAAAAAAAAAAGATATGTTGAAGTCAGATAAATTTATTGGAAATATCATGAAATTTCGATGAGAGAAGAATTAACATCTCTTGTGACGAGTGAAGGATTTAAATTTTAATTATTGTATGTAAGTCGACCCTCTAACTTTCGAATACGAATTCTGCAAAAAATGAAAATCCCGAGTCGACCCCCTAAATTTTTACTTCATTTTTTTCACAAAATCAAACCAAAGATGTCACTTGGCAATGTGAAAAAGATTAAAGGAAGTTAAAAAAAAAAAAAAATCATTGAAATTATCTTTTAGTGATAAGTTATTATTATTTATATATTTTATATGTTATTTTATTATGCATACACAGAAAAGACAGAATTTTGCAGTATTCGAAGTTTCTTTTTTTTGCGTTTTTTGTGTATTCGCGTATAAATTGATTCCTTTAATTTGCTTGCCGAAAATTCTCAGAAATGCCTCGACTTAGGTATGAGTATATATGGTATATTGAAGTTATATAGCTTTCAGTGTGAATATATTTTGCACTATTCAGTATGGCTGTAGTTTTCATTATTCAAAGTGGCTTTATTTTTAAATTGGCTTTACAAATATACTTTCAAATTATTCTGTTGCAAATATTTTTATGAATACAAGAAGCTAACTTAACTAGACTTCTCGATTTCTTAAAATATAATTTTTAGTGTAATTATTACAATGATTAAGCGTATTTAAACATTCTTAATGTACACATACGTCAGTTAGATGCCCAGTTAAAATGTTCGAGCTATTTGCACTCTAGTAAGTGGTAGTCTTTTAGAGATGAACTGATGGCCCACGATCCCATTCATGAATACAAACGAAGTGATAACAGCCATCATAACAAATTAAATGGATGAACTGATAGCCCTCGAGCTTAATATCACAGAAATAAGCAAAAGCCAACAAATAAAAGTGTACGTGCTGCTTTATGTGAAAACAGACATCTCTTAAAATAACAGACGAACTAAAGGCCGACCAACAGGCTCCATCTTATAGCGCACCAAGAAAACGATATCTTACCAGTGAAAAAGGAGAAAATATCAACAAGTTACAACTATTAGAGAAAATATCAACTGGTACTGCCGATTGTGACTGCAACAACCTTTATATGTGACATCAACTACCAAGATATTAGAAAATGAATATAAGACAAATATTAATATATGGGCAGCGGTGACCCAGATGGCAGAGCGTCATGCTTCTAGGCGTAAAGATCGTGGGTTTGAGGCTCATCGCTGGCTAAAAACCCGCCATGTATGCTAACGGCATCTGGTGCATGTAAAATCCGTCGTGGGTGCAAAATCTTCCAAGTTACCTGTGAATTATACCTCTGGGGGTGCCTTGTCAAGTGAAGATCTTGTCGTCCGATCAAGGCTCTAAATTACGAGATCAAACTCGAGTATCGGATGTCGTATAGGCAACTCGTATGAGCTCTGTGGAAGAATTAACGCTACCCCCTTTCTTTTTAATCCCTTCCAATTCCGACATCGTACGAATGAACCCAAACAGTTAATTAAAAATAACCTAGAACAGGCCAGGATAGTAGATAATATTATAAAAATAATAGCGATACAGCCACATTCAGGTAGGTCTCAGCTTGTGACAATCAAGCGACATCTGCCCCGCAACCAGGTTAAAAACAAACAAACAAACAAACAAAAAACTCGTTAAGCTAGGCATATTGCCCGGCAGGCAGGGCCTGGTCTGCGGTATAATAATAATAACTAGTTTTGTTACATATCAAGTACCTAACAAAACACATCAAGCCTGAACTAATTTAGATTAATTAAATCAATGCAAATTTAATCCATACTAAATTTTGACTGAAGCATTCCATTTATAATTACAAGTTCTGATGAAAAGATCGGTGTTATCCCCTGTTTCGAATACCGAGAAAAAGTGAAACTGACAAAAAGAGAACCTATTGTAAACTTCTTTTGCTTCCATGTATCATCACATTGTTACTGTGTCGATATTATTTATGTACTTAGCTGAGTTTAGAGCATTGTGGAATTTAAATTAATTAGTTTCAATGTCCACATAATACTTTTTCGATCGTTTTAAAAACAGCTATTCTCTCTCCAGGGACTGTAACCGCAGGAACGCTAATTAATGTCTTAACTGATCGGCTATATATTTTTTTAATTATTGTTCGACACTAAAAGTTTATTTTAGATAATGTATAAAACTCAACTAAATGCTTTAAAGTGCTTTTTTTCTGTAAAAAGATATGTTGAATTCAGATTAATTTAATGGAAATGTAGAGTCAATGAAAGTAGAATTAGACTTTCTAGTGAAGGATTTAAATTTAAACTATTGTATGTAAGTAGATCCCCAAACTTTTTACTTCAATTTTGCACAAAATCAAAACAAAGATGTCACTTGGCAATGTAAAAAGTACCAAGTAAACAACAACAAATCATTGCAAAATTTCTTTTAACGATAAGTTATTGATATTTGTATTTTTTATATATTACTTTATGACACACATAAAAAGCCAGACTTTTGCAAATTTTTAATTGACTCGCAAATTTTAAATAGACTCCTTTAATTTGCTTGCTGAAAGTTGTCACAAATGCCTCGACTTATACCTCGTTCAGTACTGTTCAGTACTCGGCACTGAGCGCTCAGGAACAAATTAAAAACAGATCATGGATTTGGGACTAAAGTAGGTCACGTGATACTTTTTACGAATATTTCGAATTTTGTTTGAGTGAACATAGGTATGTATTTTTATTACGAAAATCATGTTTTGGAAGGATAAAAAAATGTGATCGTCAGTTTTACCTATTTTGATACATAAAAGATATGAAATAACTAAATCTAATATATAAAATTCTCGTGTCACAGTGTTAGTTGTCATACTTCTCCAAAACGGCTTAACCGATCTTGATGAAATTTTATATGTATACTCAGTAGGTCTGAGAATAGGTTGTTATCTATTTTTTATACCCCTAAGTGATAAGGGCGGCCCACCCCAATCATAAAAGCAAACCGAAAACAAATGGTAGCGTCTCCAATTTATGTGCTATGACGTCATAAGAATTCCATGTTCAAATCATTGTTGGAGTGCTTTACGAATTATTATCTTCGTGGTTTAATATTTTTTACCGTTCATACGAATAAATCTCTTGCATTTTTTTTCCTGATGAAGTCGGATAGTAAGTTCTCAACTTAATTTAAATTGAATTATCGTAGAATATATGTTTATTAGAATGTTAATTTAAAATGACAATGTTTGATGTGTAAAAAGAATATTCGGCACAGGTGTCTTATACGCACCGTTTTTGGCACGATGGTTTATATAACAATTTGGTAATAACTTAATTTTTGAACAGCAGTTACAAACATATTTTTAAATTATTTTCTTTATTTGAAAGAGGAAATAACAAATAAAAGATATTTTATATAATCATTATATGGAACAAAACTATTTATGTCATTTTAAAAAAGAATATAGAAATTTTCTCAGTAAATAAACAACAATAGCCAGATCACCATGTCAGGCAAAATAATCCTGATGCGTATATGATATTTGGGAAAGAGTTCCGTATCCTCTTCTGTTGGCGCGACTGGCGAAAAAAATCGAAATTGGTGACAAAAAATTATTTTAGCAGTTTACCAGATTTCTCAAGATGGTGGAAAAGCATGATTTTTAAATGGTTTATAAAGATGTATTTATTTTAAAAATGTTATATATGACATGCGTTAAAAAAATATACGATGTTTATATAAATGTTTTTATTTATATACATTTTAGATATATTTCTATGCATATGTAATTATATATAGCGATATACATACATAAATACATAATATGTATACCTATAAATAAATACACATATAATATCTATATTTATATTAAATAGTTTTTTCTGACTGACTGATAATCAAGGCACAGCCCAAACTACTGAACCTAGAAGTATGAAAATTGGGAAAAATACAATTCTTATGATGCAAGCGTGCAGAAGACGGGATTTTTGAAAATCCCCCCCTCCCTCTCTAAGGTTGTTAAATGGAGAATCGAAATGTTTTGAACATCTTGATATATCTCAGCAGTCGTTATAGGTAGGAACGTGAAATTTTAGATTATAAATATACTAAAAAATAATTACACGCATATTTAAGTAATTTTACAAGTTACCCCCTATAAGGGAGTTAAAAGAGAGTCGAAAAATTTAGAACATTTGCATATATATCTCAACGGCCGTTTTAAGTAGGAACTTGAAATTGCAGAAATTTTTTTTTTAAATAATTAAACATGTCTTTCAGCTATTTAAAAATTTCTACCCTGAGAGAGGCTTAAGTGGGGGTCAAAAATTTTGAAACTTTCTTTACACCCGTTATGTGATATATCGTCTTAAAGAATTCGGACCACTTTTTCAAATTATGGACCTTTCATTCCTCCTCCCCAACTTGGACACCCGGACGGGGGCAATTTTTGAACTTTTTTAAAAATTGCATTGTTTTTATCATTTTAAATTGGATTTTTTTGCGGAGACCTCTGATAAATATAATCGATAATACATGAACATTTTAAAGAAAGCTGATATTTTTCACAGGGGGGGGGGTATAATTGGAACCCTGAGGTGTTCTTTTCAACTTTTGCCTAGACTCATCATGTAACATATCATTGCAAAGTATGTTATAGTATGAGATTATACGATTAAGACAACGATTTAGCCGTTACTATATGTATTTGTTTGATACAAGATTCTTTTAAAGTAACCGACCAGCGTACCCGTAAAACATGGTGACCTCACTGCAACGTCGTTGTGAAGTCACATTGTGACTTTGTGACCATCGATTGTCGATGTGACGTCACGTGACGTCGATGTGAAGTCACAGTCACTAAAATGTGAAGTCGTTATGGCCGTTTTAGAGCTCTTTTGTGACGTTTCACAAAGTGGTCACAATGTGACAAATATGTGAAAAATGTGTCATTTGTGACTAATTTGACATTAACATTGTGACGAAACTGTGACAAAAGCGACAATATTTAACTTGCCAGAAGCATGTTTTTTAAAGTAAATAATATGTTTTGAAAGATATTTATAAATTTCTAAAGATTTTTAAGAAAGTCACATCTCAGTCACAATGTGACGTCACTGAGAGGTGGCATTTTGGTCACAGATGTGATGTGACCAAAGTGACTCACAGTGACGTCACTGTGACCATGCATGCTATTAGGGTAGCGGGCGAAGGCTGCTAGTTATTTATGAAATTCAGTTCTCCGAAATACCATACTCCAGATAAAACTCCTCGCGCGCGAGTGGTATGATTTATGTTCTTCGAACACGGCCATTGTTTACTCTTTACTGTTGACATTTGTTTTCGATGTTATAAAGTGTTTTCTTTTAAGTAATTGCTAAAAAAATTGAAGTTTTATATTGTTATATATATTTTTTAATTCAATGAGCGAGGACTAAAGTCCCATTGCAAGAAGACAGCTCGGCAAAGCCAGGAGTCGCGGGATAGCATTCAGGCGACAAATGCTGCATCCCAACAAGTTCGACGTGAAAGTGGCTATGATTGACCACAATTGTAATTTTCTATCATCCTTTTAATGCAAATACGTCATTTTGACGGGTTATCTTCTAGTTATATATATCATTTTAAAATCTTTTTAGCTCACAGGCTATCATAGCCTGAGAGCTTATGTGCCCGCCCGTTCTGTATGTATGTGCGTATGTGCGTAACGCGATAACTCATGATAAAAATATCGGATCCACTTGAAATTTTGTATATAGGTATATCCTGACAAGGCGCTTCCCTGATTAGTTTTTGGAGTTCACTCGATATGTATAAGAGGGGGAACGGGGGGCTCATGCCCCCCGTTAG
The DNA here is from genome assembly GCA_964019185.1 of Maratus speculifer. Classification (NCBI taxonomy): domain Eukaryota; kingdom Metazoa; phylum Arthropoda; class Arachnida; order Araneae; family Salticidae; genus Maratus; species Maratus speculifer. The sequence continues at coordinate 187,686,336 of OZ025290.1, forward strand.
TTGATATAAATGGGATTTTCATGCAGAATTAAGTTTTCAAAATTTAGATTAGGATCATTCTGATGAGGCGATTCCGTGACTGTTATTAGGTGTTCATTGAATAAGTATAAATAGGGGGAACAGGGGTTCTAATCCCCCCCCCGTTAGTTGATATAAATGGGATTTTCATGCAGAATTAAGTTTTCGTTCAAAATTTAGATTAGGATCATTCTGATGAGGCGATTCCGTGACTGTTATTAGGTGTTCATTGAATAAGTATAAATAGGGGGAACAGGGGTTCTAATCCCCCCCCCCGTTAGTTGATATAAATGGGATTTTCATGCAGAATTAAGTTTTGGTTCAAAATTTAGATTAGGATCATTCTGATGAGGCGATTCCGTGACTGTTATTAGGTGTTCATTAAATAAGTATAAATAGGGGGAACAGGGGTTCTAATGCCCCCCCCCCCGTTAGTTGATATAAATGGGATTTTCATGCAGAATTAAGTTTTCGTTCAAAATTTAGATTAGGATCATTCTGATGAGGCGATTCCGTGACTGTTATTAGGTGTTCATTGAATAAGTATAAATAGGGGGAACAGGGGTTCTAATGCCCCCCCCCCCGTTAGTTGATATAAATGGGATTTTCATGCAGAATTAAGTTTTCGTTCAAAATTTAGATTAGGATCATTCTGATGAGGCGATTCCGTGACTGCTATTAAGTGTTCATTGAATAAGTATAAATAGGGGCAACAGGGGTTCTAATGCCCCCCCCCTCTTAATGCCCTCTTAATTTATATAAATAGGTTTTTCAAGCAGAATTTTCAGATTTCGTTCAAATCTCTGAATAGTTTTGGAAGTTTAATGGTTAAGTATAAAAGAAGGGGATAACTCCTTTTAAATTATATAAATGCTAAATGGGTTTTTATTAAGAATTATCTAATTTGCTCTGAATTTTGGATATAGATTTTTTATATGATAAAGCATGTCTTTGATAGTATAGGAGATTCAATGATTAAGTATAAAAAAAAAGAGGAAAGGGGAGAGCTGTTTCCCCTTCTTAATTTTTTTTTCGAACGGAATTAACCCTTGAAAATATAAGGCCTTAATGTACAATTAGTATTTGTAGCCTGTGAGCTCAATGCCATCAGTTTAACTGGGCAGTATTCTTTATTTTTTTCTTTCTAGGCCAGACAATTTCCATAAATTGAAAAAAAAAAGTTCTTAAAAAGTACGCCTTTCATTCTTCGCGTTTGGGGCTGGGATGGCGCGTTTCGTATTGAGCACTTTAAGGGCCCCGTTCCTGTCTACGAAGACACTCGCGAGTTAATGCTATTCCTATGTGGAGGCATTTTTCAAATAACTTTTTCGAATTTTGACATTTTTAATTTTTAACCTTTTTTTTCTTTGCATTGGATAGCTGAGGTTCCTCTCAAGATCTCTGTTTGATTACTTTTTGATTTTGGGCGCAGATATTTTCTATAAGCTTACTTTCACTTTCTGAACAAGTTTTGGAAATGAAAGTAACTTTATAGAAAATATGACCAAAATCGAAAAAGTAATTAAAAAGCGATCTTGAGAGGGGCCTCAGCTATCCAGTGTAAAAAAAAAAAAAAAAATTATTTAAAAATGTCAAAATGCGAAAGAGTTATTAGAAAAATGCCTTCGCATAGGAATAACATTAGTTCGCGAGTGTCTTCGCAGACAGGAACAGGACCGTTAACCATTCAGCCAGAAAGCCCTTGGTAGAAGATGAGTTAAAAATAAATATACGGCTTTCTTCAAATGCGGGATTAAGATTTGTTACATTAGAGTTTTAGTTTATTGAATTTTTCGGTTTTTCATTTTTAAAACATTAGGCTGCTCCAAAAGTTTCTTTCGTTTTCTTTTTAGGAAACAAAAAATGGAAATTTTGATAGTAGCGATATTTTATTGAAGAATGTTTGTGTAAATCCGTTGAACAAATTTTTTTCTATCTTTCCGGCAGTCTAATAATGCCTTATTACAAGAACATTTTTGATTCGATGGCAAAATACTTATCGAAATGATTATTTATGTAATTCAAAGAGTTATTATTATTATTATTATTATTTTTTTGGTGAAGAGAACGTTTGAGAGAAAGAAGCATTTAGGAGCAATGTCCGGAGAGTTAGGGATGTTTGATCATAATGTCTCAATCGAATGCAAGGAGTTTGTTTCTGACAGTAAAGATAAACGTGGGATGGAGTCAGTCATAATAGATGATACTACCTCTTTTATTTTCTAATTAGGTGTGTTTCCTGTGAATTGCTACCATCATTTCGTCCAATTGCGAATAGTAATTTTCAGAGTTTATGGCCTAATTTTGTGGAAGTATTTTGTAGCAGATACAATTTCACCAAATAAAGACCAAAACTTTCTTCTATAGGAGTCCAGGTTTAGCGACAGGAATGGGATCTTTATCCTAACTGGATCAGGATTGTTTGCGTTCTTGTTTGTTATAAAGTATCCAACTTTCATCTATGGGGACCAATCTTTTCATAAAAGGATTTTTTCGCTGTTGAAAACGTGGTCTATAATTTTACCCTCCAACAAGTCTGCGGCCATCGACTATTTTTTTATATTATTCGCACAAATATTTAAAAACCCATTTTGTAGTATTTTTATTTTGAAATTTTCATAAGTGTGTGCAAAAGATTTCCATTTGCAAAAAATGGTGACTTTTGAAAAAAAAAAAAATAGCAAATGAATTGCAAATGAAGGTTTCCTCTTTAAATGGGAGAAATAAATTCCTTCCGTTCGACTGATTCATTTTGACCCACCCTCCCTACACTTCGGGCATAGTTTTGTGAGATTACTATTTGCTATTCTTTCTCAAACATTCTTTTCATCAACTCTTTGAATGACACAAAAATCACCGGGGTAAGTATTTTGGAACCAAATCAAAAATGTTTTGGAAAAAAGGCATTATGAGATTCCTGGAAAGATATAAGAAAGTTTGTTGAACATAATACCACATAAATTCTTTAATAAAATCTTGCTGTTTTCGAAATTTGCATGAGTTATTTTTTAACCCCCCCCCCCCAAAAAAAAAGAAAGAAATTTTTGGGATAACTTAATAAATTCGAACTTTGCATTAATGCAGCCATAATGCATGTGTGCATGAAATAAACTGAATTTCCATTTCTTTTTCTGATCTCCACACTGTAATTTAAAAAAAACTGTAACTTTACAGGAGTAAATTAACAAAAATTTGCAAGTTTACTAAAATTTTATCTGTATGCTGTACAGAAAAATATGTAAATATACAAAATTAGTTTTTGTTAAACGACAGATTTCTGTTGCTTTAAAAAAGAAATTACAAAAATTACAGTTATCTTACTAAACTTTTGTCTGTAACCTAAGTTGCAGTTACATAAAAAGTTCTTGCCAAAGCAGTCTTAATAACCTAACAGATTTTTTGATTTTCTGTACAAATCTGTATCTGTTACACGAATTTTTCTATTACCGTAACATAAAATGTTCTACGAATCCCAGTTTCCCAGAAAATGTTTTGTAATTTTACAGAATTTTTTTTTGCAGTGTAGGAATAATTTTTTAAAAAAGCATACTTTCAAGATTACGGAAATTATTTGTTTAAAAATGCTGAACAATTTAGTATAAAGATGAATTTTTCTGACAGTGTACTTCTATATATTAGGATTTGTTTTGCCTGGAAACATATCAAAACACAGATTTGGTCAACTATTTTTAAGGTAAAAATTGAATTTTTATTTTAAGGGAAATTATTGTTCATTTTCTATCTCCAACTTAAATGAAATTTTTCACTTATGTATCGTGATAAATTGTAAAAAAATACGTTAAACTGTATGTAAAAACTTTGTATAAATATTAGATTACTTAAATATATTTAACGTATAAACATGTCAGTTAATTTTCTAGTCACAACTCATCAAGTTTTCTCATGCATCAACTACATAATTGAACCCATCAAGATTAACAAATTTAAAGTGATTAAATTAATAAAAATTTAATTCAAGCTAAACTGAAAAATGACATTTAATTTTTTTTTTTTTTTTTTTTTTTTTTTTTTTAATTTTAGAGTCATTATTCTCCTGAGTTTTAATATGAGAAAAAAGCGGTAAAGTGATAAAACAAAAATTATTTTCTACGCTTTTTGTTCTTATATATCGTTACATTATAAAATATATGTCAATAAATATTTTTTTCGTTTAAAAACATTACAAAATTTAAATTATTTATTTTAAATGTTATCATATTGCGACCAGATAAAAAACTATTATTTTCTTTTAGAATAATGATCGCATTAATGTTTATTAATGTATGTTAATCTGTTAGCTATCATTTTATTGTCATTTGATATTAAAAATTTATTTTAGATAATACAGAAAGCTTATCCAAATGCTTTTCGAGTATATAGATGTTTATTTCAATTTTATTTAATTTTAGGAAAATACAATGAAAGTTCAACGAAATAATTTTTTTGGTAACAAGTTAACCCTTCAACTACCATTGGGGTCTTCTTTGACGTCTATCCCCCCCCCCCCCCCCCAAGATTTGTAATATGTGTAATTGTAATAAACCTCATCAAGATTAACAAATTTAAAATGATTAAATTAATAAAAATTTAATTCATGCAAAACTGAAGGATGACATTTACATTTTTTTTTAAATTCGAGACTCATTATTCTCCTGAGTTTCAATATGAGAAAAAAAAACCGAGAAAGTGATAAAACTGAAATTATTTTCAACTCTTTTTATTCTCATATATCGTTACATTATAAAATATATGTCAATAACTATTTTTGTCGTTTAAAAGCATTGTAAAATTTAAATTATTTATGTTAGATGTCACCATATTGTGACCGACTTAAAAACTATTATTTCCCATTGGAATAATGATCGCATTAATGTTAATTAATGTATATTAATCTTTTAGCTATCATTTTATAATTATTTGATATTAAAAATTTATTTTAGATAGTAAAGAAAGCTCATCCAAATGCTTTTCGAATATATAGATGTTGATTTGGATTCTATTTAACTAAAAAAATACAATGAAAGTTAAATGAAAAACTTTTTTTGTAACAAGTTAACCCTTCTATTACCATTGGGGTCTTCTTTGGCGTCAATTTCTCCCGTCTATTTTTATAATGTTTCGAACAAGGAAAAAAAATATTACTTTATAATTACAATGTATTACAATACTTATAATTAATAATAAAACAGATACCTTTTAGGAAGATTATGCAATAATACAATTGAATTTCTGGTTCAAAATGTGCAAAATTAAGAATAATTGTACAAAATTAAAACTGATTCTAGAGCGGTTAAAAACGTAAACTTAAAGTGTGGGAACATCGCACCCATGTGTCATAATTGAAAAACACCGCTTTTCAAAAAAAAGGGAAAAACTGTTTCAGGCTGTAGTACACTGTAAAAAAAAAAAAATGCTGTAAAGTTACTAAACATTTTCTAGGAAACTGGGATTTCTAGAACTGTTTATGTAAGGGTAACTGCAAAAATACATGTAACAGAATCGATTACCGTTGCATGAAAAGTTCTTGGAATAGTTCTAGAAAAAGTTTAGTAAATTTACAGAATTATTTTGACAGTGTAATCTCAATGGGCATGATGCAAACACAGTTGCTACTTGGTTGCTAAATGTTAAATGCACTGTCTTCTACCTTATGTGATTGGTAGAGGAATGAAATCACAAGTTGCAAAGACTATTCTGCAACTCAAATAGTCTATTTTTTGAGTTGTGACACTTTTATAACAAGGGTGCGACATAACTTTGTTCAAAGCGGCTTTTGTTTTTACTTTTAACTTAATTTTTATTTTTTTACTATTATTTTTTTCTATTTTTTCGCCTTTTAGAAATTTCTTCAATTATTTATCTGTAGGTTGTTTAACGCAACTAATTTGTCTTTTTATATCGTGCTGCATCAGATGCTCAAGATTTTATACTGTCTAAGGAAATTAAAAAGTACTATGACTTTTTCTTTTTAAAATATTTTTTTAATATATATGTTGATGAATTGAAAAAAATCACTTTCAACAATTACTAATTGTACTATGTATTTATTCTATTAATTAAATTCGTTTTTACCCTTTGTGAATTTATTAACATATATCTGGTAGCTTTCCATTTTCATTGAATCGAGTTTTGCTGCGTATTAGGTACATAATAAAACATATCAAGCATAAAGCATTTAGATTAATTAAATCAATGCAAACTTAATCCACACTAAACTATGAACAAAGCATTAATTTTATAATTTGTTTTGTATAAGACTCAGTATTCTCGCGCTTTTGAACATCACAAAAGCATGCAACTGATAAAACAGGGATAATTTTGAATGCCGTTTGTTACATTATGAAGTGTTAATAATTATTTCTCTCCCAGACTAGGTTTTAAAACATTATGGAATTTAAATTGATTACTTTTAATTCTGTCATTAAGGTATTTATGTAAAAACTGTTATTCCCTTTTAGGCTAATTTTTACATTAATCTTAATTAAAGTATTGATCGATCTGCTATTATTTCCATTATTATTTGATATTAAAAATGTTTAGATAATATGTAGAGATTATTCAAGCATTTTAACGTGGTATTTACAAAAACAGATATGTTGAGTTTGAAAGTACTTATGTTATGAAAATGCAATGTAATTTCAATTTAAGAACTAATATCTCTAGTGAGAAGTGATAATTTTAAACTTAAAGTTGTAAACTTTAATTGTAAACTTAATGCCTTTATTAAAAGCGGCTTTCTTTTAAAAATAGCCTTTCAGATATTTTTTCAAATGCAATTTGTTTAATAGGAGATAGATCACATTAAAACATTTTTTTAAAAAGTATTTTTTTTTTTTTTTTTGTCTTTTATGAAAGAGTTACATGTTACCGAATTTTTCGATTTTTATGATAAAAATCTATTTTAATTTCAGAACTGTCATATTTTTTAAAATAAAATGTGTTGAGCGATACCTATTAAAATCAAAATAAATTTTTAATTTTAAAGCCATTTTACTCAAATCAGATATTTTTTACATTGTACGAATCCTAGTATTTCAAAAACTAAGTAACATAGAAATTAATAATTGTGAATTATGCTGTATATCATTTATCTTTATAACCTTTACCTATTTTTAAATGAGTAGCTGTAATTTATTTATTTATTTTAAAATTTTTATCGAAATTTTATGATAGATTTTGCGGTATATAGCTTAATTGCCCGAAGAAAATAATTCCATATGTAACTTGATTATTATTTTAGATTGAATTAAAGTACGCTATCTTAAAAATATGCGCATGTAACTATAATGTAATCATATAATATTAAGTGGATATATCGAATATTTTTTTAAATCCTGCGCGCAATACACATATGTCTTTGAAAATCCTTAATTAATATGTGTTAATTAAATTAAATTATAATTATTTATTATTAAAATTATTTAAAATAATACGAAAACAAGGATTTGTACAATTTATTCTTATAAAAATGTTTAATTTGAAGAAATATTTACAGATCCAAAATATTTTTTAATATTGTGTTAAAATCAAGCAATAACGAGCTGCTGTAGGTGATCTCCCTCCTTAAACATAAAAGGCTGGAGTTACACAAGATGTTTATGATTTCATCCAATCTAAAAGCATTTAAAAGGTTTGCCATGACTTGTCAATGTTTAATTGAAAATGCGAAATTTTCATTTGAAAGGCAATAATTTTTTATCTTGTGAAAGAATAACTTATACAGTTTCTATACTTTTTTTTCTTTCTTTCATTTTTTAAAACAAATCTTCTGTTGCAATATACTTTTCTGGACTTATGTTTGTGACTTGTTTCTCCTTGAAACCTATTCAATACTCTTGTTTGGTTAAACATTTTATTACTTTCACCTTACACTGTAAAAAAAAAAAGGTTGATCTACTAAAAAAATTTTAGTTTCTCTCAGTGATCCTTGCATTACTCAATTACAAGAAAATCTGTAAGAATTACTAGAAAAAAAGCTAGCAACGAACAGAGTTAATAGTTTTATATATTTTAATAGCTATTACTAAAACTCACTTTCTGTAGCCGTGATAGCCTAGTGGTCATAGCACCGAACTCTAGGCTGAATGGTCCCTGGTTCGATGCTCAACGCCACCAAAGACGCACCGTGTATGCAGTGTAAGTACTCGTTAAATAAAGGGTTTATGAAAATCCTGTTGTAGAAGGTGGCAATGTTTGATGCTAAATCGTAAAACTAATAATATATATTCTACATAAAAATATAAGAATTTATATTATAAAAAACATTTTGCTTCTAAGACGTTGTATAATAACAAAAAGATTTAAAATATATTAAAACATTTTTGTTTACATGTTTCAACTCAAAAAATAATAGAGTCATCCTCAGAATGTAAATAGAAAAATAAAAATTACAAATACAATGAACGTGAAAATCGGAATAAAGAGTTATTGAAAATAAATAAATTAAATGTACCACGCGCTTTTTAATTTGATATTGTCCTTGGTCTAGTTAAATAATTACCGTGTAAATTGTTTAACCATTCAATCCATATATTTGGGATGTGAAATGACAGTGTATCGTTACAAATATGTGAACTATTTAATTACTATTTAATTACTACGATTTAGTTATTAGTGGACGTAATCAAGACTTATTTAGTGTTATTTTTCACATTCATAATGTTTGATGCTGCCATCTATTGAGGCTTTCCCGAAAATCTTCCGCTGCAGATGTCTGTCATCTTACCCACTGGATGCATTCCAAAGGAAGGTCCGGTCCTTCGGGCACACGTCAACAACAAAACTCATTTGGTGGTTCTCGCTGAAACGTTTAAGTTTTTTATACGAAAAATTCATTTATACAGTTTACAAAATAAATGTTTGTTTCACTTGCTAAAATTGCGTTTGGAATAGTTACTGAGAATCTGTGAGTAATGGTTACTAAAAATGATTTTGGAGCTGTTACTAAAATTTCCTTGGTGGTTCATACTAAAAAGTTTTAAGTTAGTTGTACAAAAAATTCTTTTGTTCAGTTTACAAAAGAAATGTTTCTTTCACTTCCCAAAAAAAAGTTTGGAATGGTTACTATTTGTACTGTTAGTTACGGTTACTAAAAAATTCTGTGGAATACAAACTTACTAAAAAATTTTTAGTAACCTCATGATTTTTTTTTTACAGTGTACATCAAATTACTGTTTACTCATGGCATTCACTTTGAATTAACTTTTTTCCTTACATATCATGGTGAATTCGAAAAAGACGTTTTTGATTATATCTGTTTTTGTAATTATTTTATTAATTAAATAAGTTTTAAGTCACTGGTAAACATCTATGAACAAGCGTTATACAAACATGTCAATTTCAATGGAAGACGTTTTGTTATGTATCAACTGCATAATAGATTACATCAAGCGTAACAAATTTAAAGTGAATAAATCAATACAAATTTAATCCATGCTGAACTTTGGCTAAAGAATTAAATGTATTACTTGTTTATTGAAGCCTCGGTATTTGCCTGAGTTTAAACATTACAAAAGTGTGCTACTCATAAAACAGGAATCATTTTAAACGCTGTTTGTTCTCCAGTATCGTTACATTATGAAATGTCAATAATTATTTATTTCCCAGACTACTTTAAAAAGGTTTGTGAAATTAAATTCATTCTTTTTAATACTACCATAATCGACCAATAAACAATATCATCGACCGACTGAAAAACTGTTATTAGAATTTGGGCTAGTTATCGCATGAATTCCAATTAATGTATTAATCGATCAGCCGTAATAAAGTAAAATCATAATTCAATTTCACTATTGATTTTGAAAGGGTAAATATTTTAGATAATATCTAAATTTTTCTCAAAAGCATTATCAGCTGTTATCTAAAGAGGAGATTTTGAACTACGATCATACTTAATTTAGGGAAAATGCAAATGAAACTTTATGAAAAAAAATGTTAATGACATTCTGAAGATTGTAAGTTTAAATTTTAACTAACGCCATTCTAAATCTTCATTATTATACATCTCTTTTGCAACACAAAACACATTTGAAATTTATTTCAGTATTTTGCCTCTTATATGGGGGTGTCTTGAAATACTTTATACAATTCTATATTTATCTGAAGATTTTTAAGCGCATCAAATTGTACATCATTTAACTTTTGAAATAAAAATATCAGTTATTTTAATGTTAACGTATATTTATTGCACAATTACATGCACAATACAAAGGTTTTTTTAAAACAAGGAATAAATGCATATTTAAAAAAAAAATATTCCGAAAAACACATCAGGATGCCAGAGTCCGACATCTGAAGAGTTCTTTCCTCGGCAAATCTTCCGTGCAAACAGCATGAGGATCCCTCTCCAGTCGAATGATACGAAACAAGTTACCTTTTTTGGTACATTAAAGTTGGTATATATGGAGTTCGAGTTTTAAGTGGATTTTTAAGAGATTGGGAATGATATAAAGTGCCGGAGTTATTACCACTACAACTTCACTCTTGCTGCCCAATCAGCAAGAAAGTCCCTCACAAGTCTTTTCCCTCAAATGATGCAAAATCATTTACCATTTTCGGCACATTGAAGTTGGTATACATGAACTTCACATCTCAAGTGCATTTTTAAGACGTTGAGGATGATTCAAAGCACTTGATTTTTTATCCCTACAACTTTTTTATCACCAGTTTTTATCTTGCCATGCTACCAGCAACAGAATCGCTCTACAGCTTTCTCTCTCGAATGATGAGAAATCTGTTATCATTTCCGTCATCTTGAAATTAGTATATGTTACAGGCCAAACCCGATTTTAGGCCAAACTAGAATGGCCTAGGCCAAACCGGTCCATCCTAACGCCCATCGGATAAACTAGTTTTTCCTAGGCCAAACCGGTTTATCCTAACGTCCATCGGACAAACTAGTTTTTCCTAGGCCAAACTAGTCTATCCTAAGGCCCATAGGATAAACTAGCTTTTCCTAGACCAGACTAGTTTGGCCTAACTCTTATAGGATAAACTAGTTTAGCCTGCTTTTTATTGGTCTGAACTAGTTTATCCTAGGCCGATCTAGATTATCCTAGGCAAATTCAATTTGGCGTGATTTTATTGAATTCAATGACCGCTTCAGCGCCAACATTCTAGTTTGTCCTAGGCTGATCTAGTTTGTCCTAGGCTGACCTAGTTTATTCTAGGCCAATATAATTTTACGTGTTTTTAGCTCACAGGCGTCAAAACCCGAGAAATAATGAGCTCGCAGGTTCTGTATTTATGTATGTACGCATGTATGTATGCATGATTGTACGTATGTACGTACATATGTACGTAATGCGATAAATAGGTAGAAATATTCGATTTGCTTAAAATTTTGGAAGTAGTTTCATTTTGATAAGGTACTTTTCTGATTAGTTTTGGGAATTCATTGGATAAGATTAAGAGGGGGTGAAAGGGAGGCTAATACCCCATTGTTAATTCAGAGAAATGGATTTTTCATGCAGAATTATCAGTTTTATTTAAAATTTTAGGTATAGGATCATTCTGACAAGATGCCTCCGTGATTAGTTGTGGATGTTTATCGTTTAAGTGTAAAAAAGGGGGGCAATGTAGATAACCCCCAATAATTTAGATAAATGGTTTTGATGCAGAATTTACGGATTTGCGTCAAATTTGGATGTATATTCTTTCTGATAAGCGATTCCCTGGATAGTTTTGGGGAGTTTAATGGTTAAGTATGAAAGAAAAAGTGAAGGATTACCAACTTTCATAGGAAAAACTAGTTTATCCTATGGACATTTAGAGAAATAAGTTTGGCATTGGAAAACTAGTTTATCCAATTTGCGTTAGGATAAAATAGTTTGGTCAAGGCTAATATAATTTGGCTCAAAATTGGGTTTGGCCGGTAAAAACATATCTTTCACTAGAATAAGCATAAATGTGTGTCAAGAGTCATTGCTTGTAACATCAATACAGAAATTTAACATGCCCACTGTAGAGACATGATACATTGGACATGGTGTTTGCTTATTTTTATTTTTCTTTCTGCAGACTCAGGCCATGCTGTGATAAGCTTGCTTTTATTATTATTATTATTATTATTATTATTATTATTATTATTATTATTATTATTATTATTATTATTATTATTATTCGAGCCAGATCGCAGCTGAACATAATTTGGAATCGAACAGCGTTTTCCATTTTTGAGAAATTAATTACCTGTCTACATATAGCTATTTTTGTCATGGCGTCAAGTTTTTCGTTTCCGTAAAGTCGCAACTGGAAATTCGATTCAAAACGTAGCTTTAATAGTATTTTCTCAAAGATACATCGCTTTTATGAAAAAAATGGTTAACGCCATTCGATTACATATTTTCTGAGTGAGAATGCCTGTTAATCTTATGCATTTCCGAAAAGGAATTAATTAATAAATGTGTTAGGATGTAGCTCTTTTGGATTTGATAAAACCCTGAAGGAATGATAGAAAAATATATTTACAAATCTACTTTTTACTAAACATATTCAAAAGTTATGATGTTTATAACACTCCTCTTTTTCTTTTATTCTAACTATTTAATGAATTCCTATTTGAATATTGAAGGACTAAGAATCTAAATAATCAATAACACATTGTGTATTTTCCATTTAGCGAACACATCGTAATTTAAAAATACATTGTAAATTTATCCATAAATATGTATGCAGCATTTTTTAAAGGAAACTTAAATGTATGTGAATTAAAATCTGAATTTTTTGCAGAAATTGAGTAGGGCCAGGTCGAGCCGGACTGAGTCCCTTTTCAATGATTTTTTTACAGGCAGGGCTCGGGCTGAACTTTTAATTTTTATACCGGGCTTCGAAATTCCGGCCCGTGCAAACCTGTAACAGTATTCTACTACCCTTCAAATAAAATACATTATACAGGGGTGATAGCAAAACCACTTTGCACAAGATTAGAGAGCAGTAGTCAGGATTAATATTAAAAAGAATATTGCCCTGTTAAAGTAATGGCTTTGCATTCACAGGCTGTTTACACTAATTGTGTATTACAGACTTTTTTTTAAATATCACCCTCGAAAAAACAAGTGAGGGAGATTACTTTTTCCCATTTCCCCTAATTATACTTAACCATTGAACCCCAAAACTAATCACAGATACGCTTTATAAAATTGAACAATTATCCAAAATTTGAAGCAAATCAGATAATTCTGCTCAAAAACCATTCATTTGTTTTAAGGAGGGTAATCCTACATTCCTCCTTTTATACTTAATCATTAAACCCTCAAAACTATTCAGGGATTCGCCTTATGAAAAAAACTATATTCAAAATTTAATCGGCAAATCAGATAAATCTGCTTAAAAACCCATTTTTTTAATTTAAGGAAGGCAATAAATCGTCCACTACCCCATTATATTTAACCAAAAGAAAAATTAATTAAAGAAGCGTCTGATCAAAATGAATTCATGTCCAAAATTTTAAGCAAATTGGATAATTCTGTATTATAACTAATTTATCTAATTTATCTAATTTAAGGAAATAAATTGTACGCTTCCCCTTTATACTTAACCAAAGAACCACCAAAATTAATCAGTGAAGCGCTTCATCAGAATGAACAAATAAAAGATTTGCAGCAAATCGGTTAATTCTGCATGAAAAACCCATTTGGCAAAAATAGGCGGGAGTCCCCCTTTCTTCCATTTGTTCTTAACCAATTAACTTCCAAAACTAATTAGGGAAGCACCTTACCAGAATGAATCTATTTCAAAAATTTAAGCAAATCAGCAAATTCTGCTTGAAAAAAGCATTTACAAAAATTATGGGGCGTTACTTATATTTCCCCCTTTCTTTATACTTAAACAATGAACATCCACAACTAATCATGGAGGCGCCTCATCAGAATGCTTCTATATCTAATTTTTTTATTATAAAATATGCTAATAATGCATGGAAACCCATTTATTTGATTTAAGGGAAGTGGCGAATCAGCCTCTCGACTTCCTTCCCCTTATTATTCTCCAATGACCTCCCAAAATTAAACAGAATAACTCCTCATAAGAATAAACAATAAACCTATATTGAAAGTTTGATGCAAATCGGGTATTTCTATCAAGAATTTTTGCGTTACGTACTTACGTACATACATAGATACAGAATCCACGGGCACATTATTTCTCAGGCTTTGGTAGTTAATGAGATAATAACACGTCAACGTCAAATTACATTATTTCTATCAAGAGTTATCATGTTACGTACATACATGCGTACATACAGAACTTGCGAGCCCAGTTTTTCTCAGGCTTCGACGCCTGTGAGCTAAAAACACGTAAAATACATCGGCCTAGGATAAATTAGATCAGCCTAGGACAAACTAGAACGTTGGCGCTGAGGCGGTCATTGAATTCAATAAAATCACGCAAAATTGAATTGGCCTAGAATAATCTAGATCGGCCTAGGATAAACTAGTTCAGACCAATAAACAGCAGGCTAAACTAGTTTATCCTATAAAAGTTAGGCCAAACTAGTTTGGCCTAGGAAAAACTAGTTTGTCCTATGGGCCTTAGGATAGACTAGTTTGGCCTAGGAAAAACTAGTTTGTCCGATGAGCGTTAGGATAAACCGGTTTGATCTAGGAAAAACTAGTTTATCCGATGGGCGTTAGGATAGACCGGTTTGGCCTAGGAAAAACTAGTTTATCCGATGGCCGTTCGGATAGACCGGTTTGGCCTAGGCCAATCTAGTTTGGCCTAAAATCGGGTTTGGCCTGTAACATATATAATAAATAGAGTATAGTTGGCATATATTATTGGATAAATTAAGGTTTCATCAAAGCAGGTTTTCATAAAAGGTCCCAAATTTTGCCCAAAGTTTTCTCCTTATAATTTGTAGAGTTCTTAGTATAACAAAAATGTTCTTTTCAGAAAATACGACAAACGACATTGTACATACAGGGGTTGGACAGAAATATGGAAACACCTTTTGAAATGCATGCTTGAAAAGAAAGATTGATTATAATGAACTATGTTGATTGCACTGGAGTTTTCGCCTACTGATGCCACTTATATAACTTCGTAAAATCGCTGCACCGTTCAGTCGTTGTTGGAGCACTCTTGTGTGAGATTATCATTGCATTATGTCAGAGTTAA
The DNA here is from genome assembly GCA_964019185.1 of Maratus speculifer. Classification (NCBI taxonomy): domain Eukaryota; kingdom Metazoa; phylum Arthropoda; class Arachnida; order Araneae; family Salticidae; genus Maratus; species Maratus speculifer. The sequence goes on from OZ025290.1 coordinate 187,701,468, forward strand.
CAGACTTCGAACGTGGACAAATTGTTGGCGCGCGTATGGTGGGTGCTTCCATAAGAAAGGTAGCCGAGGTTTTTAGTGTTTCAAGAGATACTGTGTCGAAGATTTATTCCGCATATTTGAAATGCAAAAAAAACATCATCTGCTAAATCACAGCTCGGACGAAAGTGTGTGCTGAGATCGTGACAGACGATCATTAAGGATGATTATCGCGAAAAATAAGCAGACTACAGCTGCAAAAGTTACTGCTGAAATGAATGTCGCGTTACCAAATCCTGTGAGTACCAAAACAATTAGAAGGGAGCTTCGTAAATGATTAATTGCAATTGAAAAGCCATCCATCAGTAATGCTAATGCCTGTAAGAGGAAAAAGTGGTGTTTAAGTCATAAAGCCTGGACTATAGAGCAGTGGAAGAGCGTAATATGGTCTGATGAGGCTTCTTTCACATTGTTCTCCACTTCTGACCGAGTTTACGTCTGGAGAACGCCATCTCAAGCCTCTAATACGGACTGCTTGTTGCCAAGAGTGAAACATGGCGGGGGTTCGGTGATGATTTGGGCAGCCATATCGTGGTTCTCTTCTGGCCCCATGATAACTCTGTAAGAGCGTATTACTGCTCAGATTTATGTGAACATTTTGGTCGATCAAGTCCATCCAATGGTACAGGCTTTGTTCCCCGATGATGATGGTATCTTCCAAGACGACAACGTCCCCGTTCACACAGTTTACATTGTCCAGGACTGGTTTTCTGAGCCCGAGGATGAATTTTCGCATCTCCCCAGGCCACCAAAGTCATCAGACTTGAATATTATCGAACCTTTGTGGTCTACAATGGAGCGGAAAGTGCGTTCTCGCTATCCACCGCCAACATCGTTATCTGAACTTGCCACCGTTTTGCAGGAATAATGTTACAATATTCCCTTGGCCAACATACAGAAACTGTATTTATCCATTCCGAGAAGACTGCAAGCTGTTTTCAATTACAACGGGTACCGTACACAATACTAGGCAAGGAAACGTGTTTTTTTTAAGGTGTTTCCATATTTTGGTCCAACCCCTGTAGATCCATATCCATTGAATGCATATATCCATTGATTACTGTCAATATAGCATATACAATATTGCACGTACATATTTGGATACATCCTCTCATCTCTTTGCTTCATTTTGGGAAAAACGGATTTTGAGTTTACTCTATCAGCGATAATTTTCAGAATTTTCAAACTATGATTTTGAAATTTTCACACAAGTTTCTTTTAGCATTTAGCGAACACATTATGCACATTATGTTTTAATTGCATTCATGCATGCGCAGTGAAACAATATCTAGTAAACCTGCTAAATTTTTGATGAATTAATATTATTTTATTTAAGTTTGATAAAAGGTATTATGTAGAATGGTTTTGTCATATTTTCTGAAAGAAACACTTATATTAAGAATTTATATTAAGAATTTTTCAAATTATAAGTAAAAAACTTGGCAAATCTTGGGACTGTTTTTGTGAAAACCCTAATTTCTGTACGCGTATACAGTCTATCCTCTTAAAAATAAACACAGCTTATTACAATAATTCACTTAATCTTTATCTACAGATTAAACGATTTTGCTACATTAATTTTGAGAAATTTATCTGAAATATATTTGTTTTTTGTTTTGTTTTTTTCAATTTGTTGCCGGTCTCTTATGTGGGTTCGTGAATAAATCTCCACAGAAATATATGACCTGTACTATTCTGTTTACACACCTAGAATTTCAGTATGATTCCTTGTGTACTTTTCTATATGTTTATCAAAACGTCTAAAATTCCAAGTGACCGGTCACGATTTGCCATACACACCATATGTATATTATACCATATATATTGCCCATATATATATTAAAAAAAATTCTGTGAAATTATTAAAAAAGTCAGAGATTAGAAAAACCGAGATTCTTTAAATAACACAGAAATTATTCGGTAAATTTATAATAGATTCTTTAAGTTAACATCGTTAAAAGTATACAAGATTCTGTAAATTTGTTTCTAATCATAATGATTTAATTTAGTAATATTTTAATTTAGTGATTCAATGTTAATGAATCTCCCAGTTAATTTAATAACAGTTAAATTTAGTGATTCACTATTAATAAATCGCTCATTCTTTAGTGAACTCACACAATTTTAATTTTTCGAGTAGGAGAGAGGGAGGCACGTTTGAACATGAGGTTCCTTTGAACACTCTAACTATTTTTCTTAAAATAAGTTATTTCTTAAAAATGCATATGGTAGTACATTACTACTGCTTCAATGCAATATGTATACAAAGCTGCACCATTTTGCATGAACAGTACTGACTAAGCAAGGCATGTATTTTTCTCCTTTTTGAATCTGAACTTAAAAAAATAAAATTGTAAGATTTTTAATAACAAGTTTGTATTCCTAAAATTTTAATTTATTTTCCAATGTTTAAATAAAGTTATTAGTTTTGCCTTATAAGCTTAATTTTATTCAGATTCTTCAACCGAATTGAGTAAACTGTGATAATGTTGAACTCCTTGTGATGGGACATCATTGAACAGATAAGTTGGAGCACCATTGGAAATTAAAAACTATGAAATAAAGAGTTGTGGATGCATCTAAATATTATTATTTTTGGATTTTTTTATGTGGAAAAAAGTTAATTAAGAATGTCGCAGAAAAAGGACTTATATTGTTAACAATCCCCACTTACTGGACACATAGATTACTACATTCTAAAAGTGGAAGGAGTGAAAAGCTCATTCTTTGTAAGTGTGAGGGGCATTTTCACTCTTATTGCAGTTAACTTTATAAAAATACACTCCTAAAAGAGTGGAATTTTCCACTCTCTAGAGAGCCGTGAGATATTTCACTCCATTGTCGAGAGAGAAAATGTCACTTCTTTGTCTGGAGTGAAGTATCTCGCTCCGAATAAAATACTAGCATTATACATGAAAAAGAAATTACATTAAACTTTGAACCAATATATGGCACAAAACATTGCTAAGTACCAAAATATGTCATTTCTTAGTTAAAAAAACTCCATCTCATAATTAACTTGGAAAAATATATTCTATTAGTACTTAAAACCAGTGTTAATTTCAGGGGTTAGTCTCGAGGGGACAAAATTACCCCCCCCCCAAAAAAAAATCAGATTTTGTGTTATGATTTAAAAGGGCAATTTCCTCCCCTCCTCCTACCCGAGAACTTTAAAAATCTCTCCGGGAACTACAAAAGTCCTTTCCGGAGAAAAGTGGCTTCACTCAACACTGCTTAAAACGCATTCATTTTCAAAAGCACGTACTCACTCATTGGAAGAGTCACATAATTACGTATTACTTATTTATTACTCAACAGAAAATAAGAATTGTCTTGTCGCGTTTTTTTGTGATAAGATAAATGGGTCCGCCATTTTTGAATCAACGTTTCCTGGCTCCACGTTGACCTTCATTCTTTTCATTTTTATAAATATACTGAAACGTAATTGAAATTTCATCCTTAGAATGATATACTTCAACATCTGTGATTCGAAATAATCCAAATAGATTACATATGTTGTTCTGGAGTCATAATGGAAAAGAAATAATTCAGTAATAAGGAATAATACGGCATTAATTAACAGTAACGAACAGGTTATGATGCACGGCATTATTTATCAAGGAAGGGATTATTATGTATCAAATAAGGCGTTATTAATTATCTATCCAGGCATATTACTTATCAACGGATTTTTTATCAAATTATTGGTAAGTCACACTTCAGCTCTAAGTCAATGTTTATAGTGCATAAAATATATTGACTTAAAAGAAAACTTAAATAATCAAATTTTATTTTTAAATTACACTTACCAAAATGCGAGGCACAAAACTTTTATAAGGAGTTATACTAATGTGATTAACAAAATTTCAATATTTTATTCATTTTTTAATGTTATTATTTAAAAATTAATCTATTTTTTGCCTATTTTATAATCTGGCAATCAAACCACTCATGAAGCCGAAAATATTGTTTAAGGGCACAGTCAAAGAGGGTCTTATAGGGATTAATCGTTCATCATTTAAATAAAAACACTTAAATTACAGAAATCGTCAAGAACATATTTTCTGTCTTAAATATTTGTTTATTTTTACTTTTTCAATTTTGGTTGCAGAAATTTTTTAGAATAACACTTTCATTTTTGGTACTGGTTTTGAAAGTGAAGGTAAACTTTATAAAAAAATATCTGCGACCAAAATCGAAAAAGTAAAAATGATAGGATGTAGAGACAAACTTCAACTATCCAATGCAAAAAAAAAGTTGAAATGCAAACGAGGTATTAGAAAAATCTCTCCCCATTGGATTAACATTGGCTCGTGAGTTCCTTCGGTGGCAGGGACACTAGGCCTTAATGGGTATCCATTAATGGCACATCTACCCTAAATACGCCAATAAAAAATTGAAATTAAATATGACTTACTGTGTCATTTTATAAATAAGAGTTGTATTAATGTATGTTTTACAGCAAAAAAGATTTTAACTACACATAATAAAAACAATAAAAACATAGATAACGTGCATCATGGAATTATTAAAATAATATGTAAAACTTAATGGGTATCGGGCAAAAAAAATTAAATGTTTAAAATTAAAACTGTTTAATAATTTGCGATTATTCGCATTTTAAAAATGTCATACATATTTATGGGGCTACCAATGAAAGTAAACACAAGGAGAAGGATTAGAATAAAATAGTTTATTTCTGTCAATAATTTAATTTAATCACTAGTAGGGTCAATCCATTTCAAGTGGTCCAGAAAATATTTTTTTTGGTCACTCGACCACTTTTAAAAAATCTGAAATGTTTTGTACAACAACCCTAACATAACGGAAGTTCAAAATGGCCGTTCTTTTAATTTTACTATTTTTTGTTTGTGCATGGCGGCCATCTTTGTTTCATCGTGTGCAGCGATTTTCTCAGATACTAGGATACACAAAATTGTAAATATCTCGTCTTCTATTTTCCCAATTGAAATGGGGTTTGCAGCGTTTTGTTCAGAATAAAATAGGCTAAATATACAGTGATAGAAAAAATTTTGAAAAATAAATTTTTACAGGTGAAATTTTAGCACAAAGTGTATGATTTTTTCCAAAATCTATCCGTTTACAAGAGGAAAATTTTCATGCAAGAGCAACTGTCAATCTTACACAATTTTTTCTACAAATAGGTCAAAAGTAAGTGTACTCATTGTAGAGCCCAGAGTCTCAGATCTGGGAGTTAATTTCTCTTTGCGAAAAAAATTCCGAAATTCGTCAAAAATTTCAAAAACCGCACTTTTCAGGCTTTGATATCTCTGGTGGGGCACGAGATAAAAATCTGAAATTTTGGCCTGTGATAGTATTGTGTAGTAGCGTTATGTACAAAAAATTTCAAGAAGGAGATTTGACTACATACTGAGATATGACATGGAAAATATGTGAAAACAATACTGTCAAACTATTGTAAATCTACTATGTAATTGTTCAACAAGACTGTCAACCTTGCACAATTTTTTCTACAAATAAGTCAGAAGTGTGTGTACTCATACACCAAGTCCCATATCTAGGAAATGATTTCTCTTTCCGAAAAAAATTCCGAAATTCGTCGAAAATTTCAAAAATCGCACTTTTTAGGCTTTTTTATATCTCTGGTGGAGCACGAGATAAAAATCTGAAATTCTGGCCTTTGATAGTATTATATAGTAGTGTTATGTACAAAAAAATTCAAGAAGGAGATTTGACTACAAGCTAAGATACGGTGATGAAAGAAATGTTAAGAAATGCTATTACGAGTACATTAGGAGAAATGAGATTAGTCTCTTTTATTACAATATTTACCCAGAAAATATCATTTGTTGAAAACAGTTAAATAATAAGCATTTAATTTACAAAATACTATATATGCTCAACAAAGATCTTAACAATATTTACGAGAGATGTTATGAGTTCGACCAGTTACTGTTATCAGTTCATCAGGCTGTTCTTTCTAAAAATTTTATTTGAAGCCCCCCAAGTCTTGTCATCCCTTGTTAACTTGAATGAAATTCTCTAGGTTTAATAATTGAAGCCAAGTCAACTCGATCAGTTGCAATTCATTGTCTGTAATTTACTTTTCCTGAAATGTGTTCCGAGTAAAATTGTTGCAATAGCATTTCTAGTAGATTTGTTCGTCTGGACAAATAGTGTGTTGGCTTAGCATACATTCTGAATTGTTTAAATCAAACAGAAGCATTTGAAAAAGATATTTGTAACTAACATTTAACTTTGTACCATAAATAATTAATTTAAAATTTTGGAGGTATGAACAATTACATAGTATGTTACAATAGTTTGGCAGTAGTGTTTTCACATATTTTCTACGTCATATCTCAGCTTGTAGTCAAATCTCCTTCTTGAATTTTTTTATACATAACACTACTACACAATACTATCAAAGGCCAGAATTTCAGATTTTTATCTCGTGCTCCACCAGAGATATCAAAGCCTAAAAAGTGCGATTTATGAAATTTTCGACGAATTTCGGAATTTTTTTTTCGCAAAGAGAAATTATTTCCCAGATCTGGGACTTGGTGTATGAGTACATGCACTTTTGACCTATTTGTAGAAAAGATTGTGCAAGGTTGACAGTCTTGTTGAACAATTACATAGTAGGTTTAAAATAGTTTGGTAGTATTGTTTTCACATATTTTCCTTGTCATATCTCAGCTTGTAGTCAAATCTCCTTCTTGAAATTTTTTGTACATAACGCTACTACACGATACTATCATAGGCCAAAATTTTAGATTTTTATCTCATGCCCCACCAGAGATATCAAAGCCTAAAAAGTGCGATTTTTAAAATTTTTGACGAATTTCGGAATTTTTTTCGCAAAGAGAAATTAACTCCCAGATCTGGGACTTGGTGTATGAGTACACGCACGTTTGACTTATTTGTAGAAAAAATTGTGTAAGGTTGACAGTTTCCCTTGTATGAAAATTTTCCTCTTGCAAACGGATAGATTTTGGAAAAAATCGTAAATTTTGTGCTAAAATTTCACCTGTAAAAATTTATTTTTCAAAAATTTTCTTACACTGTATATTTAGCCTATTTTATTCTGAACAAAATGCTGCAAACCATATTTCAATTGGGAAAATAGAATACGAGATATTTACAATTTTGTGTATCCTAGTATCTGAGAAAATCGCTGCACACGATGAAACAAAGATGGCCGCCATGCACAAATAAAAAATAGTAGAATTAAAATAACGGCCATTTTGAACTTCCATCATGTTAGGGTTGTTGTACAAAAAATTTCAGATTTTTTAAAAATAGTCGAGCGACCAGTGCTGGACCACTTGAAATGGATTGACCCAGTAACTATAATTAAGTTTTTCCTTAAAAAGTTCCGTCAATGTTACATACTATGAATTAAATAAATGTTGTCAATAAGTATTTTATTCCAATACTAATATTCCAATACAAAGATACGATTCTTTTAAAATGCTGTATAAAGCAATAATAATAATAATAATAATAATAATAATAATAATAATAATAAAAAAAATTCACTGCATAAAAATAAAACATTCACTCCTATGAAAAAGTGACTGTTCACTCCTATCAGGAGTGAAAAAACGCACTCCTTTAGGAAAAATTGAATAGTCACTCCTCAACTCCTGTTTCGAGTGAATATTTACTTCCCAGGAGTGAGTAGTCACTCCTTCAGAGAGTCAACGATTCCACTTTTGCTCAGAGTGAATAGTCATTCTAAAGAGGTTGGGTATATTTTGAGTCTGCGATAGATTGAGTATTCACTCCTCTGGAGTGAATTGTCCCTCCTTTTTAGTTAGAGTGAATTTCTTGATGTATCAGTGAGGGGAAGTTTCGAATCTAAATTGATGATAGCATTTATCTATTGGATAATTACAAATCTCGGATATACAATAATGATTCGTGATTTAGCAGGTTTGTCTAACAAAGCCTATTTCGTTTTCTCTTTCTCAACTATTATTTCTGTTTTTCATAACTTATAAAACGGAATTTTAAGTCAGGTTTCTTCATAAAAAGAGTGAATGAAAAATTTTAATTTTCTAGAAGAATCAGATATTTCATAGGTGGATTTCAAGGATATTGAAAAAAAGTTTTCACAACCAAAAATAACTGGAGGGAAACTGTGTGTTGCTTCAACAATGAGTTTTGACATCAACTTTATGGATTTAAGTTTGGTTAAATAATAAAAAAGAATAATAAATTTAATTAAGTGTAGTTATTTAATTTTGTTCATATTGCTTTATATTTCTGAAACTCATGCATTTTTTTAAATAAAAGCTATCAATATTTTCATATTTTGTTCATTTGTTCAAAGGTACCTCTTATTTGTTCAAAGATGCCATTACATGGGGCAGGTTTGAACAAAAATCTTCTAGCTTTTTAAAATCTTACAACTTATTTAATTTATATGGAAAACTTTTAATTTCTGTTTCATATGATAAAGAAATGCATTGTTTTTATTACTTAGTATTTAAAACGCAATAAATGTAATTCAAATAAGAAATGTATTGATTTTCTAAAAATATGTTCAAACGTGCCCTCCCCCCCTCTCCCCTAAATTTGAAATGGCGTATCATTTATGTTTTACACAATTTGCACCTAGCCCTATTGTGGTTTGAATCCGAGACCTTTTGATAGTGGGAGAATACCTTATTGAAAGAACTGTAAAAACTGCTGATATTGAGATCAAAGTATGTCTTTTATCATAATTACGTGATTGTCGATAAAAATCCTCACCCTTTATGAGGAGATAATTTTTTCCTATCTCAATTATTCTTAGTTAAAAAATAAAAATACAAATTTTAATTGGGGAAAATATGAGAAAAATATGTGTATGTATTTGAGGAAAATATGTGTAGAAGCTGCTGATATTGAGATCAAAGTATGTCTTTTATCATAATTACGTGATTTTCTTTAAAAATCCTGACCCTTTATGAGGAGATAATTTTTTCATATCTGAATTATTCTTAGTTAAAAAACAAAAATACAATGAAATAAATAAATAAATAAAAGAACTAAATTTTCTTCTTTAATATGTTTAATAAAATTGCAAATAAAATTTTGCAGTTTGAATTGCAAAATTTTATTTGCAATTTTATTAGACATGTGTATTTTGAATTATAAGGTTTAACATAGATAAAAACTTTTTTAAGTATAGACATGGAAATCCTTTCAAGGTATTACGCGTAAGCTGAGGAAAATATGTGTAAAATGATAACAGAGAAACTCAATCAAATATATTTAACTGGGAACTAGTGTAAATTTATAGAAAGTCTCGATTTTTTTCTGTGTCTTCACAGATACTTAGAGCAGTATAGTGTATATTTAGAATATAAATAAAGATTTAGATTGCAATTTTAATCAATTTCACTTTAGACAAAATTAGTTTTCATTATTATAATTATTTGAATTTTCAAATGAAGTGATTTTTGTGCACACTTTGCTAAATAGAAAATAAAGTCTCATTTTTTTGTTATAATTAATTACTGCTTTAAATATACTCATGCCAGTTAGCTGTACTTTTAAAATGTTAAGTTGTTTTGTTATGTTCCGAACACATAATAAAACATGTGAAGCGTAAACTGATTTAGATTAATTAAATCAATTCAAATTTAATCCACACTAAACTTTGACTGAAGCATTAAATTTATAATTTGTTTTGCGAAAAACTCCGAATTCTCCTGAGTTTTAAACATCACAAAAGAATGTAACTGATTAAACGGAAATCATTTTCAATGGCTTTTGTTCTCGTTTGTCGTTACATTATGAAGTATCAATAATTATTTCTCTCCTAGACTAGGTTTAAAAGCATCGGGAAATTTAAATTGATTATTTTCAATGTTATCATAATCCCTAGTCGACCGATGCAAAAACTATTTTTCCCTTTTCGACTAATGATCGCTTCAATGCAAATTAATGTATTAATCGATCGGCTTTAAAATTATGATTTTCATTAGTGTTTGATATCTAAAAGAGAAATATTTTAGATAATACTTAATATTTATTCATATCTTCATCGTGTAGTTCGTAAAAGGAAAAATGGCGTGTTCAGATTATATTTAATTTAATGAAAATACAATTAAAAATTATAAAAGAAGAATGAAAGTTATTAGTAATCGAAACTTTGAAAGAGAAGTGTTAAAAAATTGAGAGTATCAGAAATTTTTATGTAACTGAAAAACTCTGGACAGAGTTTTGTGTTTGTTTACCAGCCTAGTTAGGCATGTATGTTTGTATTTTCCATGCATGTAAATCGCAAAAGACTATAATTGGGTTGCTGATAATGTTAGTAGACCAGTCAATTCTGAAATAAAAACAGAGTCTATTCAGATATTGCATAAAATATATTGTATCTACTCCCACAGTAAATCACTAGGATCATTATCATTACTATGATGATAAAAATGAACACAGATTATTACAATAAACCATTGAATCATAATCTGCAGTTTGAACGCTTTTGTTTAATTGGTTTGACAGGTTTATTCAAAAGATGTTAGTTTTGTTTCTCAATTGCTTGATGCTCTCTTATGGGGTTTCATGAAAAAAATCTTCAAAGAAATGTATCATCTATGCTATTATGTTTACGCACCTGGAGTTTCACATCGAAAATCGGAAGTAACTGGTCACCATTGGCCATATAGTGTACAGATACAATATAAGTTTAGATTTAGATTAAAATTTTAATCAATGTCATCTTGAAAAATTATTTTCCATTATTATAATTATTCGAATATTTAACTGAAAATTTTTTTTATACATCTGCCTGAACAGAAAGCAAAATATTTCACTATTTTGCTATATATAATTACTGCTTTAAATATAAATATGTTTGTTAGCTGCTAACTTAAAAGTAAGTTGTTTTGTTACGTGTCATACACATAATAAAACATATCAAGCGTTAACTTATTTTGATTAATTAAATCAGTTCAAATTTAATCCACACTAAACTTTGACTAAAGCATTAAATTTATAATTTGTTTTGTTCAAAACTCAGCATTCCCCTGAGGTATAAACACCACAAAAGAATGCAACTTATAAAATAGAAAAATTTTTCAACGCCTTATGTTCTCGTTTGTCGTTACATTATGAGATATCAATAATTGTTTCTCTTCTAGACTGGGTTTAAAAGCATTGGGAAGTTAAAATTGATTATTTTCAATGTTATCATAATCCCTCATCGACCGACATAAAAACTGTTATTTCCTTTTCGACTAATGAACGTTTCAATGCAAATTAAGGTAATCATCCATCAGCTATAAAATTATCATTTTCATTATCATTTGACATTTAAAAGAGAAATATTTTAAATATTACTTAATTTTTATTCTTATCTTCAGCGAGTAATTCATAAAAGGAAAGATATCGTCATAAAAGTTTAAAAAGCATATTACTTGTAGAAAATTTATTAGAGTTTTCAGTTTTAAATTTAAAAAGTTTTTATCTTTACTATATGTTACCCGGAAAACCCGGGTTCAATCTTCTAGTGCTTGCAATTTCCATGCATGTAAAGCACTGAAGACTATCTGCTAATACAATACTGCTGCTAATAAGTATCTTGACACCTGTGATAGAAAAGGAAAAGAGCTTTTATTCTTTTCTATCACAAATGTCAAGATAATTATTAACAGAAATATTGTATTAGATATTGTATACATTAAATACTAATTTTTTCCTAAAAGTCAGTTAATAAAAAATGTCAATTTGTGGAGAATCCCTTATCATTCAGCCGTTTTTAGAGAGCAATGTAAAAACAGTTTACTTATAATAATGATATCATTTTGAATTTTCACAATATTTGATTGGATTTTTTTTATAAGTTACTCCAGAGAATTGACTATTAAATGATGTAAAAGATTCGTTTTTATAGCTCGCGAAAGCGCAGATAAAAATTATTTCATAAAACTACTCATATTTCAAAAAATATTTAATATATTTATATTCCAATTGCGCTATATTTTTTCTAATAGATTTTGCCAATATTGCGTTAAATTTTGTCAAAAACCCTGCATGATATAAACAAAAAACATACCAGAATTTTTGAATTAAAAAAAAAATCACTCTTTTTCCCTGAATATACATGCTATTGTTACAAAAATCAAACTACATGTTGTGCAGTATCCACATATTTGTATTCTGCAGCGATAAATCATTTCGTGCATTTTCATGTACAGGGTGATCCAAAATATTTCTATTATTCTTTAATTTTTTGTCGGCCCACTAATTGCCCTGCTTATCAAATGGATGTTGATAAATATGAGGTCATACATAATCTATATAATCCTGAAGTTTCAGAAGAATTCGACAAGCATATTTTTAAATATTTGAGAAAATGTCAAAAATCGAAATTTTTCGAACACTTATTGGTAGATAGTGCAGTGTATATATAAGGTACCCTGGGGTAATAACGCCACGTTAAGGTTCTACCATTTTTCACGGCTCAGTTTTAGTTTGTATTTTTCAAACAAATACATGATTTGATACAGCAACTCATTGACTATCTATATAAAAAAAATAATTTAACAGATATGTATTCATAAAATGTAATGGCGTGATTTCTTGACCAATGCTATTCGGCGTTATTACCCACCTATATGGGTAATAACGCCATGTAAACAAAACTATGAAATGAGATGGAATAATTGCATGTAGATTGCCCAATTCTAAAAATACACACTCTACAAACTTAGAAATTGACAAATTGCATTCTAAGATATTGAAAATGTTCAATTTTTTGTGAAAGTGTAAGAAAAATAAACTTGTGGTGTGTGTGTGTGTGGGGGGGGGGGGGGATGAGGCAAAAGAATACCAGACCGTGAGCTTCTTTTTGCTTAAAAAGGATCGCTTAAATAGAATTATTAGAAACATTGCAAAGTTTTAACTGTGTTTATTTGAATCAGTATTTAGGATGTAGCTGGGCCACTGTAGGGAATCAACCGGGATATTAATGCCAAGGATTGGCGTTATTACCCCGTTATAGTTATTGCGCTGTACATTTTAAATTACAAATTATCTCGAGAAGACATCCAAAATCTTCAACAACATTTTGAAAGTCCATGAAATGTACTACAAATTTATGTAATTAACAAAGTATTTTCGGATGAAAAAAATAGTCTTCACATCACAAAACGTATCTCGCAAATTTTAGATCAAGCATTAATTTTAGTTGCTTGTAAAAACTATAAGACCTAAAAACGAAAAAAATTAACTTGAAGCTGTTTTTTGCGATTTATATGACTCAAAACACTTCTGCGCAGAGCACATGGGTGTCATTTACCAGATTATTTCATAATTATGCAAAATATTAGCACTTGGCGTTATTACCCCGCCAGGCGTTATTACCCCAGGGTACCTTAGTATATAAATTTAGATTTAGATTGAATTTTTATTCAATTTCATTTTGAACTAAATTATTTTCCATTATTATAATTATTCCAATTTTTAATTGAAAATTTTTTTAACATCTTGCTGGGTAGAAAACAATGTCTTTCTTTTTTTTATTGTTGTTGTTGTTATACCTAATTACTGCTTTAAATATAAAAATGTCAATTAGCTGTCCAGTTAAAATGTTAAGTTATTGTATTATGTATCGAGCACATAATAAAACATATCAAGGGCAAACTTATTTAGATTAATTAAATCAATTCAAATTTAATCCACCTTAAACTTTGACTGAAGCGTTAAATATATAATTTGTTTTGTTCGAAAATCAGAATTCTCCCTAGTTTTAAACACCACAAAAGAATACAACTGATAAAACAGAAATCATTTTCAGGGCCTTTTGTTCTCGTTTGTCGTTACATTAAGAAGTATAAAGTAAATATTTCTCTCCAAGACTGGATTTAAAAGCATCGGGAAATTTAAATTGAATATTTTCAATGTTATCATAATCCCTTTTCGACCGACATAAGAACTGTTATTCACTTTTCGACTAATGATCGCTTCAATACAAATTAATGTGTTAATAGATTAGCTATAAAATTATCGTTTTCATTATTATTTTATATTGAAAAGAGAAATATTTTAGATAATACTTAATTTTAATTCATATCTTCGGACGATAGTTCGTTAAAGGAAAGATGATGTGTTCAGATTATATTTAATTTAATGAAAATACAATTAAAATTTGTAAAAGAGTAGTGAACGTTATTACTAATCGAAACTTTGAAAAAAAATCTTAAAAATTTGAGAGTACCAGTAATTTTTATGTAACTGAGAAACTCTGAACTGAGTTTTGAGTTTGCTTACCAGTCTAATTACGCATGTATGTTTGTAATTTCCATGCATGTAAAGCACAGAAAACTATAATTGGGTTGCTCACAATCGTAATGAATATTTAAAAAATTGTCTATAAAAAAACATTATAGTTAGAAAGTGCATAAAATCTGTTTTATCTATTCCCACAGTAAATCATTATGATCATTATCATTGCTTACCTCATAAATGTGTAAGTTTATTTCAATAAACCACTCAATGAAAATATACTGTTTGAAGGCTTTTGTTTCATTAGTTTTGCCATGTTTAATCAAGAGATATACTTTATTTTTTTCATGTTTTAACGGTCCCTTACGGAGTTTCGTGAAAAAAAATCTTCACAGAAATGTACGACCTATACTGTTATATTTACGCCTGAAGTTTCAGAATATTTCTTTGTGTATCTTTACAGATATTTAATAGAAAGTCAAAAAATCGAAAGTGCCCGGTCACCATTGGCCATATATATTGAATTGGCCACGTATATGTAGAATATAAATTTAGATTTAGACTTTAATTTTAAACAATTTTATCTTGAACCAAATTGTTTTCCATTATTATCATTATTCGAACTTTCAATTGATTTTTTTTTTATACATCTTGCTGAATATAAAGGTAAATCTTTCAATATTTCTATTATTATTTTTGCCATACATAATTATTGCTTTAAATATAAACTTGACAGTTAGTTGTCTAGTTAAAGTGTTAAGTTATTTTCTTATGTATCAAGCACATAATAAAACATATCAAGCGTAAACCTATTTAGATTAATTAAATCAATTCAAATTTAATCGACACTAAACTTTGACTGAAGCATTACAATTATAATTTCTTAGTTCAAAACTGAGAATTCTTCTGAGTTTTAAACACCGCATTAGAATGCAACTGATAAAACAGAAATAATTTTCAATGCCTTTTATTCTCGTTTGTCGTTACATTATGAAGCATCAATAATTATTTTCTCTCCTAGACTGGGTTTAAAAGCATCGGGAAATTTAAATGGATTATTTTCAATGTTATCATAATCCCTAGTCGGCCTATGTAAAAACTATTATTCCCTTTTCGACTAATGATCGCTCCAATGCAAATTAATGTATTAATCGATAAGCTATAAAATTATCATTTTCATTATTATTTGATATTTTAAAAAGAAATATTTTAGGTAATGCTTAATTTTTATTCATATCTTCAACATGCAGTTCCTAATAGGAAAGATGGCGTGCACAGATTATATTTAATTTAATGAAAATAAATTAAAACTTGTAAAAGAACGTTGTTACTAATCGATACTTTGAAAAAGAAGTCTTCAAAATTTAAGAATATCAGTAATCTTTATGTAACTGAGGAACTTTTAACAGAGCTTTGTGTTTGTTTATCAGTCTAGTTAGGGTTGTATGTTCATAATTTCCATGCATGTAAAACACTAAAGACTATAATTGGATTGACCACAATCGTAGTAGACCAGTAAGTTCTGGAAAAAAGAGTGCTTATAAAGGCGTACAAAAACTGTTTTATCTATTCCCACAGTGAATCGTTATGATCATTTTCTTTATTATCTTCATAAAAATGACTACAGTTTACTTGAACCGCTCAATCATAATCTACAGTTTGAATGCTTTGTTTTCATTAGTTTTGACAAGTTTTTGGAAAAGATATTATTTTTTAATATGTTGACGGTTTTTTATGGAGTTTCGTGAAAAAAAAAAAACCTTCACAGTAATATATAATTGTACCATTACGTTTACACTCCTCGAGTTTCAGGATATTTCCTTGTGTACTTTTATATATATTTAAAAAAAAGTCTAAAATTGCGAGTGACTGCTCCCAAATGGCCATGTAGTGTACATATAGTACATAAATTTAGATTTGGATTAAAATTTTAATCAATGTCTTCTTGAACCAAAATATTTTCTATTATTATAATTATTTTGAATTTTAATTCAAATTATTTTCAATGCTTGTTGAATAGAATACAAAGTCTTTTGTTTTGTTGTTTTGGTTGTTGTTGTCATACTTAATTACTAATTTAAATATAAACATGTCAGTTAGCTGTCCAATTATAACTTTAAATTGTTTTGTTATTTATCAAAGACATAAAGAAACATATCAAGCGTAAACACATTTATATAAATTAAATCAATTAAAATTTAATCCAAATTAAAATTTTGACTGAAACGTTAAATTTATAATTTGTTTTGTTCAAAACTCTGAATTCTCCTGAGTTTCAAACATCACAAAAGAATGCAACAGATAAAACACAAATCATTTTCAACAGCTTTTGTTCTCGTTTGTCGTTACATTATGAAGTATCAATAATTATTTCTCTCCTAGACTGGCTTTAAAAGCATCGGGAAATTTAAATTTATAATTTTTCAAAGTTATCATAATCCTTCTTCGACCGACGTAAACACTATTATTTCCTTTTCGGCTAATGATCACTTGAAAGCAAGTTAATGTATTAATCAATCAACTATAAAATTATCATTTTCATTATTATTTGATATTTAAAAGAGAAATATTTTAGATAACTTACTCAATTTTTATTCATACCTCCATCATTTATTTTGTAAAAGTAAAGATGGCGTGTAGAGATTATATTTAGTTTAATGAAAATACAATTAAAACATCTGAAAGAAGACTGAATGTTATTAATGATCAAAATATTGAAAGAAAAGTCTTAAAAATTTCTGAGCATCAGTAATTTTTGTGTAGTGCAGAAACTCTAGACAGAGCTTTGTGATTTTTACCAGTCTAGTTAAGCATATATGTTTATAATTTCCATGCATGTGAAGCACAGAAGACTATAACTGGGTTGCTCACAATCGTACTAGAGAAGTCCATTCTGAAAAAAAAGAGTCTATTTAGAAGTTGCATAAAATCTGTTTTAACCATTGCCACAGTAAATCATTATGATCATTATCATTATTACCCTCATACAAATGAGCACAGTTTTTTACAATAAACATCTAAATCATAATCTACAGTTTGAACGCTTTTGTTTTATCAATTTTGACAGGCTTATTAATTTTTTTTAAAAATATTTGTTGACGGTCTTTTATAGAGTTTTGTGAAAAAAATCTTCACGGAATGATATAGCCTGTACTATTATGTTTACACTCCTGGAGTTTCAGGACTTTTCCTTGCGTATTTTTATAGATATTGAACACAATATGCATCTAAAATGGCAAATGACCTTTCACCATCGGCCGTATAGTGTATATATAGTATATGAATTTAGATTTAGATTAAAATTTTAATCAATTTTATCTTGAAACAAATTATATTCCATTTATATAATCATTCAAATTTTTAATTAAATTTTTTTTATAGATTTTGTTTAATTGAAAGCAATCTCTTTCATTTTTTGTTGTTGTTGTTATATCCAATTACTGTTTTAAATATAAACATGTCAGTTAGCTGTCCACTTAAAATATTAAGTTGCTTTGTTATGTATGAAACACATTAAAAAACATGTGAAACATAAACTAATTTAGATTAATTAAATCAATTCAAATTTAATGCACACTAAACTTTGACTGAAGCATTAAATTTATAATTTGTTTTGTTCAAAACTCCGAATTCTCCTGAGTTTTAAACACAGCAATATAATGCAACTGATAAATCATTAATCATTTTCTACGCCTTTTGTTCTCGCTTGTCGTTAAATTATGAAGTATCAATAATTATTTCTCTCCTAGACTGGATTTAAAAGCATCCGGAAATTTAAATTTATTATTCTCAATGTTATCATAATCCCTAGTCGACCAACGTAAAAACTATTATTCCCTTTTCGACTAATGATCGCTCGAATGCAAAATAATGCATTAATCGATCAGCTATAAAATTATCATTTTCATTATTATTTGATATTTAAAAGAGAAATATTTTAGATAACACTTAATTTTTATTCATATCTTCAGCCTGTAGTTCGTAAAAGGAAAGATGGCGTGTTCATATTATATTTAATTTAATAAAAATGCGTTTAAAACTTGTAAAAGAAGAGTGAACGTTATTACTAATCGAAACTTTCATAGAGAAGTCTTAAAAATTTTAGAGTATCAGTAATTTTTATATAATTGCGAAACTTTGGACAAAGCTTTGTGTTTGTTTACTTGCAGAGTTAGATATTTATGCAATATAATGCCTAATGTGCCATGCATGTAAAGCAAAGAAGAATATTATCAGACTGCTGAAAATCGTAGTAGACCTGTACATTCTGAAAAAAATGAGTCTATTTAGAAGGTGCATAAAATCTGTTTTATCCACTCCCACAATAAACCATTATGATTATTATCATTACTATCCTCATAAAAATGAACACAGATCATTACAATAAAACACTCAATTATAGTCAGCAGTTTGAATGCTTTTGTTTTAATAGTTTTGACAGGCTTATATAAATAATATTCCTTTTTTTTTTTTTTCAACTTGTTGTCAGTCTCTTATGGGGCTTCGTGAAAAAAATCTTCACAAAAATATATGACCTGCTCTATTACTTTTACACACCAGAAGTTTTAGGATATTTCCTTAATTACTTTTATAGATTTCTAACAAAACGTCTAAAATCGCAACTGATCTGGTCACTTTTGGCCATATAGTTTATATTGGTATATTTAGATTTAGATTAAAATTTTAATCAATTTTATCTTGAACAAAATTATTTTCCATTATTATAAATATTCAAATTTTTAATTGGTATTTTTTATACATCTTGCTCAATAGATAGCAAAATCTTTCATTACTATTATTTTTTTCGTCATATCTAATTGCTTACTTAAATATAAATATGTGAATTAGCTGTCCAGTTAAGATGTTAAGGTTTTTTATTTTGTTATGTATCAAACACATAATAAAACATATCAAGCGTAAACATATTTAGATAAATCAATTCAAACTTAATCCATATTAAACTTTGACTGAAGCATTAAATTTATAATTTGTTTAGTTCAAAACTCTGAATTCTCCAGAGTTTTAAACACTACTAAAGAGCGCAACTGATAAAACAGAAATCATTTTCAACGCCCTTTGTTCTCGTTTGTCGTTACATTATGAAGTATCAATAATTATTTCTCTCCCAGACTAGGTTTAAAACATCGGGAAATTTTAAATTGATTATTTTCAATGTTATTATAATTCCTCTTCGACTGACGTAAAAACTGTTATTCCCTTTTTTGACTAATGATCTCTCGAATGCGAATTAATGTATTAATCGATCAGCTATAAAATTATCATTTTCATTATTATTTAATATCTAAAATAGAAATATTTTAGATAATACTTAGTTTTTATTCATATCTTCAGCGAGTAGTTAGTAAAAGAAAAGATGGCGCATTCATATTATAATTAATTTAACGAAAATGCGATTAAAGCTTGTAAAAGAAGAGTGAATGTTATTACTAATCTAAACTTTGAAAAAGAATTTTTTTAAATTTCAGAGTATCAGTAATTTTTATGTAATTGAGAAAGTCTGGACAGAGTTTTGTGTTTATTTACCGGCCTAGTTAGCCATGTATGTTCTTAATATCCATGCATGTGAAGCTCAGGAAACTATAATTGGGTTGCTCACAATCGTACGAAACCAATCCATCCTAAAAAAAAAAAGAGTGTATTTAGAAAGTGCATAAAATCTCTTTTATTCGCTCTCACAGTAGATCATTATGTTCCTTATCATTATATGTTCATAAAAATGAGCACAGTTTAATGTAATTAACCACTCAATTATAATGTACAGTTTGAACACTTTTGTTTCACTACTTTTGACAGGTTTATTAAAAAAGTATTTGTTTATTTTCTTTCCTTTTTTTTCCAATTTGTTGATGGTGTTTTATGGAGTTTCGTGAAAGAAGTAATTACAGAAATATATGACTTGCACAAATTTGTTTACACATCTCGAGTTAGTTTCAATATATTTTCTTGTGTACTTGTATAGATATTTAACAAAAGTCTAAAATCGCAAATAACCGGCCACTATGGGCCATATAACGCATACATAGAATATAGAAATGGAATAAGATTTTAATCTATTTCTTCTTGAACTAATTTTTTTTTATTAAAATCATTTTTATTTTTTATTGAAATTTCTTTATACATCTTCTGAATAGAAAACAAAGCACTTTTTTTTTGTCATTTCTAATTACTGGTTTAATATATAAACAACTCAGCTAGCTGTCCAGTTAAAATGTGAAATTACTTTGTTATGTATCAAACGTATAATAAAACATATCAAGCATAAACTTATTAAGATTAATTAAATCAATTCAAATTTAATCCACATTAAACTTTGACTGAAGCATTAAATTTATAATTTGTTTTGTTCAAAAGTCAGATTTCTCTGGAGTTTTAAACAGTACAAAAGAATGCAACTGATAAAACAGAAATCATTTTCAACGCCTTTTGTTCTCGCTTGTCATTACATTATGAAGTATCAATAATTATTTCTCTCCTAGACTGTGTTTAAAAGCATCGGGAGATTTAAATTAATTATTTTCATTGTTATCATAGTCCCTCTTCGACCGACATAAAAACTTTTATTTCCTTTTCGACTAATGATCGCTTCAATGCAAATTAAGGTAATCATCGATCATCTATAAAACTATCATTTTCATTATTATTTGATATTTAAAAGAGAAATATTTTAAATATTCCTTAATTTTTATTCTTATCTTCAGCGAGTAATTCGTAAAAGGAAAGATAGCGTGTTCAAATTATATTTAATTTAATGAAAATACATTTAAAACTTATTAAAGAAGAATGGAAGTTATTACTAATCGAAACTTTGAAAGAGAATTCTTAAAAATTTGAGGATATCAGTAAGTTTTATGTAACTGAGAAACTCACAACAGAGCTTTGTGTTTGTTTACCAACCTAGTTAGGCATGTATGTTTGTAATTTCCATTCATGTAAAGAATATAAGACAATAACTGGATTGCTCACAATTGTAGTAGACCAGTCCATTATGAAAAAACGAGTCTATTTAGAAAGTGCATAAAATCTGTTTTGTCCAATCCCACAGTAAGCCATTGTGATCATTATCATTGCAATCCTCAAAAAAATGAACACAGTTTATTACAAAAGACCACTCAATCATAATCTACAGTTTGGACGCTTTTGTTTCATTACTTTTGACAGGTATATTAAAAAAAGTATTATTTTTTTTCCTCCCAGTTTGTTTCAAAGTTTCGTTCTCCCATATCTTCGTGAAAAAAAGAAATCTTCTCAATATTTATCTACTTGTACTATTATGTTTATACACATGGAGTTAGGATAGTCCTTTGTGTACTTTTATAGATATTTAACAAAATGTCTAAAATCGCAATTGACCGGTCTTTTTTGGTTATATAGTGTATATATAGTATATAAATTTACGTTTAGATTAAAATTTTAATCAATTTCATCTTGAATAAGTTATTTTCCAATATTATAATTATGCGAATTTTTAATTGATATATATTTTTTTGCATGTTGAGGAATAGAAAATAAAGCCTTTCTTTATTATTTTTTCTGTCATATCTCTTTACTGATTTAAATATAAACATGTCAGTCAGCCGTCCAGTTAAAATGTTAAGGTGTTTTGTTCCGTATCAAACACATAATAACATATCAAGCGTAAACTTATTTAGATTAATTAAACCAATTCAAATTTAATCCACACTAAACTTTGACTGAAGCATTAAATTTATAATTTGTTTTGTTGAAAACTGGGAATTATCCTAAGTTTTAAACACAACAAAAGAATACGACTGATAAAATAGAAAGCATTTTCAACGCCTTTTGTTCTCACTTGTCGTTACATTATGAAGTATCAATAGTTATTTCTCACACAGACTGGGTTTAAAAGCATCGGGAAATTTAAATTGATTATTTTCAATGTTATCATAATCCCTCTTCAACCGACGTAAAAACTATTATTTCCTTTTCGACTAATGATCGCTTGAATGCAAATTAATGTATTAATCGATCTGCTATAAAATTATCATTTTCATCATTATTTGATATTGAAAAGAGAAATATTTTAGATAATACTTAATGTTAATTCATATCTTCGGACGATAGTTCGTAAAAGGAAAGATGGCGTGTAGAGATTATATTTAATTTAATGAAAATACATTTAAAAATTATAAAAGAAGAATGAAAGTTATTAGTAATCGAAACTTTGAAAGAGAAGTGTTAAAAAATTGAGAGTATCAGAAATTTTTATGTAACTGACAAACTCTGGACAGAACTCTTTGTGTTTCTTTACCACACTAGTTAGGCATGTATGTTTATAATTTCCATGCATGTAAATCACAGAAGACTATAATTGAGTTGCTCACATTTGTAGTATATCGTCCATTCTAAATTCATTCTCCCTCCCCTCCAAAAAAAAAAAAAAAAACCTGTTTATTTAGAAGGTATATACAACCTGTTTCATCCTTCCCATAGTAAATCTTTATGATCATTATCATTATTATCCTGATAAAAATTACCATAGTTTACAACAATAAACAATTAAATCATAATCTAGATTTTGAACGCTTTTTTTTCATTAGTTTTAACAGTCTCCTTCAAAAGACATTTGTTTATTTTTTATTTTTATTTATTTATTTATTTATAATTTGTTGATATTCCCTTATGGGATATTGGGAAACAATCTTTACAGAATAATATGACCTATACTATTATATTTAAATACCTGGAGTTTTAGGATATTTCCTTGAGTAACTTTATAGATATTTAACAAAGCTTCTAAAATCGCAAGTGACCGGGCACCATTGGCTATAGTATGTATATATAGAACATAAATTTAGATTAAAATTTTAAGCAATTTCATCTTGAAGAAATTATTTTTCGTTCATTGTTTCATTATTTGTAATTGTAAAATTTTTGTACATCTTACGGAATAGAAAACAAAGCCTTTCGTTATTTTTTTTTCTTGTTGTTTTATGTAATTAATATTTTAAACATAAACATGTCAGTTAGCTCTCCAGTTAAAATATTAAGTTATATCGTTATGTATCAAACACATAATAAAACATGCGAATCGTGCACCTATTTAGATTAATTAAATCAATGGAAATTAAACCCACACTAAACTTTAACTGAAGGGCTAAATTTATAATTTATTTTGTTCAAAATTGGGATTTCTCATGAGTTTTAAACATCACAAAAGAATGCAACTGATAAAAAAGAAATGCTTTTCAACGACTTTTGTTCTCGTTTGTCGTTACATTATGAAGTATTATTTCTCTCCCAGATTATGTTTAAAAGCATCGGGAAATTTAAATTGATTATTTTCAATGTTATCATGATCCCTCTTCGACCGATGTAAAAACTATTATTTCCTTTTCGACTAATGATCGCTTCAATGCAAATTAATGTATTAATCGATCAGCTATAAAATTATTATTTTCATTATTATTTGATATCTAAAAGAGAAATATTTTATATAATACTTAATTTCTATTCATATCTTCGACGTGTAGTTCGTAAAAGGAAAGATGATGCGTTGAGATTATACAAGGTGAGTCATAAATATCAAAAAATTTGGCTATCTCCTTAAATATTGCCCCTAGACCCATACTTCCAATTGCAAAGTTTCATCAAAAAAGGTAAATTTTTTGATAAGATAAGTTGCAACTCCATGGGGGGTCTATTTTAAAAAATACGAAAATTAAATTTTTATACGACCCCCAGAGAGTAAAACTTCCAATTAGAAAATTTTTCCTTATCCTTTTCTGAATCGAACAACAAAAAAATTCATCTCGATATCTGCAAATCCCTGGAAGATATTAAAATCCAAAATTTTTCAAAATTCGCGACTTACACCACTTTAGCATTCTTCAGAGTGCAGCGATATCAGTTCATTTGAAATACAATTTAGGGATCGACCATTAATTTACGCATTATTAAATGTACACCCAAGACAATACTTTAACTTTTAGATATAAAATAAAAGCATATAGATTTTTGCTTTAAACTTCCTTGAAATATGCTAGAAGTCTGCAATATGTCGAGCTTGGCGCCAGGCTCGTAATTGGCACGACCCATTGGCCGGACCGTCTTATTAAACACTTATTAAAAGTGTTATTAAATTAAGTGATATTAATGAAACTCTCATTAACCGTGTCTTTAAAACTTATTGCCGCAGGCAATAAGTTTAGTAAAAATAGTAATAGCGATAATGACACTTCTATTAACTGGATCATATGGAATATATTTTAATGT
This sequence comes from Maratus speculifer, assembly GCA_964019185.1. NCBI lineage: Eukaryota > Metazoa > Arthropoda > Arachnida > Araneae > Salticidae > Maratus > Maratus speculifer. Next base: position 187,725,966 of record OZ025290.1, read on the forward strand.
TATTGTATATTTTAATGTTAATGGAAATATATTTTAATAAATTACTTAGAATTTTTTTCAAAAATCTAGTTTGTACTATTCAGCTTCAAAATTTATGTGCTTTTAAACATATGTTTACTTTTTTCTACCTTTACAAGAGAAAAGTATTGGATTCATGAAAATTTTGAATTCTAGTTTTCGACGGATTCACACGTTTTAGGGCTCAGAGATACCGAAAAACATGTTTTTACAAAATGTCTGTCTGTGAGTCACTGCTCCTGTATCTCTGTATATGATATACATTTTGTGAGCGCGCTATCTCAAGAACTAATACACAAAATTTAATAAAAAAAAATACATGTGGCACTCGGGGACTGCAGCGATAAAGCTATAGCGTAGCATTTTTTATCAACTTATGCAATTATAATTATTTATTTATTTTTTATTTATGCAGTTTTTTTTTTGTCTTTGATATTAATTCAAGTTACAATTTTTGAGAGTGATGACCGATTACAATTTTTTTTTCTTTTATTGAACAAAAAAGAAGTTAATATCGTTTAAAATATTTTTATTATCTTACAATACATGTAGGTTAATCAGGAATTTTTATCATTGAAAATATACGTTTATGGTAGGTGAAATAAAAAACATAAGTTTGAGTCTTGATATTCTCAAAATATCTGAAAAATACAGCGTCAATGTCTGACGAAGTCTGCCAAACTGAAGCGACGTTAGCCGAAGTGTTAGGTTTTTTTCTCTTTACGGAATTTCTAGATTCTTTCGCCGCGCTCAAAGCCCGCGATAAAAGCTATGCAATACTTTAATAAATTACCAAACAAAATTTGGCCGCGATACGAAAATTAGATCGCGAGTTATAAGCATTTTAAATTTTTTGACTCTCACCGTGGGGGGGGTCTCCTGTCACCAAAAGTAACACTGTCTCATAATAAATTACCAAACAAAATTTGGCCGCGCTACGAAAATTAGATCGCGAGTTATAAGCACTTTAAGTTTTTCTTTCCTCACCATGGGGGATTTCCTGTCACCAAAAGTAACACTGTCTCATAATAAATTTCCAAACAAAATTTGGCCGCGCTACAAAAATTAGATCGCGAGTTATAAGCATTTTAAATTTTTCGATCCTCACCATCGGGGATTTCCTGTCACCAAAAATTATCACTGTCTCATAATAAATTATCAAACAAAATTTGGCCGCGCTACGAAAATTAGATCGCGAGTTATAAGCATTTTAAATTTTTCGACCCTCACCATTGGGCGGATCTCCAGTCACCAAAAGTAACACTGTCTTATAATAAATAACCAAACAAAATTTGGCCGCGCTACGAAAATTAGATCGCGAGTTATAAGCACTTTAAGTTTTTCGATCCTCACCAGGGGGGATTTCCTGTCACCAAAAATTATCACTGCCTCATAATAAATTATCAAACGAAATTTGGCCGTGCTACGAAAATTAGATCGCGAGTTATAAGCATTTTAAATTTTTCGATCCTCACCATTGGGCGGATCTCCAGTCACCAAAAGCTACATTATCCTACCTTGTTTTATCTTAAGACGATTCTTTTCTATACACATTCTATCAGGAATTTTTATTATTGAAACTATAGATTTATAGTAACTGAAATAAGAAATGTAAGTTTGAGATTTGATATCCTCTAAATATCTGAAAAATACCGCGTCAATGTCTGCCGAAGTCTACCGAATGATACCATGCCGAAGTCTGCCGAGCTTAAACGACGTTAGCCGAGTGTTAGGTTTTTTTCGTTACGGATGTGTTAGGATATTTCTCGTTACGGAATTTTTGGATTCGATCGCCGCGCTCAAAGCCCGCGATAAAAGCTATGCAATAGCTTAAAAATTATATTTACTTAGTTCTTGATATACATTGATGCTGATTAGTTTTTGGTGTGAATCGCCTAACAGATGACCTTACTGTAAAGGCTTTTGTGCGATTTCCGCGATCACTGTATCTCCAAAATGCAAGGAATATCATCAATATTCAGATTCAGTAATTCCTTGACATGAATTGATGTTATTTATATTTTGTTGTATATGGCTCCACGAGTGGCGCTGCAACACTGAATTTGTTACGATTTCTGCAATAGACTTTAAGAACTAATGCAGGAATTTCCATAAAAAGTCAGATGCAGTTACTTCTTGACATGAATTGGTTTTGTTTACGTTTTTGTATCCATCATCTTTCGGATTTCGCTTTCATAATGAATTTTGTATAGTTTACACGATTTCAGTGATATCTTGTACTAATCCACGGAATTTCGTATCTTTAGAGTCCTCCGATTGCTACATCCGAGTAGTTTATTTATTCCAAACGGCATTAAAAAAAAATATTTATTAGAATGTTAAAGTCGAAGAGTATAACGTTTCTGTTGCGTATTTTTTTTTTATGCTAAGCTCCCACTAATATTTCATTCTAAGTGTATTTAATTGATCAAGGTTTAATGCGTTCGAACCAAACATCATTTAAGAAATTCAATTGAATAATTTCAACTTAAAACTTTTAAATGAAATATGCCGAAGTTTCATTAAACACCTGTTCTTGTTTTAAAAAGATAACTGATTCGCAAGTTAAACAAAATTTAAAATGTATTTGTATTTGAACTGAAAACTGTATGTTAAAATCTAAAAAATGGAAAAAAAAAAAAAAAAAAAAAAAAAAAAAAAAAAAAAAAGCGCAGCGGCCTTTGAGTTCGCTTACAGCGATGAACACGTTGGGGATTTTTTTTTTTTTTGTTTGTTTGTTTGTTTATTCCGGCCAATTATCTACAATAGGGATATAGGCCGTGAGGGGAAGGGTGCCCTCCGTGAGGGTCTTTTTAAGGGAACCTAACTCATATTTACGCAAGGAAATCCAGGCTTCGAAAAAAACCACGGAAAACTTCGAACGGTTAGGCCGATGGTTGCGATTGGGTTCGAACCCAGTACCTACCGTCTGCCAGTTTGGAGGCCCGTAATTAGAGGCATCTTTTACGCATCGTGTAGTGGCAATTTTAACAAGAAAAATATGAAGTTGACAGGGATGAAACAATGAAAAAAATTGAAATCGGCGTGATAAAAAAATTAGGTTTAAATAAGCTGACTCATTTTAAAAGTAATTAAAGAAGGCGAAAATGGCAAAACTTAAACAAAATCTACACAAGACGGAGTTAATCACCTAGACACTTTTAAAAAGCATTTAAACGTTAGGAGCCAATCTTTGTTAAAAACTAAATGCACTTTTCTTCATCAGTTGTTTTTATTTCAGTATTTCTCATTTTTAAACTTACATAAGTCAGTAATCGTTGGTTAAGATAACAATTCAATAATTTTTTAACACTTCAAAAAAAAAAAAAAAAAAAAAAAAAAAAAAAAAAAAAAAAAGCCTTCGAAAGATGTTTTCATTTCAGAAAATTTACTTTTAAAAATATGATTTGTTTACGAAAAATTGCATCTTTTTTTTAAATTGCTATTTTAAATACTTTTATTTTTAAAAAATATTATTATAAATGCTGAATCAAAATTGAAAATTAAACATTTTCATTTAATTAAAAGAAAAAAATTCAACGCGACAAATAATATTTTGAGTTATGACAATTTTAATTTACTCTAAATTTTTTGAAAAAAAAAATTATTAAGAAAGCTTATGATGTGATAGTGCTTACAAATTATGTGGTTAACCATCACAAAACATTCAAAATTCAAACTCTATAAATAAATAAATAAAATAAATGTTTCCTGGACAACATACAGCAACACTGTTTCTTCAATTACACGCATTTCAATTTGTGTCTGATCCCTTGAAACCTCGCGCTTTATTAAAATTGTCATAACTCTCTGAGTTTTGGAGATATCAAGATGGAATTTTTTTTGTTCAATTCAGGAATGGATAAGGAAAATTTTTCTAATTGGAAGTTTTATCCTCTGGGGGCCCTATAAAAATTTAATTTTCGTATTTTTTAAAATAGACCCCCCATGGAGTTGCAACTTATCTTATAAAAAAAAATTACCTTTTTTGGTGAAACTTTGCAATTGGAAGTATGGGCCTAGGGGCAATATTTAAGGAGATAGCCTATTGTTTCGATATTTATGACTCACCCTGTATTTAATTTAATGAAAATACAATTAAAACTTATAAAAGAAGAATGAAAGTTATTACTAATCGAAACTTTGAAAGATAAGTCTTAAAAATTTGAGAGTATCAGTAATTTTATGTATCTAAGAAACTCAGGAATGAGCTTTGTGTTAATCAGCCTGGTTAAGCACGTATATTTATAATTTTCATGTATGTAAAGCACAGAAGACTATAAATGGGTTGGTCACAATCGTAGTATGCCAGTCCATTCTGAAAAAAGAATCTATTTAGAAGGTGCATAAAATCTTTTATCCACTCCCACAGTAAATAATTATGATCTCATTATTATTACTATCTTCTTAAAAATAAACACAGTTTGTTACAATAAACCACTTAATCATAATGTACAGTTTGAACGCTTTTGTTTAATTAGTTTTGCAGGTATATATTTCAATCAGTAATTATGAAATGATCACTCGAATGCAAATTAATGCATTAATCGATCAGCTATAAAATTATCATTTTCATTATTATTATATATTTAAAAGAGAAATATTTCAGATAATATTTAATTTTTATTCATATTTTCGGCGTATAGTTCGTAAAGGGAAGGATGGCGCATTCATATTATGTTTAATTTAATAAAAATACAATTAAAACTTTTAAAAGAAGAGTGAAAGTTATTACTATTATCGAAACTTTGAAAAAGAAGTCTTAAAAATTTGAGAGTATCAATAATTTTTATGTAACTGAGAAACTCTGTACAGAGTGTTGTGTTTGTTTACCAGACTAATTAGGTATGTATGTTTGAAATTTCCATGCATGTAAAGTACAAAAAACTATAATAGAGCTGCTCACATTCGTAGTTGGCAAGTCCATTATGAAAAAAAGGGGTCTTTTTAGAAGGTTCATAAAATCTGATTTATCTACTCCCACAGTAAATCATTATGATCTTTATTATTACTATTCTCACAAAAATAAATGCAGTGTGCAACCACTCAATCATAACATGCAGTTTGGACGCTATTGTTGAATAAATTTTGACAAGTAGTTTCAAAGAAATTTATTTTAATTTATTTTTATTTTATTTTATTTTTTATTTTTATTTATTTATTTATTTGTAAATTTGTAAGCTTGTAGACGGTTTCTTATGAAGTTTCTTGAAAAATTCTTCACAGAAATATATAATCTGTACACACTTGGAAATATATGACCTATGTTTACACATCTGGAGTTTCAGAGTGTAAGAGACCTTGTGTACCTTTATAGATATTTAACAAAACGTCCAAAATCGCAAATGACCGGTCACGATCGGCCGGTGGGTAATTTCACTCATTGATTTAGTGGAAAATAACAATTAAATTTTAACCAATATTTTTAATAATTAGATACAGCATTGGTTACTGAGTAATATACAAGATTTCGGCATAAACTTTAAGCACTCAATATTTAAAAAAAAAACTATTTTTAAATTTATTTGATAATCAATGTCACTGCTATCTCCAAGATAGTTGTTTACTTTATAAACTAGGATTTTAATAAAATTTATTTGAAAAATATTTGTATTTTATTAAAGTGTATTTTTATATTAAAAAGTATTCAGATTTATCACAAATGATATTTTAAGCATTATATTTTTTAAATTTTAATAATAATGAGACAAGAGTAACATTTACATGGACAGAATTGACATACTTTCAAAACTTTTCAGTTTTGAACATTTGAACAATTTTAAATTATTTAACATCTATTATTTTTTTTACTACTTGAAAATTTGAAAAATCTTTTAGAAAAAAAAATCAACAATAAGATAATGAGTAAATAAGTGAATTTATTTGGACAAAAGTTTTAGTTAGAAAAAAATATTTAAGTACATGAAATACTGCTCATTTTAAAATTTATATCACTAAATTTGTCTACAGTAAAATATCTTGAAATATCTAGTTGAGGAGGAATATCAAATAGCACACAAAATTTTATTCTTTTGAATATCTTGGATATATGTTGTATTTGGCAAATAGAATCGGCTTCCATTCCTTAACATAAAGTTTATTTTAAGGATATCATCATTTATTTCTTAAATTAAACCTGTTAAAAACAAATGTTGTAATAAGTAATATGAAAAAAATAAAATATGTTGATAAAAAATTTAAAATAATAATTTAATTCTAAATAATAATCTAAAACTCACCAGGAAACCAATTTAATCATACACAACTGCAACCCAAGTTCCTACACAAATAAGTTCACTTTCGGAACCAGGAGTTGATACTTCAGTATCTTTATAACCATTGGCCATATCCTTAAAACAGGAATATAAGTCTACAAATGATGGTTCTGAACAGTAATATTGACATTTTTCATGTGTGTCACATGTGAAATAGCTTAAATAACGCAGTTGAAGTTTAACATTTTCAAACTTATTCCAAGTGAGCTGATGCATATAAATTTGGAATAGATATTATCACTGTATTATTTGGCTTCAAGTCATGTAAGGAATTAATATCTGCTTCGGAGATTCAATCCTAAAATAAATAATTTGAAAGGGGATAGAAGTGACAGGGACAATAGTGACAAAATTAAGAAAATTGCTTCTGTATACATAGTTAGTTAGGCTTAGTGAGACTGCCATATGATATTTTGTACTAAGCAAAAGTATGTTATATCATGAAAAAATAATAAATAAATAAAAACAATAACAAGGACAGTTTAATTAGGTGACACAAGTGGCAAGCATAAACATATTCTTAGCTTTCTATTCATTTTGTAGCTTGTAACTATTTTTGAAGTCCTTAGAATTGTACCATATGTTTTTTGGGGTGTTAAGATGGATATTTTAATACTAAATGCACCTATTTTATCTGGCCACCTTGTGGTCCCTTCAGCAGTTTTATACAAGAGGATATTAGTGACATAAAAACTTGGGAATAGCGTTTCTCTGACTGAGAATAAATATAAAACTATTTTTAATTTAAAATAAAAAATACTTTATATACTTTATGTACTTTGGAGTATTTTTATTTTGGGTGTTAAAATTTTTAAAAAAAGTTTGTCATTAGACTTAAAATTGTCCAGAAGATCAGTATATGAGGTGAGGGACAAGGGACAGAAGTGACAGTGTAATATTACAGTAAAATTTACAGTTATTTTCTTGAAAATACTTTTTAAAATTGTAGAAATATATTACAAAATACATTTTATGCTAAAAAAACTATGTGGATGACAAAAAACAGCATGTAACCCTAAGAGACGGAAATTACCCACTTATTGAAGAATCACCCAAATAGAATATAAATTTAGATTTAGATTAAAATTTAAATCAATTTCATCTTGAACCAAATAATTTTTCATTGTTATAATTATTCGAATTTATAACTAAATTTATTCACCTTGCTCAATAGAAAAAAAAGTCTTTCATTATTATTAAGTTTTGTCATATCTAATTACTGCTTTAAATATAAACATGTCAGTTAGCTGTCCACTTAAAATGTTAAGTTGCACTCTTATATACCAAACACATAATAAAACACACGAAGCGTAAACTTATTTAGATTAATTAAATTAATTCAAATTTAATCCACACTAAACTTTGAAGCATTAAATTTATAATTTGTTTTATTCAAAGCTCAGAATTCCTCCGAGTGTTATATACCACAAAAGAATGCAACTGATAAAACAGAAATCATTTTTATCACCTTTTATTCTCGTTTGTCGTTACATTAATAAGTATCAATAATTATTTTCTCTCCTAGACTGGCTTTAAAAGCATCGAGAAATTTAAATTGATTATTTTCAATGTTATCATAATCCTTCTTCGACCGACGTAAAAACTGTTATTCCCTTTTCAACTAATGATCGATCCAATGCGAATTAATGTATTAATCGATCAGCTATAAAATTATCTTTTTCATTAGTATTTAATATTTAACAGAAAAATATTTTAGATAATACTTAATTTCTATTCATATCTTCATCGTGTATTTCGGAAAAGGAAAGATGGCGTGTTTAGATTATATTTAATTTAATGAAAATGTAATTAAAACTTGTAAAAGAAGAGTGAACGTTATTACTAATCGAAACTTTGAAAGAGAGTCAATGTGAATTTTAAAAGCAGTAGTTCTTCTATAGAAAGGAGGCAATTATCATTCTTTTAAAATGAAAATCTGTATGAAGTAATGTAATATATACATAATTGAAATCAGTAAGGAAGCTAATATTTTTCTAAAATTAAAATCTATATATAAGTAATGAAACATGTATGTTTTTGAAAACAATGCATATTTATTGATAGAACACATAAAAGGAAATAAAAAAAAACACTCAAAATAAAAATATATATATATACACAAGAATTTGCTGCAGCAAACTTACTAGTAATATCTGGATTAAACAAGTAAAATTAATCGACACATGATGAAACTACACTTTGTGTTTTCTATGGCATCTATATCATTAGCCTCACTTCGGCTTAAAACCATGTGCTGCTGAATTGTGGCAGTGATTTTTATTCCTTTTTGATCATTAGATCTTATCAGTCAATTTGACTGATTTTGGGCTGAAACGATTATATGCACCAAGCTGCTTTAAGTATCACTGATATTTTTGGATTAGATCGATATTTAAGGCCATCATGGCCTGAATCCCTATTTTGTGATTACACTTTTTGGAGAGAACACACTATCACAAACACAGGTAAGCGAAGAACACATAGCCTGTTAGTCAACACCACACTTTATCTTCTTAGGGAATCTTTTAATTGGCACTATTTTTTAGATGATGTCGATATTTAGGGCCCTAATGGCCTGGATCAACTTTTTGGCGATCACACTTATTGAAGAAGACACACGATCACATGGAGACGAACAAAGCACTCTGCCGGTTAGTCAGCATTACAGTCGAACTTCTTAGGAGATCATCTTGTTAAAGCACGATAGAAGCAAAAGAATCATACTTGAAGAATTGACTTACAAAATATATAAAATATCACCAGCCCACGCTGCAGAAAAGGCTTTTTTTTTTTTTTTTTACCTCAACTGCAGCGCGGCTTTTTCGCGTAAAACTCGTAGCTTGCCGTTTTTTCAACTATTGCCAAAAAACGTTGAGAAGAACTGAGGGAGAAAAAAGTGGTTTTTTACCGTGAATGATTCTTCTCTCTCTCTCTTCACACACTGGAGTGGAATTCAAGTGTTTTCTCTCTCTTGCGTATTTCGTACTGGCTGTGGGAGAAATGAAGTGTTGTTTATTTTTGTGATGCGTTTGCTCTGCCGATTGATTTCGAGTTCTTGCCACTTATTTATATTAATATGTAGAGACCTTTCTCTCTACATCTTCATTATGTCCTTTTTACAGTGCTCAGCAAAAGTTTAGACAATGATGGATTACGCTTCTATATTCAGAAGTATGTACCGAATGTTTGTAATTCATCTGTCATACATTACTTGTGACTTATCCTTTTTTCACAAACAATAAATTTTGAATTTTACCTTTTACATAAAATATAGTGACAAAAAAATAAAATTGACATTGTGGAGAAAGTATAGACAATTTGAATATTTACAGAAAAATAACTACAAATTAAAATCGAAATGCACCCACATTGTTTTCAGTTAGTGCAAGAATGTGACTTTTCATTGAAGAAACTAAATGCTGCGTCACTTGGGGGTCTATTTTGTACCAAACATGTTCAACAGCAGCTTGAAGCTCATTAATAGAAAAGTATAGCAAAAATTTGCATAAACATTACGACTTATGATGCTACAAAGGTTTTCGATTGGGTCCGGATCAGAACTACACGCCGGCTAGTTGAGATCATTACCCAGCAAACACAGAACTAACAGAATGGTACAAAAATAGTATTTACAGAGTTAAACAAAGTTCTTCTTTTGTATACAATATGAATAGACGCATTATCTTGCTAAAATCCATACTTTAGATCAGATAAAAGTTCCCCAAATGACTAAAAAATAATCTCCACGTAGTCTTGTGTTGCTTCGCAACCAATGAATAACTCCAGAGATACTCGACCATTAAACCAAAGTGAGGACCAAATCATTAAAAAGTTACCCTCTTGTTGTCGACTTAAGAAAGTCCCAGGCTCTTTACACAAGTCATGCCAAAAGTATGCCGACCCGTTTGGGACATTCAAATTCTACTTTTTTCGTTACTGAATATCATAGCATACCATTTGGGTCCATATGACGTATGTTTCCAAATTCATTGCATTCTCGCCACTTTGTAGCATGATTTTAAAGCTGATTGTTTTATCATTTTCATGTAAATAAATTTACATGTTTCTGTAATTCATCTACGAATCATGTCCGTCGACACAGAACGTCCTTACTTACTTTTAATGTGTCTAGCAATCATTATTTGTGTAAATGTCAGTTTCTGGATCCTTTTGTCATCTCATTCTCTCGTCACACAAGGTCTTCCAGATTATGTTTTGTTTTGAAGGAGTCATAATTAAACTATACTTCATAGACAGACCACTTTGGACGATTCAATGCTGCTGAAATTTCTGCAACAGTCTTCCCTTTCCATTTCAGCTTTCCTTCCTGAATTACCTCATCCAACTGAATATTTTTAGCTCGCAGCATCTTCACTAACTGATGCTATATCGACGTATACTTAAATACTTCATACATGTGATATAATAACTTGGAAATTTATATTTTTTCATGAACAGTTGGCTAAAAATAAAAAAAGTGTCTAACTTTTGCAATATGCAAATTTTACTTTTTTCAAGTAAATTAAATATTATCTTATAATCTAACCATAAATTTTATTCTACATTTTTTAAAGTATATTTGAAAATAAGTATAGCCATTTTTAAAACTCACGTGTTCGTATTTTTTATTTAAAGGTTAAAAAACACCAGTGTCTAAACTTTTGCTGAGCACTGTAGACGAATATCATAATAATAATTATCTATTCTACAAAGGAAAGGTAAGAACTTATACTATAAATAATTATTTTGCTTATAAGACGTCACTTTAATAATAAAATATTTAAAATATATTAAGAATTGACATGTTTCGTCTTGTTTTTATGGAGTGATCTTCCGAATGTAAATACAAAATTACAAATACAATGAACGTGAGAAACTAGAATAAATAATTATTGAATTCAAATTGAACATAACGCCCTCTACATTTTCGACACCGTCCGTATTCTCTTTTTTATTCAATGCTTTATCCAGATTGAAAAAGATAACATTAACATACTTCTTAACGAGAGTATATTAATTTACAGATCAAATTTTTATTTAAAGTGTTTCATAAGAAAGTCCAATGGAATTTATTCAAAAAGTTCACATGTTTGTAATGATACGCTAACTTTTCGCATCCCGAGTATATGGATTGAATGTTTGGACGGTTTGCATTATAACTACATAGTAGGGACAAGGACGGCGTCGTAAATCTAGAGGGAGTTATATAGGAGAAAGTCGGATAAAAACGGGACCCTAATGTTTTTCTCTTTATTATTAAGCACTATGTGAATAAAACAATCTAAATTTGTATTAAAACGATAAATTGATTCCTTAGGAAGAAAAAAAGTATTCATTTAGTCATGAAAAACAGAAATTAAGATCATAACAACACTTTTTTCAGAAGTCTGCAATGTCCCGGTTTTGTCCGACCAGGTTGGTAAAACCGGGAACTGGAAAAAATAATTAAAAGCACATTGTAATTTTGCAATAATACTATTTATTAAAGGAAAATTGACATATTATACTTATAGAACGTGAATCTATATCAAATCTATATAAAATAAAAATGAGTTATGTTATGCTTTAAGAGTTAAAATTGTTAGGCACAAAAATCACAAATGAAAGTTCGATCTTGTTCGTTTGCATTTTTGCATGTTTCATGTGCTTACCCTTTGCAATAAAGGGTAAGCACAATATCCAACTCTCCTTAAGTTTAGATTGTTCATGTAAGCCGTTGCAAAAGATGCATGCTTCACTTAAATCTTCTTCCTCGCTTGATGTTAATGGTTTTTTTTTCCTTAGGCCTTTTCTTTTCACATCAGTTTTTCTACTTTTCTTTTCTGCCATCATGGAAATTTCGTTTCAGGGTTAAGTTCTTCTTGTCTTGTTTTTCCATTTTTTCTTTTTCTTTTTCTTGTTCGAGTTCGAGTTTTTAGGGAATTGACTTAAGGATAGATGCTGCAATAGAAATGACTAAAAACAATCTTTTATATAACAGCTTAATATAAATAATATTTTTTATAGTTTTTAAATATTTATAGATTGTCAAACAACGCATAAACAAGTTAATACTATTTCAATCACACGAATAAATGAGATGTCTAAAACGGGAAACTTCCCGGTTATGTCCGACCATCTGCATCCCGGTTTTGTCCAACCACGCCATTTTTATGAAATGTTACTTTAACGTTGTCAAGATAATTCGTAGATACCAATACAAAACGTTAAAATAACGAGTAAATAATAGACTACCATACGTTATACTTACTTAATCTAAATCCTTATGTATTTAGGATTGGTAAAGTAATATTGCAGACGTCGAATTTTTAACATCTTCACCTGAAATCTTTAAAAAATCCCCACTGCGAAATGATTTGGTCTACACGACTTTTGGTTACTGGGAGCTGACATGCCGCTCGGCTAAAAGTAATTCTAAAAGTTTCGGCTAGATACAATCGCAAATAAAGCCATAATGCCTGATTCCCTGTTTTATACACCTACCCGGTTTTATCCAATTTTCCCCTATAATTTGAATTCAATAATTAATTTCAGTTTTTCACGTTCTTTGTTTTTTGTAGTTTTTTTTTTTTTTTTTTACATTATGAAGATGTCTCTCGAAATTTTAAGTCTTTTTTTTTTTTTCAAAGTATATAATAATACATATTTACATACTCTATAACAAAAAGTTAAGAACTTATTTTATAAATAACTGTTTTGCTTATAATTTGTTATTTAAAAATAAATCATTTAAAATACATTAAAAATTGACATGTTTCATGTAGCTGAAAAACTCTGGACAGAGATGCTTGATAACCAGCGTAGTTAGGCATGTATGTTTATAATTTGCATGTATGTAAAGCACAGGAGACTGCAATCGGTTGCTCATAACCAAAATAGACTAATTCCATTAAGAAAAAAACTGTATATTTAAAAGGTACATAAAATCTGTACCTTCTAAACATACTATCTCATTTTCAGCACTTTCCAACAAAGTTGAAAAGTGCTTATTCAGTTTGATGGTCTGTCTGTCCACGCTCTTACTACCATAAATATACTTGGATTTTCATGCAAATCATAGAAGTTATTTAAAGACACCAAAGCATGTTTGGTTTTGCATATGAAGTATATATGATTAATGGTTCATTTACAGAGACATTCAAAAGATTTCAATTACATTATTGTATATAGTGAAAAATCGTTTGGAGAGTATTTTAAAGACATTATGCTATTTCAAATGTATTGAAACTGACATAAATCCATAAATTCCACTACGATCATGCTAAAACAAAACATTCACAGCATTTTTCATTACTTTACATTTGATACACACAAAAAAATCGTTTACAGTACTACTTTTGCGTAATAATTGCTGGAGAGTACGTTTTAAAATACAGTATGCGTTTTTAAATTTAAGTAGCTTTTTGCATATTACTCTTCATATAAAAATTCTATGCTTCATATACTGGGCTGCGCAATAGTATTCGCGTACCATTCTCCTTATTAGAGGAAATTGCTGAAGGGGAATTTTCTACTGAAATATATGTGTCTTTTAAATGAACTAAATTTTGGAATCGATGTTGTTAATACATACAAATCTTTATATCATATAAAAGGGCTGCTAAAAATTTCGGATATTTTACCAATTGTAGATGGTACAACTGAAATTCAGTTTCGAAATGCGTTATACATTTTCATACGGTACAATGAAACGTAAGATTTTAATTTCTTAAACAGCGCAGTTTTGCTACATTATTCTGAATGCGTCGGAAAGGGCTTCATAATATAAGCTTGGCGCATGATTTTTTCTTAATTGTTTTTTCTTTTTTTTTTCAAAATGGATTTGTTTGAGTATGGTTGTGAGCCCCTCATTCAAAGTATAAATGTTTTGAAACCTATCGCAAAAAAGAAGAAAAAAACCCCAATAATAATTAGACGGAACTAAAAAAACTTGTCTTAAATATTACTTAAATAGTAATAAATAAATAAATATATTATGAAACTCAAATATTCACTGCTCTAGGTAACACTAGTTCTAAATAACACTAACTGGGTGATAATCTAACATTTTCTGTAACTTTTAGTTGTGCTTAAATGCGATGCGATTTCCCATAAGTTTGTCCCATTTAAGTTTTTTTCACGTTTTATCCACTATTTTTTTTCACGTTTCAACTAAAACTTATTAATAATTTCAATTTTGAGTTTTTATTAATGTAAGTATGTTAAATGTAAACCGAAACAAAAATATTTTAGATTATATGAAATATATTTTAATAGAGAAGTGTATATAATAGAATTATGGAATATAATGCGAAAACACTTACATAATGCAAAAATAAATTTTACATCGTATATTTTACAAAATAGTCGGCCTACATTTATATATATTACTCTCCTTTTAGTACTTTTAAATACTTTTATATATAAGTACTTTTACTTATTAATGAAAAATTAAAATTAAAACTAAAACTAATATGTATCTTTTGCGTCTTTATTGTTACGCGCGACAAACCTATTAATTATTTTTACTTTATTTTATTAACTAATTTTGAACATTCTTCATACTATAAATGGAAAATTTATTAATTTATATGAAAAGGAATTATATGATGCAAAAAATTGGAGAGTAAAAAATAATTTTTAAAGAGTAGGCTTGAGTCGAATAAATATGAAGAAAACTATGGTGGATGAAACTAGTTGGCTGTGGCAATCCCAAAGCTTCCTTTTATCTGATACATGATAATACTCCCTGAAAAAAGAGCCACCGTTTATGTAATTCGCATAAAAAATTGATCAGAACCAATTCATACCAGGGACTAATTGAATCTGAAGTTCGATGAAAATTCTTGCATTAGTTCTTGAGACTATTGCGGAAATCGTGAAAAATGTAGTATAGCAGCGCCATTTGTTGGACGATTTATATCCAAAACCAATAAGTCCAATTCCTATCAGCGTGTAACTGCATATTAAGTTTAAAGAAAATACATGCATTAGTTCTTGAGATACAGCTATTGCAGAAATTGTGAAAATGCTGCATAGCAGCGCCATTTGTTGAGAGATTTATAACAAAATCTTAGAAATGTCAATTCATGTCAAGGACTAACTGAATCTGACGTTTGATGAAAATCTGTGGAATAGTTATTGAGATTGAGCGATTGCGGAAATCGTGAAAAATGCAGATATCAGTGACATCTGTTGAAAGATTTACACCAAATCATAATCAGCACTTATTTATATCATAAACTAACAGAATATAATTTTTCATTAAATTCCTTGCATTAAATCTTGAGATAGAGCCCTCATAAAAATTGCGTCACATACATACATACAGAACAGACACAGATAGGCAGACCCACAGACATCTTTTAAAAACATGTTTTTCGTGATCTCTTACCTTTAAAAAGTATAAAACCGTCAAAAACCAGAATTTCGCAAATCCAATACTTTTCTTCTTGTAAAGACAGAAGAAAATAAAAATTGTAAAAAATTGTGCAATTACAGGTACTGTAAAACAGGTGAATTCTGTAAAATACATGTTCTTTAAAAGAGAGCGAAAAAAATATTACACGAATATCTAAAAGATATCCGGTTGCATAAGAATACTCATTTGAAAAATCCCGTTTTATTTCTGACTCAAAAATTCATTCTTATTTTACTTTATGAGCAGTCTTAAATCTTCTCTTATAATAAATATCGTAAGTGCGAAAATATTTTAAACTGACTTCAACCTCAAAACGATTAATTCTTGGGTGCTTTTGAAAGGGCGTAATCCTCTTATTACAAAAACTATAATTGAAAAGATTTAACATTTTTATTGTCCGCCGATGACTGAGTTTATTAGCATCCATGAAGCTATTAACGGAAATGGAGATAACTACTTTCACATCAAAATAAGAAGAATAATAATAGCACTTAAAAATAAACGTTTCAAATGCTCGCATTATTTTTTTTATGTTTTCATTTCTGTGAAAAATATTGATTCACTGTTTTTACTTTCTGATCATATGCAGAATTGGTATGTCTTGAGCTCGTTTAAAAAAATATATATAGGAGGAAAAATTATAGGAGCGCGTTTCAGATACTGGAGAATTCGAAAAACATATTTTTAGAAAAAAAATTATATCTGTTTGTCCGTGTGCCTGCATGTCTGTGTGTCTGTAAACGCATTATTTCCTAAAAAAATTTATATAGAGAATTGATATTTGGTTTGTACTTTGTATATAATAATGGTAAGAATGTTATTGAATATCAGTAACCTCTATTATATAGAACTATTTTTTACGGACTTTCAAAGTATTCGTTTTTATTTAATTTACATGAAAATTTTCGAAATTGTTTATTTCTGGAAGAGGAAGTAAATGACAATAAAAAACATAAATTTTGCTTGAAAAAAATCAATTGGATAATAAGTTCCCAACATATTTCTAAACTTATTTTCCACACACTTCAATTTTTCATGTCCCTGTATTTCATCCAAATTTTAATTCAGGGGTATATTTTAATTGAAAATGAGACGTTTAATCCGACGCAGTAAACTGTTAGTTAATTTGTGTCATATGCATGCATACATACAGACATACATGCAGACAGACTCACAGTCAGAAATTTTGTAAAAATATGTTTTTCGTAATCTGACCTCTATAACGTGTAAATCCGTCGAAAACCAGAATTCGAAAATTTTCCCAAAACGAATACTTGGTAAACAAATACGCTTTTTTAAAGATAGAAGAAAGTAAAAATGGTATAAAAAATGTGCAATTAAGATGCTGTAAAACAGATGAGTTTCCTTAAATGCACAATCTTTAAAAAGAAAGAAATAGAAAAAATATTACATGAATATGTAAAATATATCCGGTTACCCAAGTATACTCATTCGAAACATCCCGTTTTATTTCTGACTCAAAAATTCATTCTTATTTTATTTTATGAGTAATCGTAAATCTTCTCTTATAATAAATATCCTAAGTGCGAAAATACTTTAAACTGACTTCAACAGCTACCCTCAAAACGATTAATTCTTTGGTGCTTTTGAATGGGCGTTATCCTTTTATCACAAAAACTATAATTGAAAACATTTAACATATTTATTGCCCGCCGATGACTGGCTTTATTAGCATCCATGAAGCTATTAACGGAAATGGAGATAACTGCTTTCACATCAAGATAAGACGAATAATAACACTTATAAATAAACGCTTCAAATGCACGCATTTTTTTCACTCCGAGAAATATATTAATTTACTGTTTTTACTTATTCATCATATGCAGTATCGGTAAGTCTTGTGATCGTTTTAAAAAAAGAAAAAAAAAATTGGCGGATTTACCCACTTCAGATACTGGAGATTAAGAAAAACATATATTTATATAAAAAAAAAAAAAAAAAAATCCATCGATCTGTTCGTGTGCCTGTAAACGCAACATCTCCCGAGCAAATTGAGATAGAGACTAGAAATTTGGTATGTAGTTAGTATGTAATAATGGGAAGAATTCTATTGAATATAAGTAACTGTTTTATTTAACCTCTCCATATATTCGTTCTGATAAAAGGTACATAAAAATGTTCAATATTGTTTATAGCAGGGAATGAAAGTAAAAGACAATAATAAATAATATATTTTGCATTAAAAAAGTCAATCGAATAATTAGTTGCCGAGATATTTTTTATCTTATTTTCCACACGTTCAATTTTGTAAAACCCTGCATTTCATCCAAATTTCAATTCAAAGATATATTTTAATTGCAAAAATAAGACTCTTAATCCGTCGCAGTAAACTGTTAGTTAATTCGTGCTATATACTTACATGCATACAGACAAACACAGAAGGCTCAAAGACAGAAATTTTGTATAAACATGTTTTCGTGATCTCTGATCTCTATAACATGTAAATCCGTCGAAATCCGGAAATTGAGAATTTTCACAAATCCAATACGTATTTCTAAAGATAGGACAAAGTAAAAATGATAAAATATTACGCAATTAAAAGTACAGTAAAAGAGATGAACTTCGTTTAATACATTCTTTAAAAAGAACGGGCAAAAATTATTACATAAATATGTAAAAGAAATCCGGTAACATGAGAAGACTCATTTGATATGTTCCGTTTCATTTCTAACTCAAAAATTCATTCTTATTTTATTTTATGAGCAGTCGTAAATCTTCTCTTATAATAAATATCCTGAGTGCGAAAATACTTTAAACTGACTTCAACAGCTAACCTCAAAACGATTAATTCTTTGGTGCTTTTGAAAGGGCGTTATCCTTTTATTACAAAAACTACAATTGAAAAGATTTAACGTTTTTATTGGTCGCCGATGACTGAGTTTATTAGCATCCATGAAGCTATTAGCGGAAATGGAGATAACTACTTTCACATTCAGATAAGACTAATAATAACACTTAAAAATAAACGCTTCATGTACGCATTATAGGTTTTTTATTTTCATTCTTTGAGAAAAATATTAATTTACTTTTTTAAGTTACCCATCATATGCAGTATAGGTAAATCTTATGATCGTTTTAAAAATAGGAAAAAAATTACGAATTTACACGTTTTAGACTCTGGAGATATCTTTTAGAACATATTTTTACAAATAAAAATTCCTTTCGTCTGCCCGTGAGTCTGTAAACTTATCTCCCGAACAAAGTTAGATAGAGACTTGAAATGCGGTATGTACTTAGTATGTAATAATGGTAAAAATCCTATTGAATATCAATAACCTCGATTATGTGGAATTATTTTTTTCGGACTCTCGATATATTCGTTCTGATAAAAGGTGCATAACAATTTTCGAAATTGTTTATTTCAGGGAATGAAAGTAAAAAACAAAGATAAAACATGTATTTTGCAAAAAAAAAAAAAAAAAAAAAAAAAAAAAAAGTCAATTGGATAATTAGCTACCGAGATTTTTTAATCTTATTTTCCACAGGTTTCAATTTTCCGTAACTCTGTATTTCATTCAAATTTCAATTCAAAGATATGTTTTAATTGGAAATGAGACACTTAATCCGACGCAGTAAACGTTTAGTTAATTCGTGTCACATACATACATGCATACATACATACAAACAAACATAGACTGACTCACAGACAGGAAATTTGTAAAGACATGTTTTTCGTAATATCTGACATCTAAAACGTGTATATCCGTCGAAAACTGGAATTCCAAAATTTTCACAAATCCAATACGTGATAATCCAGTACGTTTTTGTAAAGATAGAAGAAAGTAAAAATGATAAAATATTATGCAATTAAAAGTACTAAGAAACAACTCAACTTTGTTAAATACATAGACTTTAACACATAAGAGAAAAAAAAATATTTCATGAATATGTAAAAGATATCCGGTTACATAAGAATATTCATTTGAAACATCCCGTTTTATTTCTAACTCAAAAATTTATTCTTATTTTATTTTATGAGCAGTCGTAAATCTTCTGTTATAATAAATATCCCAAGTGCGAAAATACTCTAAGCTGACTTCTACAGCTACTCTCAAAACGATTAATTCTTTGGTGCTTTTGAAAGGGCGTTGTCTTTTTATTACAAAAACTATAACTGAAAAGATTTAACATTTTTATTGCCCGCTGATGACTGAGTTTATTAGCATCCATGAAGCTATTAACGGAAATGGAGATAACTACTTTCACATCAAGATAAGACGAATAATAACGCTTAAAAATAAACATTTCAGATACAAACATTTTTTTTTTTAATTTTCATTCTTCGAGAAAAAATATTAATTCACAGTTTTTATTTACCCATCATATGCAATATATCGGGTGTCCCAAAAATGACTGATGGATTTTAAAATTCAATAACTTGCAAACGGTGACAGCTATTTAAAAAAAATTGCAGCAGGGTTATGTACAATGTCAGGAGTTTTTTTACCGTAACTTTTTATTTTAGTTCGCATATTAAACAATAGGTGGCGCTGACGGCGATTGAAGACCAGGTCGACGCTTCACTGTCACCTGGCCTTCAATCGCCATCAGCGCCACCTACTGTTTGATATGCGAACTAAAATAAAAAATTACGGTAAAAAAACTCCTGACATTGTACATAACCCTGCTGCAATTTTTTTAAATAGCTGTCACCGTTTGCATGTTATTGAATTTTAAAATCCATCAGTCATTTTTGGGACACCCGGTAGGTAAGTCTTGTGATAGTTTTAAAAATAGAAAAAGAAATGACGGATTTTCACGTTTCAGATACAGGAGAGTCCGAAAAACACATTTATACGTAAAAAAATGCGGTCCGTCTGTCTGTGTGTTTGCATGTTTGTGTGTCAATTTGTGCGTCTTTAAATGCACTCTCTCACAAAAAAATTTCGTTTGAGACATGAAATTTGATGCGTAATTAGTATGTAATAATGGAAAGAAAGCTAATGAATATCTGTAACCTCGATTATCTGGTACTAATTTTTTCCGGACTCTAGAAATATTTGTTAGGTTAAAGTTGCATAAATTTTTTCAAAGATATTTATTTCAAGGAGTGAATATAAAAAACAATTTTTAAAAAATTGCATAAAATCGGAGACAATCTCATAATTAGTAGGCTAGATATTTTTAATAATATTTTCTATACTCTTCGGCTTTTCAAATCCCTGTATTTAATTCAAATTTCAATTCAAAGATATATTGTTCAGCGATTTGCATAAAAATGTTAGAAACGTAATTTTCATGTCAAAGAGATAACTGAATTTGAAGTTTGATGAAAATCGGTATATTTTCATTGAGCCCTCATAAAATATGCGTTACATACATACAAAGAGGCAGACAGACTCATAGACAGACATTTTTAAAAAATTTGTTTTCCGTGATCTGCGATCTCTAAAACGTGTAAATCCGTCGAAAACCGGAATTTGAAAATTTTGAGGAGTCCAATGCTCTCTTCTTGTAAAGATAGATAAAAGTAGAAAAGATTTTTTTTTAATGCAATGAAAGATATTGAAAAACAGATGAATCCTGTTAAATACATAGTTTTTAAGAAGAAAGAGAGAGAGAAAAAAACCCATAAATGTATAAAAGATATCCGGTTACATAAGAATACTCATTTAAAACATCCCTTTTCATTTCTGACGAAAAAATTCATTCTTATTTTATTTTATGAGCAGTCGTAAATCTTCTGTTATAATAAATATCCCAAGTGTGAAAAATACTTTAAACGGACTTCAACAGCTATCCTCAAAACGATTAATTCTTGGGTGCTTCTGCAAGGGCGTTATCCTTTTATTATGAAAACTATAATTGAAAAGATTTAACATTTTTATTGTCCGCCGATGACTGAGTTTATTAGCAGCTATGAAGCTATTAACGGAAATGGAAATAATTTCTTTCACATCAAGATAAGACGAATAATAATAACACTTAAAAAAAACGTTTTAAATGCATGCATTTTTTTTTCATTATCTTAGAAAAATATTAATTTACTGTCTTTACTTACCCATACTGAAAAACATTTGTGTAATGTTACTCCATAAAGTTGGTGGCAGCAAAGATTCCACCAAGTTTATGGTGGAATAACGATAAACCAAGATAACCTGTGTAACATTACACTAATATGTAATGAATATGTAAAATATATGTAAAAAAGCCTAATGAATATCAGTTACCTCGATTATCTGGTACTAATTTTTTCGGACACTCCAAATATTTGTTATGATAAAAGGTACATAAAATTTTTCGAAATTAATTATTTCAAAGAGTGAATATAAAATACAATAACAAAATAAATGTTGCTTAAAAAAGGAATCCATCGGATAATTAGTTGCCGAGAAATTTGTAATCTTATTTTCCACATTTTTCGTTTTTTCATAATTTTGTATTTCATTAAAATTTAAATTGAAAGCTATATTTTAATTGAAAGTGAGACGCTTAATCCGATACAGTAAACTGTTAGTTTGTCACATACACACATGCATACTGACAAACAGACAGACATTTTGTAAAATGATTTTTTTATAATCTCTGACCTCTAAAACGTCTAAATCCGTCGAAACCGGAATTCGAAATTTTTATAAATCCAATACGTGGTAATCCAATACATATTTTTTTTATATACACAGGGGAGCAAAAATGGTAAAAAAAACTATGCAACTAAAGGTTCTGTAAAACAAGTGAACTTTGTTAAATACATAGTCTTTAAAAAGAAAGAAAAAAAATATTACATGCATATGTAAAAAAAATCCGGTTGCATAAATATACTTATTTGAAACATCCCGTTTTATTTCTAACTAAAAAATTCATTGTTATTTTATTTTATGGGCAAGCGTAAATCTCCTCTTATAATAAACATCGTTAAAGGCGAAAATATTTTAAACTGACTTCAACCTCAAAACGATTACGCTCTTTGGTGTTTTTGAAAGGGCGTTATCCTTTTATTACAACACCTATAATTGAAAAGATTTAACATTTTTATTGCCAGCCGATGACTGAGTTTATTAGCATCCATGAAACTATTAACGGAAATGGGGATAACTACTTTCACATCAAGATAAGACGTATAATAACACTTCAAATGCTCGCATTATTATTATTTTTTCCATTCTCCGAGAAAAATATTAGTTTACTGTTTTTACGTACTTATCATATGCAGTATAGGTAAACGTTGTGTTCGTTTTAAAAATCGGAACAAAAATTAAAGGATTTACAAGTTTCAGACACTAGATATTCCGAAAAACATAATTTTAGACGAAAAAAATGCCGTCCGTCTGTCCGTGTGTCTGTATGCCTGTGTGTCTGTATACGCATTATCTCTTGAACAAATTTAGATAGTGGTTTGACGTTTGGTGTGTACCTAGTATATAATAATGGTAAGAATCTTATTGAATATCACTAACCTCAATTATCTGGAACTATTTTTTTTTTTCGGGAACACGAAATATTCGTTCCTATAAAAGGTACACAGAAATTTTCCAAATTTTTATTTCAGGGAGTGAACGTAAAATACAATAAAAAAACATAAATTTTGCATAAAAAAAGAAATCAATCTGATAACTTGTTGCCGACATATTTATAATCTCATTTTCCACACGTTTCAATTTTTCGTGACCCTGTATCATCCAAATTTCAATTCAGAAATATATTTTTATTTCAAATGTGACGCTTAATCCTGCGCAGTAAACTGTTAGCTAATTTGCGACACATACATGCATACAGACATACAAACAGACAAACACAGACAGACTCACAGAGAGGAATTTTGTAAAAACATGTTTTTCGTAATCTCTGACCTCTAAAACGTGTAAAACCGTCGAAAACCGGAATTGGAAAATTTTCATAAATCCAATACGCGGTAATTCAGCACGTTTGTGTAAAGATAGAATTACATGAATATGTAAAAAATATCCGGTTGCATAAGAATACTCATTTAAAACGCCCCGTTTTATTTCTGACTCAAAAATCCATTTTTATTTTATTTTATGAGCAGTCATAAATTTTCTTTCATAATAAATATCCTAAGTTCGAAAATACTTTAAACTGACTTCAACAGCTACCCTCATACCGGTTAATTCTTTGGTGCTTTTGAAAGGGAGTAATCCTTTTATTACCAAAAACTATAATTGAAAAGATTTAACATTTTTATTGCCCGCCCATGACGGAGTTTATTAGCATCCATGAAGCTATTAGAAAAAATTTCGATAGAGACTTGAAATTTGATGTGTAATTAGTATCCAATGATGGAAAAGAAATCTATTGAATATCAGTACCCTCGATTATTCGATACTAATTTTTTTTGGACTCTCGAAATATTTGTTATGATAAAAGGCACATTTTTTGAATGAATTATTTCAAGGAGTGACTATAAAAAAGAATATTGCATAAAAAAGAAAGTAATATGATAATTAGCTGCCTAAAAATTTGTAATTTTATTTTCACATTTTTTAATTTTTCCATAACCCTGTATTTCATTGAAATTTCAATTGAAAGCTATATTTTAATGTAGAAAATGAGACGCTTAATACGACGCAGTAAACCGTTAGTTAATTTGTGTCACATACATCACACTAACAGACAAACGCAGACAGACTCACAGACAGACATTTTGTAAAAACATGTTTTTCAGGATCTCTGATCTCTAAAACGTATAAATCCGTTTAAAACCGGAATTCAAAAATTTTCAAAAATCCAATACGTGGTAATCCATTACGCTTTTGTATTGATGTAGTAAAATAAAAATGGTAAAAAATTGTGCAATTAATGGTTCTGTAAAACAAATGAACTATGTTCAATACAGAGTCTTTAAAAAGAAATAGAAAAAAAAAATACATGAATATGTAAAAGATATCCGGTTACATAAGAATACTCATTTGAAATATCCCGTTTTATTTTTAACTCAAACTTCATTCTTATTTTATTTTATGAGCAGTCGTAAATCTTCTCTTATGATATATATCCTAAGTGCGAAAATACTTTAAACTGACTTCAACAGCTACCCTCAAAACGATTAATTATTTGGTGCTTTTGAAAGGGCGTTATCCTTTCATTACAAGAAAAAAAAAAAAAAAAAAAAAAAAATTGAAAAGATTTAACATTTTTATTGCCCGCCGATGACTGAGTTTATTAGCATTCATGAACCTATTAACGGAAATGGAGATAACTGCTTTCACATCAAGATAAGACGAATAATAACACTTAAAAAAAAATAAAAGCTACAAATGCGCACTTTATTTTTTTTTTCATTTTCATTCTTCGAGAAAAATATTAATTTACTTTTTTAACTTACCCATCATATGCAATTTAGGTAAGTCTCGTGATCGTTTTAAAAATAGATTATTTATTTTTATTTATTTATTTTTATTTATTTTTTTTCTTTATTTTTTTGATGGGTTTACACGTTTTAGAGACAGGAGAATTCGAAAAACATATTTGAAAAAAATCCATCCGCCTGTCCGTGTGTCTTTATGTTTGTGTGTCTGTAAATACATTATCTACTGCAAAAATTTAGACAGAGACTTGAAATTTGGTGTGTACTTAGTATGTAATAATGGTAAGAATCTTATTGAATATAAGTAACCTCGATTATCTGGAACTATTTTTTTCGGGCTCTAGAAATATTCTTATTTTATTTTATGAGCAATTCTAAATCTTCTCTTATAATAAAAATCGGAAGTGCGAAAGTACTTTAAACTGACTTCAACAGCTAACCTCAAAACGATTAATTCTTGGGTGCTTTTGAAAGAGTGTTATCCTTTTATTGCAAAAACTATAATTGAAAAGATTTACCATTTTTATTGCCCGCCGATGACTGAGTTTTTTAGCATCCGTGAAGCTATTAACGGAAATGGAGATAACTACTTTCGCATTAAGATAAGACGAATACACTGTAAAAAAAAATTGGGAAAGTTACAAAAAATTTTCTAGTAGAATTGTATTCCAAGAACTTTTTATGTAACGGCAACAATAAAAATTCATGTAACAGATACAGATTTGCACTTTGAATCAAACAAATTTTAAGGTTACTAAGAATTTTTTGGGGAAATCGTATTCCAAGAACTTTTTAAGTGACGATAACGAGCATTATAGATAAAATTTTAGTAAAGTTACCAAAATTTTAGCAAATTCTTTTGTAAAGTTACAGATGGTTTTAGTTTTGCTTACAAGTTTTGTAGATTGACATCATTTTCTTGTAGAGTGTACACATAAAATTTTAGTAAGCATAAGAGATTTCGGTTAATTTAGATTACTAAGGTTACAGATTTTTTTTACAGTGTAATAACACTTAAAAAGAAATGCTTCAAATGCGCACATATTATTATTTCTTTTTTCAATCTCCTCTTAAAATATTGTTTTACTGTTTTTACTTATTCATCATATGCAATATAGGTATCGTTTTAAAAATAGAGACATTTTTTTACATGGATTTACACGTTTTAGATACTGGAGATTCCAAAAAACATATTTTTAGAAAAAAAAAAAAAAAAAAAAAAAAAAAGTTATCCGTTTGTTTGTGTGTCTGTAAAAGCACTATCTCCCGAATAAATTTAGATAAAGATTTGAAATTCGATGTGTACTTAGTATGTCTTAACGTGAAGAAGCCTATTGAATATCAGTAATCTCGATTATACGGAACTATTTTTTCACTGTACTCTCAAAATTATCATTCTGATAAAATATTCATAAAAAGTTCGATATTATTTATCTCAAGGAGCGAATATAAAAATGATTAAAAAAATATAAATTTTGTATTAAAAAAAAAAGATGTCAATCGGATAATTACTTGCCGAGATATTTGTATACTTATTTTCCAGAAAATTATTTTTAGGGACTGTGTATTTCATCCAAAGTTCAATTTAAGTTCAATTAAAGGTAATGTAAAGCAAATGAATTCTCTTAAATACATAGTTTTTAAAAAGAAAGAGAAAAAAGTATTACATGCATATGTAAAAGGTATCCGGTTACATTAGAATACTCATTCGAAACATCCCGTTTTATTTATAACTCGAAAAGTTAATTCTTATTTTATTTTATGAGCAGTCGTAAATTTTTTCTTTTAATAAAAATTGTAAGTGCGAAAATACTTTAAACTGACTTCAACATCTACCCTCAACACGATTAATTCTTTGGTGCTTTTGAAAGGGCGTTATCCTTTTATTACAAAAACTAAAATTGAAAAGATTTAACATATTTATTGCCCGACGATGACTGAGTTTATTAGCCTCCATGAAGCTATTAACGGAAGAGGCGATAACTACTTTCACATGAAGATAAGACAAATAATAACACTTAAAAAAAAAAAAAAAAAAAAAAAAAACGCTTTTTATAATGCACGCATTATTTTTTTTAATTTTCATTTTAAATAAAAATTATTAATTTACTGGTTTTATTTGCTCATCATATGCAATATAGGCAAGTCTTGAGATCGTTTTAAACATAGAAAAAAAAATGGTCGATTTACACAAATTGGAGATTCCGAAAAAGCATACTTTTAGAAAAAAAATGTTGTCTGTCTGTCTGTGTCTCTGTATGCTTGTGATTCCATGTGTTTTTCTTTAAACGCACTATCTCACTAACAAATTTCGATAGAGACTTGAAATTCGATGTGCAATTAGTATGCAATAATGGAAAGAAGTCTATTGAATATCAGTAACCTCGATTATCTGGTGCTAATTTTTTTCGGACTCCCGAAATATTTGTTATGGTAAAAGTTATCTCAAATTTTTCCAAGATATTTATTTCATGGAGTGAATATAAAAAACAATAAAAAAACATAAATTTTGTATAAAAAAGGAGTCAATAGGATAATTAGTAGGCCAGATATTTTTAATAATATTTTCCACACTCTTTGGCTTTTCAAGACCCTGTATTTAATAAAAATTTCAATTCAAATGTATGTTGTTGGGCTATTTGCATAAAAATGTTAGAAACTTTCATTCATATCAAGGAGATAACTGAATTTGAAGTTTGATGAAAATCGGTATATTGTGATACAGTCCCCATAAAATATGCGTTACATACATACAAACAGGCAGACTCACAGACCGACATTTTTTAAAAACTTGTTTTTGTGATCTGCGATCTCTAAAACGTGTAAATCCATCGAAAACAGGAATTTGAAAATTTTGCCGAATCAGATACTCTCTTCTTTTAAAAATAGAAGAAAGTAGAAAAATTAAAAAAAAAATGTGCAATTAAAGATACCGTAAAACAGATAAACTCTTTTAAATACATAGTTTTTAAAAAGAAAAAAAACCATAAATGTATAAAAAATATCCGGTTACATAAGAATACTCATTTGAAACAACCCGAAATTCATTCTTATTTCATTTTATGAGCAGTCGTAAATCTTCTCTTATAATAAATATCCCAAATGCGAAAACACTTTAAACTGATTTCAACTGCTACCCTCAAAACGATTAATTCTAATAGAAATTAAATCTAATAGAAAAAACAATTTGACGGGTTTACACGTTTGAGACAATGTACATTCTTAAAAGATTGTTTTGAAAAAAAAAGGCCACTCGTTTGTCTATGTGTCTGTATGTTTGTGTGTCTATGTCTGTATTCTCCGAACAAATTTAGATAGACTTTAAATTCGGTGCGTACTTAGTATGTGATAATATGAAGATGTCTTTTGAATATCAGTAACCTCGATTATTCGGTACCTTACTTATTTACTTTTTAATTTTTTACTCTCAAAATTATCGCTCTGATAAAAAGTCTATAAAAAATTCGAAATTGTTTATTTCAAGGAATGAATATATAACACAATAAAAAATATAAATTTTGTTTAAAAAAGGATATCAATTGGATAATTAGTTGCCGAGATATTTGTAATCATATTTTCCAGAGTCTCAGATTTTTCTTGACTCTGTATTTCCCCCAAAGTTAAATTCCAGTTCAATTAAAAGTACAGTAAAACAGATGAACTTCGTTTAATACATTCTTTAAAAAGAACGGGCAAAAAATATTACATAAATATGTAAAAGAAATCCGGTTACATGAGAAGACTCATTTGAAATGTTCTGTTTCATTTCTAACTCAAAAATTCATTCTTATTTTATTTTATGAGCAGTCGCAAATCTTCTCTTATAATAAATATCCCACGTGCGAAAATACTTTAAACTGACTTCAACAGCTACCCTCGAAACGATTAATTCTTTGGTGCTTTTGAAAGAACGTTATTCTTTTATTATAAAAACTGTAATTGAAAAGATTTAACGTTTTTATTGTGCGCCGATGACTGAGTTTATTAGCATCCGTGTATCTATTAACGGAAATGGAGACAACTATTAACATCAAGATAAGACGAATAATAACAGTTAAAAATAAACGCTTCAAATACAGTCATTTTTTTTTTATTCTCCGAGAAAAATATTAAATTACTGCTTTTACTTACCCATCATATGCAGTATAGGTAAGTCTTGCGATCGTTTTAAAAACAGAAAAAAACTGGCGGATTTACACGTTTCAGACACTGGAGATTCCGAAAAACACATACGTATACATATAATATCCCGTTCGTTTGTTTGTGTGTCTGTATGTTTGTGCGGCCGTTTGTGTGTCTCTAAGCGTATTATCTCCCGAACAAATTTAGATAGAGACTTGAAATTTTGTGTGAACTTAATATGTATTAATAGGAAGATGTCTATTAAATATCAATAACCTCGATTATCAGGAACTACTTTTTTCGGACTCACGAACTATTCGTTCTGATAAAAGGCATATAAAAATTTTCAAAATTGATTATTTCAAGGAGTGAATATAAAATGCAATAAAAAAACATAAATTTTGCATAAATAGAAGTCAATAGGATAATTAGCTGCTGAGATGTTTGTAATCTTATTTTCCATACTATTAGATTTTTCATGACCGTGTATTTCATTCAAAGTTCAATTCAAGTTCAATTAAAAAGTACTGTAAAACAGATGAATTCTATTAAATACAATAGTTTTTTAAAAGAAAGAGGGATAAAAATTTTACATGAATATGGTAAAGATATTTTGTTACATAAGAATACTCATTTGAAACATCCCATTTTTTTTCTAACTCAAAGTTCATTCTTATTTTACACTGCTCAAAACAATTAAAGGATATTGCAGTTTTAGGTGGATTTTGTATCTGGGAAACTTTTTAGCTGATTGATACATGGTCGACAGACATAGTAGGTTATATGAGAATAAATTACACATGTCTGGCAGAAAAAAAAACGCATTTTATTGCGCATTTGTGTACAAAAGGAAAAAAAACACAATTTGTGCATATGAGAAAAAAAAGAATAAGAAAAGTTGTTTTCTTCAAAGAAAATCATTTTCAGTAGCGGGTATGGTTTCCACGGGCGGCCAGCAACGTTGAACATCTTTGAGGCATGCACTCAATGAGGCTATTAATGACGAGTTGGGGTATTCTGCCCCACTCTTCCAGAAGAGCTCATTCCAGTTCTTGGAGAGTTTGTGGGGGTTGTTGGCGGCCAGAAACTCGTCTTCCTAGAGCGTCCCAAACGTGCTCGATTGGATTCATGTCTGGAGAACACGCTGACCATTCCATTCGAACGATTCCTTCCTCGAAAAGGAAATCCTCCACCAGAAATCAAATTTCATTCGCTGCCACTGAAGCGACGTTTTTGACGTCGAACTCAAAATTTGCATACTCCACAGTTTGAAAATCAGAAAAAATTGCATTTGTGATTCTCTTCTTCTATTTTCGGCAAAAAAATTTCGTTTATATCTTTATTTTACATAAAACTTCAAATATCCTTTAATTGTTTTGAGCAGTGTATTTTAGAAGCAGTCGTAAATTTTCTCATAATAAATATCATAGCTGCGAAAATACTTTAAACTGACTTCAACAGCTACCTTCAAAAGATTAATTATTTGGTGCTTTTGAAAGGGCGTTATCCTTTTATTACAAAAACTGTAATTGAAAAGATTTAACATTTTTACTGCCCGCTGATGACTGAGTTTATTAGCATCCATGAAGCTATTAACGGAAATGGAGATAACTACTTTCACATCAAGATAAGACGAATAATAACACTTAAAAATAAACACTTCAAATGCGTTCAGTATTTTTTTTATTTTCATTCTCTGAGAAAAATGTGGATTTACTGTTTTTGCTTACCCATTATATTGCAGGTTTGGTAAATCTTGTGATTGTTTCAAAAATCGAAAAAAAAAGTTTTGACGGGTTTACACGTTTTAGACACCGGAGATTCCAAAAAACATATTTTTAGAAAAAGAAATGCCATCCGTCTCTCTGCGTGTCTGTATGTTTGTGTATCCATGTGTGTATTTATAAACGCACTACCTCTCGAATAAATTTCGATACAAATTCGAAATTACTCCCCCCCCCCTTCCTCTGCAAAAAAAGCATAAAAAAAGGAAGACAATTGGATAATAAGTTGCCGATAGTTTGTAATCTTATTTTCCACACTTTTCGATTTTTCACGACACTTATTTCATTCGAATTTCAATTCAAGGATATATTTTAATTGGAATTAAGACGATTAATCTAATAAAACACTTAAAGATAACAGTAAAATTTCATGTAATATAACGATTACATGAATTTTTGCTGTTGCCGCTAGATAAAACTCTAAGGATCCCAATTTCCTAGAAAAAGTTTGATAATTTTACATTTTTATTTTAGCGTAAATGGAGATAATTTCTCATCAAAATAAAATGAATAATAACAGTTAAAAACCCGTTTCAAATGCACACATATTTTTTTTATTTATTCTGCAAGAGAAATATTAACTTAGTTTTCTACCTGTATTAAGTAGGAATCGAAATATAAGTATGTAGATGGAATATGAAAATATTTAAGTATCATAATTTACAAGAATTAAATGTATGTATGTAGTTGATTGATATTTTATTTGCTATTTGAAATGCATAAAAATTTTAATTCTTATTTGGCTCTTAATTTTACAGTTTCATGATGTTTTTATTAATTACATTGATTTAAAATATTTATTGTTAACCAATTCACTAGAATTCGTAAAGTGTATTAAGGTACCCTGGGGTAATAACGCCACGTTAAGGTTCTACCAATTTTCACGGCTTAGTTTTAGATTGTATTTTTCAAACAAATAGATGATTTGATACAGCAACTCATTGACTATCTATATAAAAAATAATTTAATAGATATGTATTCATAAAATGCAATGGAGTGATTTCTTGACCAATGCTATTTGGCGTTATTACCCACCTATATGAGTAATAACGCCATGCGAACAAAACTATGAAATAAAATGGAATAATTGCATGTAGATTTCCCAATTCTAAAAATACAAACTCTACAAACTTAGAAATTTACAAATTGCATTCTAAGCTATTGAAAATGTTCAATTTTTTGTGAAAGTGTAAGAAAAATAAAGGTGTGGTGTGTGTGGAGGGGGAGGGGAGGAGACAAAAGAATATCAGACCGTGAGCTTCTTTTTGCTTAAAAAGGACCGCTTAAATAGAAATATTAGAAACATTGCACAGTTTTAACTATGTTTATTTGAATCAGTATTTAGGATATAGATCGGTCACTGTAGGGAATCAACCGGGGTATTAATGCCAATGATTGGCGTTATTACCCCGTTATAGTTATTGCGTTGTACATTTTAAATTACAAATTATCTCGAGAAGATATCCAAAATCTTCAACAACATGCTGAAAGTCCATGAAATGTACTACAAATTTATGTAATTAACAAAGTATTTCCGGATTAAAAAAAATCTTCACATCACAAAACGTATCCCGCAAATTTTAAATCAAGCGTTAATTTTAGTTGCTTGTAAAAACAATAAGACCTAAAAATGAACCAAATTAACTTGAAGCTGTTTTTTGTGATTATATTATTCAAAACCCTTCTGCGCAGAGCACATGGGTGTCATTTACCAGATTATTTCATAATTATGCATAATATTAGCACTTGGCGTTGTTACCCCGCCTGTCGTTATTACACCAGACCACCTTAGTATTCATGAGTTTATTAGTATTCTTTTTTAACAAGCTATAGATGGTATGACAGGCAGTATTTAAAGAGATTTTGTAATCTCCATATAAGCAATCATTACCTGAAGATTTAATTATAAAAACAACTGGCGTACTCTGTAAATGATATGTGTATCGATACACATGGTAAAAACGGTCGATTTTATGGATATTGTCTTGGTAATGGAAACGCTAGTACAATTTACTGTTTTTTAATCTAAATATTCCTGTAAACACCGGAAAAAATTCTGGAATATTCCTTTAAAAAACAGTGAATTGTACTGGCGTTCCGATTATCAAAACGATATCCATAAAATCGACTTTTTTTTTTTTTTTTTTTTTTTTAAGTGTGCTAAAGACTGCATCTATTTTATTACTCATTACAGAAAAACATCTTTTGCTTCACATTGAATAAAATTAGTCTATGGATCAATTGAAACAGATATTAAATGTCCTTTTTAAAAACGAAATTTTCGGTAAAAACTTCGATTTTTGTAACAATAATGTCAACATTGTTTTGAATAACAGAATTTAGACAAGCAAGAGAAATTTTTAAGGGTTGAAGCTAATCATATACTGTAAAATCTCATTGCAACGTACTTATTAGATCGTTGATTAAATTCATTATACTGAAAAACTCGTTAAAGGGTTTTATATAATAAAATATATATAATAAAAAAGGATAACAGGGTTATTTTTTACAATTCAAATAGTATTCGTTAAAGTGACATTCGGTGTAACGAGATTCTACTGTATTAAAATTTTAGTATTATGCAATTAGTAACTGCAATTAAAAGCTGCAATTATGTTTTAAAGTTCTTGTGAAATATTTTTACTACAAGCCTTTATGTAAGAGGAATTTATTTTTGCTGAAAATCAATCAAATTTAAGGAAAAAGAATGTATGATAAATTTACTTGTAGGAAAAGGTTTTTATAAATAGCGTAAGAAACAATTGAATAAAAATACCCAGTATCATCTTCTTTAACATAATTTTTACCTTTAATATAAATTGTCGTTTTCTCCTCACGAGGTACAACACAATTTTTATTGAGGGTATAACACAGTATAAGCAGCAGTGTTATTTATATTTCCATTCAACAAGTAATTTCATACATTAATTGCTCCTGAAATTCATAGCCTTTCCTAAAAGATCCCAACAACATAAAAACTATTTTTCCTTCTCCATTGTTTCCGTTCAATATCACTAGGCGAGAATTCAATTAATACACTTCACACAAAGCTTAAAAGACCCATGGGACTTCAATTGATTATTTCCAATGTTATCAAAACTAGTCTTCATTCGAAGAAAAAAAAAGAGATTTCCCATTTGCGATAATAGGAAAAAGAGTACTAATAAGTGATATCCTATAAACTTTAAAACCGTTACTTTTTTACAATTTAATTTAATATTGAAAAGTGAGGATCATTTTTAACAGCGTCTTAACTTTTTTTAATCTTATTTTTCATACTTTTTACAAAAAGAGTGCTTTATAAGTTCATGGAAGCTTAAGTGTTTTCCAGAAAAATTGTACCAATACTCGTGAAGAAGTTTTTATATGAAACTTCATTTTTTTTTAATAATCAGTATTCAATAAGTCGTCATACGTAAAGTTGGAATGTTTATATTATAGTTACATATATGTTGCAATGTATCATGCATTAAATTTTGTACGCGTTAATATGCCTAAAAGTAAGTTCGTAACTATTTTTAAAATTGTAAATACAGAAGTAAAAAAACAGTCAAATTACTTATTAATTCAATTCAACAAGTAATTTTATTCCTTAACTGTAGCACAAATTCACAGTCTGCCTAAAAAGGCCACAGAAGCTGAAAAAGTATTTTTCTTCACCTTATTTTAGTTCCGTATCACTAGACGAGAGTTTAATTAATGTATATTACTTTACACAGAATTTTAAAATCCCACGAGTCCTGGTTTGATAATTGGTACAATACAATTTTTATTCACAGTTTAACAGAGCATAAACAACAGTGTTATTTATATTTCAATTCAACAAGTAATTTCATACAATAATTGCTTCTGAAATTTCCCAAAAGAGTCCCACAACGTAAAAACAATTTTTCATTCTCCATTGTTTCCGTTCAATATCACTAGACGAGAATTCAATTAATACATTTCACACAAAGCTTAAAAGACCCATGGGACTTCAATTGATTATTTCCAATGTTATCAATATCAGTCTTCATTCGAAGAAAAAAAAGAGATATTTCCATTTGCGATAATAGGAGAACGAGTGCTAATAAGTGATAGCCTATAAGATTTAAAACCGTTACTTTTTACAATATAATTTAATATTGAAAAGTGATAATCATTTTTAATGGCGTCTAAAATTTATTTTAATATTACTTTTCGTCCTTTTACGAAAAGAGTGTTTTATAAGTTCATGAACGCTTAAGCGTTTTTCAGAAAAATTGTTCGAATATTCGTAAAGAAGTTTGTAAATGAAACTTAATTTTTTTTTAATAATCAGTATTCGATAAGTCGTCATACATAAAGTTAGAATATTAATTTTATAGTCACACATATGTTGCAATGTAGCATGCATTAAATTTTGTACAAATTAAATATACCTAAAATTAAGTTGTAACCATTTTAAAATTGCAAATACGTAGCATGTAACTACGTAGTATTTATTAAAAGTGTAGAAAAATATTTTTTTAAATTGTATATTTTAAAAATGTATTTTAAAATTTGTAAATACGTAGCAGTTTTAAAAAGTGTAAAAAATATATAGCAGTATTATTACTTATTACTTCAGTTCAATAAGTAAATTTATTCATTAACTGAAGATCAAATTCACAGTCTATGTAAAAGGTCACAGGAGCTCAAAAATATTTTACTTTGCCATTCTTTTCGTTCAATATCAATAGACGAGAAATCTAAAATGCATACTACTTCACACCGAGTTTAAAAGCCCCACGAGACCTGGATTGATTATTTCCAATGTTATCATTATCAGTTTTCACTCGAAGAAAAACAGCTATTTCTATATCAGATAATAGGCTGAAGAACCTGTACGCTTTAAAGGCGTTATTACTATTATTATTATTATTATTATTATTATTATTATTATTATTATTATTATTATTATTATTATTATTATTATTATTATTATTTCGGTTTCATTTAATGTTGAAAAGAGATGATAATTTTTCATTGACTATTAAATTTATTTTAATGTTATTTTTTATTCTCATTTATTATAAAAAAAATATTCATTAAGCCTCGGAAGCTTAGTATTATTTAGGGACAGTGATGTATTTTTAAAAATCAGTGTCTATGTATAAATTTACTTATCATTTTTCATTATAAATTTATTTTATTATCAGAAATGTTAAAAAATTCAACTATGAAAATTTTAAAAAATCTAGATGATTAAAAAAATCAAAGACACGGAAGAGTTAAACGAATAAGAATAGTAGCATCATTTATGTTTTGATTTGAAAAATAAACTCGCACGCTGCTTATGCAGTCAGTTCACAGCAATTTTCCCCTCACCCCGCTTCCTCCCCCCCCCCCTCACACACAAAAAGCCACGATTTAACAATTTTTATTTATTTAATATGTTAGTCTATTAATGCGCGTTTATTAAGTTCATGAATGTGCAAGTATCATGTGAAAGATTATACTAACACTGGCATGTTCTTAAAGGTAGACAATGTAATTTTCATATTTAATGTTTGATCAAATGAATAATTGAAGCTAATAATGGTTATGATGTTTTTAAATGGAGACAATAAATCTCTACTCTCTTAAAACGAAAAAGCTGAAATAACTCAAGTTGAGCTGAAATCCACTCTTTTCCCATGTTGAAAGGAACCTTCTCAAGAAGAGCTGAAACAACTCAAGTGAATGAGTTGTTTTTAATCAACTCATGATTGAGTGATCTCTATTTTACTCATACTTGAGTGAAATCAAATCAATAAAGGTTAAATCCAGTAGTACTTGAGTGATTTGTAATAAAGTCATACTTGAGTGAAATGAAGTCATTTAAGACTGAATCTCGTAGCACTTGAGCAATTTGTAACCAAATCATACTTGAGTGAAATGAAGTCTTTAGGATTAAATCGAGTAGCACTTGAGTTAGCTGCAGCCAACTCGTATTTGAGTGAAGTGAAATAATTTAAGGCAAATCCAGTAGCACTTGAGCGATTTGTTATCAATTCAAGTTGGAGTGAAATGTTGCCATTTTTGATTTAATCCAGTAGCACTTAGGCGATTTGTAACCAATTCATACATGAATAAAATCAACTCATTTAAAAGTTAATCCAAAACTCCTTGAATTTGTAGAATTGAATAAATTCACTCTTAAGAAAAGCAAAATTGCTTAAAATTACAAAAATCTTCAAGCGATTTCTAAATCGTCTAAATAAAATCACATCATTTAAAACTAAATTCAGTAATCCTCGATTAATTTTTATCAATGAAATTCAATATAACATGGAATTATTGCCACATTTTCAAGTGTTGCAATTAAATTCTCATTTCGGATTTAAATTTCTGTTTATTGACATTACAAGGGTATATATATATATATAGAGAGAGAGAGAGAGAGAGAGATTGGAAAACTGTAACATAGATTCTCCAATATTTCTTCAAGGCTTTAATTAACAAGACTTAAAACATTCTAATTTACATGACTGAAAGTTCTCTAATGAATCATAAAAACATTTTTTTTCTTTCTAATTCAACGAAACTGTTTCCTATGTCAATTTAGGGGAAAAGGCAATTGAATCGTTATACAAAATTAAATATAGCTTACATGAATTTTTTATTATTCTGTCAAATCAGAAATTTTTAACATCAGAATTTTCTTTTGTTAAATTTAAAAGTATATATATTCATTAAATAAAAAATACTGGTGATCTCAAAATTGCAAATTTGAAAACACTTATTCATGCAAACTGCCTAAATTTGCATAACTGTACAACAGCACCCGAACAACATTAAACAGAATATCAGCTTCTGATGCTGTGGTGCTAATGGGATTTTTCCTTTCTTTTCTTGGGCAATTTCAAGTTTACATATTTTCCAATGATACTTATAGCTTTAGATATGCTTATATACAATTTTAATTTTTTCATTAGCTTCTGATTTAATTGTAAATAACAATTATTTTTTTATTAAAAATTTACGATTTCAATCAAATAAACCAATCTTAGGCATCTTACTAAAAAAATATTGAAAAAATTTTGATATCAGCCCAACGACTCAACTTCAGCACCACAATGGCAGAAGCTGATTGTTCCCCTTAAGAGTTTAGATAATCCTATGCAGAAGTTATTTTCAAATATCTTGTTTGGATTTTAAAATGTTTACCTTTTTTTGGGGGGGGGGGCATAGAATATTTGAGGATGATCTGTAAGTGGGTTAGTTTTTCCTTTTGCAATTTTGGTTAATTATTTTTTTTTATATTAATAGGAGTTTCAGACCCAGTTTTGAAAAAGAAAGTATTAAAAACATAAAACCTAAATTTAAAAAAGTATTCCCCCCCACCACACATGGCCAGTGCAGGGTTTAAATAATTGAAATTGAAAATATTTTAAATGGATAAACATCAACCCATGATATCTTGTTGTAATTATTCCTCGATTTAAATCTCAATCAAAATCATATTTCTTAAACTGACTAAATTTTAAAAAAATATTTTAATTGTTTAGTTTGAAATCTGAAATGGTTTTGAAATCTTAGATAAAATAATTGTTACCATAGCATTTATATCAGCACATTGCAATTGGGAAATGTGGAGGAATGCCATTAAAAAACTTGTATAGCTAAAATTTTGATTATGGACAATTATTTTATTGTATGAAGTTAAATGCAGAAATAACTGAGAAATGGATTTATTGACCATGTGCAATTATTTTTTATATCATTTAAAACATTTGTTAAAACTTGAATTTATATTCAAGAATAACTTACTTCTTCTTAATAAAGAATTTTTGATTTAATTTTTGATTTTGTTCAATGTTTCTTAAATCAACTAACTTTTAAATAAATATAAAAGTATAAGACTGCAGCAGTTTATGTCAAAAGTAGAGCCAAATGTGCAATTTAGAATGTTGCAAGAAAGAAAAAAAACTAATTTT
Organism: Maratus speculifer; assembly: GCA_964019185.1. Taxonomy (NCBI): domain Eukaryota; kingdom Metazoa; phylum Arthropoda; class Arachnida; order Araneae; family Salticidae; genus Maratus; species Maratus speculifer. The sequence goes on from OZ025290.1 coordinate 187,764,771, forward strand.
ATTTAACAACAAAAACATTTTATTTAGCAAGGACAAAATAAACCTAACATTAATTGATAACAATTCTTTCCAACATCAGATAAACAAGTTTCCATAACATCTTTAACAGGACCTTTATAAATATAACAGTCCATTTGCATTAAACATTAAATACATAAAGAGCATGTTGTAATCTGTCCACTGGTTTGTCCAACTTTTAAAATCTTAGGCAAAATAGACACTTTCTTGGAAATTGTTGAGGTTAAATAAGATTGTTGAATTTGACTCCTCACTCACAGTAGAATTTTACTCCTCCATGAAATCACCATCTTCCTGTGTTAAAAGAAAATATTGAAATTAAGTTAAATAGCAATAAATATAATGTTAAGGAATGATTATGAACATATTAAAATATTTTGCAGCTTTCAGATTAAATGTTTTACAAAATTTCCCATCCATAGTCTAAACATAAAATGAACCATACACTAAAAATTTTAGCTTTATAAATATTACACTACTGAAAATTCAGCCAATCATGAATAAAATGGAAATAGAATAAATAAATCCTGTGCGATTACACTTATCTGCTTGTTTAAATCATGGTGTTACATCTGATACAATAAATCACCATTTTAAAAGCAAATTTAAAATGAAAGTTCTTAAAGCAACATTATAAAATATTGTTGAAAATTCACCTTTGTTGCTACTTTCAAAATGTATCAGCGCTGGCAAATACCCAACCAATACAGGTTTTTGTGGATTTTTAGTTGTTTTCTATATATTTGCATATTTATATAATACAAGATAGAACCTACAACAATTAGAACAGGGTTGGCACGGTTTAAACCAATTGGTTTTAACTATGGTTTAAACAACTGTTTACTCCTTTTGGTTTAAACAACGGTTTAGTTTAAACCAACTGGTATTTTTCTTAAAAAAAAAAAAAAAAAAAAAAAAAATTCAGAAGAAATCTAATGACATTTTCTCTTTTTCTTAATAATTTATGTATGTCAGATTATTGAATATAAATAACTTCTATTTTTAACACTTTATATCAGCAATAAGCATTGGATGTAGCAGGTTTAGATCATTTTTTGGGTATAGGATTAAAATCAGTCTGCATTGGTGAATATATTTATTTCTCTTTAGAAAAAGCTTCAAACATGTGAATTGATCTAATATAAAATAGATTAAAAACATTCAATATTTAATAGAAAATATCTTAATTTTTTGAAAATTGCAGATTATTTAACGCAATAACATAACACAATCCATAAGATTTCAAGCTGTAAAAGAAATCCCCAATCTTAATTGGGGAGGTTATCTTAAGCATTAAAATCAAAATATGAAGTCGAATAAGAGAGTTTTCAAAGATTGGATGCTACTTATAGCATTTTAATAAGTGATTCCCTTCCTCCCCCTGTTAGTTATCTGCTGAATCTATGACCAAAAATGTTGACTTCAAATTGTCATTGAAGAAACAAAATCTCAAGAAGTATTTGAAATTTATTATTTAGATAGCTAAGGAGAAGAATATTTTATTTATCAGACTACTTTCAAATATTTATTATTAGTAATTAAAAGATTAGTTATAAAGATCCACGCTGCGTGTGGATGAAGATTTATTTGACAACGGTCACTTCCCGACTGACATTTCTGTCACTATTAATCCCACCCCTCTCCTCCTTGTCGTCCCCTTTATAATTGGCCGTTGATCTGCCGTGATATAACAACAAGCTGCACTCATTGATGGAGATAAACTTTAACTCTTTCCTCACTCTGGTCCAAAACTCGAAGGCTATGTTCAGCACTGCTAGATCTAACCCCACAATGAACCTTCCACTTTAGTGAACTAAAAAGTTCAGTAATCTCCACAATCGGAAGAATTTTTTTTTAAATTTGGTTGCATAAGATCGGGGCATTGCGGGTCTCTCCCCTAAAATTCATCTGTACTGGGTTCTGGGACACCGGGGGATCCCCTTAAATGAACAAGCTGATGATCTCACTAAGAGGGTTACTGACTCCAGTGGTGACCCCCCCCCCCCCCCAAAAAAAAAAAAAAAAAAATCTTCATACATTAACTTTGACCCTCCCCTCCTAAACAGAATATCAATTGTAAAATATATTTTATTTATAACTTACTGCACCATCAAAAGATAGTGAGTTAAGCATAATGAAATGAGTTCTTATTGCCCTTATCTAGAATTTAAAGAAAAAAAATACAGAAACATTTCTGGAAATTCAATGTTGAAAAAATTTAAAAGTGAAATTTAAGAATCAAGATTTACAAAGATAGCGAGTTGAGTATAGCAGAATGAGTTCTTATTGCCCTTATCTAGAATTTAAAGAAAGAAAATAAAGGGACTTTTCTGGAAATTAAATGTTGAAAAAAATTAAAAGTGATATTAAAAATCAAGATATTTTTTTAACAGTAAAAACAAGAAATATTAAGAATTTAAAATCCCCTCCCCCCAAAAATGTACTTTTTCTCAAATTACCCCCCCCCCCCCAAAAACTAAGTTATAGGACGCATCTTGCGTCATCAAACCCCTCTCTGGGCACCCCTGACTGAGTCCGACATCCTGATTGATTAGACCTCTCCGGAAAACTTGATCCAGCCTATAAGCAGAAGATCAAATTGATGGTTGGTCAGTTTTTCGTTCCTTTGTTCATTTTAGTCGTAAGTTCTGTACATCTGATGGATTTTGTTCAGCTACTCTTTGCTTTCAGTAGAGTATCGACAAGATGTAGTTGGTTGTGAGTTCTAGTCATGGCGACCTTTTGTGGATAAATTGAAACTACAGCCTGGTTGCTAGAGATCTCACCCCCCCCCCCCTTTAAACCTTCAAAGAAGCTTGTTTTTGGCATTGCTAATAAAACAAAATTTATTCTCGTGAATAAAATCAAGGCATATTATTACATCTTGAAAATAATCTTAGCTTTATATGTTATATATACAAATGTAAAAATTGCTGATATATCTTTACCAACTGAATTTGATATTTTGACTGGGTAAGTAAATTTAAAGGGTTAATCTCCTCCCCCCAAGGGTCCTCTAATTCATATATTTTATCAGATTATAGGCCACAAGAATAAAGCGATGACACACCACAATGAATTGTGGGGGTGACACCTAATATTGAGTTAACTGAATGAAAATGAATTAAATTTAATAATTGCAACTGTATTAATGCTATATTGTCATCAAAAACATTATGTACAATTTTTATGATTCTAACATACCAGGAAGCCGGTTAAAAATTGTTTGAAACATTACAGACTTACATAAACCAGATTATTATTATTAAATATAAATGAAAAAAAATAAGGCATGTTTTATTAATATAACATGCACAATACTGTACATTTTTAAAAAATGCATTAAAAGATAGAAAATTTCACTAAATTGTTTTTATATATGGCAAATTATTTTTGCTGCCAAATTTAAGGATATCACAAGTAGGTCAAAATTTGGCACTTTGCTAGTAATACTGCTATTACAGTAGACTTCCTCAAATCCGCACAGCTTGGGACCAGAGGTTTTGCAGATTTTAGAATTTTGCGGATTTCTGGTCATTATTTCCTTTACATTTTTTAAACAGTAATTTGAATGTAACTAACAAGGAAATCTAAACTATTGTAAGGGCTTACAATATAATAAAATATTAAAATAAGTAATAAACTAAAATAAGGATGCACAACCTGTGGCCCGCGAGTTTCATCAATTTACAACTGGAAAAAAATTGAAATTTTTGTTGATAAAGCACAAAAAAAATCTGGAATTTCATTGATCAGGCACAGAAAAAATCTTGTTGATTGTTTTCTTATCTCTTCCACTTTCATTAAGTTTACTTTTTTTTTTATTATTGGCACCAATCACTTATATTTGTTTTTTAGCATTTTTAATTAACAAAATAATGTACTTTCCTCAATAAAGTTAAGGAAAATTATTACATCTTGAAAATATTCCTTGCTGCATGTGCTATATATATACAAATGTAAAAACTCTTGATATATCCTTAATAACTGAATTGGAAGTTTTGATTGGGTAAGCAAAATTAAGTCCTTCCTACTCCCCTCTGAAACTATATTTTTTATCGGATTATAGGCCATAGATCACTTCCTCGAAACTGAATTATCTCTGTATTGTCCTCGACCACCGAGGCATATTTGTAAGTGGCCCTTTTCTTGAAAAGATTGTGCACCCCTAGTTTAAACCAACAGTTTTTTTCCTTCAAAAATTGTTCTTTTTTAATAAAAACATAATGACATTCTCTCTTTTTTATATTTAATTTAAATGTTTCAAATTATTGGATATAAATAATTTCTATTTTTAACACTATTCCTGCGTTTGTATTGATAGGTTTAAAATTGTGCTGATGAACATACCTATTGTTCTAAAGAAAAAGCTTAAACATGTGAATTTATCAAACTTAAAATAGATTAAAAACATTTGATAATATTTAGTATAAAATATTTTTTAAAAAAGCAAATTATTTAAGTAATCTGTCATAAGATGCATGGTGATTTTGAATATAGAGACACATAACTCATTGATCTTTAAGATTTTAGTCAAGCGGTAAAAGAAATTCTTCTTGATTAGGGAAATTACCCGGGTGTCATCCTCTAAAGGGTGACACCAAATCTTTATTTGCAAATAAAAAATACAATTTTATAAAATTTTGGAGACTAATTAGGAAATAAAATGAGATTTTTAGCTCATGATGCAATACAGCTAGTTTTCTTTTCTTTGCTAAAGTGAAGTTTTATACAGAATGGTGTGTCTAAATAAGATATGCACCAGGGAACAAAAACCAACCTAGTCAACGAGTGGGTAACAAAAGCAAACTTTAAAAGAAAGAATTTTCTTCTACGTATAGAGACGGCATTGACTTGTGCAGACTATGGGTTGAGTGATGATTCACTTCTGCGGTTTTTTTTATGCAGAAGGACAAAAGGTAAATAAGGAATGGTAAGGTTATTTTTTATAAGAATGTAGAATTGAGATTGAAAAAATATGACAGATTGGAATGGAGGAGGAGGAGGGGGGGAGCTTGACACCTTTTACATCTGTCCCGGGATGTCACCCATCCTAGCTACACCACTGCACACCTACTTCATCTCTGACAAGTAAATAAATTTTCCTGCCTGAAAAAACCGTACCAAATACAAACCATAAAATATTACTTGAAAAAATAATTATAAGAAAATAATGCATTAATCCTTACTATCTGTTAAATAAATGATCGGAAATAAAATACACAATTTTATAGTTTTAGTTTACACACTACATACTTTTTTATAAAATAAGTAATTTTCCATTTTATTATGCCACAAATTTTGTATAACTGCAAAGGAAGTTTGGTTTATTTTACATTCTAGTAGGAGTGTGTGTGTGAAGAGGGGGGGGGACGGTTTAAAGTATTTTATAGAATTTTATGTAGCGGGTTACTGATGACTCTTTCTGACCAGTAAACTCTCATGCGTACTGGTCTTTGGGACCAGTAACTTTTTTTAAAATCAATTCTACCACTGGGCTATGCATAAAAAATGTTAAGGGAAAGGGATGATATTACAAGGTATTTTCTAAAGAGAAAGAGGATTTGCTTTTTGGTATCGTTGCATAATATTTAGGAAATAATACTTGCATTTACCAGTATAGAAAGGCAAACTTTTGTCCACTGTTTTCGTTTTATTTATAAATTCTCATTTAGATTTAAAGCTACCTGGGAAGCAGGCACAAGAAAACTATTATTTTTGCATGCATTATGTAACAACTTATAAATATTAAGCAGATTATTATAATACAGACCATGCATGCAATAATTTTGCCCAATAACAGTATGAAACATTGCCAAACAAAACAGTAACACAAGTTCAACATTAAGAATGGAAAAAAAAAAATCTTAGAAATGTGTATAATGTAATCCGGAGCACGTTTTTACTAAGACACTGCAAACAAGACGTAAATACAATGTTTTGATAAATTTCTATGAATAAAGATATAATAATTACAAAACTTTAATACAAGGCAATTAAATAACGAGATATTTACATTCCATTAACAATTTTTACTCTGATTAAATATAGTAATTTATTTTATTAAAGCACGAAAGTTTTGTAGCAGCACTGTAACACCAATTATTAATATAGAAATGCACTAAACACATCCTCAATATTACCGTGTGACACGACATTTTAATTTCAAGGTATGATACTGTTATGAATTTTAGTCTGTTAAAAAGAGAAGGGAAAGTTATTAAAAGAAAGCATAATTAAAATAAAATACTTATATAAAACTTACTTACTTCGTAAAAAAGGCATTTTCAGCAAATTGTTTAGCGAACGCCGGAAGTCTCCATCTTATCTTGCAAGGTCACGTGACGAGTCAGCGGCGAAAATCAGCGCCGGAAAAGAGCTGTTTCATTATTGAGTTGAGTTGCTTAGTTTTAAAGCTGTATGAGTGGATTAGAAAGAGAAAAAATCAAACCAAGATGACTGAATCGGTTATAAATCAACTCATTTACGATCCAATAAATTAGAACTCTTTCTTGAGCAGCCAAATCCACTCTTTCGTTTTAAGAGAGTAATAATCAGCATTTGAAAACACTTTATGCATAAAGAACATCTTAATTGAACTTTAAATTATTCTTTTCAAAACAGCGTGCTTAAAATTTAATAAGTACCGATCCTTCGAAAAGTAAATTCATATATGAGGCGAGCTCGAAAGAAAGTGGTTCAAAGAACCACATGCGAAAAGTTTTTTAATGTATTTTCGTGAAACAAACGCGACAGAAATGATGTATATCCATGTCCACGCATGTGCAAGCGCAAGCAGATTCGTCATGTCATCATTCTTAAGGATGTGACATTCAATTAAAAATGGCTGGTGTGGATGCAACTGCGTCCCAAACGATTCAGTGAGCTGTAATAAGGTTTTTAACACTGCAGTGGTGTAAACCGGTGGATATTCATCACAGGATGCTGGCTGTGTACTGTGGCATGTGTGTGTTGAAGTCCACGGTGACGAATTGGGCGGGAATGTTTAGTGGCGATCGACAGGAGACAACGGATTTGCCACGGTCCAGTCAAGCGCACAAAATTGTGATAGAGAAGCTCATTACAGACATTGGCACTGTAATCAAGGGAAATTGAAGTCGAAATATTTGAGTAGTCGCAACTGTGTTCACAATTTTGTCCATGATCTATTGACATCGTTTTTCGTAAACGAAATTCGTAATCTTCCTAGGTAATGGGATACCTATTTAAACGCCATGGAGGATTTTTACTTTCTTCTATCTTTACAAGAAAAAATTATTGGATTCATGAAAATTTTCGAGATCCGGTTTTCGATGGATTTGCATGTTTTAGAGGTCAGAGATTGAAAAAAAAATGTTTTTTGATGCTTTTTTTTCGCGATTTCCACAATAGCTATATCTCAAGAATTAATGAATGAACTTTCATAAAACTTTAGATTCCGTGTTCTTGATATAATATTGCTCTGATTATGTTTTGGTGTAAATTGCACAACAGGTTGCTCTGCTGTGCAGTATTATTTACGATTATCCCAATAGATCTATCTCACGGACTAACGCACGAATTTTCATCAAACTTCAAATTAAGTTAGTCCCTGATATAAATTAGTATTCTTTAGTTTTTAGAGTAAATGGCTCAACAGGTGGCTCAATCCAATTTTTTTACGATTTCTGTAATAATGCTATTCAAATACTAATACACAAATTTTCATCAAATTTCAGATTTAGTTAGAGCTTGAAATAAGTTGTTGCAGATTAGATTTTGATGTAAATTATCTAACCGGCGACGCTGCTATGTTTCATTTTCCTGGAAGTATTAAAGTGTATGAGATAGAAGAAAGTTTTAGGATTGCCACATTCGACTAGTTTTTAATTAACTTTGTACGCATTTAACTCATTAAATATCGTTGTTTCTATCTGGCATCTATCTTATTTCTGTCCCTACGCATCTCATGAATACATGCCTCGAATCCCTTTCATTTGAACAACCCTTATTTTTTAAATTCACTGGCAGAGACTGACTAAAAATTAGCAATAACTTTTAAATAGTATTTATATTTCACTCAACAAGCCTATTCATATATTGAATGTACCATAAGTTCATAGCCTCTACAAAAAAAAAAAAAAAAAAAAAAAAACCCACAGCAACGCAAAAATTATTTCCCTTCTCCATTGTTTCCGTTCAATATCACTAGACGGGAATTCAATTAATACTTCATACAGAGCTTAAACGCCCCACGAGACCTGAATTGATTGTTTCGAATGTTATCATTAACAGTCTTCACTCGAAGGAAAAACAGCTATTTCCATTTGCGATAATAGGCTGATGAATACTAATAAATGATAACCTGTAAGCTTTTAAAAGCGTTACTTTTTTTCACAATTTAATTTGTTATTGAAAAGGGATGTTCATTTTTCATCGCCTCTTACAGTTATTTTAAAGTTATTTTTTAATTCCGATTATTGAAAAAGCGTTCAATAAGCTCATGAAAGTTTAAGTATTATTTGGAAAATTGATATTAAGGTTGGTAAATAAGTTTTTTTTTTTTTTAAAAGAAATGATTTTTAATAAAAATTAAGTGATTACAAAAGAATGAACAATATTTAAAAAGTTACCAAATAATGTTTCAAAACGGTGATAAAATGGATAATTAAATATGTATGTAATTTACGAAGTTTAACTTCTATGATGAATCTTATGAGTACATTAGTCATTTGTTTGTTTTTTAATACATACGTTTTGATGTCTACATGGCTGACTATGTGTAAAAATCTTTATAATAGAAATAAATCGCTCATTTGCCTTTCTTCAATACATACTTTTTGATGTTATATGATTGACTGTGTCTATGTCTCTTTATACTAGACTGATTTGTCTTTCTGTAATACCTTAAAGTACTGAAAGTAAGCCCCCTCCTCCTCCAAACATAACCCCCAAATATAATTTTTGTAAATTATACAAATCCTGGGAAATTTATAAATTGAAAATATACTTTTTAATGCCTATATGATTGACTGTGTATAGATATCTTTTTAATGCCTAATCTTTATTATAGACTATTGATTTGTTTTTCTCTAGTACCGTAAAGTACTGAAAGTAACCTCCCCTCATCCAAACACAAATCCCAAACATATTTTTTGCCAACTGTACAAATCCTGGTAAATTTATAAATTGCAAACATATCCCCACACCCGTTTAAATTTCCTAACTATTTCACAAAAGTTCCAATTATAATCATTCTTTAAAATTCTTAAAAATTCTGTCTGCTAAAATGGGACTTACTTTTGGTACTTTTCCGTGCATGTTTTTTTTTTTTTTTATGTCTACATGTGAAGGAATGCATCTATATGATTGCCTATATAAGAGACTATTGATTTGTTTTTTTCCTAATACGTACATTTTGATGTCTGCGTAGGATTGACTGCATCAATATGATTATCTATGTAATGAACTGTTTTTTAATATTTTTCTAATGCATACTTTTAAATGCCTATAGGATTGTCTATAAAATAGATTGTTGATTTGTCTTTTTTTTAATGATATATTTTTATGTCTAAGTTTAAAAATTTTTTTTAAAGAAACTTACATAACGAAGTAAATGACTCAAATAATTTTTAATGACACTAAGTTTGTATAATAAACTTTAGACAATAATCATAATTTTTTTTAATGTAATATTATTATTTTTTAATTTGATAATTAACTATACAAAATTCATCATTATTAGCATTATCATTTTTTCTGGGTATTTTTATTAGATACGAAGTTATTGATGTTTTTGCATTAGCAATTTAACAACAACAAAAAAAATCGTTTAAATATTGGGAAATAAATAAAATTTAAACAAATGCAAATGAAGAAAAAGCCTTTCATAATGAAATGTAGAAAGCTGCGATTTATGACGTTGAAATTGTTACAGAATGTCACTTCAATTATACTTCGAAATGAATAAGCAAAGAACAATGCAAAATCTTGTGTTATGCACATTTGAAAATTTAAAATAATAATGATAATAATAATAATTGGTTAAAAAAGTAATATTTAGAAAAATAGTAGAAATTTTTAAAAAATTGAAAAAAAAATTAAAATTTTAAAATTTTTTAATTAAATATACAATTATTATTGTTTTATTTTCTTCCAACATGTAGTTTTAGTTGAATACTAAAATGCAATGCGTTCACTATTTGAATGATATTTAAAAAACAAAATGTGGAAAAAATAAATTGTTCGCTTAAAATGGAGGAAAATTTTACAAAAACTCTGTAAAATTGCATGTAATGGATAATGACGTCTTTTCAAGGGTGGGGGGGGGGGGGGATTTTAATCTCCGTTGGCGTGGTTTTAACCAGGTAATCTTGTAATTAGCATGCAGGTGATTTACAATGGAGTTATATAACTTACGAGAGAAAGAGACTAAAATTAAAGTTATATTTATAAAATATAAATTTCTAAAATGGTCGTTAAATTAATTTATTTAGTAAAGAAAATATAAGACTTTTTCAAAATTTCATTAATTATCTTGTGATCGGAGGTATTCTGCTGTAAGTATGCAAAATTTCAAATCTCTAATTTTTCTAGTTTTCGAAAACGAACTCTTTGACGGACAGACAAACAGACTGTGGAGTGAGACTAATAGAGTTTCATCATCAGAACGAATTCATAAAAATAATCTCTTGGTCTCCCAAGCATATTTGTTGATTTCAGATTGGCATTCAACTTGTAACTTTGACATTTTTTACTTAAAAATGTTTAAAATAATAAATTTAATAGAAACTGCAGCAATTGAGAATTGTGAATCGATTCGATAAATATTGAAAACCGCTTTTTTAAAGCCGTTTAAAAAAGTCATTGCTTCGCAGTCTGTTAAGGCCCCACACTAATCACTGAAAAAGTCCCGGATGATAATGATAAGCCTACGGGGAGTTCTCTTCAAATTCCTCGCTCAAATTTTAACATTTATACATGCCTTTTTTCTTGCATAGAAAGAATTACAACCGGGCTAGTTTTTACTTTTTCTTTTGGTTTCAGATTTTTTTAAATTACTTTAACTTTCGAAACCGGTTCTGAAATTGAAACCATCATAATGTAAAAAAATTTATAGCCAAAATCAAAAAAGTAAAAACTAGCCCGGTTGTAGATTTTCCAAAGCTATACAATGCAATAAATAAATAAATAAATAAATAAAATAAAATGAAATAAAAAAAATAAATAAATAAATTAAAAAAAAATAAATAAAGTCATGTAAAAATATTAAAATTTGAACGAGATATTTGAAAAGAACGCTCCCAAAGACGTAACATTATCATCCGGGTCGTTTTCAGTGAGTAATGTGGGCGCTTAATATGCAGGCGGTAAATATATTCAATTGTTTTTTAATGAAATAATTCACAAAACAAACCCACAGTGACCAAAAAAAAAAAAAAAAAAAAAAAAAAAAAAATGCATTACATGTGAAAAAACGGAAAAATGTGCAAATAATTTTCTTATGTTTAATTTTTATATATAGATAATGTTTTTACATTCATTTTGTATTTTTAATTTTAATAATATTAGTTTATTAATAATTTGTATTATTAATAAACTTGAATTATTAATTTTCCATAAAAATTAGTTGCTTGAAATGCATAATTATGCTAAATAACTTCAGATAAAGAAAAATGCAGTATTTTTCAAAACACCAAATTAAATATTTAACGACAAATGCAATAGATAATAATAATTTTAACATAACTGAGTCATGTTACATAAATATTGGTGCGGTCATACTTTACTACTTTTTAACCTCGTGACCGCCGACTGAAAGGGCAAAATTCTAATGTTTTTAGGTGCGTTCAAAATTATGTAAATACGTAGTATCTACTGTTGTCGCTCAGTCCGTCCGTCTGTCCGTCTGTCTGTCCGTCTGTCCGTCCGCATATAACAACGCAAAAACTACCCAACCGAATCGTTTGAAATTTAAAATACATAATTATACCATAATTTTGTCGAGTCATTTCAAATGTTATGAAAATCGGATGCATAGATCAATTACAGGGACAATCAAAAGGATTCCGTTACATTACGGTCAATGAAGAAAAAAGTTTCAAATGCATTTTAATCGTTTGAAATTTAAAACATATAATTATTACATAATTTTATCGAATCATTTCAAATGTTATGAAAGTCGGATGCATAGATCAGTTACAGGGACAATGAAAGGTATTCCATTACATTACGGTCAATGGGAAAAAAATTTCAAATGCATTTTTATGATGTTACACTCATTCGAACATAATAGAATTGGCATGAATCTATGAAATATATACTAAAATATGCATTCTGTACAATCTGTGATGCAAGGAATTTTTATTATTAAATTACAGGGTCACACAAAAGATTCCATTACATAATGCTACACGGGTAAACATTGTTTGGGGCGTGTTTTAATTATATTCAACTATTTCACATTTTATGAATAAGATATACTGCAATATGAATAAGATATACTGAATAAGTTGCTGAGGTGTAATAAAAATTACTTCCTGCATATTTACAGAAACGCAAAGATTTCGACTACTATACAGTATCCGAAGTACGCTCTACTATATCAGCAAGATCTGAATATTTTTAAAACTTCGTTATCGTACGAACGCACCTCATTTGCTACGTTCACGTGCAATTTCCAACTTGTTTTCTTTACAATTTATTTTAAATGTTAATAAAAGAGTTATTTTCTATCATGGTATAATTTTTTTGTTACGCATATGCTTATAACCCTTGAAAGTATCACTCATAGATTAATTTCTTAAGATTAGATTATAATTGTAGAGTTATATTAATTTAAATAAAGCTTCAATTGCAGTGAAACCTGAAGCCTAGTGAACGGATATATCAGTTCGCGGCAGTGGGAAAAGGTTAAATTTTCCACGAGCCATAAAAAGGTCCCATGCGGAAGAAATCAACTTTATGAACTTCTGGATGTAATGCTGTGTCATTTCTTCTTACAAAGCCTTAATAATGTTTTCCTTTAATTACACTTGTTGTCTGTTTCTATTTAGCAATTTTAGCACCCATTACAGGCAAAAAATTTTGAATTGGATTAAGATCAGGAGTATTCAGTCCATAGCTTTACTACAATATCTTTTCAGGTAGGCCTGCACATAGAGGGGAGAAACAGGTCGAAAAATATATTTTGTTTTGTTTAGAAAATTATTTTATTAATTTATGTTACGTCGTGGAGATAAAAACTTGAAATCATAGAATAAAATCATTTATGAATATATTATATTCTACAGACCAATTTTGCTGTGTTATTGAGAGCTGAATCTTATCAAAAAATGCACTTTCCTGCACTTTAAAAATATTTTAAATTGTAACTGATTTTAATCACTTCTTTAAGATATCATTTAAAACTGCCGCTAAATAACAATTTGGGATAATATGACCAAAATTATTACTTAACATCAGTTTATCCACTAGTATCTTAAAATTGTGTTTAAAGATAATTTTAAAGAGCAGGAAATTGAATTTTTTAACAAGTCTTAGTATTATGTTATTCGACGAAATTGGTTAATAGAATATAATTTATTCATAATTGATTTTATTGTACGGTTTGCAAGTATTTATCTCCACAACATAAAATAAATTAATAGATTATTTTCCCGGTTTAGGTGCAAGCCTATCTGAAATAATCGGGTATTAAGTTATGGACCGACATGAGAATAGACTTAATCCAATTCTTAAGAGTTAACTTAAAGAGTTTGGTTTGTAATAACTGCCAAAATTGTTAAAAAGGAACAGTCTTAAAAAATGAGACTAAATGAAATTATTATAAGGGTTTTGTACCTTGAAATCGGACACCATTACATCCAGAAGTTGTTTTTTCTATACCTACTTGCAAGGCTGTCAACGCCGATTGCGAAAAATCTAAAAAGTTATTCTTTTATGCATAAACACATCAACATTCATGTAACATGTCTCAGTTATATGAAATTTATTATTATCTACTACATTTGTGGCTAAATACCTTGTTCCATGTTTTGATAAAATAGTGTATTTTCCCTTTTCGAAAGTAATTTAGCATTATTAATGTTTTTCAAGAAGCTATTTTTTAGGCAAATTAATACTACAAGTATATTTTAATCTAATAACATTATCCTTATATGAAAAACATACATAAAACAAATTATTTGAGTACTTTTCCTTGTTTTCACAAGTGATGCATTTTTTTGAATGTCATTGCATTTTGTGCATTTTCACAAGATTCAAATGATACCCGAGACTTCATGCTCGATGCGTAAAAAATATGATGTGAAAAAATCTGAAAATCCGATTGTTAAAAAATGTTTTTGAAACACAACTGGTGAATAAGTTAAAAAAAAGTAATTAAACTTAAATATTCCATGCACTTACCTATACAGAGTGATTGATAATGACAAAGCCAATATATTTATTCCTTAAATATTGACAAAGTTAAAAAAATTTCTGGCATAAGCTGCAAACTCCTGGGAGGTTTTTTGAGAAAAAACATACCGAATTTTCCCATGGTCTTCTTAGGGTAAAATTTTCAATTACGAAAGAATAGATTCGTATACGTATTTGCAAAACCCACGGAGGTATTAAAAGCCAAAAATCGTGACTAATGCCATTTAACTACACTTCATAGCCACATGATATCTTGCATTTCGAACTCAAGGTAAGGATCATAAGCAAAAATATATGTTGCTAATTAAGACATTTATTTAATTATACATATTTGGTGAATGTAATAGAAATGGGACATAACTTGAGATAATAGAAGCAATATTGGGCGAACAGAACATAAATTTATATTTTTTACAGTAATTCTGGAATTACAAGAATTTCAGTTTATGTCGAATCTCTTAAAACCTGATGATTTGTTTAAACGAGCATACCTTTGTGAGTTTTTTTTTATTTCAAGGTGTACTTTTAGTGTTTCATTTTGGAATGAATAAGGAAAATTTTCTTAATTAGAAATTTTACTCCACAGGGACCATGCAAAATTTCACCCCGTGTTTTTTTCACAAATGGATCCTTCAGGTGGTTTGCAACATATGTCATCAAATTATGCACCTTGAAAAAAAAAATGGAAAATTGTTATATATTTATTTATTTATTTATTTTGGTACTGAGATATCTGAACCCTATCGAAATTATTGTGGTGTTCTTTTTTTTTTTTTTTTTTTTTTTTTTTTTTTTTCTGATTGGTCTATGTTTAATGTCAAGGATCAAAATACTTCTGTTGCCACAATCACAAAAAGAATATTAAAAACAATGAAAAAAATTAAAAACAATAAAAAAATGGCAAAAAATAAAATAGAATAATTCAAAAAGAAACTGAGATACAGATTTTTTTAAAAATTGCATTTAAAAGTACATTTTGCCTCTATATGGCAGTGTAAAAATTCAAAATGTGCGATGTTTACAAATTTAAAAGTTTTGCCGTACCGAAAATTGTAAAACTGAAATTTCATTTAAAATTTGTTTACGATTGGTCCTGGAATATTAATGTTTAATCCAATGCGTACGTATTATAAGACTCTACTATTACGTAAGCCAACCTTTGACTATCATAAAATTGATGTTTATTAGCTATTTGGAAAAAATAGTTGTTCTCGGTAGAGAATTGGGAAATCCAAAGCATATCTGAATCTTTTTATTGGTTGAATTCCGCAATAAAGTTGGTTTATTTTATTCGTTTCCTGATTGTTCCAAGTTTAAAGTCCAAAAATGAACTACTGCTGTTTTTTATTTTATACTTTATCTGATTGGTCCAAGTTTAATGTCCAAAAACGGAATACTTCTGTTGCCACGATTACAAAAAGAGTAATTAAAACTTTTAAAAATACATGTAATTTAACAATAAATTCTGATAGAGATTTCAAACAAATTTCATTAAAAAGTACAGTTTTTTCTTTACGAACGATATAAAAATTTTAAATGTGCGGTATTTTGTAGTCGAAAAATTTTCAGTTCTGGAAATTCTAAAACTGAAATTTCATTTAAAATTTGTTTGTGATGGGTCCAGAAATATTAATGTTTAATCCATGTCGTATGTAATATGAGGAGTTGAGAAGTCAATCTGATTAACTCCATCAAATAAAAATTCACATTTTAAACAGTTAAAGCTGCCTATCTTTTATCTACTGATTTTTTTATCGTTGGTCTAGGAATGTTAATGTTTAATGCATGGCGTACGTAATGTATGACTTGTTATAATCATCCTAGAAATGATGTTTATTAGTATTATTAATTTAAATATAGAATTTATTTATAAGTCTTTAAAATCTGAGTTTTTGAAAATATCATTTTCCAAATAATCTTTGTAATTTGTTAAATTACAATTTTTTTATTATTATTGTTGTTTCTTTTTCTTAAATGTAGAATTTATTTATAAGTTTAAAATTGTCTTTGAAATATCATTTTCCAAACGGTCGTTGAAATTTATTAAATAATTTTTTTTTTTTTTAAACTTCGCATTTAAAAGTATGCATCTAGAGGTAATATTTAAAGAAATAGGCTATAATATGGATCTTTATGAATCACATGTATATTTTAACCCGTAACTGAAAGTGAAACTGAATTTTAACGAGTCGAAACTCGTCGTTTTTCACGAATGTTAATGCTTAAAAGAACTGATTGACGGAATTTATATAAAAAATAGCAAAAGTAATTATAATTTTAGGGAATCAATATTTGATAAATATATTCCCAAACATGATGTCACGTTCACCAGGTACAATTTTGCATGTAAACTTTCGTACTCTTTACTTAAAATTCTAGTCAGAGTGCTGCCACCAAAATCTAGAAATTTGCTTTTAGACGCATTCAACGTAAAATATTTGCTTTATCAAAGAAAATACTCATTTCATTTTTATTATGACGTCATTTTCATCCACTGACGCCTTCTGAGGTGAGCATCTCAATCTCAACATCAAATGTAACAGCTTTCCGAGTAAAAATGCGTTATTTTAAATCTTGACGTAATATTCTGCTCAAAAGTTTTTAAAAAGTTATTTTAAATTGTTCTACGAAAATGGCATCCGTAATGATGTTCTAATTCCTATTGTTTCCCAAATCTTTTCAACAATGGAAGCAACCCGATTGCCACTGACGTAAAGAAATTTCACAAAAGACTTTTAAAATTAAAATTAAAATATAAAAATGGAATTATTTTTATAAATAACGAATGTAAAGAACATCTACAAATAAAGTGATTTAATCAAAAGGAATAATTATCAAAATATAAGTTCAGTAGAAAACTCAAGCCAGATGACTAAAAACACAGCCTTGTCTTTTAAATATGTAGGTCATCAAATGGACCAAAATTCCATTTTCAATTTTCTTTACCTAGATTGCTATCTTTAAGGATGATTCACAGAACATTTTTGCAAATAATAAACATTAAATTCTTAAAATGACTTGATTTGCTTCGACATCCAGAAATTGATTTATTATTATTTTTCTGTGCTACACTTCTTAAAAGGAACGTTGTATGTATGCATAAACAGAAAAAGATAATTTACATATAATTAATTTTCTCGGAAATGTGTTGTTAATATTCTATTAAACGTATTGAGTTAGATTTCAAACAAACTCATTTCTATTTTAACGAATTTACAAGAATATTGAAATTAAAATTATTATTTTTCTCGCTTGTGTATCTTTTATTAATTAGTCGTTTTACAATTATTTTTTATTTCAAATCTTTTAACATCATTTTCGAATGCTTAAATGAAGGTTTATTTTTACATATTTTTTAACTTCAGTAATGAATTTATATTATCAAACTATGATTAAAAAAGATTAAAAAATGAAAAAAAAATATTTTATTTTTTGCACATAAAATTTTCTGATACAAGAAGACTCAAAAAACACATTTTTTGACAGTTTCTCAGAATTTTTTATTTTATTTTATTTATTTTTGCAATGGTAAAACAGCGAAAAAAGGAATAAGTTATACGTTTAATATTTTTTAAAACTAGTAATGAACTCAACAAATGATATCATATCAAAGAGAAAAAACATTTGCGTTTTCATTTTTTTACATTTTGCATATTCTTGCTATAATTCATTTTAATGTATAATACATATCTCACCAAAAAAAGCCCTTCAAAAAACAAATTGCTATTTTGTTTAGTTCTGCTATCTATTAGATTCCATTCACAATAATCTCGTTTTTAGGTGCGTTCGTAATTATGTAAATACGTAGCACCTATAGTTGTCGTTCAGTCCATCCGTTCGCATATAACAACGCAAAAACTATCCAACCGAATCGTTTGAAATTTAAAATTTATAATTATTACATAATTTTGTCGAGTCATTTCAAATTTTAGGAAAATCGAATGCATAGATCAATTACAGGGACAATCAAAATTATTCCTTTACATTACGGTCAATGGGGAAAAAAGTTTCAAATACATTTTATTCGTTTGAAGTTTAAAATACATAATTATTACGTAATTTTGTCGAGTTATTTAAAATTTTATAAAAATTGGATGCATAGTTCAATTACAGGGACAATCAAAAGTATTCCGTTACATTACGGTCAATGGGGAAAAATGTTTCAAATACATTTTAATGGTGTTACACTCATTCGAATATAATAAAATTGGTAGGCATCTATGAAGTACATATTGTAATATATATTTTACCCAATCTGTGGTGCAAAAAACTTTTGTCATTGATTTACAAGTCCGCACAAAAGTATTCCATTGCATAATGGTATAGAGAGAACATTTTTTAATGTTCTAATTGTGTTCTAATGGTCTTTTAATTGTAATTAATTATTTACAATTTTATGAGATTGATACATGAGAGTAATATTTTTAAAAACTTCGTTATCGTACGAACGCACCTCATTTGCTACGCTTCAGGTACAATTTCCAACTTGTTTTTTTTTATCATTATTTATATAATTTAAAAAATTGTAAAGATGTTTATCCTATAAGATACATTGGGTCTAAATATATACATATTTTTTAAATCTTTTAATATATTTTTCAGATCTTTTGATATCTTGCATGAAAGGAATAATTTAGTTTTTAAGCTATCATTCATGTGACGAAATCTTATTCTCATCACTCCTCTGTCTGTTTGTTCACCAGAGAGCTTGTTCTCAAAAACAGTATACGTTAGAAACTTGCAATTTTGCTTATTATAACTGAATATCTCCGATCAGCAACTCATAAAGTTTTGAGAAATTTAATATTATTTAAAAAAAATGAATTAGCTTAATGACAATCGAATATTTTTTTGCTTTAGATATTAAAATCGAACTGTGAATTCAATCTTTTCCGGGCAGGCAAGATAGCTTGGAGATAGGGATCTGCCAACTAATCAAAACTAGTAGATTCACAGAATTTTTTAAATTTTTATTTATGTATATATTTATTTATTTTAATTTTTGGGGGGCATTTTAATGTAATAAGTTTTCGTAAATATTTGAATAATTATTTTTTTTAATAAAAAATTCTTTTTTTTTTTTTTTTTTGAAAAATTTTAAGTTGATTACCTTTTTTTGTCCCATGAATTTAATGACTTTTACTATTTGAGTAAAATTTTAATTATTTGATTAAAATTTAATTTTTTATTTGATCTTCCAATTGTAATAATTTTAATTATATATATAAAACCCCTCCGCGTATAACAGTTCTGGGGTCAACCCATCCACAAAAAAAAAAGAAAATTATTGTGACCATGTTAGGCTTAAGTATTCCGAGGCGTTCACAAATATTCTAATTGTTCAACTTATGGAAATATACATGTAAAATATTTATTCATTACTTATTTTCTTTAAAACCTACAATAACTATCTAATTATAATGCTTAAGTTCTGAATAAAACAAGCAGCAATTACGAGAAAAACAAACGATGTAAGCAAATTAATGCTGTTGCCATTCAAGAATGACAAAAGTTACCTCCGATTTTAAAGGCTATCTATTTTCTGACCAATGAAAACGTTCCATAGTCGTAATGAAGCATTCTCATTGGTCAGATTTACAATGGGAGTTGTAAATGGCGTAACTACATTTTACCGTGCTTTGAAATATATTCACGATTTCAAAAACAATATTTAATTAAAACTTTTTATTTAAGGAAAAGCAAAGGTGCGTTTCAAATGTAATATTGTTAGAATCTTTACATTCGGGTTGCTTTATTTATTTATTTATTTTTTATACAGCCGTGAATGACTCATCGAGTGATCGGGCGTATTCGGCGACTACGTGCGCTGAGCGCGCGAGCTCAGGAGTCAGGCACATGGTGTGGATCCTTATCGCGGATGTTCAGTACCGTTCAGTACTCGGTACTGTGCGCTCAAGAACAAACTTAGAACAGATCATGGATTTGAGGCTAAAGTAAGTTGCGTGATGCTTTTTACGAATATTTTGGATTTTGTTTGAGTGAACATAGGTATGTATTTTTATTACGAAAATCCTGTTTTGGAAGGATAAAGAAATGTGATCGTCAGTTTACCTATTTTCATGCATAAAAGATATGAAATAACTAAATTATTTATGAAATTTAGTTCTTCGCGATATCCTACTCCAGATAAAAACTCCTCACGCGCGAGTGGCCTGATTTATGTCCCTCGAACAGGGCCATTGTTTACACTTTACTGTTGACATTTGTTTTCTATGTTATAAGGTAGGTTGCATCTGGCAGCGGCTTGAGCTTGTGTATTGGTTTCTGTTGGCGTTGTCGTCAAAGTGTCGAGTATATTTCTCTTCCGTCCTTTTGAGGTGGGATTTCTTTATAATTTTGTGTAGTTTTGCTAGTTACTTCTTATATTTTGTGCAGTAAGTGTTTTGTTACGTTTGTTTTCTTCAGCACTGGTAAGTGTTGAACTGATTTTTCTATCTTATCGGAAGCTAGTAAAGTCAGCATGGGTGCCATTTTGGTTACTCTAACTGCTGTAAATGGATCCATATTTATGACCCATCCCAAGACGCTAAGGGATGCCATTACCTTGCAAGTTCCATCCCACAAATGTATTGATTTTATAAAAATTACCCGCCAGGGCAAATTACTCATCCACACACAATCGGCAGAAACTGCCATTGAAATTTTAAAAATCAAAACCATATTAAATATTACAGCTACTGCGTCCTACCTTCCTGAAGAAATATTGACCCATTTCCTTCTTCACAACATCGACCCGTTTGTCGATTGCACCGAAATAGCCGAAGAATTGAAATTCATTGGAATAAAAACATTAGAAGTTAGACGTTTTCTGCGACAGGGCTCGACGCCAACTACGTCGGTCCTGGTGACCGAGCTTGGCCACTCCCTCCCGTCTGACGTCAAATTATGGTATCAGTACCATCGTATCTCCCTAGTTATTGACAAACCTCGGCAATGCACTAATGGCCAAAAATTCACACACATCACACGTAACTGTAACAGCGGTCACATTTGCGGCCAGTGTGCAGTCCCATCAGGGCACCTGCTCCGCTACCTCCCCCCTTTGTACTAATTGCAAAGGCCCCCACGCCGCCTCTGACAAATCTTGCCCCCACTATATACGTGAAGCCAAACTCCTCAAATACAAACCGAACACCACTTAGGTTTTAGTGAGGCCCGGCGACAGTTCCACAACAGCACCACTCTCAAGGCTGAATCATATGCGGCTGCGGCCTCATCATCTGCTTGTTCCCCACCTCCTACGAACTATATCACCAAAACGAACTCCAGGAGACCCTTCAAGGGTTTAATGAAAATATTGCTAACATGTTGCAGCAATTGCTACCGCTCAAGCTGCCAACTGTCAAAATATATGCTTACCATGTGTACCTCAGCGGTCATCGGTGCAATAAAAGAGGTATTAACATCAGATGATTCCGCCTCATTGCCTCCACACACTGCAAAAAAGCAAACTTTTACATTCACCTAGAGCACAACATAAATCGGAGAAATTAAAAAAGTTGCGAAAGGCCATATCGGAAAAGGGGTCTTTGTCAGACCTCCTCATGGACTTTTCATCCACGATATTAGGGGTTTCAGATGACAACTCCAAACATGAGCCCGAGCTTGGACATTCTCCTCAGGCCACTGGATTGACGTGAGTTGGGTCCTCTCTTTTTCCCTCTTTTTCTACCCTCTCCCATGCTATTTTTATGAGGGGGGAGGAAGTCAAGGTTTTTTACATTTTATGTGGCTGTCTTTAGGGGGCTTCTCTCTCTTCTCGTTTGCTGGTGTTTCCATTTTTATTTTTCATGGGTTTTCAGGTTATTCATTGGAACTGTCGGAGTCTTAGAACTAACGGACATTGGTTACGTGCCCCTTTCTTTAGGGACTGTTAGGTAATCTGCTTACAGAAGACTTTTTTGGCTTCGGGTTTAACCTTTTCTATTCCTCGTATGCACACTTTTTTGGCTGGTAGAGATGGCGGCCGTGGTGGAGGTCTCCTCACGGCGGTCCGCGCTTCTTACCCTTCACATCGCATTTCTCTTCCTATTGACTTTTCCGGCAATACTGAGGCCCTTGGCGTAAGGATCAATATTCATGGTACATGGCTCACCATTGTTAACATCTATCTTCCCAGGGGTTCTTTTGCAATTCAGCGGTTCGATAATTTACTCAATTCTATGGAGCCACCTTTCCTTCTGGTGAGTGACTTTAATATCAATCTTCTCTGTCGCCAGCCTCCTTACCCTCTTCCTCTTCAGCGCTTCCATTGCTGGATCCTCAGTCATCACGTCTGTGTCTGCAATACGTCCAGTGCGATTCGTATTGTGCCCGGTTAAGACCCTTCCCTTCTTGATCTCACCCTCTCATCACCTGGCCTTTTTGGTTCGCTTTCATGTTCGGTGCATCCGGATCCTTTCGACTCTGATCGCCAGCCGTTAATTATTCAGATTGGTTGGCACGATACCCACGCCGACTCCCGGCGCCACTTTGCCAACTGGACCTCGGCCGGCTGTCTTCTACATACGGCTGTAGATAACTCCAATTCATATTCTACCTGCGACTCCTTTTCAGACTCATGTAGATTGGCAATCGCCAAGTGCTCCGTTTTTCCTCGCTGTGTGCTTCGTCACAATGCTACTTGGTGGGATTCCACATGTCGCAAACTACTCGGATTCAAACGTCGCTACCTCCGTCTCGCAAGATCTTGCTGCTCCAAGGAGATGTGGTTGCTTTATAAACAGACTGAGAAAGTTCCGATGCTACGTCAAACAGATTTCCCGGAGCTACTGGGATAAGACTTGTCGCTCTCAGGGTTCGAATTGCCAAATCTTCAAATTGCTCAAAAATCTGGCTCGTAAAGATACTCCATCTGGCGACAACATTTTGTAGAACAGGGGCCCCGTCGCTTCCTGGCGTGCCCAAGCGGGCCTTTTCCTTGAGGCTTACAGCCAAGATGATCCTTTGGTTCCCATTCCTTATGACCTCAGCGATGGGGACGCCTACTTTGATGCTCGTTTTACCCTCAATGAACTACAACTCGCCATCCAGAAGACTCGTCCTACAACTCCTGGGTGTGATGGAATATCCGTTAAATTACTCCGAAGCCTCTCCGACTCAAATCTGGAGAAATTTCTCACCCTTTATAACGAGCTTTTGGGCTCTGGTACCGTGCCTTCTGAGTGGAAGGAAGCTACTATCGTCCCACTCTGCAAGCCTTCTCGCCTGGTCTCTTCTTATCGTCCCATTGCGCTGACTGCCGTGTGCTCGAAGGTCTTTGAACGTCTCCTTCTCCACCGCCTTATCTTTTGGGCTGGGAACAACGAGATCTTTCAGGCTTCTCACTACGGATTTATACCTTTCAAGGACTCTACGGCCGCTTTTTGTAAATTCTTTGATGACATATCAAGAGCTCGCAACTCCTGTCTGACTGCGCTTGCGGTATGTCTTGACATCAGCTCGGCTTACGATTCGGTCTGGATCGATGGCTTGATCTATAAGCTTGCTCACCTTGGTATCCGGGACAAAGTTGGCCGCTGGATTGCAAATTTTCTGACGGATCGCTCTATCCACGTTCGGTGGAAGTCTCAGTTTTCCAACTGTGGCCCATGTAGAAGAGACGTACCGAAGGGTAGTGTCCTCTCCCCGTTTCTTTTTATGATTTTCCTCTTCGACATCTTCGAGATCCTGGAGTGTGGAGTCCATCTCCTGATCTATGCAAACGACATTTTCATATATGCCTTGGGGAAAGACCCTCTGCGCACCTTGGCCAAACTCCAGAACTGCATTGACCGGCTAGTTCAGAGGTGTTCTGCTCATCACCTCTCCATTTCACCTGAGAAGAGCACCGCCATTTATTTCTCCCGCCATCGGCCTCTTGAATCAAAAGCTAATATCAGGGGCCTTGAACTTGAGTGGAGTCCCGTTGTTAGAGTTCTTGGGTTCTGGTTCGGCAGGTCTCTCCTGTTTAATTATCATTTCTCTTACCTTCGTGCCAAGGACTTTAAGAGGCTTAACTACTTGAAAGCTGTCGCCTCGCACAATCGTGGCTTTCATACGGTACACATGTCGCGTATCGTTGACTCTCTTGTTCGGAGTCTCCTCGAATATACCTGCCCCCTTTTTCTCAAAGTCTGCCCCTCAACTTTGAACTCTCTCGAGGTCACAAAGCTGCTCTACGAGTTGCCACCGGCCTTCCGAGATATACTACCCTTCCTCTCCTTCTCCAAGAGGCGGACGCCTCCAGTATGGTCAGTCGTATCCGCTGCATTGCCAATAAGTTCCTAGCTCGCCAGCTCTCTCTCCCACACCCCCTTTTCTCGTCTGACCTTTCCATGCTTCTGGACATCTTTCGGTTGCTGCTGTTGAGTTTCTGAGCACTTACAACTTAGGTCCTAACGATATACTCAAGTTCTCGTGGCCATCCTACCCTTTTCTTCACTCAGATTGCCATATCTTTTTGGATGGTTTTCCCTTCCAAAAAACTTCTCTCCCTTCGAAGGCCATCTACCAAGCTTGGAAGTCGGGGAGCGATTCGATGTCAAACACTGTATTGCTCTCCTCTGAATGCCTCTAAAGACTCCGCTGAAACAGTCGTTGCTGTTCACAATTCTTTTTCCGGATCCAGTATCGCCATGCTTGTACATCATCACAATTCTGTCTTCACTGCCGAGGCATTAGCCATTTTCATCGCTCTAACCTCCTATGTGAAAGAGAATGGTCGTTACTTCCTGCTCACTGACAGCCACTCTTTTCTCTCTGCTCTGAAAAACAATTCTCTCCACTCTCCTAGAGTAATCACACTCCTGCATAACACATCTCTCAGGTCCTTTCTCTCCATAGTGTATCTCTTAATCTTGTGTGATGTCCTGGCCACAAGGGTATTCCCCCTAACGAGGTCGCTGACTCCCTGGCTCGTAATGGCCCGTACCTTACTCGCACCCGGAACTGAGTCGCTCCTGAAGACCCTGGGGCTCAAATCCGTCGTGATTGGATAGCTGAAAAGACGTATGCTTGGCTAAACACGATTATTGCTCTGATTTCCCTCATCTTAGTGAGGACGATGCCTTTCGAGAGTGGACCTGCCATCGCCGTGAGGATTTCTCGGTGGCGTACCCGTACTTGGCCGACTAACTCCCGCCTCTTCAGTATGAATCTGGCGCCTTCCCCACTGTGTTCTATATGCTGTGTCCCGGAGACTTCTGACCACGTCCTTCTCCAGTGCGTAAAATATAGCTCAAACAGGATCACCTTATTTTCTACGCTTGGTTTACAGTCCCAGTCTACGGATTCTGAGATTATTACAGCCGCTCTCAAATCCCGCTCCGGTCTCTCTTCTCTCGTTAAATTCTCTCTTGTGGTTGCTCGTGGGTAATCACAGATTTCTCATAACATTCTGCATTTGAGATTTGGGTTTCTCTCCCTTGTCGAGTACTCGAGACAAAGCCGCCTATGGCGAAGCATAAGTCTCAAGCCGCCTGCCAACCAAGCAATTCTATGTTATAAAGTGTTTTCTTTTAAGTATTAGCTAAAAAATTGAAGTATTACATTGTTATATTTTTTTTAAAATGCAAGGAGCGAAGACGAAAGTCTCGTTGCAAGAAGACAGCGCGGCAAAGCCAGGAGTCGCGGGATAGAATTCAGGTGGCAATTGCATCGCAACAAGCTCGACGCGAAAGTGGCTATGATTGACCAGAGTTTTTTATCATCTTTTTTAATGCAAACACGTCATTTTGACGGGCTATCTTCTAGTTAAATATAATAGTGCTGCTACTTATTTTCTTATTGTAAAGGGTTAAGCATTTAATAACTATAAAATAACTGTTTGGATTTATTAATTATAGGATAAAGTATTTTGTAAGGAATATTATTACGAAACCTTATACGAAACACTCTGCGTGATATTTCATCACACTTACCCAATTGTTTTTTAACGTTTTTGCTACTTTCATTTGGATGCCTATTTAGATTTTTTTTTCAGAAATTTTTTACATTTTTTTTAGAATCCAAAATTTATTATTATTATTATTTATCATCTTTTAACATCTTCTTTACAAGGAATATTTTTCGAGATTTTCTATAGAATGCATAATTTATAGATTTCTTAATACCTTCTTTCGAGTACATATTTATTATTAGGTAGCTTTCATTGCAAAAAGTAAAAAGCTACCTATTGCAGCCGTCCGGAGGAAGGCACTTCCAGAAAATTTTGGTATATTTTTACCGATCATGACCCGCAGACCCCAAAACCACCCTCCGTTCAAGATAATATATATATATATAACCATATATATCCAATATGTAAAACAATCAACAATAAACTACATAAATTCATGTGAATTGCGCCGACGCTGCATTCAAACACATAAATTAAAAATATAATTTCAAATTTAGCAATTTAGCAAGAACCAGAACACCCCCCTCACAAAACAAAACTCCCTTAAAATTAAAAATTCAACAATCAAGATACAAAAACAATAGGCTGCCAGCCTCATCAGCGATGGGTTTTATGAGACAAAAGCAGCCGATGGCTATAATTCACACGCTCCCCCACCGGATCCTACGCCACATTAGTAAACGAATGTCTCACCTGGAACATTGTAAATGATGCAAAATTATGTTATCTGAATAAAAACCACATCCCCAACTTAGCTGCAATGCCACAATTCAAAACAAATTAAACAGAACAAAATAGAAACCGTATTCCAAACCAATCCGAAAACAATCCAGGTCTGTTGCCACCCAGTGCAGCTCATCATCATAAAACCGTCCTTAAGCAGGCTTTAGGTAATACAAGTTATTAGCTGTCACTGAGTAGCAAACGATCAAAAATATAGAGTATCTGCAAAATCAGAGTACTTTTCTATGAACTTGAGAGGAATATTGTTTTTATAATGAAGTTTACTTTTAAATTGAAAAAGCTCACTATGAAATAGATATTTTTCTGAACAGATTCTATAAAATCGAAAAATTTGGCTGATTTTTTAAAATTTCCTATTAATATTCAGTATTGACAAAAACTAGTATTCAATCTTATATAATCGCGTTCCACTATTTTGAGCTTCGTATATTTGATTTATATAACTTAATTTAAAATAAATAAATAAGTATATGAAAGCTACCTCTTCCTTCCATCACTGCCGGAAGGACTTTTTTTCGGAGCTTTTACCATTGTCTTTAGAATGGTTTCATTTTTCAGATCTTTTTTTGAAATCAATAAATAAATAAATACAGAGTATCATGTATATGAGTTCTTTTAACATCATCTTCAGAATAAAAAATGTAATTGTTTTCGGGTCTTTTAACATCTTCTTTAGAATAAATATTTCAATTGCTTTGAGTTGTATATTTATTGTAACACTTTGTGGTGTTTACATATTTTTGGGGGGTCATTACAATAACATATCAAATTAGTTGAAGCGTTTAATTGTTTTACAATAGAATTGTAATTATAAATTTTACTTTCTAAAGTAATATTGTATTTATAAGTTTTGCCAGTATTAATAATATTTTTAATAGGGAATATATTATTTTTTCCATTTATTTGTTGTAAATTAATTTTCTTTGAAAAAGGATTAAAGAAATTATGAGCTATACATATTATTTTTTTCTACGTTTTCAGTACTTTCTATCGAATGCATATTCAAAATTTGTCAGGGTTTTTAAGAGTTTCTTTAGAATGAATATGTTTTTAAGATTGTCTTTAGACTATGTATTTTAATGCTTTCAGATCTTCTAATGAAGTTTCTTTAAGTTGAATACCGAATTTCAGTTTACCAAATGAATTCTTTTGAAATTTCACATTATCATTACATGTTTTTTTTTTTTTTTTTAAATCTATGAGAAGATAAATTATTTAAGGATTTTATTAAATTTGATAATATTGGACAAAACTATTTTTTTCCCTGATAATATTCTTAATATTTAATGGTTGTTTCTTTTGTAAAACATTTACAAAATGTACTTCGGTATATATACACAATATACAAAATATATTTATAAATTATACTTCGATAAATGAACAAATACTTATAATTTTTGTGAAATTCCTCAATCTATAAATATAGCGCCAAAGTAAACATATTCTACTTTCATTTGTAAAGGAGAGATTTATTTTTGTTTAAATTTTCTCCGCCATGCATCTTTCAATCTCAAAAAAAAAAAAAAAAAAAAAAAAAAAAATAAAGAGCTATTTAAATTATAAAGGCCAAACGTATCTGTGCGTGCTCATGCGTCATTT
Organism: Maratus speculifer; assembly: GCA_964019185.1. Lineage (NCBI taxonomy): Eukaryota > Metazoa > Arthropoda > Arachnida > Araneae > Salticidae > Maratus > Maratus speculifer. The sequence goes on from OZ025290.1 coordinate 187,793,431, forward strand.
TGCGATTGGCAACACTTTGAAATTTGAAATGAAATTTCGGTATTGCAATTTTTGCTACTGCAAATGTTTAAGCTTCTAATCATCGCACATTTTCATTTTTTACGCCATCGTATAGGGCAAAAAAATATACTTATAAAGGCAATTTATATGAAAATTGTATCTTAATTTATTTATGAGATATTAATTTTTTTGTAGTTTTTTATACCGCTTTTCTAATCGTAGCAACAGGAGTACTCCATTTCTATTTAAAACAAAGCAAAAAAGAGGAAAAAATTGATTACTTTATGCTGCCATTTTCTCATTAAAAGAGAACAAAATTAAAATTTAAATTCTTCTGTTATAAAACCCGGTGAATTTTGATTTCATTTACAAAATTTATCTACACGTAAAAGAATATCAATAGTTCAATATATGTTTCAGCTAATAGCATTGAGACTTAAAATTTTGAATCAAAATGATCAAATAATTTTTTTTTTTTTTTTTTTTTTTTTTTTTTTTTTTTTTTTTTTAAGAGATGAATACAAATGCGAAATGTGCATTTGTAAATTTTGATATGGAGAAAATGATCGGGGTTTAGATTTCGCGGGGAAATAATTCTATGATTGAGTCAAAGTTGAATAAATTTTGCTTTTTTTAATTTTCTAATACTAGCATAAGAACCTTAATTGATAAGTTTATCAAAAGATCATTTACGTATTATTTTTTACTGCTTACATGTACAATTAAAGTTTAATAATTTCTACAACTGAGTTTTATAGAAATAGTATTTTGTTAACTTTACGTTAAATATGATTTGTTTAAGAGTTAGAATTACAAATATAAGATGAATTTTTTACTATAACTAATTTTGTATAGGTTTATTATAAATCTATGAAAACAGTTCCTTCTTAAACATTTTCTTTCGTCAAAATTTGACGGGTTCTACTTTGTTTATATAAAATGATTGAAAAAATATCAATACTTAAAAGCGTTTAACTTAACCAAATTGGATATGCTTACAGCTGAGCATGATAAAAATTTGGGGTTTGATCCTCTTACTATTGAAAGACGTATTACAAAAAATTCAAATGGAGTATAGGGAATTAGAGCATAAAATATTCACATTTTATGTTTTCTCTTTACTTTTACACTGTTAAAAATTTCTGTAAAAACATAGAAAAAAAGCGAAACTTTATCTAAATTTGGATTAGTTTTGAGTTAAAGGCATTCGACCGAGTTTCTTGGTCATCATTTTACAAACATTTCCCTTATCTTATATCTAAATCCTAGTCGTTATTTCCATGTCTTCATCTAAATAGGTTCTTATTGTCGTTAAATTTTGTAATTCAATATACACACTTTTAATTTTTTTTTCCAATTTTATTAGAAATGTTAAAGAAATTTTTTTTAAAAATTTAGATGAATTTAGAAATTGAAAAAACACTTTATCAGATTTAATGGGGATTTCCCCCCGCTAAATAATGAAAGACATACATTGTACTCAATAGCAATATGTCTTAAACCTCAGTCAGTCAGGTGTTCTTCCACTGTCAAGAGGTCTCGGGTTCAAACCCCAGGACGATTAGAAAACAAACTGTGTTTAAAGTTTAATGATACGGAAGATTGAACTTACTCGGGAAATTCAAGTTCTTTAAAACTCAGTAAAGATTGAGTGGTTCACTAATTTTTAAAATTAAATTAAATTATTGTCATTATAAGTACATTACATAGTCTTGTGTGTATTTAACGATGTAAATTTACAGAGTCTGTTGTAAATTTACCGAATAACTTCTCTGTTATGTAACAAAATCTCGATTTTCCTAATCTTTGTAATTTTACATGACTTAAGGAAATGGATTACCTGAAGATTTAATGAGAAATTTTTTTATAAGTTTCATTTAACAGTCAGTTAACATTACACAGAATTTTTTTAAATAGTGTATCAATAAATCTGCTGTTTTTGTTATAACTGCTTATAAGGTTAAAGATTATTTTGATTGAATTCGAGTTCATGGCTAGTTTTGTGGTTTTATAAAATGGCATACATAGTGATCGGAGGAAGTGCGTTTTACAGGGAATGGAACTAACGTAATTCTTTATACGCATACTTTTCCCGGTAATTTGTAGATTAATGCACTAAATTTTTAAAAGTAATGAAAGATGGAGTAATGAAAGTAGGGAGTCGCCTGATATAAAAAATCCATTGTTTGTAGAGAACACAGGTGCTACTATTAACACAACTTCAGAAAAAAAAGTCTCACTCTTCTAGTCATGTGACCTAACTTGTTCCTTCTGTGAAATTGGCAACTCATCTGCATTGAAATGTTAAGGGGCTACTTCAGTAAACCGAAAAAAAAACCCGTCACTAATGCTAATCATATGGTAAAAAATTATAAAGATATCTTTTTTGCATTTATTTTATTTTATTTATTTATTTATTTGCATTGTACAGCTGAGGTTAATTTGTACACAGTCGTTTTTATTTATTTTTTTATTCTACTTTTTGAATTTAGATTGCAGATCTTTTTTATGAGGATGCTTTTCCTTTCGAAACCAATTTCGAAAATGAAAGTGTCCTTATTAAAAATGCCTGTAAGAAAAAAAAGAAGTAAGAAACGGACTTTGACGGATCAAACTGAGCTATCCAGGGGAAAAAAATCAAATGCAAACGAGATATTTTTATAAATTTCTTCCGTGGTATTAGCCGGAGAGTCTGTCTCTTGACTGAAGTAGCTTCTTAAGTAATAAATCACATGACACCATGAATTGTTACATTGACAATTCAGGTAAATCCAAGTGGGAAAGCCTAAATCAAAGAAAATCATTTTCTTGCAGGAAACACTTTTCTATTTATGTCACTTTTTTTATAGTTTCATTTACAGATTTATTGTTTTCTATTACTATGACAAAGAGAAATAATGTTGGATTGTACTGGTCCATGGTCGACATCTAACAAGCAGTATTTGCGTAAATTAAGATTTAGAAAAAATGCATAAAATATTTTTTCAAGGCTGCCTTTCCCAATTGTATGCGATTTTATTGTATTTATTTGATTGTATCTCAGAAAACGCGATATAACGAGAGGCCACTGTATTAGTTAATCAAAGTCTGTAATTTCAAGTATAGCTTGAATCTTTTGAAAAAATCTTACGGTAACCAAGTAGCGATTACTTTTGAAAAGTAGTTGGTAATCGATACTTTCTAAACCAAATCAATGTAGTTGTAGTCTACATTCGCTATAGTTGTAATTTTAGTTCGCTACAACAATAAAGTAGTTTTTACGACAACTGAACATGCATCTTAGAAATAAAATAAAATAAATCTTTGAATAAAATAAAAGTTCAATAGAAAACAATTTATATCTATTTTATAGCATAAGACTTTCCTTATATTTAAAATTTTTAACTTTGAAATTTACGATTTGTGAAAAATTCTGACGTGGTAAGTAAAAATTATGGTCATTAGTGTAATTATATTAGATAATTTTTTATTAATTAATCAGATATAATTACACATGCAATGTTAACCTTTAGTTCCACAAGTATCTTTCGTTTAATGTTTTTGAACTAATTCGAATATTCCATGATCGCAAATTCCATGATCGTTAAAGGTTATTTGGGTGTATGAGTCCTAAAGTATTCGTCCAGGAGAGCTCAGTCGGCAAAGCATTGGTGGTTTCAGCCAAGTCATCCTTGGTTCAAATCCGGGACCAGACTTTTATCTCCCATTTGAAAATTTACAAATCTTATAAGGAAAGGAGAAAGGACATGTTTTACAAACAATATATTTCTATAAACCAATCTATTACAAAATTTTTGTTTTAGGCAATATTGCAGAAAAATGTTTGAAGACGTACGCCAATTATATTACAGACTTGTTAAGCATAGACCAGTGAAATTATCCTAACTCGTGTGTTCAGTAGATGTCATTGAGAAAGAACAGATATTTCTCGCTGACCCACGGCAGTTCGACCCACAATGAAGTCAACTGCTTTTCCCTTGTAGCTATTATTATTTACAAATTATGTAGGGGTACTGGAAACTGTTTGAGGAAACTCAGCCCACCTTGCCTCTGTATTGTTACAGACCTTTAACTCACATGATCGTCAACCTGCAAATTTCTTGTCTGCTCTCGCAATTGAAATAAGTCTTAAAAGGCGATTTTCCGAACCAGTCAGTCACAGCCTTGTGACAAGGGTTCCTTCTGCAATCCCAAAAGATGTTTTTGTTATGAATTTACAAATATGCGCAGTCGTTGTGAAAGGAGCATTGCATAAGACTACATGTTTTTTTCTAATTTGGATAGGAGTTTTTTGTTTATTAGTAGATTCCTTGAACTTTATTAATATATCTTGTAGTAAATTTATATATTAATTTGGTTATGGATTACGCAATAAAAGTCTGAAGGAAAAAGAAATACTTATGGGAGGGTGAATCCGAAAATAAGTTTCCTCTGGTGACTCTAGACAGAAATGTTTATGAAAAACAAGAAATATAATAAAAAACATTAAAAATAAGACTTAACATTATTCTTCTACATAAGTGCCAAGTGAGTTGAGACATTTGTTATAACCCTATATAAGCTTCAAAAGACCCTCCAGGAAAAAGAAAAAAAATCAAGGCTTTGTATCATTCTGGTCCCGGAGAGAAGTTATATGGAGGGAAGATACATTTTGAATTCGTAGTCAAAGAAGGAAATAAAAGCGGGTTGTCTGCTATGATTTGACACGTGGAGTATCGAGAGCAGAAATACATAACCGCCACGCGGATGTCTAAGGGCCAGATGTGATGTCGAAACAAATGGTGCAGAATTGATGCGCGGTTAACTTCGTTAGATGCCTAGAAAACTTTTGGTTTTAAGGTGGAGTTTATGATACATATCACGTTTTTTTAACTCCTACCCAATCGGAAGAGACAATTGTTTGTAAGGCCGCTTGATAGGACAGCTTTCTCGCGAGATTGTGTCGGTGGAGATCACATGATCTGACGTTACGAACTTCGTCCGCAGCCCTGCCTTAATAAGCAAAAGTCTTTAAGGCCTCTAGTGAAGTTAGCCATGGATGATTCCACCAATTCAGTGAGCGGCTTCAGCAAGTGTTCGACAGATCGAGAAATGGACAAACGTGCACGGCCACTACAATGAAAGCAATGCTTGACTACAACTTTGAAAGTAATACTGAAATTACGCAATCCGTTCAACGCTTTTTTCGTATGCAGAGCCCTAAAGGGAGTACGACAAATGTCTCGATTCACTTGGCACTGATGTAAAAAAAAAGAAAAAAAAATATGTTTTATTTTTAATGTTTCATTATATTTTTTGTCTTTCATACACATTTATGTTCACAGTCGCCAGGAGGACCTTATTTTCGGACTCACCCTCGCATACATAAAATATATATTTTCATTGAATTAAAATTAAAATAATCTAATTTTAGTATACAAACAATTATTTTGAACCATATGTAATCTTATTTAATTATAATTATCCTTATTTATATACTAAATAAAAAATAGGTGGAGAAAAGGTGGGTCCTCTATCAATAATCATAAAACCATTTTTTTATTATTTTTTATTTAATTTTTTTGAAGCATCCATTTAAAAAAAAAGTGCATAAATCATAATTTAATACAGCGCAGATGCCAGTGCTAAATATTTTATGTCAGAAAATTAATCTAATATAAGTATCTCTCTTTCCTAAGTACAATTTATACACAGAGAGAAAGAGCCAAAAAAGAAAGAAATCAAAAGACCAGAAAAATGTCATATTTCGATCCCTAAATGACACTAAAGAGGATAAAATAAGAAGATGAAACTCTTTTGTTTGAATAAATCTACACTCATGAAAATTTCAAATACCACAAACATTAATAGTGCATTGATTCTACCCAAAATCTCATTCTCCCCCCTTTTTCAAATAAGGAGTCTTACACAAACAAAGAACTCACGCTCAACTGAAAATAGTTAATGTATCCACTAATTTGGCCAGGAACTGTGCAATAAAAGACAGAAGAAAAAGAAATCTATAACAATAATGGAAATATCTTTTCTACCTTCTGTTGTGGAAAAATCTTGAAACTGCCAAAAGGGGGGAGCTAGGGCGGCGGAATGTTTGGTAGAGCGCCGCCCCGATCGCGAGCGGGAGAAAACTTTCACTCCCCCAGTGTGTATCTGGAGCTGGGCGGGGACGGACGTGTTGTCCGATAGTCAGACGATATGGTGATGACGATGCCCCCACACATCGCCTCCGCGATGCCGTACTGCTTCCATCTGTTGCTGGCTCTCACTGTGTCCGCAGGTAAGAGGTTCGCTCTTCCTTTTGCCCACCGCGTGTGGTTTGATATCACACAAACTAAAGAAGATGATTTGAAAGTTGAATAAGGCACTGTTTGCATTCTAGCCTGATTTGATGACAAATTAAAAAAAAGGATACGAAATTTTAGTGTGTGAGTGCGCATGTAAATATATAATTTCTAAAAAAAAAAAAAAAAAAAAAAAAAAAATTGTGGACAAATTAAAAAAAAATAATAATAATAAAAAAAACGATGCGAATAAGGCGTTGCGCATGTAAATATCATATAATTTCAAAGAAAAAAAATTTCAAATTTTTCTTTTATTTTAAATAAATACATTACAAGAATAAATGCATATATGCGCAATTTAGCATGAAATATTGTATGTGATTATAAGAAGGGATTTTTAGCGTATGAAAAATATATTTAACTATTGATATAATAGATCGTGACCTCCTCGATGTAATAAATTTAGACTCTGCAGAGTATACTTCCAGGTCTATTTGTATGCATAAATATATAATCTTATTTCGACAGACACTATGTCCGCATGTAAAAGGTTCGCTCTTCCTTTTGCCCGTGGCTGTGTTTTGATATCACATTAAAGAAAGATGTTTGAAAGTTGAATAAGGCTATATTATATGCACTTTTTGTATTCTAGCTTGATTTGTTGACAAATAATAAGGAAAAAAAAGATACGAAATTTTAGTGTGTGGATGCGCATGTAAATATCATTAAAAAAAAGGGGGGGGGTGATTTTATTGGTGGTTTTATTCAAATTATAATTTTGCAAACTTTTGTTTCATTTAAATAAATACATTACAAGAATGCATATATGCATGCATAATTTAGATTGATAAAAATGTATGTGATTATAAGTAGGTGTTTATAGGAAGTATAAAAAACATATTTAAATATTAATATAATGGATAATAACCGCCTCGCTGTAATAAATTTAGACTCTGTAGAATATACTTTCAGATCAATTGTTTGCATAATTTTATAATCTTACTTCGACAATTTTTTCAAGTCTTTATATACAATTCAAATGCATCTTTTTCTTTCAAAATTAGTTTGTTTAACTGAAAACTAAACAAGGATATAAAATTGTATTATAAAAAATTGGATATAAAAAAATATTCTATGTTTAGGTGCGCAAGTAGACATTGAAAATTACGTTATAAAAATAAATAAAAAAAACTGTATTTGGAAATAGTCAATTTATAAATCTTATAAATCTTTATTCTAACCGTAAATAAATACATTTAAAAAATAATGTATTATGAGAGGTCTCTCTTTCTTTTGCACGCCGGCTGTGGTTGATATTACACAAACTAAAAAAGATGATTTAAAAGTTGAATAAGGCTATATTAAAGCACTGTTTGCATTCTAGCTTGATTTGTTGACAAATTTAAAAAAAAAATGAAATAACAAAAAAGATACGAAATTTTAGTGTGTGAGTGCGCATGTAAATATCACATTTAAAAAAATAAATCAATTATAATAATAATAATAATATAAAAGCGGAATAATTTTATTGATGGATTTATGGATTTATTAAACTTATATTTTTTTTGCTTTACCTTAAATAAATACGTTGCAAGAATACATAAATGTATACATAATTTAATACGAAATATTGTTTGTGATTATAAAAAGGGTTTTTTAGTTCATTGTTCAGTTTCACTGTTCGTATTCTAGCTTGATTTGTTGAAAAATAAAAATAAAAAGGAATTTTAATGTGTGAGTGCTCATGTAAATATCATATTATAAAAAAATGAATAAAATAATAATAAAATAGCGGAATAATTTTATTGGTGGATTTATGGGTTTATTAAAATTATAATTTTTTGTTTTATCTTAAATAAATACATTACAGGAATACATAAATGTTTACATAATTTAGTTCGAAATATTGTATCATATTCGAGATATTGTATGATATCACACAAACTAAAGAACACGATTGAATGTTGAATATAGCTATATTAAAGCACTATTTGCATTCTAGCTTGATTTCTTGACAAATAATAATAATAATAAAGGATACGAAATTTTAGTGTGTGAGTGCACATGTAAATATCATATTACAAAAAAAAAAAAAAAAAAAAAAAAAAAAAAAAAAAATCAATAAAAAAAATAACGGAATGATTTTATTGGGGGATTTATGGATTGATTATTATATTTTTTGTTTTACCTTAAATAAATACATTACAAGAATGCATAAATTCATTCCGCCGGCTGTGTTTTGATATCGCACAAACTGAAGAAGACGATTGAAAGTTGAATAAGGCTATATTATATGCACTGTTTGCATTCTAGCTTAATTTGTTGACAAAAAAAAAAAAAAAAAAAAAAACATACTTAATGTGTGAGTGCACGTGTAAATATCATATTTAAAAAATTAACCAAAAAAAAAAAAAAAAAATAAATAAATAAAAAAAAAAAAAAAATAGCGGAATGATTTTATTGGTGGATTTATGGATTTATAAAAAATATATATATTTTTTGTTTTACCTTAAATAAATACATTACAAGAATACATAAATGTATACCGCCGGTTTTGTTTTGATATCGCACAAATTAAAGAAGACGATTGAAAGTTGAATAAGGCTATGCACTGTTTGCATTCTAGCTTGATTCGTTGACAAATAATAATAATAATAATAATAAAGATACGAAATTTTAATGTGTGAGTGCGCATATAAATGTCATATTAATAAAAACAGTAACAACAATAGAGGAATGATTTTATTGGTGGATTTATGGATTTATTAAAATTTTAATTTTTTGCTTTACCTTAAATAAATACATTACAAGAATACGTAAATGCATACCGCCGGCTGTGTTTTGATATCGGACAAATTGAAGAAGACGATTGAAATTTGAAAAAAGGCTATATTATATGCACTGTTTGCATTTTGGCTTGATTTGTTGACAAAAAAAAAAAAAAAAAAAAAAAAAAAAAAAAAAAGATATGAAATTTTAATGAATGGGTGCGCATGTAAATATGAAATCATTTCTCTATACATATTTATATAAGCAATGACCAGGGGTCTGTCCAGACTTTTCTCACAGGGTCCTATTTTTGTAAAATTGTGAATTTTTTTCTTCTGTTTGTGAAAATTCTAGTAATAATTTTGTGAATTTTAAATTATCGATGTTTTCAGGCTCTATTTTCCATTTATAAAAAGCTAAAAAAAATATTCTTTTTTTGAGTTCAGCTAATTATTTACAAGCCAGATTTTATATTTAAATGATAAAATTTGTGAAAAGTTCAATTTGAAGGTGAAAAAAAATGCGAAAGGTTTATTTAAGTGACAAATAATTTTGCGAAGGGTCCTGTTTTGGGATAAAATGTTTTGTGAAGGATCCTGTTTGAGGATAAAAAATTTTGTGAAAGTTCTTTTAAAGGACCTAAAATTTTTCTAAACATATCCCTGAAGACAACAAACGGGATGATTTTATTGGTGAATTTATTCAAATTATAATTTTGCAAACTTTTGTTTTACTTTAAATAAATGCACTACAAAATTACATATATGTATGCATAATTTAGCGTGAAATATTGTATATGATTATAAGAAGGTGTTTTTAGGAAGTATGAAAAATATATTTAAATATAAATAAAATGGATCATAACCTCCTCGATGTAATAAATTCAGACTCTGCAGAATATACTTTCAGGTCGATTATTTGTATAATTTTATAATCTTATTTGGACAGAATTTTTTAAAAAAGTCTTTATGTACAACCCAAATATAATGGTTTCTTTCAGAATTAGTTTGTCTTTTTGAAAATTAAACAAGGATATAAAAAGTTTCTATGTTTAGGCGCGCATGTAGTCATTGAAAATTAAGTTCTAAAAATAAATAAGAAAACTAAATTTGTAAATAATCAATTTATAAGTTTTGTAAAACTTTATGCTAACCGTAAAGAAATATATTTAAAAAATATAAAATAAAAAAAATCTATAATTTTGCATGAAATTTAAGTGAATATATGACCGACTTTTTACGGGTATAAAATAATATTTTATTAATATGACAGATTATATAAAAAAGGAGCAGAATACTTCCATGCTATTGATATAATAGATGAAAACCAAACAAAATATATTTTTATTGTGATATATTCACATTACTATTTACTAACATACTTTATTATTTTATAAAATACTTTGTCAATAGATATTAAAAAAAGAATAATTATGAATCACAATTTATTAAATCATCTTAAGCAACTATACTCAACCTGTGACCAGCGGCGGTTTTTTTGTGCAGCCCGAGGTAAATAATCATTAATCCATACATAAAAAATTATGCATATGAATTATTTAAGATATTCACTATTTTTTATGTATTTTCACCAGAAAACAAAATCTGCCCTGTTACTTATAATTAATTAAAAACTATGTAAACACATCTTAAATGCTGTTTTCTTTTTCCAAGGTTCTTTTTTACAAAAATCGTATTAGTACTACCGTGGCGTATACATTTCTTTATCTTTAACATTAATCAAATACTATTCCAAATTGGTTAAATGTGCAATATATTTGTGTAATAAACAAAATAATAATGAATAGATTTTGCATTGTAGAGAAGATTGATTTAAAATTAATAATAAAAAAAATCTGTTTTTAAAATGATTGTGCCGCGAAGTTTATGTTTGGAATTAGTGGTGTTATTAAATTTTTTGGTAACATTTATTCTGAGACAAACGTTAAATATTATTGTTAATATTAGCTTCGTGATATTGTTTTGCCTTTACTATTTCCATTACCTTTTTTTCTTTTTTATAAAGGTGTTGAGGCCCGCTTAACGTTCAAACATATTTCTGCTGCCCGCGAGAAAAAAGTTTGCGTATAAATGATCTTAAGGAATTAACAATTATAAAACTAAATATAGTTAGAAATTATTATTTTTAAGTATTTAAGATTTCATCTCATAAAGTAAAAGAAAAAAAAAACAATGCATTGATTAATACCTCTACATATTTTAAAAAAAACTCTTACAAAAAAAAAAAAAAAAAAAAAAAAAAAAAAAAGAATGCAAAAAAGGTATAAAGAGTATTTTCAAAAAAGATTTCAAAATAAATAAGTAACTTATTAATGCAATTGACATTATCAATACATAATGTGAAAACTTGAATGAGACGTGATGAAGTGCAAATATGAAGACCTCAATTCTTAAGAAATAATATACTTCAACTCAATGCTTTTTAAAATGAGTTTTATTACTTTATTACAATTTTAAAATCATTTTGTGATACTTGCAAGTGCATTTATTTTCTTGTTATATCAGTTTAATTTAAATAATAAGATAATTTCAAATGGCATGTGACATTTGAAAGCGTAACTTGAAATTTAAGCGAAATAATTGTAAGCTATTTTCTTTTAAAGACATTAAGTTAAAAATTGACTTTTAAATGTTAGTTTTTCCTTAAAATTTAAGAAAAAATGTAATTTTTGCTATACTAATATGGGTTTTGTACTAAAATTTATTAAAATCCGTTTTATTACTTTATTACAATTTAAAAATCATTTTATGATAATTGTAAGTGCATTTAGTTTCTTATAAAATTAATTTAATTGAAATAATAAGATAATTTCAAATGACATGTAGCATTTGAAAACGCAGCATGAATTTTAAGCGAAATAATGATGTAAATAATTGTAAGCTGAATTTTTTAAAGACATTAAGTTAAATTCACTTTCAACTATTAGTTTTTTAAATTAGTGTAATTATTATTAATGTAATTATAAATATTGGTGTAATTTTGCTATATTAATATGGGTTCTGTACTAAAATTTATTAAAATCCGTTTTATTACTTTATTACAATTTAAAAATCATTTTATGATACTTGTAAGTGCATTTAGTTTCTTATTAAATTAGTTTAATTGAAATAATAAAATAATTTCAAATGACATGTGACATTTAAAAACGTAACGTGAAATTTAAGCGAAATAATGGTATAAATAATTGCAAGCTAAAAATTTAAAAGACACTTACTTAAATTCACTTTTAAATATTAGTTTTTCTTTAAAATTGAAGAAAAAAAGTAATTTTTGTGATATTAATATGGGTTCTGTACCAAAATTTATTAAAATCCGTTTTATTACTTTATTACAATTTTAAAATCATTTTATGATGCTTGTAAGTGCATTTAGTTTTTTATTAAATTAGTTTAATTAAAATAATAAGATAATTTCAAATGTCATGTGACATTTGAAAACGTAATATGAATTTTAAGCGAAATAATGGTGTAAATAATTGTAAGCTAAACATTTTAAAGACATTAGGTTTTTTTATTAGATTAGTTTAATTAATTAATAACATAATTTCAAAAGGCATGTGACATTTGAGAACGTAACATGAAATTTCAGTGAAATAATGGTATAAATAATTGCAAGCTAAAAGTTTTAAAGACATTTAGTTAAAAATTCTCTTTTAAATATTAGTTTTTCTTTAAAATGTAAGAAAAAAATGTAATGTTTGCGATATTAATATGGGTTCTGTACTAAAATTTATTAAAATGCGTTTTATTATTTTATTACAATTTTAAAATCATTTTATGATACTTGTAAGGGCATTTATTTTCTTATAAAATTAGTTTAATTAAAATAATAAGATAGTTTCAATGACATGTCACATTTAAAAACGTAACGTGAAATTTAAGCGAAATAATGGTATAAATAATTGCAAGCTAAACATTTTAAGTACATTTAGTTAAATTCATTTTTAAATATTAGTTTTTCTTTAAAATTGAAGAAAAAAAAGTAATTTTTGTGATATTAATATGGGTTCTGTACCAAAATTTATTAAAATCCGTTTTATTACTTTATTACAATTTTAAAATCATTTTATGATGCTTGTAAGTGCATTTAATTTTTTATTAAATTAGTTTAATTAAAATAAGAAGATAATTTCAAATGTCATGTGACATTTGAAAACGTAATATGAATTTTAAGCGAAATAATGGTGTAAATAATTGTAAGCTAAACATTTTAAAGACATTAGGTTTTTTATTAGATTAGTTTAATTAATTAATAACATAATTTCAAAAGGCATGTGACATTTGAGAACGTAACATGAAATTTCAGTGAAATAATGGTATAAATAATTGCAAGCTAAAAGTTTTAAAGACATTTAGTTAAAAATTCTCTTTTAAATATTAGTTTTTCTTTAAAATGTAAGAAAAAAATGTAATGTTTGCGATATTAATATGGGTTCTGTACTAAAATTTATTAAAATGCGTTTTATTATTTTATTACAATTTTAAAATCATTTTATGATACTTGTAAGGGCATTTATTTTCTTATAAAATTAGTTTAATTAAAATAATAAGATAGTTTCAATGACATGTCACATTTAAAAACGTAACGTGAAATTTAAGCGAAATAATGGTATAAATAATTGCAAGCTAAACATTTTAAATACATTTAGTTAAATTCATTTTTAAATATTAGTTTTTCTTTAAAATTGAAGAAAAAATGTAATTTTTGTGACATTAATATGGGTTCTGTACCAAAATTTATTAAAATCCGTTTTATTCCTTAATTACAATTTTAAAATCATTTTGTGATACTTGCAAGTGCATTTATTTTCTTATTAAATTAGTTTAATTAAAATAATAAGATAATTTTAAATGACATGTGACATTTGAAAGCGTAACTTGAAATTTAAGCGAAATAATGGCGTAAATACTTGTAAGCTAATTTTTTTAAAGACATTAAGTAAAAAATTCGCTTTTAAATGCTAGTTTTTCCTTAAAATTTAAGAAAAAATTTAATTTTTGCGATATTAATGTGGTTTCTATACTAAAATTTATTAAAATCCGTTTTATTACTTTATTACAATTTTAAAATAATTTTGTGATACTTGTACGTGCATTTAGTTTCTTATTAAATTAGTTTAATTAAAATAAAAAGATATTTCAAATGACATGTAACATTTGAAAATGTGTAACGGGAAATTTAAGCGAAATAATGGTGTAAATAATTGTAAGCTAATTTTTTTAAAGACATTAAGTAAAAAATTCACTTTTAAATATTTGATTTTCTTTAAAATTTAAGAAAAAATTTAATTTTTGCAATATTAATATGGGTTCTGTACTAAAATTTATTAAAATCCGTTTCATTACTTTAATACAATTTTAAAATCATTTTGTGATACTTGTATGTGCATTTAGTTTCTTATTAAATTAGTTTAATTAAAAGAATAAGATAATTTCAAACGACATGTGACATTTAAAAACGTAGCATGAAATTTAAGCTAAATAATGGTGCAAATAATTGTGAGCTAAATTTTTTAAAGACATTAAGTTAAAAATTCATTTTAAAATGTTAGTTTTTCTTTAAAATTGAAGAAAAAATGTAATTTTTGTGATATTAATATAGGTTCTGTACCAAAATTTATTAAAATTCGTTTTATTACTTTATTGCAATTTTAAAATCACTTTATGGTACTTGTAAGTGCATTTAGTTTCTTATTAAATTAGTTTAATTGAAATAATAAGATAATTTCAAATGATATGTGACATTTGAAAACGTAACATGAAATTTAAGTGAAATAATGGTGTATATTGCAAGCTAAAAATTTTAAAGACATTTAGTTAAAAATTCACTTTTAAATGTTATTTTTTCCTTAAAATTTAAACGAAAATATAATTTGCAACATTAATTTGAATTATACAGTAAAATTTATTAAATTGTTTAAATTAAATTATGAGATAAATATAAATGACACATGACTTTTGAAAAACAATATGAAAATTAAAACGAAATGTGATGCAAAGACAAACATGTATAAATAATTTGAAAGGTAAAGTTTCTTAAGGCTCAGTTAAAAATAAAATATGAGATTTTTCTGATATTTTTATATAAAATAATCATTTTTGCAATATTTTTATGGGTTCTGTATTAAAAGTTATTAAATTATTTTAGTTAAAATAACGCTGTTAAATCAAAGATACTTAAATCGAGTTAAATCGAAATACTTGAATCTATATGTAATCCGGATAAAAATAACGATAAAAATTATTAAATAACGATAAAATTAATAAAAATTTTACAAATTGACGCGATAATTTATAAAACTGTTTTTAATTTAAAAAACTATTTTGTAAAAGAAAATATTGTGATTGATTATTCTTTTTATTCGAATTTTAAGATTATTTTTAGAAAATAGCTTGCATCTTGCCAAAGCTGTAAAATGTGTTTATTTGCGTAAACCAATTTCGAAAAGTGTTTTGACTATAAAAATATTGAAAATAAAATTAGAAATTGCATAAGAGTATTTATTAGAAATTGATTTTGGAATTGTTTTTAAAATAAGTTTCAGTAGTCCCACTCTTATTGTATGTTTCTTTTTTTAAATGGAATAACGAAATTAAAAAAAATTATTGTCTAATAAATGAATCCAATTAAAAACGACCAGAGACTCTAGAAACAAAACTGTAAAAATACAACTAAGATACATTTTTAAAGCCTTAACATGTGAAATAATAAATCATGCATTTTTATAATTTACATATTAAAATTAAGTACTCTAAATGTACTTCAAGATTTTTCTATACTGATTAATAAACTTTAAAACTATATAAAAAAAGAAAACTAAATTTTTGTAAACTCCTAATAGCTAAAATAATAATAATAATAATAATAATAATAATAATAATAATAATAATAATAATAATAATAATAATAATAATAATAATAATAATAAATACATTTTTTGAAACTCATATCTAAAGAAAAAAAATTCGGATAAAAAACATCCATCAAAAAAGAAATAGAGAGGAAAAATATTTCAAAATCATAAATTAATCATTAACCTGAATTTTTAATAAGTATTTACCTTGCTGGGTCATAAGTTTCTCTTTTATTTATACACTTTCCACCTATATTGCAGAAATGTAAATATTCTTAACATTTAACTAATGCTCTTTTTATCGATTTCTATTTAAAAATCATAAATTTTGATCTATGTGTTTTTAGAAAAAAAAATATTTTATATATACTTTCTAAAATAATCATTTAAGACAAGAAAAAGTCTTTTTTTTTACTTCAAAAAAATTTCTTTTAAAGTCAAATTCTACTCTAAAAGAATTTAAATTTTTAATTATTACTAAAAGTTTTTTTTGTTCCGAATGCACTAGAAGTATAATTCGATATTCATACTATGTTGATATCTCTAAAATATCAACTATGTTATCAAAGTAAAACTTTGTATGAATATATGTAAAAAATATTATATACTTCGCTTAAAAATGGTTTAAAACTTACTTTACAACGAAATTCAGAGCCTAATGTGGTACCTATCGGCATCAAACAGTACTTTTTTAGATTTTAATGAATTAAAAATGCTTTTTTATCGCTCTAAGTTAAAAATTACAAAAAAGAAAAAACTTTAAAATGAGTCGTTTGACCCCATCAAAATTCTTTTTCAGAACATTTTATAACTACTGAAGTAAATGGAAACTGTTAGTTAAAATGAAAAAAACCGTCTATTTATTAAAAATTACGTCTATTCATAATACATTAATAACAACTACAAAAATAGAGACAATTTAATTTAATAGTTAAATTGTCAGTAGTTAATTGCATATTGTTTAAAAAATATAATTAAACAAATTAATTACCTATCCCTGTGTTTAATTATTTTTGGCACATGGCTTCAACTTTAAGTTGAATTATGGTATGTATTGTGATTTTGATTTTGTGTTATTTATATTGTGACGTACTTTGTGACGTATTGAGCTACTTTCCTTAATATATATATATATATATATATTTGCAACTTTTTAATAAAGTTTTCTTTTTTGAATATTTTTATTAATTAACGAGACTTCATATCGTTTAGTAAAAGTTGTAGTTAAAAAATCGAAGAAACATAGACGAGACTTAGAGAAACCACACCACGTTCGCATTGAAAAAAAAAAAAAAAAACTCGAGACTTTCTATAACGGAGTTACGAATTCCTTACAATATTACTGATGATGAGCTTTGAATAAGTTCTAAACGTTTAATGCTTCGTTTCTAAAATAGTTTTTGTGTGTTGTCTAGCTGTTAAATTAAATTGTCTGTACTTTTGTAATTATTTTTAAAAGCATAATTTTTAACCCCTTGAAGGGCACCGGTATATATTATATACCACTTAATTTTAATTCCCAAATGCCACATTGACACCAAAATTTAAGAATCAACCTTTGTTTCATATGATATACTCGAAGAAAATCTTTTACTTAGTTTCATATAAAATTGTTTATAAATACCGGTGTCAATCAATCATTTTAACATTTTAGTAGCAGAAGTGCTTTGCTCCTCAAGGGGTTAAACCAGATAATTATTAAAAAACTTAATGTCTAATATTTGTTTTTAATAGCATCAAAGGACCAAGAAGAATTAAATAGTAACACAAATCTTAGAACGACTTGAATTTGAAATTGATTAAATCTTAAAACATGACCTGAAATTGAACTTTTAAGACACAAATCTTAAAATGTGTCATTTGACTGCGATATAAATGCTATTAAGGAGATTTTATGGCTATTGAACATAACTTATTTTAATTAAACAAAAGAAATTATTATAAATTTAATGTCTAATGTTCATTTTTTGATAACGTCAAATGATCAAGAATTAAATATTAACACAAATCTTAGAACCTTTAAGAATGTCTTGAAATTTGAAAGCGATTAAAACTTGAAACTGACCTGAAGTTTGAAATTTTAATACTCAAATCTTAAAGTGTGTCATTTGACTATGATATAAATATTATTAAGGAAATTTTACGACTACTGAACATAACTGGAAACTAACAAAAGTATTTTAATTATACCAGAGAAATTATTTAAAAATTTAAAGTCTAATATTTACTTTTTAGTAATGTCAAATGATCAAGAGAAATTAAATGTTTAATATTGTCATAGCTGTAAAACTTGTTTTATTGAGTACACAAGCTTCTAAGTTTACTTTTTAACAGGAAAATATGAGTGAAATTCAGATAAAAATATGTTCATTTAAAATAAATATAAGATTAATTTGACTACAGAATGTATTTTAAGTGAGAAAGTTACAATTATTGGTTATGCGTATTAAATTTTAAGGATGATAAGAATTTCATCATAAAAATTTTTTAAAGTTAAAAGTGATACAATAAATATTTTTTCTTTAAATCTATAAAATCGCAAACGTAATCAAGATTAATTATTTTATATTGTTATAGCTGTAAAACTTGTTTTATTGAGTACATAAATTTCAAAGTTTACTTTTCAATAGGAAAATATGTATAAAATTCAGTTAAAAATACATTCATCTAAGATAAATACAACACTAATTTGAATGCATAAAATATTTCAAGTGAAAAAATTACAATGATTAATTATGCTTAATATGTTTTAAGGAAGATAAAAATTTCATCATATACTTTTTAAAGTTAATAAATGATAAAATAAATGCAATTTCTTTAAATCTATAAAACCACAAACATAATCAAGATAAATTAGACATTTAATACTGTCATAGCTGTAAAACTTGTTTCAATGAGTACATAAAATTCAAAGTTTACTTTTCAATAGGAAAATATAAATAAAACTGAGATAAACATGTATTCATCCAAAATGTATGTTACATTAATTTGTACACAATAAATATTTAAAATGAAAAAATACAAGATTAATTGTGTCTAATGTGTTGTAAAGGTGATAAAAATTTCACCATATTCTTTTTTAAAAGCTAATAAATGAAACATTAAATATTAATTCCTCAAATCTAGGAAATTACAAATGTAATCAAAATAAATTAGATTAATATTGTCATGGATGTGAAACTTGTTTCATTGAGTATGTAAACTTCAAAAATAATTTTTCAATGGGAAAAAATGATTAAAATTGAGCTAAAAATATATTTCTCTAAAATAAATATAACATAAATTTGCACATAGGAAATATTTTAAGAAAAAAAATCAATGATTAATTATACCTAATATGTTGTAATGATGATAAAAAAATTCTTCATAATTTTTTTCTAATTTAATAAACGAAATATGAATTTTTTTTTCATTAAATTTGTAAAATCACAAACGCAATCACAATAAATTAGATAGATAAAATTGTCATAGGTTTTAAACTTGTTTTATTTTGTACGTAAACTTCAAAGTTTATTTTTAAATAGTAAAATATGAGTAAAATTCAGCTAAAAATATATTAGTCTAAAATAAATATAACATTCATTTGGGCATAGAAAAAATATCAGTGATTAGTTATCCCTAATATGTTGTAAAGGTGATAAGAATTTTCGTCATAATAAAAAAAAACTTAATAAGTGAAACAATAAATATTATTTCACTAAATTTTTAAAATCACAAACGCCCGAAAAAAAAGAGAAAGAAATCTCAAATAAAAATATGAAGATAAAGCAATTTTTAAATCTGTAAAGCATAAAGTCATATATCATGTATTTTTTTATAACAAGAACGCCAATTCAGGAAGTAATGTATCATGTGTTTTTTGCTTTCGTTATGCTAACTAATAAATTAGAAAAATATAAAAAGTAAAATTGAATTTTGTGTATGCTTAGCATTAAATAAACAAATTCCACAGATAAGAAAATGCTGAGTAAAGGAGGAGAAAAAAAACCGTTCAAAGTCATAATTTAATATTGGATAAAATGAATTATTGATGAGTATTTATCCAGTTTAGCCATAATGAGTATTTTTTTATTTACATAACTTATATCTGAATAATTGCCTTAGATGAGCCGAAATTTCTAAGATACAAATATTTTCTATAAAGTTTGTTTTTATTTGGAAATCTAAATGTTTTATTAGATGTTTGGATTTTTTAAATATTACATTAGATTAATTTTAATATTTTGATTTGTAAGAAGATTTCTTATACTAATAGAATTACTGAAACATTTTAATAGCAGTTTTCGTCGTACAATTAAAAGCGGTATTGCAACAATATAGTTTAAATTGATAAAACATCGTAAAGAATAATTGCATTTTGTCTAGGAATTATAATATTAGTAGATAAAATGCAACCCGATGTGTTAAATATGCAATGTATAAAATCTTTAGTTTTTTTTTTTTTTTTTTTTTTTTTTTTTTTTTTGAGAAAGGAAGAAAAGGGATTCCAAATTTTATTCTGCATTTCTAAAGTTTGTTTTATGAAATTTCCAATTATTAAGAAGCAGAGTGTATTTAAAATGCAGGTTAGATGAATTATAGTAAAAGTACATAATTCTGTCATAAATTTAATAAAACGGGTAAAAGTTTTCACTGTTGAAGTCTTAAGACCCCTGTACTCGCTCGAGGAAACGCCCGCGAGCTAATGCTATTCCTATGGGGAGGCATTTTTCTAATAACTCTTTCGCATTTTGACATTTTTGAATAATTTTTTTGCATTGGATAGCTGAGGTGAATGCCGACAGCGCACCTTTTTTAATTTTTCTATTTTGGTTGCAAATACATTTTTTAAACAGCGCTTTCAGTTTCGAAACCGGTTTTGAAAGTGAAACTAACTTTGTAAAAAATATCCTCAACCAAAATTGAATAAGTAAAAAAGGCGCGCTGCCGACATGCACCTCAACTATCCAATGCCAAAAAAAAAAAAAAAAAAAAAAAAAAAATTCAAGAATGTCAAAATGCGAAAGAGTTATTAGAAAAATGCTTCCCCATAGGAATAGCATTAACTCGCGAGCTTTTCCTCGAGCGAGGACAGGGGCCTTAAGACAAATGTGTATCAGTGTTAATTCAGAGAGTGGCTCGATGGGGAACACTCCCCTCCTGAACAATGAACTCCTTTACCATGAATCCCCCCCCCCCCGGAAGATTTGAGATTATGTGTTTTCGATGGTAAAAAAGAGCAACCCCCTCCTAAAAACTCAATAATTCTCTATCCCCGGAACCACGAAAATCTCCTCCTGGAGGAAAATGCCTGAACTGAACTCTAATGCATATAGACGTTATTCTGATTTTCTTTAAATTGGTTTGTTTTAAATTGTTATTTACATGATGTATCATGCATGTTAACATCTCTCCACGAGTATTACACAGCTATTACAGGAGAATATAAAATATTGTGGCCTGAAAAGTCTATCATTTATTCGTAAATATTGCAGACGTTATAATACATTTCTAAACATAAAATATCATTTAATTTCAACAATATTTTTTCTTTTAATACATTTTCTAAAATTAGGTAGGACTTGGAGATAATCATATAGGAATAATGGATTATACCATTATTATTAAAAAAAGCAAATAATAGGAATGAAAATTTTGATTAATACCATTTTTTAACTAATATTAAAAATATAAATGATTTACTTAAATGATGATTAAAGTGTCTGCTTACATTAAAATTTATGTTTCGTGAAAATGTTCAGTTTCTTTTTACTGTGTAATAATGCAATAGTTTTCATAGACCGGGAAGCGACAGCACAGATAAACACCTCATCGAGTTCACGGATAAAAATCTATGATTAGTAAAATCTTGATTCGCATATTACAATGCAATCGGTCTGCCAAGCTATATTTCGGTGAAAAAAAACCGATTTTAACGGTTGACTCGTAGGTTTATTATTCTGCTTTCCTGCACCCAAAAGTACGAAAACATTGAAAATTGGGAGCAAGAAAACATAATGGTAAGCCTAAGCGTCAATTTCTGAAATCGGATTTTTAGCTGTTTTCCACCAAGATAGGATTTGGCAGACCGATTGCGTTTTAATAGGCGAATCAAGCTTTAACAATTCTAGATTATCATCTGTGAACTCGATAAGATGATTATCTGTGCTGCCGCCTCCCAGTCCATTAGGTATCTTTGGAAAAAAATGTGAATTTTTTGATATATTTTGAAATAATTCCGCTAATTTTGAAAAGATTATATTTCAGCGCATAGGTAAATGTATTAGTAGTAATATAGTACAAAATAAATAAATGAAAATAAAATAAAAAAAATGTATTTAGTTGATAAAAAAATTACAAAAATGTCGGATTTCAGATTTTTAAAATGTCCTTGAGTATTCTTAGAACATAATCCAAATTTCGGAACAATTCGATAAATAAAGAAGGAGACATAATTACATTAACTTTTTATCTACCGAATTATGAATTCATGAAAATTTTATCTTCTAAAGCATTTTTCATGATTTCTTCAAACAGCATTAGAAGATTTACATAATCATTTATACATCCTTTTAATAAATTTGAGAAGGATTGGAGAATTTAGAGGGATTTATTAAATTTGAATTTATAGGGATTTTGTGCAATAATTATAACCCTATTCAAATGTTTTATTTTAATTTTTATTTCTTAATAGTTTCTAGATTTAGGAAATGTACGGATACGATATTCTTGCAGTATAAATATATAAATATTTGAGTATTGGAAAATCCCCCTCCTCCACCCGATATCAAGAAATCTGTAAAGATGCACAGGTAAAAGAAATCATCCTTTTAAAAATATTTTTGTTTTGTGAAACCAATAATGCTTTTGGAGCAAGATAAAGTATTGTATCTGTAATTCATTCTAAACTATATTGTAACTATTCGATGTATTAAAGGATTTTTATAAGTTATTTTAATGGTACTTATAAGTACCGCCAGTAGATAAAGGGTTAATTTTCCCGTTCAACGTCTTTTTAAATGCCTATGCTTTCTCAGTTCACAATTTTTTTATATTTTCATTTTAATCAAAACGCTAAGTCTTCTATAATAATTAAGAAAATTATCTGAGTTTTTTAAACACAGTATCTTTAGACTCTGTGTGTGATAAATAAGCATCGGATTTTTTAAATATGTTTTTAACTTAAAAAAAATTATGAACATTGAAAATACTATTTTCTTACGTGTTTTCCATAATACATTCACTAATTATGTTTGTTCTACTGATCTAATGGTCTAATAAAAAATAATTAGATTTTTGAAAAAAATCTGATTTTCAAATATAAAAAAATGGAAAAGGAATTTTAAAATTATTATTTAAAAAAATGCTTTTTTAAATGTTATTACTGCATGAAGAATTTTACATTTTTTATGATTTAAAATGACAATGCTTTACTCAACTTATATGAAACTAAAAATTTCATTATAAGCTATAGTTACGAAATAAATATTTGAGGGGGTGGGGGAAATTCCCCTTAATATTGTGCATTTTTTAAAAACAAAATCGCTCCGAACATAGGCAGGTAGATTCTCTTCAAAGCAAAATGCGTTTAGATGTTAAAATTACATTTTTTTTTTTTTTAAAGAAAGGTTTATTTTGAATAAAATAATATTTTTCTATAACTATTCACGTTACTTTTTTTTGTGTGAACCAAGGTTTATATATTATGAACTTTATTCTGAAATTAAGAAATCTTCCAGTTTCCCTCGCTATTTTCAGAATGAAAATAGACTTCATTTTCAAAGGCCGAATACTATGAAAGCGACGTCAAGCCACTTTATTGAAAAAAAAAAAAAATTTAAATTGAAAATATATATTTAATTTTTAATTACTATATTTTTACCGTAAAATACAAGGATACGTTTCTGCATAAAATTGGTGGCAGCCTTGTTACCTCTATTTTATGGACAAATTAAACCGATATAATTAGTGTTGCAAAATAATTTCAATTATGATACTTTCATATTAGCATGGTTTAATATTATATCAATTATATAAATTTAACTTGCATCATATGTCAGTTAAATCCTTCCATAAAATTGGTTTAAGTCTATAAAACGAATTTCATGGACTAACATTACTTATATTTTTCATGATGCTTAAGTGACTTTTATTTTTTCTATTGTTACCTCAAAAACAGAATAATTTTCAAGATTTTAAATTAACTTGCATTGAAAATAAGTTTTTTAAATGCTAAAAAAAATAAAAATATTAATTTCTCTAAATATCGAATGAAATTGGATTTATTTTCTTTTCAAGAATTAAACTATTTCATACGATTCAAATACAACAAACACATTCAGTTCAGTTATAAAGTATGTTACCGTAAATCGTTTTTGTAGAGAACATGCTTCAATGCAAATACTCGTTAATAATACATTCTGTAGAAGGATTTTTCGTAGTAATCCACCAGAAGTTGCATTTACTTTTTTTTCTGTTTAATCCCAAACTCGTCCTTACATTATTACATAGCTCATTGTTTTTAAAGAAAAAAACACGAAACAGGAAAATAAAATAAACATGATACAAACAAAAATGCACAAAAGCTATTTCTATCAAAAACATTTCTTTTTTTTTCTTTTTTCTTTTCTTTTCTTTCTTTCTTTTTTTTTTTTTTTTAAACCTTGAAGCAAAACAGAGCTTTCTAATTAAAAATACATTCTCTTCAGTGCAAAATATCAGTAACCATTAAAAATCAGGAATAATAAATAAGTAACCTCATTTGGTGAATAGAAAAAAAAAGAGGTGAGAAGGGAAGGAAAAGGAAATGAGAAGTATGTAAGCAAATAAATATAAAATCTACTTGAGCGAAAACTAAAAACAGAAAAAGAAAATGCTAAAAAACTTGTACTTCATTTATATTTTCCCTTTATATAATTTTTGATCTGGTATAGAAGGAGTAAATATATGTATATTTTTTCTTTTTCCATTTCTATTATTACCCCATGTTTTCGTATATTTTTATTATTTTTCATTAGCTACTAATTTTTTTTTTATATATATAAATAAAATGTACAGGTAAGTATATGTGTAGTAATGCATCAAGGACTAAAGCTGTTTTCAACAGCTCTGCTCAACAAGCGTAAAACGTTTTGACACATTTACAAATTTATAAATAAAATATATAAAATATAAAGGCTTGCCTATGCAGACGATTTGGAATTGAACTATGTTTTCCATTTTTGATAAATGAATTACCTATTGAGTCATAAGCAATTTTGACCACGTGACAAAGGAGTTTATCACCCTTCCTCAATTCAAAACGAACACTTCGACATTATTTCCTGAGAGATCTGTTGCGTTTGTGTCTAATAAAATAATCTCTAAAAAATAAATAATTAAATAAATAAACAGAAAAATAGTTTGATTAGATAGTTTCTGATCAACAACACCTACTAGTTTCATGCATTCCTGAACAAATACGAATTAAACTTATGGCATAAAATTGCTTTTTTGGATTTGAAAACAGAATGAAAATATATTTAGTTGAATTGGGTTTACACTGTTATTGCGTAAGAATGAAATTTTGCTAAAAAGATCTGAAAAAAAAAAATTCCAATTTTTTAAACGTTTATGAAGTTAGTTTTTTATGTGATATTTATACTGATTTTATGTTTTTTTATTAATTTTGTATTACAACTAAACTAAAACTGCATTTATTCAACATACTTTAAAAAAAAAAGCACTCCGAACGTAGACTTCTCTTAGACACTCTTTCCTCTCATCTTAAGTCTTAAGTTTCTCTTATATGTAAGATTTATTTAGAAAAATATAATAACGTTAAAAATTGAATTGCATTTAAATACATTAATTTTAAATCACGTTATTATTTATTTTAATGGAAAGATTGATACTAAATATCTTTCTATAAATGTATAAATGTTACTTTTTTTTTAATCAGAAAATTTTCCATTTTGCTCGTTATTTTCTTAATGAAAATAGGAATAATATTTTCACAGGTCAAAAATAATGGGAAAATATTATTATTAGCATTATTAATAATTTTTAGCATCATTATTAGTAGGTATTTTTCATATGTTTTTATTATATTTAATTGAAAACATACGTATTTACTTAGGAAAAAAATTACATTTTACTTAATTTACTATACACTTAAATGTCAGTTACAGTTTAACTTAAAAAAAATGTATTTTTAAAAAAATTCATTTATTTCGAAATATTTACTACTTACTATTACAAATTAACATCAATACTTTTAATTATACAGCTAAATTATTCAGCTAGTTAGGATATAAAACATGTTACCGCAAATCGTTTTACAGAGAAAATGCTTGAATGCAAATATTCGTTATTAATATATTATTTAGAAGTACGTTTACTAGTAATCCGCCAGAAGCTGCATTTACTTTTTGTCAATTTTCATCCTAAAGTAACGATTACATCACTGTTTCACACACATACATACACAAAAAAAATGTAAATGAAAACAAAAATGCTCCCAAAGTATTTTTATTTTATTTTTGTTATTATTATTATTATTTTACCTTAAAGCAAAATTGTATCTTCTAATTAAAAATACATGTTCTTCCGTACAAAAGACCAGTAAAACTTAAAAATCAGAAATAATAAATATTTAATCTCATTTGTTGATTAGGGGGAAAAAAATAATAAAAAAAAGAGGTGAGAAGGGAAGAAAAAGGAACTGAGAATTACCCAAGCAAATAAATATAAAATCTATATAGAACAAAAAGTTAAACAGAAAAATAAGATGCTAAAAAAACTTAGTACTTCATTCTACTTTCCCTTTACATAATTTTTGATCAGCTGTAGAACGAGAATATGCATGTGTTTATTTATTTATTTTTTGGTTTTCCATTTCTACTATTACTGCATGTTTTTGTATGTTTGTATTATTTTTCATTAACTGTTATTTTTTATAAATAAAGTATACACATAAATGTAAGAAACGCTGTATGTGTATGAAGAAATTCAAATATATTTAATTGAATTGAGTGTACACTGTCTCACATAAACATGAAATTTTGTTTAAAAAAATGTGGACCCCCCCCCCAATTTTTGAAAGGGTTATGAAGTTATAAGTAGAATATTACTTTTTTCTCCTCATTCTGTATTATAATTGAACTAAAAATATGTGCATTTATTCAACATATGTTTTTTAAAAAGCTCTCTGAAATTCCCCAACCTTCTCCCCTTTCTCTCCACACACATCTTAAGTTTTAAGGCTTTCCTCAATGTAAAATGTTTTAGATGTTTAAAATTACATCTCTTTTTTAAAAAAGAAAGGTTGGTACTAAAGATTTTTCTATATATAAATAAACGTCACTTTTATTTATCCATCACACGTAGTATAGTGTAAGTCTTGTACTCGTATTATAAATCGAAAAAAAAAAAACATTTTTTGACAGATTTACAAGTTTCAGACACTGGAGATTTAGAAAAACACATTTTTAGAAAAATAAAAAAACAGAATTCCATGCGTCTGTTTGTAAATGCTCCATCTACGAAACAAATTGAGACATCATATAAAAAAGTGGTGGAACCAGAGAGAAAAGTAGAGCTCGATCTAAAAAAATGTTAAAATAAAAATTGGGAAATAATTTCAATTTAAAAATGTGCGTAGAAAAGAAATGGAATCAGATGATCTGGTAAAGCTCATGAAATAAATTAAATTTTTGTTAGCTGAAAATAGGGACTAAGCTTTACTACTGCCTTAAAATCAATCAGGGAAAAAGAGGCATTCTTAACTCACTCCGCATTGCAATCATCCATAACCAGTTTAAATATTTGGGTTCATAACTATATGTTACAGGTTGTTGTAGTAAAGTATGAGAACAGTTTCTTCAGTACAAAGTGTGGACACAATTCCATTCCAGCGGTTTTGATAAATGGAAGATCAGAGCTCCAAGTAAACTCAAAACCTTGAACAAATACGATTCAACCATATATTAAATGCTTGTATTCAGACATACGTATTTATCTACATCAATTCCTCAACAACCTGATTATATTAATATTATACTTTAATTATTACTTTATGGTTTATGTTCGTTTAGCGTTGTAGAGCTTAACTGATTTGAGACAAGATAACAATATATTCCATTGACTACTTTCCTCCGTAAGCATTTTGAATGGATAATACATAGTATAATTCTGAATGTAAGTCAACCAGTATAGTCAGTCCACATTTTCAGCTAACAAAAATTTGGGTTATTTCATGAGCTTTACAGATCATCTGATTCCATTTCTTTTCTACGCACATTTTCAGATTGAAAATATTTCCCAATTTTTACTTAAACATTTTTTTAGATCGAGCTCTACTTTTCTCTCTGGTTCCACCAGTTTTTTATATGATTTCATAGCTTTTTAAAATCCTTTCAGGAATTTTATCAATCATCTTCAACCGGCAAATCTAAATTATTATTAGTATTAGTTTAAAGATATTAGTAGACATATTAGTTTGGGGGAAAACCGGAAATAAATCCAAGTTGACTTCAATCTTGGCGAGTAATTTTGGGTGCCAGATTTGACGAAATATTGCCAAGTTGGCGATAACTTGTGATATTTGGCGATAGAACCGCCATCTCCCAGATGGTAATCCCACTGCAGTTTCTCGGTATCTACGCAGATTTTCTTATGACCATAGGTATCTACACAAATTGTTATTTTTGAAAATATAGAAGAATTTTTATTTCTAAATTATCCATTTTAATTGAAATATCTGTATTGTAGTAACTGTTTTGAAGACGAAAACACTCAAATAAAGGTGTGATGTTGTTTTGACACATATTTAGTTACAGTTTACATATATGTTTATGAAAACTATGTATTTTCTGTTTCGAATGACGTCAATTTCAAAATTAAAAATCCATCAGGAAAATCAGAATTTTGTTAATTTATAAAAAAAGGAACACGTGTTATCATTTCTTTTTAGCTCACAGGCTATCATAGAGCTTATGTGCCCGTCCGTTTTGTATGTACGTTCGTGCGTAACGCGATAACTCATGATAAAAATATCCGATCCACTTGAAATTTTGTATGTAGGTATATCCTGACAAGGCGCTTCCCTGATTAGTTTTTGGAGTACATTCGATATGTATAAGAGGGGGAACGGGGGGCTCATGACCCTCCCCTTAGTTGATATAAATGGGATTTTCAAGCAGAATTCAGTTTTCGTTCAAAATTTAGATTAGGATCATTCTGATGAGACAATTCCGTGACTGTTATTAGATATTCATTGAATAAGTATAAATAGGGGAACAGGGGTTCTAATCCCCCCCCCCTTAATTTATATAGATGGGTTTTTCAAGCAGAATTTTCAAATTTCGTTCAAATCTCTGAATAGTTTTGGAAGTTTAATGGTTAAGTATAAAAGAGGGGGATAACTCCTTTTAAATTATATAAATGCTAAATGGGTTTTTATTGAGAATTATCTCATTTGCTCTGAATTTTGGATATAGATTTTTTATATGATGAAGCATGTGTTTGATAGTAAGGAGGTTCAATGATTAAGTATAAAAAAGAGGAAAGGGCAGAGCTGTTTCCCCTTCTTAATTTTTTTTCGAACGGAATTAACCCTTGAAAATATAAGGCTTTAATGTACAATTAGTATTTTTAGCCTGTGAACTCAATGCCATCAGTTTAACTCGGCAGTATTCTTTATTTAAATTATTGAACTGTTTTTTTTCGTTGGTGGCAACTCGAAAGAAATAATTGAATTTGCAATTAAAACGGAGAGATTTCTATAATGTTAAATGTATTCTATAATGTGACGTTATACAAATTTTAAATGTGTGCCATTTTCTTAATATTTCATATTTTTTGACAGGACTTTCGAAAGGCACATACCTAAATTAAAAACTTTCGCACAAGCTATTACAAGTCGCTGAATGTTTCCTGGTTTGGGTTATAATTGAGTTGTTTGTGTTTTTTCTTGTTTCACGAGAAAAAGTGACAAAACAGGGATTTCTGGATCTCCATAACTAATCGGTGGATCTGGATGATTTTTTTCTAAACTTTTAGGTCTAGAGTAGGACATTTCGACTTTTCAATCTCATCGTTATCCGATGATTGAGTCCAAAGTTATTAAGAGGCAAACTGTGGGCTTTAACATTAGGGGTGCGGCTGAGAAATACTATACAGCACTATTGTGCTGTATGATATACTTGAAATTTGGTGTGTACGTAGTATGTAGTAATATATGGTCTATTGAATATCTGTAACCTCGATTATCTAGAACTGTTTTTTTTCCTTCTGATAAAAAAAAAAATTAAATTTCGAAATGGTTTATTTTAAAAAATGAATATAAAAGGTAATAAAAGAAAACATAAATTTTGCCTAAAGAAGAAAGTCAATTGGATAATTAGTTGCCGAAATATTTGTAATCATATTTTACACGCTTATCGGTTTTTGAGGACCCTATATTTAATTCAAATTTCAAATTAAAGATATATTTTAATTGAAAATAAGATGCTTAATTAAACGCAGTAAACTCTTGGTTAATATGATTATTATTTTTGAAGTTATAAGTATGTTTCTTTCAACCATTCGCTACTACTTGATTAACTTGTTGCCCAAAGAACTATCATCAAATTATCAGTTTCTCACATTCACTTGACACTAAACACATTATATGTGTTTGTTACAAGTGATTTATAATTCAACTTTGAATTTTTATTAATCTTTTAATAACTTATTTATTCTATCATTATTTAAAATAAAAATTACGTCAATTTCTATAATTTTGCGAGAAATTTGTCGATTTATATAATTTATCGAAATTGGTCCTTGGGATAGTAGTATCCGAAATACAGTAATAGAGCATTACTATGCATTAAAACTATTTAAATATAGATTTCAATTTTATTTTGGAATTGAAATGTTTTTAAAAATAATTTACGCATGTTCAGTTTCACATTTTACATTCTGCATATCCATGATGGGTAAATATTGCAGTAGCCACCAACGACTAGTTTTTTTTTTTTTTTTTTTTTTTTTTTTTTTTTTTTGTAAACGTTTTTTTGAATTGAGAGATTTTTTAAATTTTACTCGCGATTTTCAGAATGAAAATAGGGACCATATTTTCAAAGGTCGAAATAATGTGAAAGTAAGGTCATCGGAAAAATGCATATTTATTGAAAAATACACCAATAGTTTACTTAATTTATTTTATACTTAACTGAAATTTTCTGTTTATTTACTTTTTTTTTTCAAAAGCATCTAACTTAAAAATTTTTTATTTATCTTGATGTGTTTTTAATTTACTGTTATAAAAATTAACATTAATCCTTCTAATTATACAATTAAACTGATTTCTTTTTCCCTCCAAGAAAATGAAATACTCCATGTTGTACAGTTATTTAATTTTCCATTGCGTTAGTATTCATCTAGTTCAGTTACAAAATATATTACCGTAAATCGTTTTTGCAGACAAAATATCTTTCAACGCAAATACCTGTTAACAATACATTCTTTAGATGGACGTTTAATAATATAATCATTATAATCATCATAGTTGCATTTATTTTTTGTCATTTTTGATCCTAAAATCGCCATTACATTACTGTTTCATACAAAAAACATCAAGCAAGAAAGTAAAATAAAAATTGTACATGAAAACAAAACTGCCCAAAAGCTATTTTTATCAAAAAGTTTATCCCTTTTTTTTAACCTTGAAGCAAAACAGAACTTCCTAATTAAAAATACATGCTCTTTCGTACAAAAGACTAGTAACACTTAAAAATCAGGAATAATAAATAAGTAACCTCATTTGGTAAATAGTAAAAAATAAGAGGTGAGAAGGGAAGGAAAAGGAAAAGGAAATGAGAAGCATCTAAGCAAATAAATATAAAATCTACTTGAAGCGAAAACTAAACAGAAAAATAAGATGCTGAAAAACTAAATACTTAATTCTATTTGTCCTTTATATAATTTTTGGTCCGCTGTAGAACAAGCATATGCATAATTTAACTTATTTATTTTTTCGTTTTCCATTTCTATTATTACCGCATGTATACCATATGTGTTTATTATTTTTCATTAGCTGCTACTTTTTTTATAAATAAATTTTACATGCAAGTGTATGAAACATTATAAGTGTATAAAGGAAATTCGAAAATATGTTTAGTTGAATTGAGTTTACACGATCTTGCGTAATCATAATATTTTGCTAAAAAATGTGAAAAAAAAATCCCCGATTTGTTTTAAAAGGTTATGAAGTTATAAGTAGGATGTTAAGTTTTTTTCGTATTTTGTATTACAATTGAATACAAATACAATATACGTACAAATACAATATACGTGAATTTTTATTCAGTAAACTTTTATAAAAAAAAAAGGCGCTCCGAACGCAGACTTCCCTCACGACCCCGCCCCTCCCAATTTTAAGTATTAAGTTTTCCCTCAAAGTAAAATGTTGTCTTTAATTGTCAAGATTACATCATTATTTTTTTTTAAGAAAGATTGATGCTAAATATTCTACTATATATGTGTTAACATCAAATTTTTCTTGAGTAAACTTTTTCTTGAAATATAAGATTTTTCAATTCTGGAATCAAATTTCTCACTATTTCAGAATGATAATAGGGATCATATTTTGAAAGGTTGAAATAGCGTAAAATAACGTCATTCAAAACATGCATATTTACAAAAAAAAAAAAAAAAAAAAAAAAATAAATAAATAAATAAATAAATAAAAAAAATTAAAAAATAAAAACTTAATTTACTACATACTTAAGGGAAATTCATTGTTTAATTTTATTTTTTATTTTTCCAAAAACATGTAATTTTTGAATTTGTCATTTATCTTGAAATATTTTCTACGTATTGTTAAAAAAATAATTAACATTAATCCTTCTAATTATAGAATTAAATTAGATGATCTTTTCCTCCAAGGAATCGAAATATTTTATTTGGCACAAATATAGCACATGAGTTAGCATTCAGTTACTTCAGTTATAAAATATGTTACCGTAAATCGTTTTTACAGAGAAAATGTTAACGCAAATACCCGTTAATACATTCTGTAAAAGGATGATTTATAATAATCCGCTAAAAGTTTCATTTGGCATTTTTAATCTCATAGTCGCCATTACATTACTGTTTCACAATTAAAAAACACCAAAAAGAAAGTAAAATAAATATACTGCATGAAAACGAAAATACCCAAAAGCTATTTTTATCAAAAAGTTTCTCCTTTTTTTTAATCTTTTTTTTTAAACCTTGAAGTAAAAAAGAATCTTCTTAAAAATACATCATCATCCGTACAAAATACCAGTAACACTTAAAAATCAGGAATAATAAATATGTAACCTCATTTGGTGGTTAGAAAAAAATAAGAGGTGAGAAGGCAAGGAAAAGGAAATGAGAAGTATCTAAGCAAATAAATAAAAAATCTACTTGGAGCGAAAACTAAAACTAAAAAACAAAATACTGAAAACTAAATACTTAATTCTATTTTCCCTTTGTATAATTTTTGATACCTTGTAGAAGGAGCATGTGTATACTTTTATTTTATTTTTTTCGTCTCCCATTTCTATTATTACCACATATTTTCATATGTTTTTATTATTTTTCATTAGCTGTTATTTTTTTTTATGAATAAAGTTTACACGCAAATGTATGAAATATTGTATGTATATAAAGAAAATTTAAATATTTAGTTGAATTGAGTGTACGGTGCTTTGCGTATACATAAAAGTTTGCTAAAAAAATAATAAACAAATAAATAAATCCCAATTTTTTAAACGTTATGAAGTTATAAGTAGGATGTTATGTTTTTTCTTAGTTTGTATTACAATTGAATCAAAATATGTGTATTTATTCAATACACTTTTTTAAAAAAGTGCTCTAAAAGTAGCTCTCTTAAGACCCCCCCCCCCTCCCCAATCTTAAGTTTTAAGTCTAATTACATCATTTATTTTTTTAAAGAAAAATTGATACTAAATATTTTTCTTTATATGTATTAACATCACTTTTTTCTTGAGTAAACTTTTTCTTCAAACATAAGATTTTTCAAATTTGCTCGCTATTTTCAGAATGACAATAGGTATATTTCCAAAGGTCGAAATAGCTTAAAAGTAACGTCATTGAAAACATGATATTTACTGGAAATAAAAATTAAACATTTTACTTTACTTATTATATATAAGTAAGTAACATTTACAGTCTATCTTTTATTTAAAAAAATGTAATTTTTAAATTTTTCATTTATTTTGAAATAGTTTCTACATAAATTTAAAAAAATCAACATTAATCCTTCTAATTATAGATCTAAATTAGATGATTTTTTACCCTTCAAGAAATCGAAATATTTTATGTAGTACAATTGTAACACACTGAGTTAGCACTATCTACTTCAATTATAAAATATGTTACCGTAAATCGTTTTTACATATAAAATGATTGAACGCAAATAGCCGTTAATAATGCATTCTGTAAAGGATGTTTGATAATAATCCGCTAGAAATTGCAGATATTTTTTGTCATTTTTAGTGCTATAGTCGTCATTACATAAGTGTTTCTCACGAAAAAACACCAAACAAGAAAGTAAAGTAAGTACCATATATATGAAAACCAAAATGCCCCAGAGCTATTTTTATCAAAAAATTTGCACTTCTTCTTTTCTTCCTTTCTTTCTCTCTCTCTCTCTTTTTTTTTTTTTTTTTTTTTTTTTAGTTGAAACAGAAGAGAATTTTCTAATTAAAAATACATGCTCATCCGTACAAAAGACTAGTAACACTTAAAAATCAGGAATAATAAATAAGTAACCTCATTTGGTAACTATAAAAAAAGGTGTGTGAGAAGGGGAGAAAAAGGAAATGAGAGGCATTTAAGCAAATAAACTTAAAATCTAATTGGAGAGAAAACAAAAGCAGAAAAAGAAAATGCCAAAAAACCAGGTACTTCTATTCTATTTTCCTTTTATATAATTTTTCATCCTATTTAGAACGAATGTATCTATGTATGTTTTTATTTATATCTATTTATTCGTTTTTCATTTCTATTAATAAAGCATGTTTTTGTATGTTTTATTATTTTTCATTAAATATTAATTTTTTATTAATAATCCCTCATTATTTGTCTTTTTTATGTTCAGTATAATTTAAAAGAGACATGCGTGCACTCTATCTGTAAAACTAAATGTCATATTACTTTTGAAGCAATTAAAACGCTTAATAAGAATTTGAGACGTTTCTACATATCTTAGATTTATGTAATATTTATTTTTCTAATATCCCTTCCCCTTCCACAGACGTTTTGTAAAAAAAAAAAAAAAAAAAAAAAAAAAAAAAAAAAAAAAAGATAAAGCAGTTATCACAATAGTTTATCAGGCATACTGTAACTTCGATAGGATAAACGCTTCAGATCTTTAAAAGAAAACTATAAACTCTGTTTTAAAGTAAGATCTAAAATGTGATGTGCATCGACCATAGAATATGCAGAACACGTAACATAAGCTAGTTAAGAGGCAGCAAGATTTCTTGCATTTTATTTTTATTGGAATCTATCAATTTTATATTACCTATATATATATATATATATAAATACTTTTATAAATACATCCAAAGTTATTCAGACAATACCAATAAAAAAACCAATGAAACCAGTATTTTTACATTCATATTATTAAAAACAGTTGAAGTTTGAAGAGAAATAGAAGGCAGATTACCAAATTACTAAGAAATATGTGGATAAATGGACATTATATAACCAGAGTAATTCATATATTACCATACAATAAACCAATGGAACCAGTATTTTTACAATCATCTTATTGAAAACAGTTGAAGTTTGAAGTGAAATAGAAGGCAGATTACCAAAATAATGAAAGATAAATGGATAAAAAGGCAGTAGAAGGCTTTTCCATTAAACTACTTCATCAGGGGTGTATAGTTTAACAAAAAAGCAAAAACATCCAACCAGTTTCTGTTATGAGTCGTGCTAAAAGCTAAGAATTCGACTCACAATACACCCGACTGGCTGGAAGCTATTCAGATGACAAATTAGTAGAAAGATACACATAGAAGAAAATAAAATCAATATGACAAAATAACAATAATACATTATTCCATTAAAAAAAAAAAAAGATATATATACTAAGATAATTTACCATTACCCATATCCTAGCAAGATTTGTAGTGCAATCAGATACAAACTACATGTGACTTACTAACAATCACGGTTATGGTCATAGTATAAATCACATAGATAATAAAATAAAGTTGTAACAATAATTATAAAAATTAGTAAAACATATATTATACTATATAATTCATAATAGATTTAGAAAAAAAAAATAGATGCTACTATTAGAAATATTATATTTTTATTTTAAATCAATTATCAAAATTACTATATTAATTAATTAACTCGAATATATTACTACAACTTCTAGCGGAAAATTATTTTAGTTCTGCCATCTAAAGGATTAATATATTAATTAAATTATATGCTTATGGTGCTGCCCTCCATTATAGGAAAAAAATAAATTATTTATTAGCTAAGAGTTTCCAAGAAGAATTTCTATTCTAATATTTTACAAATAATTTCTTTAAGACAAATACAATAGACAACCATAGCTTATCTCAATAACTTGATCATTTTTAAGTTATGCATATTAGTTTTTAGGTAAACATAAACTTTAATACTATGTGTAAAGTTTTTTTTTTTTTTTTTTTTTAATAGATAATAATTAACCATTGCGTATTATCCAGACAACACCGCCCTCCTCCGTAATATATGTATATATATGTTACAGGCCAAACCCGATTTTAAGCCAAACTAGATTGGCCCAGGCCAAACCAGTCTATCCTAACGCCCATCGGATAAACTAGTTTTTCCTAGGCCAAACTAGTCTATCCTGACGCCCATCGGATAAACTAGTTTTTCGTAGGCCAAACTAGTCTTTCCGACAAAGACGGCGCTTCCATTTTCGCCCCTAAAGTCTTTCCGAGTCTGGCTGGTATTTCTGGCGGTTTGGCAGCAGATGAAATCTAGCGCCCCCTACGTTCCGCTAGCAGACTAGTCGAGAGACCAGTCAAACAAGTCATGTGATCGAAAGTCAGTGCAGCATCACTAGCGCCACGCTATGCACCGGGCAATATTTTGGGGCTAAGTTCTGTTGGGAAAAGCCTATCTTCTCGGCCGAACGCCCATCGGATAGACTAGATTTTCCTAGGCCAAACTAGTTTGGCCGAACGGTCATTAGGATAAACTAGTTTAGCCTGCTATTTTTTGGTCTGAACTAGTTTATCCTAGGCCAATTGAATTTGGCGTGTTTTTATTGATTCCAAAGACCGCTTCGAATCCAATCTTATGGTTTAGCCTAGTCCAATCTAGTTTATCCTAGGTCAATTCAATTTGACGTGCTGTAATTGATGCCAAACATTGTTTAGCACACTCACAAAAAGAAAAAAAAAAGAAAAAAAGAAAAAAAAGAAAAAAAAGAATTATTTTAAACTAAAATTTAATTTCTCATAAATTAATCAAGTTTAAGATCAAATTCAAAATATTTCAAACGAATCCCCTCAGCTCAAACACATCTATTGAAATAAGCGAAGTTCATTTAAAATTCATTCTCTTATTTATTTTACTTTCTTCTGTCTTTACAATAAGTGTTTGATTCGTGAAAATTTTCTAATTCAGGTTTTTGACGCATTTACAAATTTTAGGAATCAGACATTACAAAAAACATGTTTTTATAAATTGTGAGTCTATGACTCTGACTGTCCGTGACATAAATTTTGTAGGTGATGTATCTGAAGAACTAATGCACGAAATTTAATAAAAATTTATATTCACGTAGTCTCTAAACTAATTTAAGGCTGATTAGTTTTTGATGTAAATAGCTCATCAGGTGGAGCTGCTGTTTTGCATTTTTTATGATTTACGCGTCAGCTTTATCTTAATAACTAAATATACAAATTTCCATCAAACTTCAGATTCAGTTCGTCCATGACATGAGTTGGTGTTGTTTCTATTTTGAAGTAAATCATTCAACATGGCTATGCTATGCTGCCTTTTTCACAATAGCTGTATCTCAAGAACAAATAAACGGAATTTAATAAAAATTTATAGTCAGATAGTCCTTTATATAAATTGATGCTGATTACTTTTTCATGTAAATCGTTCAACAGATGGCGCTTCTAAACAGCATTTTTACCGATTTGCAACAACACAATTTCAGTAACTAATTTTCGGATTTTCATCAAACTTCCGGATTCAGTAAATTCGTGATATGACCTAATTCTGTTTACGTTTTCATGTTAATTGCCCAATATGGGGCGCTGTTGTGCTTAATTTTCCCGAATCCTGAAATAGCACTGTCGCAAGAATTAATGCACGAATTTTCATCAAAGTTTAGATTCAGCAAGTCCCTGATATAAATTAGTATTCTGTAGTTTTTTGAGTAAATCTCTCGAAAGGTAGCGCTGCTATACGGTATATTATTCGTGATTATTGCAATTGCTCTATCTCAGGATCTAATAGATGAATTTTCATCTAACTTCAGATTCTGTTAGTCCTTGATACAAGTAAGTATATTTTAGTTTTTGGAGTAAATCGTGCAACAGGTGGCGCTGCTATGTGGCATTATTCATGATTACCGCAATAGTTTTGAAACAAATCGGTAAATTTTCCGTGAAAAAGCTATTTACATAAATTAAGGGGGTTATCCCCCTTTCCTCCTTTCTTTATACGTAAGCAATGAACACCCACAACTAATCATGGAGGTGCCTTATCAAAATGATCTTATATCTAAAATTTTAATATAATCTGATGCTTTTTCATAAAAAACTGACTTAACTAAAATCAGGAGGAAGGTGCGGATTAGTCTTTTGTTCCCCTCCTCTTATTCTTATCCAATGAACTCCTGAAACTAATCAGGGAAGTTCGTTATCAGGATAAATCTATGTCCAAAATTTGAACAAAATTGGATATTTCTATCAGGAGTTAACGCATTACGTACATGCGTACGTGCATACGTACATACATACGTACATGGTACAAACACACATAATCTGTTAGCACATTAGCTCTCAGGCTTTGATAGTCTGTGAGCTAAAATCGTGTCAAATTGCATCGGCCTAGGATAAATTAGATCAAAACTAGAAAGTTGGCACCGTGGCCTAAAATCGGGTTTGGCCTGTAACATATATATATATATATATATATATATATATACGGTGTATGGTGTAATTTTTCTGTTATTACATTATTCTGCTTTTAATTAATTTATTAATTTAATATTATGATGTGTACGATACGTCGTTTTATGTTTTAATTATTATATTATCTCCATTTTTTCTCTCATATGATATATGAATACTTCAAGTTTTAATTTTCTACGTGCGGTATCAGGGTAAGGTCGTGCATTTGGGATTCATTCTACTTTATAGCTCATCACTGTTTTATTTTTACCATATCCACTATAGATTACTTGGTATTTCTTTTATTAATTTTGGTTGCATGTGTGTGGGTAGTCCCAAATTCGTATTGTTTTGCTTTCTCATGGCAAATACTAAGATGAAACCACACACTCCATTTGTAGTTCCAAAGTATTTGGGTCCTGATGATTCTGCTTTGGCTCTACAAATTCCATTTATATTCATATTATTCTTTTTTCTTTTCATATTCAATGTGATATAAGTTATTAAATTCAATGGTTAATTTCAAATGGTTAATATTGTTTACTATTAATGGTCTTATATATATAAATATATATACATATATATATATATCTTTTTTGGAGGGGTGAAGGGAAATTATTGTTATTCTACGCTCATTAAGCCTTAAGAATGTTAGTTTTAGTGCAAAAGTTTTCGATTTATCTATGAATATGGTATTTTTCAATGACATCTTTTGTCTGAATAATTTCTTTTTTTTTTGAAAATTTCGGAGCTGTTTGAATAAAAGTGATATTCTTAAGTCCCAAAAATGAATATAAAAATACATCTATTTTATGGAATTAAAATATATATTTCCTTTTTTAGTTTATGCATTTTTATCAACTAAAGTGGTTTACTTTTATGCTTTTTCAGAACAAATAGTAAATACCTTTTATTCAAGGTGAAAATATTTCTTATTTTTAAAATGAGGATATAACAATCTTAATCGTTATCGTTTTTTTCTTCGATTTTTTCTAACAGTGGAATAATCTAACTATTGCAATTTTAGATTTCTTATCAATTAAATACATATGTATACTAATAATTCGTAAATTAGTTTAAATTCTGAGATTTTAAAAGCTATTAAAAAAGCTTTGCATGTTTAGGAATATTCGAAGTTTATTTCAAATAACAATTCATTATTTCTCGAAACAGCTGCATTAAAATGTATGATACACAATCATATCTCATTATATAGCAATTTCTACTAACTTCTTTATAAATTTCATTAAAAAAGAAAATTACTACTAAAGTAAAAACAGCAAATCGTGCAGTAATTTATGTTTATTCTTAAAACTACAATGCAAAATATTTCTTTTTTTACCTCAGATCTTTCATTTTATATATATATTTTTTCTAATTCATCATTTTAGAAGCATTTTAAACCCATAAACATAAATATAATAATATTAAATAACAATTAAAGAAAATTGGATGGTCAAATCAGCTCAGTACCGATACTATATACTTATATATTTTAATTTTACACTTTTTGTGTATCTGTTTTAGTATTCTGATTTTCGCAGTTATTGGACAAAATTATATTTGAATTTAAACTAAATATATTTTATTGCACTTTAACACGGCTGGAATATATGAAATTGTGGAAGGACTAACGTGTTCATTTTAGAAAGAAAATGAATTCATTCCGAGTTAATTTAAAATTAATCGGAATAATTTAGTTTCAATGTATAAATAACATCATATATATTGTATTAATAATTTCATTTTAATCCGATATCCCTTGTATAAATATAATCTTATATACTGTATTAATAATTTCATTTTGATCTATTATTGCATGCAATTATCATCTTACATATTGTATTTAATATTTTAATTTTAATCTTACATTGTATGTTAAAAATTGTACAGAAGAAATATTGCTCTAATAATGCAGAACGCAATTTCAATGTAATATAATAATTACACAGGATTCTAGAAGCCATTCTTTTATCATGGGAAATAATGAGTAAGATTGTATGGTTTACAATAAACATCGAATGGATTACGATTAATCTTAAACCTGATAATGCACCTAAGATTTCAGATATTTACAGATATATTTTATTATCTTTATGCGCCGGCGGGACTTTTAAATAAAATTGAATAAAATGCAATATAAAATTTATTTAATTCGTCTAATAATAAAAGCGTATAGTATTTTTCCTTCAAGATAGTCTACTGGATCACATTCAGTAAGCACAGCGAAACAGCCGAAGCTAAATATTTTTTTAATCCTTTCAAACCTGTTGTACTATTAGTAGTATATGTCTTTTATTTGAGTATTATTTTGTTTTAACAAATACTTTCGTTACTGGTTACATGTAGTAATGTTTTATGTGTCTACGTATTTACTATATGACTTCATTAATATTTAGGCATTTAATAATAATAATAATAAATATTTGCTTAATTCTCTTTGCATCGCTTGCGATTCTTTTATTTTAAACATATATTTGACTCTTTAAATTTAAAATAAAACTTACTTTCCTGAAAGAATCATGTGTAATAAAGCGCAAAAATATTAGAAAATTGTAATATCAGTTAAATCTTGTTGTAATATAATATTTTCGAAACATCTCCAAAATCTTTTTCTTAGCCTATTATCATATGAATGTGAATTAAACAGTACGAAAAACAACAATATTCATTATGTTTCAGATAATGAAATGTTCGTTAAACTTCAATTAATCTTTTTTGATAGCTAGTGTTAGTGTTTTTAATGTAAAATATCCCCCCCCCCTTAAAAAAAAATCGGACTCGAAATGATTAATTGGGTTATTTTCTAAAGCATTTACTTAGCATTTCTCCTATTAAAGAATGTTCACGAAAAATTCTCAATTGCAAAACACTTCTCAGTTACATATAGGGTCACAGTCCATTTATTTACTTTGTTCTAATAAAAATTATGAGGTTTCTACAACAACCTTTTTTGTTAATTACTCAAATTATTCTTGTAAAATTTTTACAAAAATAAATAAATAAATAAATAAATAATAAAAAAAACCCTCCAACTGCCGATTTATTAAATCATCAGCTTTACTTAAAAATTATCTAAAAATCAAATTGTTGCTATGTAAGTCGTTTTTCATATCTCCGGACATAAACGAAAATAATTAGTGAAGAGTAGCAAATTTCTAGATTATTATTCAGCGCAGAAAGGGTTAAATAAAAAATCTCTTTTGCTTATTGAAAAAATAACAGAGAAGACGTAAAAAGCCTTTTGCTCTTAATTTTAAAATTTTAATAATTTTAAAATTTTCATGCATGTTTTTTTTTAGCAAAAATTTCAAAAGGTCAAAGAAATGTTGCCAGTATTGTTGATAATTATAAAGTTGCACTGAATTTTTATAGACAATTTTTTCTATATCGGGAAACGTTTCCATTATTTTTTCACAGTGCGAGTTCTTAAGGGATCTCAGGACTCTTAAAACTTCCAAACTTTCGAATTTTTAATCTTTTTATACGTTAAACTACTATATTTTCTGAACATTTTAGTATAATTGTTTCCTTGAAATTCCAATTAGAACCGAAGTTATGGCTTTTGGCATTATACCTGCTCAATAGCTGAAGAGGCATTTCAAAAAACTTGGAAGTCA
This sequence comes from Maratus speculifer, assembly GCA_964019185.1. Classification (NCBI taxonomy): domain Eukaryota; kingdom Metazoa; phylum Arthropoda; class Arachnida; order Araneae; family Salticidae; genus Maratus; species Maratus speculifer. Next base: position 187,836,116 of record OZ025290.1, read on the forward strand.
TTTTTCTCCAAATGGCAGTTATAGACATAACGCGCACGATATCTCAAAAACTTATTATTATTATTTCATAAAATTTTTAAAACATATTTTTCGTGTTAATCTGTATAAACGGAACCAAACTTTTTCTTTTTATTTATAAAAAAATATGTTTTTCAGATGTTTATGTTGTTGAAATTTTCAAAATTTTTCATTACTTATTTTGTATTTATATTATAATGAATTATTATATTATTATACATACATTATTATATTATTATATTATAATGAATTATTATATCTATTTATATTATAATGAATTAAATTATTTTGTATTTTCATTATAATTTTGTATTAAAAATAGAAAAATGCTTTAAAGACAAATTTATTTAGGTTCAGGGTAATTAAGACAATCTGGTGTATAAGTAGGTATCAAAATTTCCATTTTAGTTGCAATATTTATTTTATAATCTTGCGCGTAAGCTATTATAAGAATTTTCGGCTCGTCAAATATCTGACAGTTTGGAGCCTCCTGTAAATGCTAATTCCGCATTGTAAGTATTTCTAAATGTATGAAATGAATGAACATACTTATATCTTTTATCATAATAAAAGTTTTGTTTTAAAATCATATACATTTTAAAATATTAAAAGTTGAAAACAGTATGTTATTTTCATTTTTTCCCATTTTAAGAGTCCTGAGACCCCTTAAAGGCTTTAAAAAACAGTGTGTATCAGCTCAGATAAAACGGTTAATATATTTCAGTTTACTAAATAATACTGCTTCTGTGTTGAATTACTATGCACTTATAAAACACCCTGCGTTGACCCTGACCAAATACTTTAGTTACCGTATATACTTATACTCGTGTTTAAGTCGAAGAATTTTAGACAAAATTTGGGAGTTGAAAATGGGGGTCAACTTATACTCAATTTAGTAAAAAAAAAAAAAAAAAAAAAAAAAAATTGGAAATAATAAGCGATTAAGAAAGTCTTTTAACCCTTTTAACGAATTATGAATTCATGAAAATTTTACTTTCTAAAGCATTTTACGTAATTTTTTTACTCTAAATTAAAAGATTTACATAATCATTTAATAAATTGTTGAAGGATTTAGAAGGATTATTTAAGTTTGAATTTAAATTAAATTTGTGTAATATTTAAAACCCCACTCAAATATTTTATTTTAAATTGTTGTCTTAGTATTTTGTTGAATCATAAAATGTACAAATATGATGTTCTTACAACATAAATATAGAAATATTTCCGAATTGAAAAATTCCCATCCCCCTCTCTCAGTGCCAAGAAAAGTGAAAAGATACAAGGACAAAAGAAATCAGCCTTTTAAAAATATTTTGACTTTCTGAAACCAATAATGCTTTTGGAACAAGATAAAGTAATGTATCTGTAACTCATTCTAAACAGTATTACAATTAATTGATGCAATAAAAGAATCTTATGAGAAGTAATTTTAATGGTACTTGTAAGTAACGTCGGTAGATAAAGTATGAAGTAATCACATATAGATCTAGGTTTGGAGAGAGAAATAAAATCAGACGGCGGATATTTCCATGTGACTGAAGTAAAAAATCCCAACAATACTGTTCCTGCAATTATTCTGCATCCATTTTCTTTTGGGATAGAATTCCTTTCTATACAGGGGCATTTCTTTCAACATTTTAATCCTCTTTTTAAAAGAGTTTAACTTGAGAATCTTTCCTGATTTACTCCGAAAATTCCTACAACAGAAGGTAGTACTATATTTTAGCCGACTAAGAAGTTGTTTATCCTTGTAAAAAAAGACTTGAATAGATTTTTGAAAGAATTTTTCTTCTTTTTAAGTATTATTAAATTAATGTGAATAGGTTTCACAATGGTTTAAGTTTCTTTGGTTTTACATAATCATGTAGTTTTAAAACATGATTTTTTTCCTTTTAAATTCTCATTAGAAACGCAAAAAAATGCTAATTTAATTTAAAAATATTATTTATTTTTATTCTCGAATACAAAATTTTTACAACATACTATCAGAAATATAATTCGACTTATACGTGAAAATTCAATTTTTTTTTTCAAAATTTTGCTTGCGAGTTGGGAGGGTTGTATTATATACAACTATATACGGTATTTAATTTTCTTTATCAATCAAACTGTATTTATGTTGAGTGTTGAATTTTTTAAGAGTGTATTAATCCCCCATTATCATTTTTACCAATCATCCTTTGTAAATTTTAGCAGAAAACAGTTGTGTTTTATGAGCTTTCGGGTTGTGCATATTTTAAGTGGAACAACAGTTTGTTAGCTATCCGAATAACCAAATATTCTAAGGCAAAGCTTTCATAAATTAGTTTATTTGAATAAAATATTTGTATAATTTTTTTATTGTTTTAACGGATTTATCAATCAGAAGATATTTAACCTCTTCAGACCCGAGGGTTTATTGATCTACTTTTATTAATTTCAGCTATGGATTTACATTAATTAATTAATAACTAAGAAAGATTGAACAACGAAATAATTAAAATTTATTTTTTGTACATAATTTTTTTATATATATGGGGACTTATAAAACACGCATTTTAACAATTTATTAGGTTATTTTAAATTAAATTTTACTTTTCTGCATTGTAAAAACATAGAAAAAGATCAAACAAATATATATTTAATAATTTGTATTACTAATGGAGTCTACAAATGGTATCTTAACACACAGTAAAAATTTTTATGTTTTCTTTTTTTTGTACATTTCGTGCATTTCTGCTGCAAGCCATTTTTGTATATCATGTAACTCACTGAAAAAGCACTACGAAAGACAAATTGCTATTTTCTTTATTTCTGCTATCTGTTAGGCTCCATTCACACTAATTTCTCTTTCTTTAATAGTATTTATATATGTGAAAACAAAATTATAAAGATGTGTATCCTATAGGATACACCAGGTCTGAAGAGGTTAAAATGTTACAAGCAAAAGCAAAATATATATATGACTTATAAGTCGACTTCCTAGCTTTCGATCAGCAAATAAATGAGTAGAATGCTATATTCATCTTTTAAAAATGATAAACTTAAAATTACACTCTGTGTAAATTACTTAAAATGAAAAAAAATATTTTAAAAGGTGTTAAATTATTTGTAATCCTTAGTACTTTCAACTGTAAACACAGCCATCGACCGAGAATATAAAATAAAAAGCGAATCCAAATTCTGCGCAGAATCAAAAACTCCCATATAAGTCGATTCCCTAACTTTTTTGCTTCAATTTTGCATCAAATCAAACCAAATATTTCACTTGCCAATGCGAAAATGTAATAAGTAAACAAAAACAAATCCCTGAAAAATTAATTATGGTAAATTACTACCTCTGACAATAAAGTTTGGTGAACAGTCCTGTAGCATTAATATAGATGAAATATTGACGAAAGTTACCATACCATCCTTCAAATTAGTCATATCCTATAAATACATGTCTTGGGAAATTCGCAAGAAGTCTTCTTTTGGGATGAAGTTCAAAAGCTTCGTCACTTTTCGTTGGATGTCAGCAATATGGTCAAATCTCTTTCAAAGAAAGTCTGAGTCGTGAAAATTGGAAGAAGTCTGGAGGATTGAGATCTGGCGAATGTGGTAAGTGCTCAGTATGAACCATCTCTCATACATTTCTTTTGGTGTTTTGCAAAGCTTAAAACCAAACTTTAAACTGATCTTTTATTCGTCCATTTTACTGTTCTCAGTTAAGAACCAACATACTGAACAACTTAGTAAAGCACGTCTTACACAAAACATAAACGACGCTCAACTGAACAACGGTGGGGGAAGATGGTCTAAACTTGCCTCTATGCAGGTGCAGCATTTTGTTTCCCCAATGTTGCCAGATGGGTCGTTCTGAATTCATTAACCGAACTTTATTATCGAAGGTAGTATTTTTTGTACATTTTATATATTATTTTATCATTGAAACACATAGAAAATCAGAATTTTGCAGCATTAAATTTAATTTTTGCTTTTTAACTTATTCACGTACAAATCGCTTCCCCAAATTCATTGCCGAAAATTGTCAGAAATTCCATGACTTATACGGGAGTAAATATAGTAATAGTAAAACAGAATCTAGGTTAAAAATAGCGGGAAAGAAAAAAGCAGAATTAAAAGTTTCTTTTTTTCTTGGGAATTGAAAATTTTATTCCTATATAGTTTCAAGATCCCCCGGTTCAGTTGGTGATTACCTCTCTTATGTATAGTATAGAAGTTACTCTATAAAAAGTAGTTTTTCAGCAAACAAACAAATGAGCACAGATGTGTTAAAATACGGAAATAGCATTGGCATTCGGGAGTGCCATTACCATTTCTGTAAATATGAGGAAATTTTCGTTGATTTTTGAAATATTTATTTTTAAATCTTCCGTTTACATTTATTTTATTTTATTTTATTTTGTTCATTTATTTTCTGAGAAATTTTAATTTTATCAAAGGCACTTTTATAGCACTAAATTAAAGAACACTTTTTAACAATTAAGGTATCCGAACAGCTTTAAAACGTAATTTTCAATCAATATACCGATTTTTCATTTATGGAATAATATTAAAATCGACTCTTTTATCTATCAAATTCTCCTTAAATTGTGTCTGCATCTTAATTATTAACAAAGTTACAGCCATTTAAAAGTACAGCTATTACAGCTTTTGAATTATGTTTAAAAGTTATTTTTAGCTTTTTCTTAAAATGAAGTTTTTCAGATTTTTATTATACTCAAAACATCCTAAAACAAAAAAATACGTATGAAATTCCAAGAAATTTTATGTGTTTCTTTTACAAATGTCTTTTGAGGGAATAGACTACATTCATGATAATATATTAAATAGTTTTATATTTACACTCGTATAAATGACAAACTTGTGATGTCAAACAGATTGATCAAACAGATTTTGTGAATTTTTCATTACATTAGTATACTTTAATAGCCATATCATCTGAGATAGAGATGCGATTATAATATGTGTAGTTTAAGTCATTGAGAAATTTATTCTGTTTATTATGCATTTTACAAAATATCTATATCTTTTTTATTTTTGAGTTATCACGTTTTGCGGAAATGTCCATTTTTGACATAATTTTGACTATTTTTCTCTTAAAAATAATATTAGGATTATTTCTAAAATTCTTATATTTTTTTCAAAATTTTAAGGTAAATGTCATTATAAAAAATAATTAACAAGAGAAAAATAAAAAAAAATCACTTCTGATGATATGCGGATACCTTAAATGCACAGTGTAACTCTGGAGTTACATGATCTGTTTTGGCTTTTTAGGACTTTCTATTGGTCTTTTAGTGTGCTATTAAACGTTACAGATGTGTTGTAACATGCATTTTAAATTCTTTTTTTGTTCTGATTTGTTCTCACCTTGAGGATGTAATATCTTATGTTAATACTGCTTTGATGTGCCCGACAGACGTTTTATAAGATATACATTTATCTTTATAAGGTAGTCATTATTGATTCTGCAAACAATTAAAAACATTATAAAAATTATTATATTACTGAATATTTGTTACTGTGCAGTGCCAACACATTAAAGTAAGATTATTATAATTTTCTGAGCAATTTTCTTATTTGATTTTTCTTATTTGTTTTTTGTTTTTACTTTTTTTTTCTCTTGAAAAATTATTAAAAATAGACTCAAACCTATAATATTTTCTAAATAAAATTCAAAATTATGCATCAACGAGTTGAAGTCAACTTGAAATTAAACGGAGAGGAATTCTTTATTTTATCAGATCTTCAGAAATTAGTCAACAGTTATCGTCTCGTTCTCCCATTTTCCATCTTTTTAACATGACCACAGATTTATAATTACAAAAACCACTCTCTCATTGTTACTTATTTTATGAAAATTTGACTGACAAAACAAAACAACAAAAACAACAAAAATAAATAAATAAATAAATAATAATTAAAAAAAATAACGATGTGAAAAAATATAAAAAGTTTCATCGATGTGTACAGTTTTTTTAACTGAATTTAATTTTCAATGTTTTACATATTTTCATTCAAGAATTTTAGATATTTGACTTTTTTAATTTGATGCTTTGTGAAAAAAAAATTAACTTGTGTAAAAAAATGTGCACTTTTTTGCAAAGAAAAGTCTTTTTTTAGGAGTTCGATCTTTTCTTTTTGCCCGTCAAACATGTCCTTTTTATAATTATTTGATCGTAACTACATTAAATAGAAATATTTACTAAGTGCTGTTTAAAAAAATGGGTTATCATAATTTGAATACACAAATGAAAACAATTATTTTTTAATAACTGATTATATTTGAGATATGGTGAAAGATTTTGGGTGCGATACTGTTAAACTTAATCTCTCTCTATCTATTCTAAAAGAAAAAAAAAGTAACTAAAGCTGTCACCACTTCCTTAAACTAGTTTTTTTGTGATCGGAGGTCTTTCTTCGCAATACTAAGAAAACTATTGGGTACAAAAACTGGTTATTGAGGGCCACAGTAATATTTATCCATCATGGATATGAATAATATAATATATGAAAATAAAGCATGTGTAAACTATTTATAAGATGCATTGCAATTCCAAAATAAAATTTAAACGTACATTTAACTATTTTTATATACATAGTAATGCTCTATTAATAAATTGCTGATGAACCAATTTCGAAAAATTATATTTAACGCCAAAACTACTCAAGTAATGCGGCATTGCCTAAAATAAACATCCTTATAGCTACAAAAATAACTATAATATTAACTAACAGTATACTGCGTTGGATTAGGAGTTTCATACCCAATTAAAACATATCTTTGAATTGAATTTTGAATGAAGTACAGGATCATGGAAAATCGAAGAATGTGGAAAACAGGATTACAAATATCTCGGCAACTAATAATCCGATTGACTTTGTTCTTTATACAAAATTTGTGTTATTTTATTGCCTTTTACGTTCATTCCTTAAAGTAAAATAATTCGAAAAATTTTACATATCTTTCATCAGAACAAATTTTTCGAGAATCCAAAAAAAAATAGTTTCGGGTAATCAAGATACCTGATATAAATAGGTTTCGTCCCATTCTTATGTATTAAGGATATAGAAAATTTCAAGTCTCTAACTCAGGTTGTTCGGGAGATAAAGAAAGCGTTTACATACACACAGACAGATAGACAGACTGACGGCATTTTTTTTTTTTTTTTTTTTTTTTTTTTGTCAAAATATGTTTTCCGGAATCTTCAATGTCTAAAATGTGTAAATCCGTCAAAAAAATTTTTCGGTTTCAAAACGATTGACCTTACGACTTAAAAGACTTACCCTATACTATGTATGATGGGTAAGTAATATGAAAACTGGTGGCATAGAACAGCGGTTCCCAACCTATGGGTCGCAGAACAATCGAGATTTGTCACAAAAATATGTATTTTATTTCACTTGTTTTAAAAAAAACCGCACCAACTTTTTCCAGAGAAAGTCCTTAATTTTCACCAGGATCGTGCGAGCAGAATATTCAGAAATATCTAAATCAGCTTTGAAATCTTTGATGGGTCAATTGTCAACACGACATAGTTGTGGGAATGTGCTTTTTCTAAATAAAAATGTTTGAAAAATAAGTATAAAAAGTAGTTGTACACAGAAAGTCATTTAACATTAAAATTAACAAGTCTTATTCCTAATTTAGATGATTCTCTCATCGGTAAACACTAGTCCTAGATATAATGGTTTTTAATTAACTTTGCAGTTTGTATGTTTTTTAATTATTATCCATTAAGAATTGGGATTAATGATTTTTTTTCTGTTGATAATGTATCCTTCGCACGAATTTTTTTCTTTTTCGTAAGCTAAGATTGCCGATAGCTTATATAAGTCCTTACAATAATCTCCACACCGATATTTACCATTATATCATGCCGCTCGAGAAATTTGTTTTTTACTTAAAGGTGGGTCACGTATCAATAAAGTTTGGGAACCGCTGTTATAGAGATGTGTTTGATTAATACGCTGCAGCAGACAGTTTTTAAATCAAAGAAATATTTAGTGTTAGAGTCAATTGTTGATCGAAATTGTTCCATTAAAAAAGATTTTTAGGAGCAAAAATTATACACAGGAATTTAATATTTTTTTTTTATAATGATATACTATACAAACTTCCGTTGTGTAAACTGCATTTATTCTATTAATTCTATTATTTTTTATTTTATTTTTATTCCAATTTTCCTAATTTCAAGAAATATTTTTTTCATATGTCACACTTGTAGAAAAGATTGTTATTTTAAATTGTTGCCAATTCTACAAACGGCCCAAAGAATAATATTTCCTTTCAATTAAAAATTTATTTATAGATGATTATTAAAAAGAAACAACAACAACAACAAGAATTTAATTATTAATATTAGAATTAAATGGTTACATGTTAAAAGCAAGAAGCTATTGAAAATTACATCATAAAATTGTACCTACACGTGAATATTAAAAAGTGAAAAAGATTTTTAAAGTAATATATTTTTTAATATGCTTTAAAAAGAAGTAAATACGAGAAATTACGTCATACTTAAAAGGCGCAAATAATAATGTTACCAAACAGTTTAAATTAAAAAATATAATTACACGAGCAAATTTAATTCATATTTCAAGATGATCATTTAAACTATTATTGTCAATTCTAAAACAGCGCGAATAATAATATTTTCTTTCTAACCGCAATAGCAATGTCATGTGAGTATTAAAAAGGGAAAAAAACTTTGGGGAAAACCACGTCAGATTTAAAAAATCCATTTAAAATATTTTATTTTAAACATTTTTGTTATAGCGTTGTTAAGAAGCACCGTAAGGCAAACAATGTGTTTACTTATCTTAATTTTTATATTAGTTTATTTTCCAATGTTTAACTGATCTTATTTCATGAAACACGGACATACATAGGATGTCTTAACAGTGACTGGTTCGGCCGTAAAATCTCTGTCAAAGGAAAATGAATTAAAACCCTCTTACAGGAGATTGCCACCATTATTTAATTATAATTCAATCTGCTGTGATTTAAAACCGATCAAATTAGCGTGTTTTTAGAGTCTGCTCTTGTTCGGGGATTGGTGAGCCTCTGTCATACGGAGCAGAACCAGTTAGTAATTTAGAAAATATTAATAAAATTAAAAATAGACTTTTACAGACAAATTGAAAGGTTAATTATCTTACTACACATATAAATGAAAATTTAGTTTAAACTAATAATAAAAAAAGGAGCCTGTAAAATTTACTCTTTAATTGACTCTAACTTAAAAATAAATATTGAAACTCTATTTTAAATTTTTTAATGTCGTAAAATAAGTTAAATTTTTATATAAAAAATAAATAAATGAAAAATATTATTCATTAAACTTACTTTAAACTCGTATTGACAGTTCTCGTTATAAATTTTAATAGTTTTGCTGGAAATCTTTCGAATTGAAACCAACATTTAGCCAATCTAACCAGTTCCATGTTGAGATAATATTGGCGTTTCAATCGAAATACTTCCAATTTAAAACAAGTATATCTATGATTTTTACGCTTCATTAAAAATATTTGCAGCCGAAATTCAATACTTGTCTGTATTTGTATTTCGTTGAATCGTTTCTAATATATAGCTAATATTTGACCAATATTAGCCTTTCAATGACAATATTTACAGAGTAAAAGAGCTGCATATACAGAAATTTGTTTTGCATTTTTAACACAGCGACTTCTGTACGCAAACCTCTAAACATCAATTACGAAAATTCTACTGATCTAACATTACGGAAGTAATCCACAAAGTCCATGGAAAACTTCCTGCATTTTTACGTATTTTTTTAAATGATAAACCTATAACAATAAAAATTTTAACAATATTAAGAACAAAAAAATTAAAAATAATAAATTGTAAAAGTAATTATACAAATTTTTTGATCAAACTAAAAATCGAAAAAAAAGAAAAAAAAATTCTTTCGACCCAGCTTACAGGAACAGGTAGGTTTGAAAGTTAAGTAATAATTTCACCCACAGAAAAAAAATCAAGATTAGCGATAAAAATCATCTTAACCCTTTCCGGCACTGGCAAAATCTGTTAGTAAAATGAGAAATTATCGACTCTCACCGGAATTCACAAAAGAATTTTTCAGATATTTTGAATTCCTTAATTGAAGCTTTTATTGTAAAAGCAAAATTTTACTAAAATATTATTGGTGCTGATTGCAAGTTTGGAATTAAAATTAGGTATCCCAGACCGGGCATAGTGTGCCGGAAAGGGTTAACAATCTTATCTGGCTGCTTTTGACATGGTTTTAATGTCATTTTTCTGTAAGAGATGATTTATCAGAAACATGTTATTATGATAATGTTTTTTTGAACCGCTATCTATTTTTAATTTGTTTTTGCTGTAAGAGTTGGCCCTATAAAAAATGTGTTAACACGAAACTTAAATAATATTAAGAAGATTTATTATAAACTTAAGTGGATTCGATATCTTATGAACTGACAAGGTTATAAAGTTTTTTCTTCTCCCACCCCATTTTTTTTCTTTAATATTTTCTCCCTTTGTGGAAGAGTTGGTCCTGCGAAAAACTTGTCTACATATAAGTTGTCGCTATTAGGAAGAAGATTTATAATAGGTTTTATTAGATTTTATATCTTAAATATTGACTAAGTTATGATTTCTTTTCTTTCTAAAATCCTATAACTTTCACCCACTGAGCCCATTTTAAGTTTATCAAAAATGTATCATATATAATTTTTTTATCCTTGTTCTACACTCGAAATAAAAAAGAGTGACAATTCACTCCGATAGAGTGAATGTTCACTCTAGCGAAAAATCAAAATAGAGTTTTTAGAGTTACTATTCACTCGGAGCAAAAACGGAATTGCTAACTCTTTGAAAGAATGAATACTTTCTCCTAAGAAGTGAATTTTCACTCTAAACAAGGGTGAATAGATGCGTAACGAACACTTTCGGAGGAATAATCATTACGCGCCATGGGATATCACTGAATTAATTACGCATGTTAGGATTTAATAGAATGAAGGAAACTTTTATTAATGAGTTTTTAAGTTTCGATTCAGTTTTCATAAAATTTTTAATGACTCGGCAAAATCCTACATTTATTATGTATGCCGACTTCAGAAGCCAAGTATTACAACTGACGAAAATTCGATTAGGAGTAAATTGAGTTTAAAGATAATTGACGTTAAATTTGAAAATCAATAATAATTGACTGAACTGAAATACAAAAACGTCTGCATGTTTGATTGTCGTCTTTGAAATCTTATTTCAATAACTGTAAAAAAAAGTAGAATACAATTTTCTTTACATTTATAATTAATCAATATGGATTATTATTCAGCAAAAGTGGTTTATCTCTAGAACACAGCACATAATTAGAAACTTACATATCATTAGCTCTTACATTTCCTTACTTGAAAAGAGAAAGGCATATTTCTAGGTCGTCTGTGACTTAGTTTTTTTTTCAATTTTGTCACTTATACCCCTCAGCTTCTAAGTTCCTCATATATTAAATTTGAAACGATTCGGCTGAATAGTTTTTGTGCTGCTACATGCAGACAGACGAATAGAAAGACAAACAGACCAGGCAACTATTATGAGTGCTACATATTTATATTTTTCGAACGCACTTAAACCTTTCAGGTTCAAGTTCGATTTTTTTTTTTTTTTTTTTTTTTTTTTTTTTTTTTTTTTTTTTTTACAATTTTTAGAAAGAAAAAATTACACTTATGCTAATAACATTAACATTAGCTATCCAAATAGATTCATTAGAATTTAACGAATATTTCATTGTCTTAAACTTAACAAATGTTGATGTTTAGCGTATTATTTATTTAATATGAATATGACAATAGGTTAAGGAAGAGTTTTTGCAGATGTTTAGAAAATATAGTATTACAATATATATATATATATATATATATATATATAGATAGATAGATATAGCTATATATGTATATATATATATATATATATATATATATATATATATATAATAAATATATTAAATGATATTACAATTTTCTAATACTTTTTGTGCTTTATTACATATGATTCTTTCAGGAAAGAAACCTTTATTTTAAATTTAAAGATTGAAATATATATTTAAAATAAAAGAACTGCAAACGGAGCAAAGATAATTAAGGATATATTCATTATTATTGTTATTACTAAATGCCTAAACATAAATGATGCTATATATTAAATGCATAGGTTTATAGTAACATTACTAGATGTAAATAGTAACAAAAAGTATTTGTTAAAACAAAATAATACTCATTTAAAAGACAGGTACTTACATGTACTTACATGTACTTACATATTACACCAGATCCGAAAGGGTTAAAAAAAACGTGAGTGCAATTTTTTTTGGCCTATTTTAAATTATTTTTTTTTAAGTTTAAAGAAACATTTTTTACACCCTGTAAATTTGGCATAAAAATGTTCAAAGCTAAAATGGCTGTCATTAAATGCAAATAATAGAATTTAAATTTTTCACGCGTTAAATATAAACTGTCCCCTTAAGTTTTAAATAAATAAAATCCAATAACGCATCACCCATGATAATGCTACGCCAAGAATTGAAATGCATTGAAAGAGAGGTTTTTGCGATTTGTTGATATTTTCGCAGAAGATACTCTTTTGGGCTCAAAAAAAAAAAAAAAAAAAAAAAATCATATTTTTCATGAAAAATTCATACTTTTGAATTGTAAACTAACCTATGAAAAGCATGTTTTCTTAGAATAAATTTATTTAAATTTTATGTGATCCTTTTCTTGGAGAAAGGTATAGACTACACTTCACTGAAAAGTATTTTTAAGGTATTAAAATTAATAGCAATGCAACAAATGCTCTATATAACAACCTATTCTTATAGCGACTTTTGCATTATAATGACCGTTTCAAAATATAGAAATTTTATGCATTGATATTTTCACATCGGGTATGTTAAACAATTACTGATTAAAATATCCAACATATATATATATACACTATATGGGCGGTGACGATTGATTTATTGCGAAGCAGAGGAGTTGTACTCATATATCCGTTGATTAGTGCCAATAAAACATACAAAAGATATTTATGCGTATTAATATACTTAAATATAGTCCCTCATCTTTTGGTTTTCTTTTGAGAATAACAGATTTTGAGCTTATTCTATCGATGATCATTTTCAGAATTTTCAAGCTATGTTTTTGAGAAACTTTCACAGAAGTTGCTCTATACAGTTAACTAATACATTATGCACATTGCATTTTGATTGCATTCGTGCATGCGCAGTGAAAAAATGTTTAGTGAATCTGGTCATTTTTCATCCAATATTTATTAGATTTTAATTCTGATTGCTGGTTGTGTACAATATCACTTCTAAAGATTCCTCAAACGCACATCATTTTATAATAAGAACTCTGCAAGTTATATGCAAAATAATTCGTGAAATTTGAGATTATTTTACAAAAACATCTATTTCTTCACGAGTATACGTCTGATTGTAAAAATGATCACAGTTTACATATGACGTTATACTTAAATATAATACTCGTCTGAAGTTTCAGTATAATTATACATGTATTTTTCTAGATACTTAACAAACTGTCTAAAATTGCAAGTAATCATTGGCTATACAATGTTGATTATGTTAAAATTTTCAATGCAAAGTTTTTCTTCAACCTCTCTTTTACAAACAATACTTGATTAAAATCAGTTGGGTGCGAAAAAAATGATAAATTTTAGAGTTATTAAAAGAGGGAAAAATTACGTTTTTTTTTTCCCTTAAAGTTAGCGACATATTTAAATAACATAATTTATTTACAAAAACTGTTACATACCCATACGAGCCTATTAGATCGGGAGGCGGTAGCAGAGACAATCACGTCGTAGAGTTCAGGGATGATGAGCTAGGTTGGTTGAATGAATGGGGTTTAATGGCGCAAAGTCCCTTTAGGAACATACTACGCCAAGATAATCTAGGATTAGTTAAATCTTGATTCGAATATTAAAACGAAAACAGTCTGCCAAGTCATACTTTGGTGGAAACCATACTTAAAAACCCGATTTTAGCGGTTGACTCGTAGACTTACAATTATTCTTTCCTGCACCCAAAAGTATAAAAAACATGGAGGATTGGGGGAAAAAATATAATGAAAAAACTATGAGTCAATCACTAAAATCGAGTTTTACGATATGATTTCGTAGTGTATAAGGTCTAAATTAAGTTTTTTTATGATATTTTTGTGTAAAATTTAAAAAGTAGAATTTTTAAGTTGGAATTGACTGTTGCAAGAAATTAATTTGGAGAACCAATACTTCTTTTCATAAAATCGAAATGTGTAAAATATTTTATTACCAAGAGGGTTTTACTTAAGTTTTTCTGAATGATTTCCAATCTCTTATATGTTTTCAACCTCCTTTTCTTTTTCTTCTTTTACAAAATAATATCATTATAAATTTAGGAGAAAAAATTATTAACAAAGTTGTCCAATTTTTATGCGCTACGAGCAAAGTAGCGAGAATAATGGTTTTGTTTTTACATAGATAAAAATCTAAATCTGGACAAAAACTAAAATCTGGACATTATGCCTTTAAAACATCAAAAAATTGCAATTCCAAAATATCGCCGATCAAAATCTCACTAACCCAAATCCCATCAATCAAAAGAACATATATTTGTTTTTTTTTACGGAAATTCGTGCAAGCGAACAGATGAAAATCAAAGGGGAATAATTTGTAGAAATATAAAGCTTCCTTTTAAAATCCGTATATATTGCATTTTAACGCGCGTTTTGTTTCTATTATAAATATTGTGTCTAAAGATAAGTGAAATTTTAAAAATGTATTAAAATTTTAGTTATATATACTACTGATGAATTACATGTTTAACTCTTGGCACTCCGTTAGCTCCGCTCCGAAGACATCATCTTTCCTTGCAGAATTCGTTTTTGTCATCAGTAATAAAGGAAAATAAAATTTGCCTTATTTAATCAGAGCATTTTTGAAATTGTGTACATGAAGGAAACTTCTTTTTAAAAAGTGGTGCTGGCCAAATATAATTTGTGTAAGAGACGCCGGAGTCCGAAAGGTTAATATATGCTGAATAATTTAAAAATTAATGTAAAATCATAATTGTTATTGCATAAAAACAGAAGTTAAATGAAAAGTAGTAGAGAAAATTGATTGAAGATGCCGTAGTTTTTGAATTAATTTTTTTTAAAATCGCCTCTTGGTTTTATATGGTTTTCATTGATTTCTCGTTAAAATTTGCTAGCTTTGTATGGCTTTAAATCATTTCATTTTAAATCAATTTAATTTTAAAATATCAGAGAAAGCATAAAAAATTTTGTTCAGTATCTTACCTAACATTGCGTCAGCTTACCCTAAGATATGAGTAAGAAGGCCAACGGTAAGACCTGGATCCCCCCCCCCCCCCATTGATGTGAAGAAACTTTATTTAGCGGCCATTTATGCTTTTTAAAAGGCAGGTACCAGTATTCTCGAATAAAAACATTAGATTTCTTTAATTTATATACTAAGACTTAAATAGACACCGAAAAAAAATGGGTTCTCAAAAGTTAGTAAAAACTACTCAATTTTAAATACTTGACATACTCAAAATAGCTCCGATCCAAATGTACTTAAAATTGAAAAATGCATGTACTCATTTTTGATACCATGGTTATGTTCAAATATGTCTTGCACCGCCTTCGAAAACCTTCAAATTAAAGCAAAACTGTACTGACATTTACTTCACATTCAAAATTATTAACAGGAAATGTTTAATCGATTATTTATTTAAATATATAGCAAAAATTTTAGCAACACATTCAAATAGAATATTTTGATGACAAGAGCATTTTATACAAGGACTTTTAACTCATTTTAAAACATTGTGCATAATTTAATATTTATATTAATAAACATCTTTTATGCCACCTTGAACGAAAGAAAAGTATTGCAGGATACAAAATTATGTCTTTGTTTGGGTTTGATAGCATGTGTGCTGTTTCAAAATAGAAAAAGCATGTGCTCAATTTTGATTCAAACATACTCAATTCGATATGAGTACAATGATATACTCATTTTTGAGTACTTCAATCTTTTCAGTGGACAAATATAGAAGACACATTAAAAATTTTGCATACTTATCAGAAGTGTTAAAAGGGAATAACTATAAAAAAACATCACTAAAAAATTAGTAAAAAGAATGCATACCGAAATTAAAGTATCAATAGAAAACCCTTTTGCTTACAACTGAGTGGTGCGAAGTTTCCCTGCAGCGCCTGCGCATATAAAAACTTCGTGATACGGCATTTTGTACAACACGGTATCTCTCTTCAAGTTGCGTAATTATTTTTCCCGAGCATCTTCGTCGTTCCAAGCCCAAGCTCGCAGTCTGATTGGTTGTTGCTCTCGGCACTGTTTTCATGTAACTTGGCGATAATCATACTTGGCGTAGCGATATATGCTTCCGTCGAGAGTTTGATTTCCTTCCGAACCGAGTACAAAGTAACTTTTCTCTTGCAGCATTGGATTGGATGGAACGTGTCTTACTGAAAGCTGTACTCTTAAAAAGTTTTTACATACACCACGAGGATAAGAATGAAGGAAGAATAAGAATGAGTAGGATAGGTTTTAGGTTTACTCGTTCACTAACGAGCGAAGTATTTTTCGCCAAGTATGGTTATCGCCAAGTTACGTGAAAACAGTGCCGAGAGCAACAACCAATCAGAGTGCGAGCTTGGGCTTGGAACGACGAAGGTGCTCGGAAAAAAAATTTTCGCCTTCAAGTACCCTATATCTTCATACCCTAATCGTACGAATATTCATAGATAGAGAAAGTTGACCGTGAAAAAAAAGAAAATTGAAACTTGAATTAAACTAATGAAGCAAATGTGTTATGGTGAAAATTTATAATGCAACGGATTACTGAAAATTAAATTTCTTGTTCTATTTAAATTATATTATTATTGTATCTATTTATATTAATACTCTGTTAATAATTAGGATATATCGAAGCACGCTGAGCCATCCGTGATGCTTTAACTATCCCATCAATGGCGTTACACATAAAGCGACGTGTGTCTATTTTCTACCGGAATACCATGAAGTAGCCAAGAAGCATGCAAACGAAAGCCACTATAATTTTTTTCCAATTTTCTTTTAGGTTTTCTTTTTTTCTATTTATAAACAAACGTAAAATTTTATTCCTTATTCTCTCTAAAAGTAAGGAGATTGAGCTTCTTTATTATAAAAGGCTACTATAATTTCTCAATGTTTAAAGGCTCATGTGAGTTTTAAATTTTCAGTCTGAATATGTTATTATTAATTATTTATAAATTCAGAAATAGTTAATGATAAATTATTTTGTTGTGTAATATGAATATTATTAATATTTAGAAATAATTGATGATTAATTATTTCTGAACACTTTAAAGAAAATAATTGGTACTTTAAGTAATTGTCAAATATCAAATACTTTCAAAAAGATATGTTTAAAGACATATTCTTCTCAAAATGTGGGGACAACTATGCATCATATAGATAAGAAACTTTTGATTTTTTTTTCTTAAAATTGTGATGCTATATATAAAGTAGGGTAGCTTATATAAAATGAATGTGAATTTCTTTTTTTTTTCTTCTGGAAAAAAAAATCTTGGTGTTATATTGCTAAAATCGTGAAAATAAGCTAGAATATGCGCAATATTTTAGTTTTATTTTAAAGCATAAAATGCTATATATTGAATTAATTGTTAAAAGGTGTAAAATTAAACTTTTGAAAACAGCAAAAGTATAATTATAATAATACACTTTGTATAAATCCCCCAAAAAACGAAAATAACAAATCAAGACACGTTTCGAGATACAACAATAACACCTCGTCATCAGCTGAACCAACTCGTGTCCGTAAGGGGACATAGTTAGAGATAGACTGTTAGAGACAGTCTATCTCTAACTATATAATATTGCTTGGACTATAGTTTTTTATTATATTTAACTCTTTCAGCAACAGGATATTAATTCGCAAAATGCTCAAATAATTGGGCGACACAAATTAATATAAGAAGCTTTAATTTGTGTGTATATTCTTGCGTACATAAAAAATTGAAATTTTCATTCAAAAATTTGGCAGCCAATAAGACAATCCGGGATTAAAATTAGTTTATGCCATAGCTGAATTACCAGCCTTCAACCACTATGGGCCACTATGGCGACATAAACACTCAGCCAATCAAAAGGTTATTTCGGATTTAGTTACTTGAAGATATGCGCTCGAAGATGATTTAAAACAATACAGCTCTCACGGTTAGAGTTACAGTGAAAAAAATTTCGAAATTTTCGAATGGCAGCATCTATTTTTTTTTCATGCGCAAATTAACTCAGTACTCCGAAAAACCATAACTAAAGTTGGAACGATACATGTATGCTTAAAATTAAAAGTGTAATACTGTGGTACTCAATCTTAATCAGTTCTTATGTAATGTAATATTCAGCATTCTAAAGCAAATTATTACATTATTATTTTCATTATGTGTTCACAAATACAACTCAAAAATACATTATAAAACGAATCTTGTGACATTTCTCAGTTCACAAACGGAAGAAAAAAAAAATCGGCTAATGAAAACCAATGTCATCGATCCTTTACAAAGGTCTTTTATGCCAGCAATTTTCATCGTATGCGTATCATTTCAGTGCCTTTTAAGATTTTCAATACGTTGATTAATTTTCGTATAAAAAAATGGTTGTTTCCGTTTGAAAATTTCCAAATTTTTTCACTGTAATTATGACTGTGAACTACAAACTGTATGTAAACTATCAGAGCTGTATTGCTTTAAATCATCCGACCTGCAGCGCATACCTGCATATAAGTATATCTAAAATTTCTTTTCGATTTGTTGGCTTCACATATCAGGGGATTTTTTTTATGACCCCCCTCCCCCCCACTCTGTATTTACTAAAATTACATAAATCACTGGAATATATTTAAATCATATTTAACGCTTTATAAAGTGTGAAAATAAACATAAAATAATGTAATTCAAAATACAATTCAGCTAATACTGAAAAATTAAAACTTATGTTAAAATGAGCTCCTACTATATTTTGTGGTATAGATTAATGTCATTCAGATAAGTAAATATTTTCATTATTATTAACCGTTTATTAAATTAATTTATTAATTATTTTTCAAGTTTATTAATTATTTTTCCAGTTATTTTTTCTATTTTTCAAATACATTTTATTTTTAAAAATAGTTTCTGTCAAAGAATTCATGTATAATTAATTCTTAATATAAAGTTTAATTTAAAGCTCATTTTAACGTGTGTTTTATATTGATATATCAATTATATATTAAGTTATCGTTCGAAATGTGACATATCATGTGAAAACTCTTTACAATCTTAATTGAAATGTATTTTTTATCGCATTATATTATAAGTGTTTATTTTTATATTTATAAAGCCTTAAATGTGGCTTACATATATTGTAAAATTTTATGTAATTTTAATAAATATTTTGAAAGTTATGAAAAATCGAAACTTCTTCAGTATTTCTCTGGAGATAGATTATTTTAAAAGGTATGAGAGCTTTTAAAACAGAAATAAATAGACAGAAACAAAAAGGTAAATATTATAGTAAGCTATAAAAATTACAAGCAAAACATATAAATTTTGCTGAAATTGCTTACAAACACCTTTTCTTTCAAAAGAATGTGACGAAGAATCAAGTAGAAATCGATAGCAATTTCCCCTGTCACTTTAATATTGAAAGGTGCAGCTTGACAATGGATGCTAGAAATCTCAAGCTGGGAGCAATAGCTAATTTTTCATCAAAATAATGGAGCTTATACTCCAAGCCTCCAATAACGAAAAATGCAGCAATAAAATAGAACTTCATCGACAAAAATATATCGATGGTGATTTTGTTTCTCTTCTCTGTAGTATTAATATAAATTAATAGATATTACCATACTCAATAAATTATATAGATTGGGATATTTAATATATAAATAGATAAAAATGGCGAATTTTAAATAATGATGTCTTCATAGGGTATATATACAGCGTCTCAAAAACTACGAAAGTACTATTATAATATACGGTATAAATAAGAACAGTATTATTAAAGACGTGCACTTCACTAAAATATATAAATAAAGTACGAAGGAAAATCTCAACTCTCGTTTTAAACATTTTATGATGAAATTGATCAACTATAGATTTTTATAAAACTAATGTAAAAAGAAAAAAAAATCTTGAATTTTTTAATTTAATTTTTTCTTTTTTAAATTTAATTGATTTTTAAAATAGTTTCTGTCAAAGAATTTATATATCCTTAATTCATTGTAAAAAGAATATTGTTTATTTTAACATACGTTTTATGTTGACATATCAATATTACATTAAGTTATCGTGCTGATAGTGAAATACCACGTGAAAAAATATTGTAATATTAAATTAAATATATTCCTTATTATATTATATTACAAGTCCTTACTTTTATATTTTATAAAGCCTTAAATGTGACTTATATGTATTACAAAGTTTTATATAATTTCTTTAAGTATTTTAAAAGTTATGAAAAATCATAATTTAATGCCCTCACTTTTTCTCTGACGATGGATATTTGAAAAGATAGGAGACATCTTAAAATAGAAATACACACACTGAAACAAAATAGTAAACATTATATTGGACTATAAAAATGGTAGGCAACGCATATAAATTCTGTTGAAATTGCTTAAAGACACCTTTTCTTTAAAAATAATGTAACGAATAGTGAAGTAAAAATCGATAGTAATTTCCAATGTCACATTAATATTAAAAGATGCAGCTCTACAATGGATGCCAGAAATCTCAAGCTGGGAGCAATAGCTAATTTTTCATCAAAATAATCGAGCTTATACTCCAAGCCTCCAATAACGAAAAATGAAGCAAGAAAATAGAACTTCATCGACAAAAATATATCGATTTTTTTTCTCTATATTATTAATCTAAATTAATAGATATTGCTGTAGTCAATAAATTGTATAGAATAGAAAACTTCGTGTATAAATATATAAAATACGTGAATTTTAAATAATGGTGTGTTCATATGATATATATATACAGTGTCTCAAAAAATGCAAAAACATTATTATAATATGCAATATACATAAGAACAGCATTATTACGGATGTGCACTTCATTAAAATAAATATATAAATTTCAAAAGGAAAGTACAGCTCTCGTTTTAAATGTTTTATGGTAAAATTCTTGTACTAAAGCTTTTTAAACTACAACTATTAAAATAAAAAATTATTGACTTAATTAATTTTTTTCGCTTTTACAAATTTAATTGAATTTTTAAAATGGTTTCTGTAATCTTAAAATAGTTTTCAAAAACATTATATGTCCGCGCAATTCATTCCAAAAAGAGTAAAGTTTATTTTAGAATACGTTTCATGTTGATACATCTATATTGCATTAATTTGTCGTGCTGACAGTCACTTACAACGTGAAAAACATTGTAATATTAATTGTAATATATTCTTTTTTATAATATATTACAAGTGGTTTATTTTATACTTTATAAAGTCTTAAGTGTGACTTATATGCAAACAAAGTTCTATGTAATTTCAATAAGTATTTTGAAAATTATGAGAAATCTAAACTCTCACATTTTTTCTCTGACGATAGATATTTAAAAATGTATGAGACCCCTTAAAACAGAAATACACACACAGAAACAAAAAAATAAATATTATAGCGAGCTATAAAAATCATAGGCAAAACATATAAATTCTGCTGAAATTGCTTAACTTTTCTTTCAAAAGAATGTGACGAATAGTCAGGTAGAAATCGATAGTAATTTCCACTGTCACTTTAGTATAGAAAGGTGCTGCTTGACAATGGATGCTAGAAATCTCAAGCTGGGAGCAATAGCTAATTTTTCATCAAAATAATGGAATTTACACTCCAACCCTCCAATAACGGAAAATGGAGCAAGAAAATAAAACTTCATCGACAAAAATATATCGATGGTGGTTTTTTCCCCCTCTTCTCTGTATTATTAATCTAAATTAATAGATATTGTTATTCTCAATAAATTATATAGATTGGGATATTTGATGTATAAATACATTAAATAGTGGAAATTTAAGTAATGGTGTGTTTATAAAATATATATACAATGTCTCAAAATATGTTATTACAATGAACGGCATAGATGAAAACAGTATTTTTTAATGATGTGCACTTTTCAAAAATAAATAAAAAAATTTCGATAGAAAATCATAGCTCTCATTTTAAATGTTTTATGATAACATTTCTCTACAAACTGCTTTGATTATGTTTTCTTTTGTACTTCTACTATTGGAATTAAATTTTCTTGAATGATCTTATAAACATTTATTTTTATATTAAATTTTGATATTTCATTAAGAATATTTACAGAGGAAGTTCGGATATTATGGAGAGCCAATTATTTTTATTTGCAAGTCAACAATAATAACAACAAAGAAAAAAATGTATATTAAAAGTTATAACAGAACAAACTTTGAATATTTCTTAATTCATCCGATGAAATAAAAAAGAATACTTATCAATATTTATCTTTATAGAAATGGCAACCAGTCGGATATTAGGGAATAGGATTATATTAAAATTACAAGAAAAATCACCATTATAAAAGAATAACCAAAATTATTTAAAGAATAAACTTTAGTACAGTCAATTAAAATAACTTTGCGCCAAATCAGGGTAATCTTGCTCCACCTTTACGAAATTTTGATACAATTTGCTATGGTGGAATATTAAAGAATTATTTCTAGTGAGCTGCCAAACTCACACTAGTGCTACTATCTCTATTTTGAGATCAAAACTTTGCCGTTAACTCATGTGATGTAGCAGATGTAATCTTTTTCCTGTCTTAGCCCAAAGTTACCGTGATAAGTGAAATTTACCCTGATTGATTATATGCCATCTATAAATATCGGATGTTTGATGAATTGCTTTAATTTTTAATTGTCGTCTTGAAAAAGTTGTCTAACTCATATTTTATACTACCGTACACAATTGTAAGGTTTTAATTGCATCATCAACTGCCCATTTGTTGTTGTCGATAATGGAAGTCGATGGCTTCGAGATCGGCTTTGCAATGAACTGCGATCAGTTCTGAAGTTTGAGAACCATTGTACTACGGCGGTTTTCGATGCACATGTTTCTTCATACGCATTCTTCATTCTCCATGGAATGTATACCGCTTATTTGTTCTTTGGTCACAAAAGAAAAAAAAATAGTTGGCCTTGCTTGGACGTATTTGGTACTAAAGTCACCGCTGTTCAAGCTTCAGTATTTACCACACACACTTTGAATAATCCACCACAATAATCTTTTTCCCCGATGTCGATGATTATATATAACCAGATTCGGCGGCACGCGCCATTTTTCATATATGCTGTAGCAACGACCTTAAATGGAAACTTTTTTGACACTCCTTATAGTTGTTTAATTTAAATTATACTCTAAGAAAAAATCCAGATATTTCTTAATTTATGAAAATGTATTATAGTCACGAACAAAAGAATTCGATAAGCGCTTCCAAGTTACCTAATATTCCAAAAAGCGTTCCTTTATCTTGAGAAATATGAGAAAATAATTTATTTTAGAAATTTAAAGAAGAATTTATAAAAAATTATTTTTATTAGCTGCCTGCAAATTTCGAGCCGATTAGTTTTCCAATGCATTAATCAGTTTTGTGAAGCGGAAAATCTTTTCCATCATCCAGTACATGTTTAAAAAAATCTCTCTCCTTTTTTTTTTTTTTTTTTTTTTTTGGATGCTATCAAACACTAGCTAAGCATATATTGTAATATTAATAATATATATTCTACTTCGAAAAAGTTTTTATTAATACAACAACGTCTTATAAGCAAAATATTTATTTATAATATAAATTCTTATTTTTTCGCTGTGGAATATATATTATTAATATTACGATATAGTTATTAATGGATGTAATCAAGACTTACTACTGTTATTTTTCACATTGATACAGTAAAACCTCCATAACGGACACTCCCGAATAACGGACACCTCTATTTAAAGGACAATTTTCAAATCCCCACTCCTAAAACTTTAATTTTTGTATGTTTAACCTCTGAATAACGGACATTCCGAATAGCGGACAGTAATTTTGGCAAAAAAGAACA
Organism: Maratus speculifer; assembly: GCA_964019185.1. Classification (NCBI taxonomy): domain Eukaryota; kingdom Metazoa; phylum Arthropoda; class Arachnida; order Araneae; family Salticidae; genus Maratus; species Maratus speculifer. Next base: position 187,860,295 of record OZ025290.1, read on the forward strand.
AAAAATTATTTTTTAACGAGGAAAAAAAAATAAAAATCCTCAAAATTTATCAGGGCAATGTATCACAAATTTTGTGATCACAGATAAATGTGGGAATGAGCTGGAGAAAATCCCCTCTCTCCCCAACATTTACCCCAACAACCTTCACCCTCGGATGATTGGATGCTTCTAAGAAACAAAAAAATACGATAAACAGTTATACATTTTTTTTTCTTAAGAAAAAGAGGATTTAAAAGAATTAAAACTACTCACAGAGTTAAAACTTCACATTGAAATACAAATTACATCTAATCGCAAGTAAAAGCATACTTTTGTAATTTTTTTTTTTTTTTTTTTTTTTTTTTGTAAGAATGTAATAAGCAAAGGATAAAGGTATGCACAATTTTATTTCAGTTTTATAGCTTTGAAAATTATTTTAATTTCTGGTTTAATCATATAATAGAGGTTTTAGGACATTTTTAAATCGACTAATGAAACATTAAGCATTCATTAGGAATTTTAGCATCGCTGAGGTTTTCCCAATAACGGACACCTCCGAATAGCGGACAATTTCTGCGCTCCCAAGGTGTCCGTTATTTAGAGGTTTTACTGTATTAGCTAAGCGTTTTCAGCTGCATAACTAAAATTGTGCATGCAGTTGTTATAGAAAATGTTAATTTTAATGTTAATGTTAATGTTGCTACCTCTATATGTTTCTCAGTTGAATATGTTTACCAACGTATTTATTTGAGGCCTCATAGTATCTGGAAAACCAGATATATTGGTTGAGAGAACTTATTAATTGACCGCTACTTCGAATACTGCAGGCAGCTAATATTTTTTTTTTTTTTTTTTTTATAAACCTTTCTTTGAATTTCAAAGACTAATTGTTTTGTGAGGTTATATATACATATATATATATATATATATATATTCGCTTTTCGAAATTTCGGGTCACTCACAAATCAGAAGAGGCTATTTTGTACTTTCGTGCGTGATTACAGTACATTTTCTTAAAGTAAGAAACATCTGTCTTTTTTTACAGTATATGAAAAGAACAAAGTTAAATTTTTACATCTATTTTTTACAAAGAATCTTTTGTTGCTATTTATTTATTTTGTCTGTTTGAAGATCTATGTACTGTTGATTATCATACCATGCAAAGAACTGTTCGTATACAGCGATTAATATTTCTTCATATTTTTCCTCTAAAATAAAAACCGATTTGGTTTTAAATGAAATCAAAAATTCTTCAAAAGATTTTGGCCGAAAGTGCAATTATTTTTAAACATTTATTTGCTTCTTAGATACATATTATTATTTATAATGAACAATTATTGAAATCTTTTTCATCAAGAAGGCGTTCTTAAGATAAAGCGTATACATATTCTTGTGAAACTGGAAAAAAATAATATATTTTTCTTCTTTCACTAATTTAGGTCAAACTGATACCTTAAAATGAATAGGTATGTATGCAGATATTGACAGCGTTAAAAAAAATTGATCTTTTAAAAACTCAGATAAGTATTTAAAAGTAAATATTTACTCTAAAGAAGAAATGCTAATGTAAATAATATGTCATTAAATAGCTATTAATTTTTAAAATATTTCATTTAGTTTTGTTTTGATAAGTAAAACGGAGCAATTTACGTTTTGCGTTTCTAATTAAACAGTATTCTTCAAATGTTAAGTAGTGAAACAATAAAAATCATTGAAAGGAAAATTATTTTGTTATTTTTTTTACACAGGTATCTAAATATTCTAGAATAAAATTCTGTAAAATGTACTATATTTAGTTATTTCAAAAAGTATAGATACCGAACTATTTTACTTTAAAATTTAATATTTGGGTTTATTGGATTAAAATGTATGTTTTTTAGATGGATGAAAAGGTATAAAAATTCATGCAGCACTACTTAATAGATTTTGTATTAAAGTATTCTTTCATTTAATGCTCTTAATGAAATAATTTTTTTATTTAAATATATAAAGAGAAGCTTTTATAAAACGTTAATTTTTGTGTTTAATTGTTTTATTCAACTAACTTTTTATTTAAACACATTTTTAATACGATTAAAAATTAATCGTGTTGCTGTTTTTTATCTATTTGAACGGTAACTTTCTAAAAGAACACTGGATAATGATGAAGTTTTGAAAATTTTTTCAACGTGAAACTGAATATACTGCTTTTATAAATGACAAAAATGAAAATAGTTTTGTTTATACCTATTATCCAATTAAAACCTATTATTAATTTGTTCCTATCACATTAAATAATTATAATTTACCATTTCATTTTTATTGTGATTATGCTGATTTAAATTATTCTTTTACTCAATATATCTGTAAATATGTAGAATATAACATTGTATAGATATACAAATTTGCAATACGTTATAATTATTGATCCAGTTATCCAGGATCGGTTTTTCAAGTGGTTTATAAGCGGCTTTCACATGACGTCACATGCTTCACCTGGCTCCCAAATTTAAGGCCAATATGGTGTTCTCCCATTTGCAAACATAGTGATTTGCGATTCAATTTTAAAATGCTTAATAAATAATGCAAGAATAAGGAAAATCAAAACTAAACAGAAAGACGACACATGCCACACACCCTTTGAACTCTGGTGGGTAAATTCCTTTAAAATTTCAAATGTCACATTAGCATCAGTATTTTACAAAAGGGTCAATCCATTTCAAGTGGTCCAGAAAATATAAAAATGGTCGCTCGACCATTTTTAAAAAATCTGAAATTTTTTGTACAACAACCCTAACATGACGAAAGTTCAAAATGACCGTTCTTTTGATTTTACTATTTTTTGTTTGTGCGTGGCGGCCATCTTTGTTTCATCGTGTGCAGCGATTTTCTCAGATACTAGGATACACAAAATTGTAAATATCTCGTCTTCTATTTTCCTAATTGAAATGGGGTTTGCAGCATTTTGTTCAGAATAAAATTGGCTAAATATACAGTGATAGAAAAATTTTGAAAAATAAATTTTTACAGGTGAAATTTTAGCACAAAATGTACGATTTTTTCCAAAATCTATCCGTTTGCAAGAGGAAAATTTTCATGCAAGGGAAACTGTCAACCTTACACAATTTTTTCTACAAATAGGTCAAACGTATGTGTACTCATACACCAAATCCCAGATCTGGGAGTTAATTTCTCTTTGCGAAAAAAATTCCGAAATTCGTCAAAAATTTCAAAAATCGCCGTTTTTAGGCTTTGAAATCTCTGGTGGGGCACGAGATAAAAATATAAAATTTTGGCCTATGATAGTATTGTGTGGTAGCGTTATGTACAAAAAATTTTAAGAAGGAGATTTGACTACAATCTGAGATATGACATGCAAAATATGCGAAAATAATACTGTCAAACTATTGTAAACCTACTATGTAATTGTTCAACAAGACTGTCAACATTGCAAAATTTTTTCTACAAATAGTTCAGAAGTATGTGTACTCATACACCAAGTCCCATATCTGGGAAATGATTTCTCTTTCCGAAAAAAATTCCGAAATTCGTCGAAAATTTCAAAAATCGCATTTTTTAGGCTTTGATATCTCTGGTGGAGCATGAGATAAAAATCTGAAATTCTGGCCTTTGATAGTATTGTGTAGTAGTATTATGTACAAAAAATTTCAAGAAGGAGATTTGACTACAAGCTGAGATACGGTGATTAAAAAAATGTTAAAAAATGCTATTACGAGTACATTAGGAGAAATGAGATTAGTCTCTTTTATTACAATATTTACACAGAAAATATCGTTTGTTGAAAACAGTTAAATAATAAACATTTAATTTACAAAATACTATATATGCTCAACAAAGAGCTTAACAATATTTACGAGAGATGTTATGAGTTCGACCAGTTACTGTTGTCAGTCCATCAGGCTGTTCTTTCTAAAAATTTTATTTGAAGCCCCCAAGTCTTATCATCCCTTGTTAACTTGAATGAAATTCTCTAGGTTTAATAATTGAAGCCATGTCAACTCGATCAGTTGTAATCCATTGTCTGTAATTTACTTTTCCTGAAATGGGTTCCGAGTAAAATTGTTGCAGTAGCATTTCTAGTAGATTTGTTCATCTGTACAAATAGTGTATTAGCTTAGCATACATTCTGAATTGTTTAAATCACACAGAAGCATTTGAAAAAAATATTTGTAATTAACATTTAACTTTATACCATAAATAATTAATTTAAAATTTTGGAGGTATGAACAATTACATAGTAAGTTACAATAATTTGGTAGTATTGTTTTCACATATTGTCCATGTCATATCTCAGCTTGTAGTCAAATCTCCTTCTTGAAATTTTTTGTACATAACACTAATACACAATACTATCAAAGGCAGAATTTTAGATTTTTATCTTGTGCTCCACCAGAGATATCAAAGCCTAAAAAGTGCGATTTTTGAAATTTTCGACGAATTTCGGAATTTTTTTCCGCAAAGAGAAATCATTTCCCAGATCTGGGACTTGGTGTATGAGTACACGCACTTTTGACCTATTTGTAGAAAAGATTGTGCAAGGTTAACAGTCTTGTTGAACAATTACATAGTAGGTTTAGAATAGTTTGACAGTATTGTTTTGGCATATTTTGCATGTCATATCTCAGCTTATATTCAAATCTCCTTCTTGAAATTTTTTGTACATAAAGCTACTACACAATACTATCATAGGCCAAAATTTCAGATTTTTATCTCGTGCCCCACCAGAGATATCAAAGCCTAAAAAGTGCGATTTTTGAAATTTTTGACGAATTTCGGAATTTTTTTCGCAAAGAGAAATTAACTCCCAGATCTGGGATTTGGTGTATGAGTACACATACTTTTGACCTATTTGTAGAAAAAATTGTGTAAGGTTGACAGTTTCCCTTGCATGAAAGTTTTCCTCTTGCAAACGGATAGATTTTGGAAAAAACCGTACATTTTGTGCTAATATTTCACCTGTAAAAATTTATTTTTTAAAATTTTTCTTCCCCTGTATATTTAGCCTATTTTATTCTGAACAAAATGCTGCAAACCCCATTTCAATTGGGAAAATAGAAGACGAGATATTTACAATTTTGTGTATCCTAGTTTCTGAGAAAATCGCTGCACACGATGAAACAAAGATGGCCGCCATGCACAAACAAAAAATAGTAGAATTAAAATAATGGTCATTTTGAACTTCCATCATGTTAGGGTTGTTGTACAAAAAATTTCAGATTTTTTAAAAATAGTCGAGCGACCAGTGCTGGACCACTTGAAATGGATTGACCCAAAAGGAAAAAATCGGTTTACGATAAGCACGAAAAACTGCATTAAACTTTTTTCAAATACATTAGGTCGAATATTCCGGTGCCCTTGTGACTTTTCGGAATTAAAATTAAGTGGTAGAAAATTCAACCACCAGAACTCAAAGGGTTTTAAACGGCAAACGGTGTGTTCTGACGCTCTGCGTGATACCAGATGTGATACCAGATTAGAGTATCAGTCCTTGCTAATAGCAAACATGACGTCATTGCAAGCCATCTATAGTGAATAAGTACAAATAGTTTTCTTATATATATGTATATACACAGGGTGCTGCCAAGTTTGACCGAAAATACCATGTTTGGTGGTAACAGGCATCAAGAGGATGAAAAATTACCATAGAACATGGGATCGCAGACCTTCCATTTAATCAAAAATATAGGGTGTTTTATCCTAAATCAATTTTGGTTGATGAGCTTTCTGAAGACTGAAATATATTATAATAAAAATGTTGCTAGATATTTCCATCTTTGTTTTAAATGTGATGTATAAACATAAGTCGGAAAATTTGCATGCCAAGCGTAGAAAATGACGTGCGTCCATAATATAGCGAAGTTTTAAAAATATTCAGACCTTGGTGTAATAGCATGCAGTTACTTCAGATACAGTATAGTAGTTGAGATTCTTTATGTGTCTCTGTAAATACTGTCTGGTTTCTATTATACAGGAAATAACTTGTAGCAAACCTCAGTAACATATATCAATTTCATAAAATATGACATAGTTTAATATGATTAAAACACGACCCAAACAATGTTTCCACCTATACCATTAAGCAATAGAATGCTTTTGTGTGGCCCTGTAAATTTATAAAAAATATCCTTTGCATCGGAGTTTGTACAGAATGTAAATTTTAGTAAAAACTTCATAGATGCAAATTAATTTCATTATATTCGAAAGAGTATAACATCATTAAAAAGCATTTTAAACTATTTTTTTCCATTGGCCGTAGTGTAACAAAATGCTTTTGATTGTCCCTCTAATAGAATTATGCATCCAATTTTTATAAAATTTGAAATAAATTGACAAAATTATCCAACAATTATATGTTTTAAATTTCAAACGATTTGGCTGCATAAAACTTATTATTGTCGAATCATTAGCTGATTATTTGCGTTGGATGAACTCGAATCTGAATCTGGCAAACTTAAATCAGGTAAACTTTCGTCATCTGAATCAAACATGTCAAAATGATTGGAATTTCATTTTTCAAATGGTTATCGTAATTTGTTACATTAAAATTTATTTATTATTTATCACGCCTAGATACACAAGTTTATTTTCTGCTTCTGAAGTAATTCCATGTTAATGGTGTTGATGTTATGCGATTTTCAAAATTATTCAAAATTATAAGAAGGAGAATAAGTAGTTCAACATAGTTTTTAAGATCCTCACAAAGAAAAAAAAGCTTATTTAGGTAAAGTTGACGAAAAATAATGCATTGTTAAACCGCCATATGTAACTATAGCTGTAAATAATTTTAAACGAATATTGCTTCTATGGACTATATGCTGTTTACATATTCGCGAATGTTAGCAATATTCGACCGAAAAAATTTTCTTACTTTGGCTGGCATTTATCACTATTGAATCAATCTTGACAGGCAATCTTTCATTTTAATACTTGCAAATGAAAAGCGTTAATGATCACATTTCATTGGAATATTTCTAATGAAAATACTATAATTTTGTAACAGTGGTATTTCATTGCAACAATTTCTAACGTAAACCAAAAATGCAACCGATATTGGTGGTTTATTGGAGGTATTTTCGAAGTCAACTTTATCACGGTTCCTAAAATAATCCCAATGATTTATTTAAATCTTCTTTATAAATGGTTAATAAATTTTCAGGAGTGATTTACAGAGACATGTCAAGGAAATTTAATGCTAGTTTTGGAAAGCGCGTTACGTCAGTTACTAAGAAGTTGTAACATGGAGAGTGATTATTTAGTTACAGAGTGGGAAGCTAAAACATTTTTTTCCGAAAACATCAAATTAATCTTTGTCGGTACGCTATAAAATGAAACGTGAATTTTTCATAGAAGCTTATGCAATGGACTAATGACCTTGTATATCTATATCAATTTGCAAGAGGAAATTCCAATGTCATTTTTTTTTATTCTTCAAATGTCTTGTATAAATGTTTGACCAATATGAAATAATCAGTTTATACTTCATACTTCTACGAATTCATTTTTTTTCTGTGATTCAATTTTTACTTCAAGTATTTTTTTTTTTTTTTTCAAATTCTGCTGCTTTTACTGATTTGAAAATTTCAAATTTACCAGTTTCTTTAATACTGATTTCTGTGAAATAGTTAATAAAATAGTTAATACTTTATATCAGAAGTCATTTATGAGTCCAATACTAGGGGATAGCTGGGCTGCTAACGGGAAAACTGAGTTCAGGTAATCGTTTTTCGATGTTCGATTTTATTAAAATGTTTTCTATAATTGGATTTCTTTAAGTTCCCAAATAAAAGTGCTAGTATATATATATATATATATATAATATATATATATATATATATATAATATATATATATATATATATATCTTCTTCTGATCCGAAGTTAGAATAGTATTATAAATATACATCCACTATGTTTTTACCTATAGTAAACTTACACATAACAAATATATATATATATATAAATAATAATAATAAAGTTATAATTTAAGGGTTAGCATTTTTTGGTTTACGTTAGAGGTCTGCACTGGCCTGTGACCCATATCCGGCCAGCAGAAAAGGTTCTGAGTTTCCTAACGGCCCGACCGGCTAAAAAAATGAACGGGCTGTATGGGTCGGACCGATAAAAGAATTTAGCGGTGCTACCTGTCCGTGATAAAGAGTTAAGCAGAAACGATAAAATATGAGCTATTTTCAACGAATATGGCTTTAACAAGAATAAGTATAAATGTGCGTCACGAACCGATACTTGTTTGACAATATCAATACAGAAATGTAACTTGCAGTGTAGAGATCGGCATCGGACAATTACATTGCGTATAACCTGGGATTAATATTTCTTTAGCAGACTCGTGCAAGGCCGAGATAGGCTTGCATTGTTTTTCTACATAAAGACGAGCCGGGCCGGAACTAAACTTAATTGTTCTCAAGGTGTGTCAACAAGATTTGTAAAATTATAGTTAGTGATAAATAACTTATGTTAATGTAATTTTGGGGGGTTCTTAAATTCATTTCTAAAGATTGCGAAAGTTTGACACATTTTCTGACTAATTTTTAACGGTAAAAATATAAAATTGAGAAGCCTGATTATTGAAGGGATTTGGAATCGAATAGCGTTTTTCATTTTTGGTAAATAAGATACTTGTGTAACATTGTTGGGATATGGGAGACTCTTGTCGAATGGTTGCAGATTTTTCTCTCTTCCCATGCTTCTGGAAATTCTATTCAAAAGGCTAACTTTGACCGTATTTTCTTAAATTGCTTGTATCAAAAATGGATAACGTCATTCGATTACATAGCTAATATAACAACCCCTGTTATAGTAAAAACACCTGCTAATCTTATGCGTTTCCGAAGAAAAAAAATGAATTCAGAAATGTATCAGAAAATTGCTTCATTGGATTTGAGAATGAATTTGGATTTGGAATCTTTAATAAAATGCTACAGAAATATTTTCATAATTCTACTTTTATTATACAGCTTCACAAGTTACGATGTTTTTAATTTTTTTTTTAAATTCTAAATCGTATTGATTTTCTAATGAATGTTTAATATGAATGGTGAAAGTCTAAGAATCTAAGTAATTATTGATGTTGCTAATGTGCATTTCCTGTAAAATATACTGTAAAATCATTTTACAGATATGTATGCAGTATTCATTAAAAGAATCTTAATTATATGATAAAAATCTTAACTTTTTAGATATAGCAAAAATTGTGACTTGTCGGAACGGGTGAGGCCTGTGTCCTCTGATTTCTGTACGGGCCGGATCTGGAAATTCCGGTCATTGCAGACCCCTAGTTCACGTAAATACTGCTAAAATTTTTATCGCCCTAAAATATCAGCATATGTATCCATAATTATGTTGATCCATCCTAGATTCATATAATAAGTAATTACGAGGTACCGTAACAAGCAATGTATTATGTTATTTTATTTACGAGGGGTGCTCCTTGCAGTCATTTTTATTTTTTAATTTTACCTGTATTCTCAAACATTAATATTTATGACTGGAAATTTATTAAAAGATATGTGTTCTTATTGACATAATATTAGAAGTTAACAGCAGTAGAAATCGTCAAAGGTCGCTATTTACAACAGCCTTTTTTAATCTGGTCATTTCAGTGGTTTGAGCACTTACTTTGATTACTTATATCCTAACTTTGTGTTTTATTTATAATTTATTATTTTATTGATTTATTAATGAAAGTTTAAGTTTCGTTATGGAATACAATATAAGCGGAAACAAATACTGAGTTATCTAATTCAATTTGAGTGAAATTTACCTTCCGCAATTGTCTGCAGCAATAGAGATAGATTAAAGAAATAATAATAAATAAAACTACTAGTTTGTGCCGTCGAACAATTTTATCAAAATACTCACCAAATTAAAAAAAAATGTAGCAACAAATAAATTATCATAATAATGGTAAAAATATAAATAAAACTCCGTAATAAAACTGTCTTGATGACATAAAAACACGCGTAACGAATGTTATCTTAAATGAAAGTGACATTTAAGATGAGGCATTGTTAGTATTTAATCTTATAGTTTGACGATAGTTTTTTGGTCGAAGGAATAGTCAATTAGTACAAAAAAAAAAAAAAAAAAAAAAAAAAAACAATTAGTAAAAAAAAAAGTAATATTTCAGGTATTAACATGATTAAGTATATCTGAATATATATTTTAACGCACATTTCAATAAATATTAGAACAAATATTTTATTTTTGGAACCCGTTTTCAATTTTACAGGAAAGTTCATTTTTTCAGTTGATGTACTTTTCGAATAAGCTTTTAATATGTGAAAAAAACTAGTGTCAGTAAATCAACCAACCTAGGGGGCACAAAAAACTAAAAGCGCATTGGGGACAAAAACTTACTAGTCGGGCCCTGTTAAAAGGTAATCCACAAGCGTGTAGATATCTACTTCGATTCTTCATCTTTCCTAAAGACGCTTTTACAAGTAAATACTTTTATCGTTTCTGACTTTTTTTTTTTTTTTTTTTGATATTATATCATAATTTTTTAATGCCACCAACCTTTAATATCGTGTTTAAATAAACTTTGGATGTTTGTGACAAGGTTTAATAATCGCGCATGTTATAAGGAAATTAATTTTTAATTAAAAAAATGTTTTGTAATATTTAAACGCAAAAAATGAAAAAAAAAATGCACAAAAACTTAATTTTGCACGAAAATGCGCTATTTATAGTTAATTATTTTTTATATTTCTAAAAACTATTTTTCGATAAAATAAAAATTTATAATAAAGGAAAAAATTGTGAAAGATGATTTTGTTTGTTTAGGATTATATTTATTTTTGTTCACATTTCATTTAGTAATGCATATAATAATAATAATAATAGTGATAAAAAAAACAGTAAGCATTTCGCTATTTTTTAGCACGTTTATCTAACACAAATATATGCTTTTAGTTTGCCAGATTAAATTAAGCATTTTTTTAAAAATAATTACTCTAAAAAACAACATTATTAGGTGTTTTTTTCTCTATTTTATGTGTGCTTCATATATTTTAATCGGATAAAATGAAACAAAGACATTAGTATTTTGTTTGAGTAAAAGGGAACTCTCTATGATTAAATATACAGTGCATTTATTTACAATTCATAAAAATATCTATGCTTCATTTCAATAGTAAAAAAAATGAAAAATGCTAAAATTAATTTTATTAATTAATATATACTTTGAAAACGCTTCGGATGATATCAGTTTAATTCTGAAATGAAAAAATTTCTTACATTGAAAATTATCATAAAAAATGTATCCTTATAATAGTTTGATTTTTAAAAAAACGAAAAAGTAACATAAAACATTATTTGTTATTGTTACTATACATCAAAAGGTCGAATCTTAAAAAATATACATAAATGTTCCTATTTTTAAAAAATCTTACAACATAATATCATATAGAAAGAACTAAAAAATATTTTTAAAATACCTTAGAAAACATTTAAATGTGCTAGACTTTTCGGAAGAATTTAGTCTTTCTTCTTCAAGCACAAATAAGGTGTGCTTCTATTATGAAAGCAACAGACCGTCTTGCTACTTATGTCTTACTGTTTCACACCAATTTCACTTATATATATTAATTTCTTAAAATTTATAATCTATATAATAAAGGCCAAACGTATCTGTGCGTAACGCATACGTCATTTTGCGAGTAGCAACACTTTGAAATTTGAAAAGCTATTTCGGTTTTGCATTTTTTACTACTGCAAATTTTTAAACTTATAAATATCGCACATTTTTAATTTTTACACCATCGCATAGAAATTTTTTTTTTCTTTTAAAAGCAATTTATTTGAAAACTGTATCTCAATTTATTTTTGAAACATTAATTTTTTTGTTTTTTAATACCGTTTTTATAATTGTAGCAACAGGAATACTCCATTTCTATTTAAAGCAAAGAAAAAAACGGAAAAAATTATTACTGTATCTTTATCTTGCCATTCTCTCAAAAAGAAAAAAAAATGAAATTTAAATGCGTGTTGTGTCAAGAATATCTTCTGTTATAAAACCCAGAGAATTTTGATGCCACTTACAAAAATTCGTGTACACTTAAAAGAATATAAATAGTTTAGTATCTGTTTCAGCTAATAGCATCGAAACATAGAGTTTTGAATCAAAATGGGCAAATTAAAATACCAATTTTTTTTAAGTGAATATAAATATGCAAGGTGCTTATGTAAATTTTGGTATGATGAAAATGATGTTGGGTTTAGATTTCACGGGAGAAATAATTCTATGATTGAGTCAAAGTGGAATAAAGGTTGCTTTGTTTCATTTTGGAATACTAGCATAAGAGCCTTAATCAATAACTTTAACATAATAACACACCTATTTTTTACGTCTTACATGTACGATAAAAGTTTAATTTCAACTATTTCTCAGTTATATAAATAGTATTTTGTTAACTTATTATTTAACAGTATGATTAAATATCATTTGTTTAAGAGTTAGACTTAGCAATGTAAGATGCATTTTTTAATGTAACTAATTTCGTCGGTTTGTTATAAATCAATCAAACAGCTCCTCTTTAAATATTTTCTTTCGTCGAAAGTCGACGGGTTCTACCTTGTAATAATAATAAAAATAATATCAATAATAATAATAATAATTTTTAGAAAAAAATGGAATACTAATTCATGAAAAACTTCTTCGACAGTCCAGTTTTTTTCAGATAGTCACGTAGCTTGTGTTTTCATTAGATGGACTTTGAAGCATAATCTTTTGCTCTACTATAAATCAATACAAGTATCTTTATTGCAAATGAAATCCTTTTCTTTAACTTACAATTTTATTTTAACAATTAAATTTTAAATTTTAAACAAGCTTCATAAAGACCAAGTTTTTTAGCTCCTTCAGACCTGATGTATCCTATAGGATACATATCTCTACATTTTTTTTTTCACGTATATAAATTATGTAAAAAAAAAGAGAAATTTGTGTAAATGTAGCTTAACAGACAGCAGAATTAAACAAAATTTCTACATGTTTCTTATAGTGCTGTTTTAGTGAGTTATGTGTTACATAAATATGGCTTTCAGCAGAAATGTACGGAATATACAAAGAGGAAAACACAAATAATTTTATAGTGCAATAAGATATCATTTATAGAAGTACATTAGTAATAAAGAAATATTAAATTTATATTTATTTTATGTTTTTAAATGTATTTTCAATGTAAAAAAAAAATATATATAACTTAAAACATCCTAAGAAATTGTCAAAAAATGTATATTGATCTTTTGAGTCCCCATGTATCATCAAATTTTATGTACAAAAAATGAATTTTATTTTTTCGCTGTTCATTCCTTCTTAGTTATCAGTTTGTTAATGTAAATTTATAACTGAAATTTAAAAAAGGTGCATAAATAAACCCGGGTGTCTGAAGCGCTTAAATCAAATCATAAAAACATAAATTCAGAAACGTGTATTAGAGGACTGAACACTTTAAACCAAAGACGGGCAAATACAATTAGGACTAATCAGAACTAAATTCATGAGGACAGTATTAATTCTGCTTATTCTCTTCTGGTAGTGCGCGTAGTTAAATGTGAAGAAAAAGTTTTCAGACCTACAAAAAATATTTCATTTTCTTGCTAATCCTTTTATGTTTTTATTAGGATATCTTAGTGAGTACAGATCTTCTGTTGTAACTCTTAAATTTTTCCTAAAATTGCGTCATTAACAATTATCGCTCTTCTATTGAATTTAGTCAGATTTCGAACACTTTTCAATCAATAAGAAATTTACATCTCATGTGTTTTACTTACCAATTGGAATAATTGTGTTAAAAGTAATCTAGCGTAAAAATATACCCATCGTTTCCTACAGTTCCATTATTCTGTTGAGTTTATTCAGACATTAGACCAAATTACATTTGGAATAAGGTTATCTGAGTGGATTAGATATTCCAGATTCATCCGGGAGCGGAACACAGTGCCTCATTGGAGTACTAGGAGGTCGTCTGCAGTTTTATCCGTGGATACAGCACTGTATGCGCCGGATATTGAAGTATTTCATATTGCCTGAACATTTCATAATACCTGAATTTCCTCTATATTTTTTTAATGTAAAATAAAGTTAAACATAATTTTTTCCGTCGAAAACTGAAAGGAAAACGCATTGAATTGTCATAAAGGTACTTTTATTATTGCAGAATAACTAAATAATAAAATTCTAATGTAACATTGGCCATGAATATTTTTATACATTTAGAGAACATCTGAGTATTATGGAATGGTCAGACAATATGGAAAACTTCAGTATTTGTAGTATACGGTGGTGCAGCCAAGCGCAAATCTGCCATTCAACTTTCTAGTTATTTTTATGACGCAATATGCCCAGCTCTGTTTAGATATCTGTTGTTGGAGTGATTCCATGAAATAAGATCTTATTTTCAACTTTTAAAGTTTCTTGCTGGTAAATTTTTGTAAAATTCGTAGTAATTATAAAATCTCATTTTCTGTGATGTTAACCAACTTTCGTATAAAGTTGATCAATTTTGTTTTCGTGGTGTATAAGTTAGTTTTTCTCTATGCTATCTTGCTTACGAGTAAAGAATAATGTTTTTCAGGCTAGTATAAAATATCAGCTAGACAATTGTGTATGATGTTCTTAGCGGAGTGTATACTAACATATAACTAAAGTTAAACAGATTATTTTAACTACATTAAAACTTTATACACATATTTACAAGTTATTAAATATCATGCATTTGTTCTATTAGGTTAATAATATAGCCAGAATTTCTGTGTAGGCGAATACCACAGCTTACAAAAAATGCTTTATATATGTACTATTCGAAAAAACGAACAATGAACGACTATTGTCATACAATCAAAACAAAGCTCTAATAAATGAGTGCGCTAATACTGGCGTGTTTCCATCGTTTCCAAGGTAAGCCATAACAAATTGTATCAAGACGAGTTTAAAAATTAAAATAAATTTTCGAAGAATTTGAAATTTTTAACCCTTTCGGGTCTGAATTTTTTTTCAATTTTTAGAGTAAATTACTTTTACGCTAATAAAATTACAACTAGTTATCCAAATAGATTAATTAGTGTTTAACGAATATTTCATTGTTTGAAATATAATGAATGTTATTGTTTTGCCTATTATTCAATTAATATTCATATGACAATAGGCTAGGGAAGTATTTTTGAAGATGTTTAGAAAATATTGTATTACAATGACATTTAACTTATGTTACAACTTTCTATTACTTTTTGCGATTTATTACACATAACGCTTTTAGAAAAGTAACTTTTATTTTAAATTTAAAGAGTGAAATATATGATTAAAATAAAAGAATCGCAAACGGAGCTAAGAGAATTAAGCAAATAATAATCATTATTATTATTAATAAATGCCTAAACATAAATGAAGTCATATAGTAAATACATAGACATGTACTAACATTACTACATACAAATAGCAACAAAAGTATAAGCAAAAATTCTTAAAGCAAAATAAAACACTTTTAGAAGACTTGTACTATTAATAGTACACAAGATCCGAAAGGGTTAAAATGATGTACTAAGGTCTCATTAAATAATTTTTAATATTTTTTTAAATCGTGCTTAGTTTTTTTCTTTTTCTCAATTTTAAAATTCCTTGTGACCTGCTCCATATTAAACGACTAGTTGCAATTACCCGAAAAATGGAACATGTTTAAAAAAAACTACATATTGATATTCTAGCGTATATGCCCGCCTTAGGTAGGTGGGTTGGAATCGTGGTTTTCCCTTAAAATTTTAAATAATTGATAAAAATATCCATTTACTACTATTCTGTAATCTAGCTATTTGGTTTTAAAATCATAAAAATACATTAAAATGAAATATAGTTTTCAAACAATTTAGATTTGAAAGTACACACTTCCTGTTGAGCGGTGTAAAATTTTAAATTATGCGATGTTGAGACTAATTTTGAAAAAAAAAAAAAACGGTGAGGTTGGGGGGGGGGGGGTAATTGATAAACAATTCTTCAGATATAAACTTCGAACAAACTAAATACAATGTTTATTACATTAATACTGTCAAAATAAAGTTACTTTTATGTTAGCTTGGCGATGTGATAAATTGCCAAATATTGTTCTCATTGACATAATTCATATTGCATTAATTTCTTTTAAAGTTAATCTTTAACCTATTTCTTTAAGTTTAACCTGTAATCTATTTCTTTTAAAAAAGCATTTTTTTTTTCACTAAAAAGAAATGGTGTATTTAATATTTGTCGGTAATTAAATAACAATCATGCACTCGAGACATCATTTTTATATTTTGACAGAATAATAAGGGTATTGTAATTTGTGGCTCGTATTATTATAGCCAATGTCCAAATCAGGATACATTGCCGTTATTATTATGGCGTGAATATTTCGCTATGATATCCTTATAGTGAAAGTTGGTAATTTTTGAAATTCATTATTTGAAAAATAGATTAATCATTAGATTTGAAATTTATACTTAAAAAATTACATTTTTAAATCTTTCTAATGTAGTTTGTCTAATAACTTTCTGACAAATACTTTTCGAGCTATTAATTTTTTCAATAGCTTCAAATGCTTCATTTTCTGAGATTAATCTGTGGCAACGATTAGCGAAAAAAGTATTTTTTTTTATTAAAGAGGATACTTTTTTCCTTCCACTTTTAAACGCATTAAAAATGTATTAAGAAACAGTCAAAGATTCTTTACTAACTTTTAATATATCTCAAGTCTTTTATGTAGATTTTCAGGCATTTTCCAACTATTACGCGAGTAAAGCCACGAGTTTTATTAATCCGAAATAAAATTAGATATTCCCTCCCCCTCCGCTCAGAACTGAAGAAGAAACGCACCGGGTTGTCACGCAACTACGATTATTGCAAAATAACTAAAATAATATCTCTTGTAATATCGGCCATCAAATTTTCACACATTTATGTTTAAAACCTTTAAAATAGCTAGAATTTTTACTGTCTCTTCCAATAAGAAGTGTAATTCTTTGCAATTTAAGAAAGTTCGAACTAGCATTTCACGCCAAAACTATTCAATTTAATTGATAACACCGACTAAAATTTTTATGGAGAATAACTTTTTCTCCAACTCCATGCTTGACTTATACTTTATGTATCTTTTGACCTTTATTCGGAAACATGTTATGGGAGAGATATTTTACACAGCGTTTCTTACATCCGATTTCTCTCTCTCCTCGGAATATTTTGATGGAAAATTCCTCTGACGTGGACTTACCGTGATTTATGTTATAATGGCCGAAATCAGTTTTCTCTTCGGGATTATTTGGAGTACAGTAGCTGCCTCCAGCGGAATAGACGCCGATTAATAATGTTCAAAAATCCGATTGTTCCATTTACCGAAATTCCCTCTCATAAGTTACTCGTCTTAAGCTACGGTCGGATTTCTCATCACCTTGTTTTTCCTTTATAAAGATGGTTTAGAAATAAGAAAGAAAAACTTTTGTTTTGTTTGAAAGTTGGTAATTCTTTGCTTCAGGCGTTTCTGTATGTAACTTTGTCGTTTGGTGAGATTTGTAATAAACGGATTATAAAATAAAATAATACGGAACTAAATCCTAGACGAAAAGTACGGAAAACTATCATATTTTTAATAAGGTACCCTGGGGTAATAACGCCACGTTAAGGTTCTACCAATTTTCACGGCTCAGTTTTAGTTTGTATTTTTCAAACAAATATTGGATTTGATACAGCAACTCATTGACTATCTATATAAAAAAAATAATTTAACAGATATGTATTCATAAAATGTAATAGCGTGATTTCTTGACCAATGCTATTTGGCGTTATTACCCACCTATATGGGTATTAACGCCATGCAAACAAAACTATGAAATAAGATGGAATAATTGCATGTAGATTGCCCAATTCTAAAAATACAAATTCTACAAACTTTGAAATTGACAAATTGCATTCTAAGCTATTGGAAATGTTCAATTTTTGGTGAAACTCTAAGAAAAATAAAGGTGTAGTATGGGGGGGGGGGGAGGATGAGGCAAAAGAATATCAGACCGTGAGCTTCTTTTTGCTTAAAAGACCGCTTAAATAGAATTATTAGAAAAATTGCACAGTTTTACTGTGTTTATTTGAATCAGTATTTAGGATGTAGCTCGGCCACTGTAGGGAATCAACCGGGGTATTAATGCTAAGGATTGGCGTTATTACCCCGTTATAGTTATTGCGCTGTATATTTTAAATTACAAATTATCTCGAGAAGATATCCAAAATCTTCAACAGCATTTTGAAAGTCCATGAAATGTACTACAAATTTATGTAATTAACAAAGTATTTCCGGATAAAAAAAATAGTCTTCAGGTCACAAAACGTATCTCGCAAATTTTAGATCAAGCTTTAATTTTAGTTGCTTGTAAAAACAATAAGACCTAAAATTGAAACAAATTAAATTGAAGCTGTTTTTTGCGATTTATATGACTCAAAACCCTTCTGCGCAGAGTACATGGGTATCATTTACCAGATTATTTGCATAATTATGCAAAATATGAGCACTTGGCGTTATTACCCCGCCTGGCGTTATTACCCCAGACCACCTTATCTATAGTTTAGAGAAAAAAAAACGTCCAAGAGCAACATTGATTCTATATTAACTGTGGCAATACAGGTCTAACAAAATACAATAGTTTTAACTTCCAAACATCACACAATTTAAATTTTTACATACTCTAATAAGAAAAAAGTTCTTTCAAATGCAATTTATTTAAAAGCTGTATCTCACATTACCGGCTTCTTATGTTTTTATTTTATTTATTTTATATTTTATTTTATTTTTTAACTGCTGTCTTGATCTTTGCAATATGATTACTAAAGATCAACAACTTTGCACTTAAAACAGTATAAATGATTTCAGACTAATCTTCCATAACGAAACTAAATTTTTCTCAATAGTAGATAAAAAAATATAAATAAAATGCATAGGTAACATTCATGTAATCGAACTACACTGTAAAAAAAATCAAGAGATTACTAAATTTTCTTAGTAAATTTGTATTACACAGAATTTTTTAGTAACTATTACAAACTACAAGTGAAACAAACATTTCTTTTGTAAACTGAACAAAAGAATTTTTTGTATAACTAACTTTTTTAGTATGAGCCACCAAGCAAATTTTAGTAATAGCTCCAAAATTATTTTTAGTAACCATTACATGTGCCCGAAGGGCAGGAGCCTCCTTCAAGCTGCATCCAGTGGGTATAAAGACAGACTTCTGAAACGGAAGATTTTTAGCAAAGCCGCAATAGATGGCAGCACCAAACATTGCAACCAGTTTTATTTTTATATGTTTCTAAAGGGGGGGGGGGAGTTCAGAGATCATTACCTATGGTAACAGCTACGACAGGATTTTCATATTCCCTTTATTTAACAAGTGCTTACATTGCATACATTCGGCGCATATTTGGTGGCGACCAGCATCGAACCCAGGTACTTACAGCCTGGAGTTCGGTGCTATGACCACTAGGCTATCACGGCCACACCAAGTGAGTTTTAGTAATAGCTATTAAAAATGCAAAACTATTAACTCTATTCATTGCTAGCTTTTTTCTAGTAATTCTTACAGATTCCTTGTATCCGAGTAAGATTACTAAAAATTTTTTAGTAATTACAAGGATCACTAAAATTTTTTTAGTAGATCGACCCTTTTTTTACAGTGTACGTGGTAATTTCTGAAATTGTCAGAATAATAAAATCTATTGTAAACAGTGAAATTTTGGTTGATTTATTCGGTTGCTAATCATGTTGTATCATGCAGCTAATACACCGAAAAAAAAATTAATGTTGATTTTACAGTATAATACTGGTAACTGGGGCGCCGGTATCATGCTATAAAATAAGCAGTAATATACCGTCATATAAATGAATCAAACAATACATTGCTGTTTAAGAGTATATTACTTGCTAGTTTTACTGTTCATTACTGCTAATTTTGCCGTTTTAAACTGCCGCTCCAGCTACTTGCATTATATTATAAAATCATCAACTTTTTTTTTTCTTTTAAAGTGGGCGAAATTCTTGCTTTTAACGAAATTTAAAACTTTATTTAAAATTAACACAAATTGATATTTTTCACATAAAAATTAAATTCTGATAATGTTGCGGGTAACCTAAATATATATATATATTAACAGTAAAAGATTTTTCTGATAATAATTAAATTATTTTACTAAGTATAAAGCTTTCAATTTAATAAAGATATAGCTTTATTTTGTGTTTCTAATCCGAGGATGCACAATTTGGATAGCTTTTTCTTTCTTTCTTTCTTTTCTTTTTTTTTAACTGCTAACAGTTAAAAACTACCTGTTTTTTAAAAAGTTATTACAGTTTGTAAAAACTGATAGCAAACAAGTATCAGAAGTTTTAAATAATTGGCTAAAAGCGAATTAAATGAAATTAGATAACTGTTTTGTTTTTATGGAAGTCTGTTTGTTGCATTATGGAAAGTAACAAGACGCTGTTTTGGTATTTTTACTGTAGCTGCATACCAGGGATTAATCGTGAAAGGTATTACTGTAGCAAATGAAACTGATAGCAAAATTCTTATTTTAAATTATTTTAGTGTTTAACTCCGTTGCTCGATTGCATGTATATTACATTTGAATTTTATTTGTTAGGTAAATTTTTAAATTTGTTTAACAATTTAATTACAAAATACTACACGGAATTAAGTAGTAATCAATATTTATAGGTAATCATAGTGCCTAAATAATGTATTACGTAATAATGTTGGAACATTAAATTACAAATTTCAAATTATTTAAACTTACCTTTCAACATCGTTGTACGAATGTCTTTTTACAGGATTTTTAATTGCTTATCACCAGTTTCTTAAAAGAGAAATTTCCACCTAGTTCAATCGAGATAAAAAAAATAATAACTAGTGGGAATAATTATGAAATCTGAGTACAATATGCGTCATGTATAAATAACGCTCGTCCTTATGGTATCAATAACACCACCATATTTAGATTTTAAAATAAAAAATATTTTCAGATGGCTTTCCTCTATATATACATAAAAAAAACTCTATCAGAAATTGATTTTACCTTAATTTAACCAAGAATCTCCAGATAAACAAAAATATTTTAATGTAAAAGCACTTAACACTAAAATCAATAAAATCATTTTTGTTATATTTTATTATATATTTAATAGAATTTATTTTTTCAATACATTATGTAAAAAAAAAATCGTCAGTATACACAATTTTTTCGCATAATTTTAAGGAATAGTTTCATTTTCCTAAGAAAACAGAATATCTTAAAATTATAAATCGGTACAAATTTAGTAAGTTTTCTTTAAATTTTACGGATTATTACTGTATTGCTTTCAGTAACAAATTCTGCAAATGATGTTTTGAAATAGTTGTTTTTATTTGGAAATCAATTAATAGTTGTATGGGTTTGTCTTACATTGATATTATTCTTACTGACATCACAGTATTGGGAAAATATGGCTGTATATCAAAAATATATTCAATGATCCTCCATCCATATTATGGGTTTTAAACAACTTGCTATAATAGTGTTTTCTTTATAATTAAAAGCTAACATATTTTTACTATATTTGAAAAAAAAAAAATGAAATCTTATTAATATTTTTTAAGTTTTAAGACCGTTAGAAATGAAAATGTTAAGGTTTATTTTTTGTTATATTTTTAAATAATGTTTGACTTATTTATAGATACTTGCTAATATTTTTATAGTCTCTGTTAAGATGTTTTAAAAGGAAATTATTTTTTTTTAATTTTAATACTTTTTAATAAATTCACTTTTTTAGATTCGTACAAAAAATTAAAAACATATCTGAAATATGATAACGAAATTATTATAAAATTGACTTTTATCCAAGTTTAATAAGCAATAAAGGAAATTTATTTTAATACCATGTAATAGATTTCTTTATTTGACTTTTCTTTATTTGACGGTAGATCATCAGACAAATAATTTGGAAAGATTGTATGTTGGTATTCTCTCAAAACTAAACGAATGAACATATAAATAAATAAAAATAATATTAAAATAAAATTTAAAAAATCTTGAAATAAAAAAAAATAAATAAAAAAAGAAGAAGAAGAAGAAGCAGACTTACTTTTACTATGTTCTTTCGTGCCTGTAATATTTTAAAAAGTAAAATTTATCTTTCATAAAGCATGAAACGAAAAAGCTAGCTGTTCAAAATTATAGAGGGAAAATGCATAAAAAATTGTATAAGTAATTGAAAAATATTATCGTTAAGGAAACACGTTCCTTATTTTCTAACATTGATATAAAAATGTCCTTGAAAAGCGAAGTGTCAAATTACTAAATAGATACATACTAAATACATAATAATAATTATTATTATTATGATAATAATAATAAGAAGAAGAAGAAGAAGAAGAAGAAGAAGAAAAACTGAAAAATATTGCGAGAATTTTTTTTTTTTTTTTTTTTTTTTTTTTTTTCAATTTACGGAAAGTTTTTTTCGTTAAATATGGAAATAGTATTGCCATTTCAATTGTAGCACAATTTCAGTATTTTAATAGATTTTTTTTTACAGTGAATTATTACTCAAAAATCTCATAATAAAGTGCATAATTTCTTTCAATAGACGCTATTCACTAATTACTATAAAAATATACAGAAAAGTTTGCCTTGAATTCATTTATTCAAATAATACGTCCAAGAGTTTTACAAATTCTATTTAAACATTACGAGAAACGACAGATGTCAACATTTAAATTAAAGACTTTTCTAATCAAACGGTAATTGTTTAAGTTGTGAAGTTGAAACATACCCCTTGTCCCAGAAGACAAGAAGCAATTTGAAACTGTACTTAGATCATTGAACAAGATCCAGTGACATTGAAATTTTTGCATCGTTGTGTGCTTGAAAGCAAATTGTTTTCGTTAAGTTTTAGGTGACAGATTGAAATGTATTTGAAGATGTTTGGATAATATCGCTTAGTATAAATGCATGTATCATTAAAAATAAAGTCGAAAATATTTAAAATTTTAATTCATAGAAAAGGAAAATTAAAGCATTAAGTGAAATCAATATCGAACTTTTTAATTGTACAGGATGATTGAAAATAACATGACTAAAATGAAAGGTCAAATCAGAAATACTTAAAGAAACACGTGTTCACAAACGCCATCCACTGTTAGCCCTTTAAGCGACCTGCAAAAATTTTCATTCATGTTTAAAGATTCATAAAATAGTAAATATGAAAACTATTGGTATGAGAGTTTTTATATGGTAACCTTACATATTTATTTTCTCTTTCACTTTAAAAAATTATCTTTAATATTGAGTTTTCGTTAAATCAGCTTTTAATTTCAAAAGTTACGTGATGTAAAAACCCGGTTAGGACACTTAAAGCGCTAAAGGAAATGCAAATTTTAGGTAAAAAGAGCAGAATAAACAAAAATCCTTTTACATCACTTTTATATTGTATTTCCACACATGTTACACATCTATGATCAATGCTACTAAACGCGATGTACAAAGTTTTGCCAAACGATTAGAGACACCAGTTACATGGACGCAGGATGAACTGGTGTACTTTCTCAAGCAAATCAGGTGCATCTCGAGTACATCCTGCTGCCGCAACAATCCATTTTACTTAATTTTTCTGCTATGAAACAGTCGTTTCGTAAATATATCCGTTTAAAAAATCTACTGGAGACAAATCTGATGATTGAGGTGGTCACGCGATAGGTTCACCTCAAATAATCCAAAGCCTAGGAAAGGTAACTTTCAAATGCGTTCGTAGTTGCCTGCTGAAATGTGCGGGAGCTCAGTCGTGCTGAAATTATACTCGTCAAGTCGCTCAATTTGTTCAGTACGTGTTTCAATGAACACGCTCTCTAGCAGTCCCAGATGGCATTTGAGTCTACAAATATGTATGTGATTTTTGATTTTTTTTATATACCTGTTTTATCCTTTCATTTTTACCTCGTTATTAAGAATCTCTCTGTATATATTTTAAAATTTATTTTTGTTTATTTTTAAATAAGTGTTTGGAACAATAAATTTATTCTGAAAAAATTATTTAACATTAATTATAAGATTACCTTAAAAAATAATCTTTTACAATCAGTTTAATAATGGTATTAATTTTTTTTAATTGTTTACATGTTGCCAGAAATAATACACAAGGTTAATTTTAACACAATTATTCTAATTGGTAAATAAAATATATGAGATGTAAATTTCCAATTGGGCGAAAAAAATGGGACAAGGATTTCTACAGGAAATCTCTTGGCGTGAAGCTGTCAATGTTCTGCCATCTGAGTAGAATGACGGACATAATATGAAAGAGCGGTCCGATAGATTTCCGATGAGGTGTCACATGATGGGTCTAAAAAATGCTTGCAACTTTTCGACTTTTAACTCCTCGGACGTAGAAATTTTAAAATCGCTAAAAAACGTTTTTAATTACACTTTTAATATATTTTATTTTCTGCCATTTCACGTTTCTACTTAAAACGACTATTGAGCTGTGTTGACATATTCTAAATTGTTCGACCCCCCCTCCCTTTTTTTTAAAGCTTTCAGGAAGGAAATTTTTTAAGATCGCTGAAATATGTGTTTAATCAATTTTCTTAGTAGATTTATTTTCTGGATTTTCACGCTGCACAAATTTTTGTTGCATCGTCACTCCACTGCTTTTATAGAATATCTCTATTTTGACGAATGAGAAAGCTCCATAATACAGCGAAGTAATCGTCTTCTATAAAAGCGGTGGAGTGACAATGCAGCAAAAGTTTCAAATTTTTAATAGTGTGCTACCTTAAATGGCTGCTGAGATATAGGAAGTTGTTCCAGAATTTTCGATCTCCTGTTTGCCCTCCTTACGGATGAATTTTCGAAAATCCCATGTTAGTGCACGCTTACATCATAAGAAATATGTTTTCCCCAATTTTCATGTTTCTACGTTCAGTAGTTTGAGCTGTGCGTTCATTATCAGTTAGTCAGGACAAACTATTTTATACATAGATAGATTTTATTCAATTAACATAAAATAAAATTGAAAATCTACTTTATATTAACTTTATACTAAAGAAAAAATTAGGAAGTTTTTATATTTTGTTTCGAATTTTGCCAAGTCTGAAGATGAAATTTATGTAGCCATGAAACTCTGAAGATAATCTTTGAATTAGAACCAATTTCATTTTAAAATTTCGTTGGCGCATTAGAATAGAGATATAAACATTATACAACTTGTAATTCAAATTTCTATTCGATTACACTTTTGTTAAATTTTAACCTAGTACATATTGATTATATTCGTGCAGCAACTTTCAAGACAGAAACGTAGCTAAGAACGAACATCATCAATACACAAAAATCTCCAAATTATTTAAAAGACTCAATTATTTATAATTCACTTATAGATTAAAACAGCTGAAGTAGCGAGAACAATATTTCATCGTTCTCCATCATCATTTTTTCATCAATCTTTACTAAACCCTTTTTAATCTTTTAAAATGTTCCGGAAACGTGAAGAAATTAATGGATCGATAATGTATGAAAACACTATGAATAATCCCCTATAAAACCCATTTCAATAGATTTAAAACATGTCAAGAAAGCGTTTGTGTATTTGGCCCCTTTTACGACGGCGTATTTGTCCCAGAAACTGTAGGTCCCTTGGGGTCAGAAGGAGAAGACAGTTTAGGGCTTTAAATTTTCCGAATGAAAGGAATTTTCCAGGCTAAAAGTGGCTGTAGAGTTTTCACTGTTGATTTAGCCGAATAATTTAATTGAATAAAATGGTTTTACTGAAATAGCTAATATAAGGAATATTTCCTTCGAGTGTTTTAATTCCTTTTTCATTTCTTTAAACTACGCATCAAGCAGCTTTATATTTTAATTCATAATTTTGTCATACTTAATATAAGAGAGCAAACATTTTATTTATTGCTAAATTCACGTCTTTGTAAATAATCGAAAGGTATTATTTTATAAAAGTGGTCATAACAATAGAAATAGCAAATGTTTTTTTTTTTTTTAAACAGTTTGATGTTACTTGCTCTTGCAATGAATGTAATCATGTGCATTTTTTTTATCTGGTAATAAAATGACGCAATCTAAGTAATATCTTTTAATATTTTAAGAATTTATTTGAAATAACTAAACTACCATAAAATAAATGCTCGGTAATTGAACTGAAAGAAAACCATTGGAAAACTTTTATACAAAATCATGTCCCTTAAAAAAAAGAAAGAAAGAAAGAAAGAAAATATAGGGTTTATTTAGACACTAGAGCCACTTTTGTTTCTACTTTTAACGTAGAACATCATCATTGTGCGCGCGGCAGCGCGCTACAATAATATGATTGAGCGATGATGCACACGGATTTTTCAATTTTTCTTTTTGCAATAACTAACTAAATACTTATCCAATTTTGATGATTTTTTTTTTAAATGTTCGTCTGACCAAGAAGCACAACATAGCACAAAAATTATTTTTTTTATGGCATACTGTAGGTGTACTGTAGAGTATTCTGAAAATCGGACAAAAATTTTGTGTCACAGCACTTTTCTCGAAAACTACTAAAGATAAAAACTTAATTTTTTTTTAAACAAAAGACAAACTTTTTATCCCGGGGTAGTCATCGAGAAAACGTTATTTCGCTGGGCGGTTTTTCTGAAATTGCGTATTTTCCAAACTTGGTCATAAATGGGTATATCTAACGTTCTATTGCAGATAGAATATTGCGGTAAAGTTTATTTTAAAGATTTTGCGATGCTAATTAATCCTGCAAAAATTCATAGCTTTACGTTAAACAGTTTTTTTACAAGATGAAATAAAAGAATGGCAGTCATCAATCTAAGGTACTTGTGATCATCGGAGAGAAAAACCAGTTACACCATCCGATTAAGCATAAAAAAATACAGAATGCTTTTTTTTCTCTTATTTTTAACTTAATTTTTTAACGAATTATGAATTTTTTTAAATTTTTGACATGCTGATTTTTGTCATTTTTTAACACTAGAACGCCCGGATGGAGTCGATTCCACTCCAATCATGTAACTAAATTTCAATTCGAACCAGAAAAATTTTCTTGAAATAATTTAAATCTAATCCACGCAAATTTACGTTAAATAAATCAATTAAATAATTTTGAATAAAAATTCTGGTGAGAAATATTATTTTCAAACTTGAGTAGAATTTCCGGGCGTTCTAGTGTTAACGAATCATTTACTGAATAATTATGCACGGTGTCTAGCCCTGGTGGCTGTTAAATTTGATTTTTAATTTTAAATTAGGCAATTTTTTGCACCATACCAAATTTATATTTTATCCATTTTTTTCATTTATTTATATTTTGTTTTTAGCACAATGACATCAATGGCAAAAATGCCTGGCATACCTGTCAAATATTGGGGCCCTGTAGTTTAACAAAGTGTATTTACTATAAGTATATACCGTATTTATTCTAATAGAATGCGCCCTCTAATAGAGCGCGTCTTCTAATAAAGTGCGCACCTTGGTGCTGATTGAAAAAATAAATATACGGAAACGATATAGTAGATAAGTAGAAAACGATTACTTAAATGCATTATCGAGGATTCTCATCGATCAAAATAGAGATATTCTATCAAAGCGATGCAGTGGCGATGCAACAAAAGTTTCAAATTTTGAACAATGTACCACTCCTGTAAACTATAGCGCCAAGGATATGCACACTGTTAAAAATCTGCTGCATTTTGCTGCAACGCACTCCCCTGCTTGTATAGAAAACGGTTACTTGGCCGTGAAATGGCGCTTTCTCATTGGTTGGAATCATTGTAAACGCGGCAGCGCGCAACAATAATATGATTGAGCGATAATGCTTAAGCATAGGAAACCGCAAAAACACGAATTTTTCAATTTTTCTTTTTGCAATAACTAACTAAATACTTATCCAATTTTGATGATTTTTTTTTAATGTTCGTCTGACCAAGAAGCACAACATAGCACAAAAATTATTTTTTTTTTATGGCATACTGTAGGTGTACTGTAGAGTATTCTGAAAATCGGACAAAAATTTTGTGTCACAGCACTTTTCTCGAAAACTACTAAAGATAAAAACTTAATTTTTTTTAAACAAAAGACAAACTTTTTATCCCGGGAACATTTTTTATTTCTATGTATAAAATACAAAACAAGTTGTGCAGTATCCCAGTGGAATATGGAAAAATAGAAGGACTAGTGAAAAATGCTCCAAGGAGCAGTGCAAAAGCAGAATATGATTTTAATTGAGCATTAAAAAGTAATGGACAAGTGCTTCTGTTAATTACTGAGCATGAGGAAGGATAAGGGATCCCTTCTTAGCTACAACTCACTTCAATGCCAACTTTGAAAAAATCATATTTGCGCTTTTTCCATGAAAACAAATCAGTCGCAGTTACTATAAAAATGTATAGTGTAAAGAAGTAACCAGTAAAGATGCAACTTAATTAGACATAAATGTAAAGGAAGGCGACATAATGCCAGATACCTAGTTCCTGAGGGTATCACATTCATGCACTGCCACCAAGCATACCCTAAGTGTATAATTGCACAGAAAATTGATTTGTAGTATAGTGCAGAGTGAACAGTGCAGTTAACATCAGAGATGTAGTACAGGCTATACGCCGTACACCTTCTGGACTTTTTAATAGAACACCATATACCCTCTGTTTTTCAAGAAAGCTTATAGTATACACATTCTAGAATATCCCTCTGCTTAGAGCATATATCTTATGTTATTTTTATGACTACACCCCTGGTTAACATCTAAAGCACGGTGGAAAATTCTACTAAAGAACCGCAAATTTCTTTTGTATGGAAAAAGCACAAATATGATTTTTTCAAAGTTGGCATTGAAGTGAGTTGTAGCCAAGAAGGGATCCCTTATCCTTCCTCATGCTCAGTAATTAACAGAAGCACTTGTCCATTACTTTTTAATGCTCAATTAAAATCATATTCTGCTTTTGCACTGCTCCTTGGAGCATTTTTCACTAGTCTACTACAATGATTTGGCTTGAACCGCTATTTGAACGTTAGACTTCTTGACTAGCACTTTATTGTCAGTAAATGAGCAAAATAACGTTAACACTTCAAACACGTCAAGAAAGCGTTTGTGTATTTGGCCCCTTTTACGACGGCGTATTTTTCCCAGAAACTGTAGGTCCCTTGGGGTCAGAAGGAGAAGACAGCTTAGGGCTTTAAATTTTCCGAATGAAAGGAATTTTCCAGGCTAAGAGTGGCTGTAGAGTTTTCACTGTTGATTTAGCCGAATAATTTAATTGAATAAAATGGTTTTACTGAAATAGCTAATATAAGGAATATTTCCTTCGAGTGTTTTACTTCCTTTTTCGTTTCTTTAAGCTACGCATCAAGCGGCTTTATATTTTAATTCATAATTTTGTCATACTTAATGTAAGAGAACAAGCATTTTATTTATTGCTAAATTCACGTCTTAATAAATAATCAAAAGATTTTATTTTATAAAATTGCTCATAACTATAGAAGTAGCGAATGTTTTTTTAAAAAAAACAGTTTGATGGTACTTGCTTTTGCAATGAATATAATCATGTTCATTTTTTTTTCTGGTAATCAAATGGTGCAATCACTTTTAGTAATATCTTTTAATATTTTAAGGATTTATTTCAAATAACTAAACTGCTATAAAATAAATACTCGGCAATTTAACTAAAAGAAAAACATTGGGCAACCTTTATACAAAATCATGTCCCTTAACCCCTTCGCGACGGGAGCTTTTTACGAAATTTTTTATGTTTTGTCACCGGTTTTTAAAATTAGAAATTTGTGCCTTATTAAATGATGAAAAATGCTCCGATTAAATAAGGCACATTTTATAGTAAAATTTTACTGGTGTCTTTAAACAAGCATTCTTAAGTCTTTTTTCGCTCGTTTCTAAGGGGTTAAAAAAAAAGAAAAAGAAAGAAAGAAAGAAAAAAGTAGTGTTGATTTGGATACTAAAGCCACTTTTGTTTCTACTTTTAACGTAGAACATCATCTACAACAATGATTTGGCTTGAACCGCTATTTGAACATTGTTAACATTTCAAATAATGTTAACATTTCAAACATGTCTGTGTATTCTCCCAGAAAACTGTAGGTCCCTTGTGGTCAGAAGGAAAAGGCAGCTTAGGGCTTTAAATTTTCCAAATGAAAGGAATTTTCCTCGCTAAGAGTGGTTGTAAGGTTTTCACTGTTGATTTAGCCGAATAATTTAATTGAATAAAATAGTTTTGCTGAAATAACTATTATAAGAAATATTTCCTTAGAGTGTTTTAATTCCTTTTTCATTTCTTTGAACTGAATATCGTATTTAGAGTACGCACCAAGCGGCTTTATATTTTAATTCATCATTTATTATACTTAATGTACAAGAACAAGCTTTTTATTTATTGCTAAATTCACATCTTTGTAAATATTCGAAAGGTATTATTTTACGAAATTGCAAACTATAAAAATGGCAAATGTTTTTAAAAACAGTTTGATGCTACTTGCTCTTGCAATGAATGCAATCATGTGCATTTTTTTCTGGTAATAAAATAGTGACAGATAAGTAATATCTTATAATATTTTAATGGTTTATTTAAAATAAATAAATTACCATAAAATACTTGCTTGGCGAATGCACTGAACAAAAACTACAGGAGAATCTTCACCCAAAATCACGTTATTTAAACAAACAAACAAAAATGTCGATTTTAAGTATTACTACTACTTTTGCTCCTTTTTAAACGTAGAACACTATCCACTACAATGACTCAGCTTGAACCGCTATTTGAAGACTTCTTGATTATCACTTTGCTCAAGAAACGAAAGAACTTTACTTTTTCTGAACAAAGAAAAAAAAAAAAAAAAAGCATTAAAAGAACTCTACTTTTTCTGAACCAAAAAAACGGGGGCTTTAAAAGAACTGTATTTTTTATTTTTTATTTTATTTTATTTTATTTTATTTATTTAATTTTTTTTTTTGCACTAAGTAAAAAAAAGCACTGTGTGCACAAAAATTTAAAATATAAATATCTGGCATTTAAATGCACCATAAAAATCGAGCTATTTGCGCTATAGCAAAGTGGTAGTCTTTTACAGTTGAACTGATGGCCCACGAGCCCATTCATAAATACAAACGAAGTGATAACAGCCATCATAACAAATTAAATGGATGAACTTATAGCCCTCGAGCTTAATATCACAGAAAAAAGCAAAAGCCAATAAATAAAAGTGTAAGTGCTATTTATGTGAAAACAGACATCTCTAAGAAGAATAGACAAACTAAAGGCCGACCAACAGGCTCCACCCTATAGCGCACTAAGAAAACAATATCCCACCAGTGAACAAGGAGAAAATATCAACTTGTTACAACTATTAGAGAAAATATCAACTGGTACTCCCGATTGTGATTACAACAACCAATATATGTGATACCAACTACCAAGATATGAGAAAATTAGCATAGGACAAATAGGATTATATGGGCAACGGTGGCCCAGATAGCAGAGTGTCATGCTTGTAGAAGAAAAGATCGTGGGTTTGAGACTCACCGTTAGCTAAAAACCCGCTATGTACGCTAATGGCACCTAGTGCATGTAAAATCAATCGTCGGTGCAAAGTCTTCCAAGTTACCTGTGATTAATACCTCTGGTTGTGTCTAGTCAGGTGAAGATCGCGTCACTTGATCAAGGTTTTAAATTACCAGATCGATATCGAGTATCGGTTGTCGTATAGGCAGCTCATATGAGTTCTGTGGAAGAATTAGTGTTACTCCCGTCCTTTATTTTTAATACCTTCCAGTTACAACATCGTACGAACGAACCCAAAGAGTTCTTTAAAAGTAACCTAGAACAGACCAGGATAGTAACTAATATTATAAAAATAATAGCGATACAGCCACAATCAGGTAGATCTCAGCTTGTGACAATCAAGCGGTTTCTGACCCGCAACCAGCTAAAAAAGTTGTTAGACAAGTTAGGCATATTGCCCCGCAGATAGGGGCCTGGTCTGCGGTATAATAATAATAATACTCAACAAGCCAACAAAATGACGTTGACATTTCAAACATGTAAAAAAAGTGTATTTGGCCCCTTTCCGGCTGTGTATTCTCCCAGAAACTGTAGGTCCTTTGGGGTCAGGAGGAAAACACAGCTTAAGGCTTCGAATTTCCGAAATGAAAGAAATTTGCCAAACTTAAGAGTGGCTGTAAAGTTTTCACTGCTGATTTATTCGAATAATTTAATTGAATAAAATGGTTTTGCTGAAATAGTTATAAGAAGGAACAGTTCCTTCGAGTGAAATGGTAGATCATAAAATTTAGAGAATAATATTGTTTTAAATTTTTGCTTATTTAAAAAAATCATCGCAAAGAATATTAAAATAGCAAATAAAGCCTTTGTGCAAAAATACATAAAGACTGATAACCAACTTTTAGAAATGTACAAATAATGCATGAAAAGGTAGAAAACAATCGTTTCGAATCTACTATCGAGATTCTTCATCAGCGCAAAACTCAGTACGGCAGAACAAGCAAAGCGACAGAGAAGCGCAGGCTTATATACTTGTTACGGGAGTGAACGCACCAAAAAGCAACTGATGAGAAGAAAACTGCATGAACAACTGAGTGAAGAAATAGAAACATCTACCGGAGAACAAATAAACTAAACCAAAAAAAAAAAATTAAATACTTCCAAATACTTGGAAAATACGGTGCACTTGATAAGCCATTGACTAAGGAGTGAGAATTTTTAATGGTGAAATAAGCTTCCCAAAAATTATGATCAAAATTAAAAGGACACTTATGGATAATGGTGGCTGAGGAAAAGTTTTACCTATGTTGTCAATAACAACAATTTTTGAACAATAGAAGAACGTTTAAACTCTTGATTTTTAATATATCTTTTATGCTCCTTTAACGAAATCTAAGAGCATGTTTAGTCCGGTCAGTATAAGAAAGAACATACTGGTAAGAAATTTGGTAAATACCCCAGTGCTTGAGATTTGAAAAAGTAATTTTGTTAACAGGAGAAAAATTAACATTGGAATCGAACTTTCTTAAAATTGTGCTTGCTGAAAATAAAAAAAAAAGAATGGTAAAACAACTGAAGTATTAGAGTTGGAATTAAGATTATTTTCAGAATGGGCAGATCTCGTCAATTTTCTATGAATGGAATCAAAAATATTAGAGGAATAACCCCGATCAACAGCAATGGCTTTTACACAACTAATTTCATCACTGAGTAAATAAGGAGTTGAATAAATATTAGAAGCCCGGAAAGCAAAAGTTTTAAAAGCCGCAAATTTCTGATTAGGAAAATGGGAAGAGGGATATTTCTGAGATGAAAGACTGGCCGCAAAAGGTTTGCGAAAGACAGTAGTCTGAAAACTATCTTTATTACGAATAACAAGGACATCTAGTAAAGAAAGGCAATTGTTGGATTGAACTTCAAAAGTAAATTGAATGCAACGGAATTCATAATAGAGAGAATATGATTAATATATGAATTCATTTCAACTAAGGCTTAAATATCATCAACGTAACAAACATAAAACTAAAATTTTAAGATTCCAAACAATTTTATTTCAAAACAGTGCATGTACAAATCGCATAAAATTGGATTAAGAGGATTACTCATAGCCAAACCGTCGGCCATATGAAAGAAATCCTCATTAAAAACAAAAGTATTTTGAGATAAGGAAGCAAGAGTGAAAAGAATGAGCTTTTCGTTTAAAAATAAATGAGGAATGATTTTCCTTAATCCTTTTCTTGAGGCAATCTAACAAAGATTGCCCTTTAACAAAGATTAACAAATATTTAACGCTCTTTCCACCAAAAAATCAGTAAATAATGATGAAACACCAGAAGAAACCATAATGTGACCCTGTTGCTTAAAACTGTGAAGTTTCTTAACAAATTCAAAACAATTCTTAACAGTGAAAGAATTGCTGCTTGAGAGCGGAGAAAAAATGGAAACTAGATATTTTGCAAGTTTACAAGAAGCAGTACTGATACTAGAAACAATGGATCTAAAAGGAATGTCAGGTTTATGAGCCTTAGGTAAAGCATAAAACCTGGCACAATGCGCAATAGAATGAACAAGAAACCTCTCGAATTTAGCAGAAATCATAGATGAAGACTTAATGGCAGATTTAATAGTATCATTTTCTCTAGTGATATTTCAAAAGTTCCATTTATTTTTAATACGTCACTTTGTTCATGTATTTATTTTTTTTTTTAAATGAGCAACTGAAAAATAGTAGTGCTTGGAATTACGCTTGAGTAAAGGAAAATATTTAACTGTCATTCCATTCGTTCTATTAAATATTTGTTAAAATTGCATACCAACTAATTAAATTGATGTTTAGTTCTTCACTACATTATAGCAAGTTCTATATAAATATAACGTATGCACTCTTTATATGTTAGATGTTCAACCGTGTTTTTATCTTTAGATTTATATTTTCAGCTTTATTCAGTTAAAGCCCTAATATTGTGATTCCATAGGACCTATAATTTCTGAGAAAATGCGCTATCGTAAAAGGGCCAAATATATTAACACTTTTTTTACATGTTTGAAATATCAGCGTTATTCCGTTTGCTCGATGTAAGAAAAGTGCTAGTCAAAAAGTCTCTGGTTCAAATTCCGATTCAACCGGAATGATTGTAGTGAATGGTTCTCTACTTTGAAAAAAGGAGCAAAAGTAGTAGTAGCACTCCAAAACAACTCTACATTTTGTTTTCTACTTGATGGGTCTGCTCACTTCGAACTAACCTCGCTCCGTTGAGACATTCCAGATTCTAAAATCACGCTAATTTCATCGGATTTAAAAAGATTGAATTATAATTTTAACAAACAATGGCGATCTCCTTCTAAATGATTTTCCATTCATTTTCCTTTTATCGGAGTTTTATTAAGGCCAAATCGCCTCAGTTAAGAAATGCAATGTCTGTTTTCGTCTTTAATTAAAAAAAAAAAATTCAATATTTGAAAATATGCTAATTTAAAATGAATTAAGTAAACTGAGTATTTGTCTTTTGGTATTTTTTAGCTACGCTATAAGAAAGTTCTTTTAAATAAGACATTCAAAATTCACAATTTTAAAACTGATTTATTTTTCACGAAGGTTTTCTTTTTCATTTTAAAAATCACGCGAAAATTATTTTGTAGATTAGAAAAGAAATATTACAGTTTATATTCAAAATATTAGAATAATTACATTTATTTTACAAATTGAAAATTCGTTTGGTAATTTAATGTATTTTGATGCAAATATGCACACTATATTTTATTTAGAACTTATGGAAATACAAACAAATTTTTTCGGCTTATTTTGGCTGGTTTTTATTTTGCTTTTTATAATCGTTGAACTAAAAGTAAAGAATTTTTGAAATCCTAAATGTTGTAAAATAATTTTTTTAATCAAATTT
The DNA here is from genome assembly GCA_964019185.1 of Maratus speculifer. Taxonomy (NCBI): domain Eukaryota; kingdom Metazoa; phylum Arthropoda; class Arachnida; order Araneae; family Salticidae; genus Maratus; species Maratus speculifer. The sequence goes on from OZ025290.1 coordinate 187,895,738, forward strand.
TTTTGCAAAAACAACGATTTAGATAAGATTATGCATTAATGTTCATAATTTGTGATATATGTATATACATATATATGTTAGAATTTAACCTCTCATCAAACATAATTATTGTTTTTATACTTCTCGTACAATAATCAGTTTAAAATGACACTTTAATTTTTCACTCACTTTGTCGCAGTTACTTTTGATTGAACATATTCATATTTTGTAAAACGCCGAAATGCTGTTACGTAATGGAAATTTAAACACACTTTATTCAGTAAAATCCATTTGAAAGCAACAAAATATTTTTATAGAAGCCTCCATATTTCCTTTTCTCTTGCCACGCTTTTTTTTCACTTTAGCCACTAAAAACAATGAAAACATAAAAAGTTTTAGGTATATGTAGAGCATATTTCATTCATATTTATGTTCAGTTTTGGGTAAAGAACAAATAGGGATTGCTTTTCAATATTTTTCAAGATATGGTGAAGTTTTCTTTCTTTTTCTTTTGCTTTTTTTTCTTCCTTAAGCTTGTTTGATGGTGGGTTAAATATCCCTCAAAAATGCAGTTTCATTTTTTTTTATTCAATGTTAAACCGTATAAGTAGTTTTTTCCCCCAAGTTTGATTTGATGTTAAAATAACTTTTATTGAACGTATTTTTTTCCCTTTTGTATTGTGTATTTTTCAATACTTTTAGTGTTAAAAGAAATTTTTGCTAAGCTAAAATATGATTTAGGAAGATACTAAACCGCATTTTGACTAAGACAGGAGGCTATTATCTGTTAAAAACAATTTCTCAACTTAACATTTATTAATGGTAAAAATAAATGAATAAATAAATAAGTTTTTTCATTTGCTTTCAAACATTTAAGAAGTCAAAAATTGTACGTCAAATGTGGCAAATGACGTTCATACCATGAGTTGTTTTATAGGTATTCAGATCTTGATGCCCACCAATGGCCGAGAGGTTCTGAACTTGTCGACGGCAGGTGCTGGGTTCGAAAACAATCGCGGCCGTCGGCCTAACTGTTCGAGATTTTCTTCGAACCTTGGATTTCCTTGCGTACCTTGGTTAGGTTCCCTTAGAAAGACATCCACAGAGGGCATCCCACCCCTTTATGGTCTATATCCCACGTGTAGATAACTGGCTGACATCTAATAAACCATAATCAGATTTCCATTCAAAAACTGTTGCACTTTTATGCAAAGATGCGTGACCACAAAATTAATTACGATTCTATAATATTAAATACAGTTATGTGGAAACAAAAAGGACTCCATCTTAAATAGGGCGTCATCACCATGGCAATCTAGAATCATTATCTACAACTTGATATCAATAAATGAATTACGTAAGATAGAACTTAATAGAATGAATAAAACATGTATTAATATTTTTTTAAGTTTTGATTTTATTTTCATAAAATTTGAAATGGCTCGACAAAATTCTGCAATGATTATGTACTTTATTAAATTTCAAACCATTCGTTTGGATAGTTTTTGCGCTGTTATATGCAGACAGACGAACGGACAGACGATGGTCGAAACGACTGAGACTATAGGTGCTATAGTAACTAGGAGACTATAGTAAGTATATAAATAGCAACGCACCTAAAATAATTGTAGAAATCGTTTAAAATGAGTGACGCTGCACAGTGGACCAAAACAACGGATGTCAACAGCATAGGTGAAAATATTGCGTTTTCCCAAACGTCTGTTGACCATGCAGATCTATACTATAAATTCCACGGCTTGAGAAACTACATATGTATTTCTCTTACATACCCGTCTAGTATGTAAACCAGTCTTTAAAAGGGTATCTATAGCAAAAACAAATGACAAACAAAAATAAGTCACAGGTAAAAAAAAAAAAAAAAAAATAATAATAATAATAAATAAGTCTAATTTCTAGTGTTGTAAATAGTGTCTAGTGTTGTAAAATATAGTGTCGCGTTTTGTAAGCAGCATTCTGAGCCTATTTTTCCAACACTTTCTGGCATAGTTCAAAGTGGTTTCAATTTGTCTGTTTGCCATCTGCCTGTGTTCTAACTCGTGTAAATGTCGCCCGATTAATACGATCTTCACAGATGCTATTGAGTATCACAATGGTATATTCGATATTGAAAATAAAACACATTCCATTTAAAGTTCCTTTACAGGGATACTCAAAATAATTATGCTACATTAAACCGGATTTTAGCGGTTCACTCAGATGTTTACCATTGTGTTTTCCTCCTCTTAGTCTTCCATGTTTTCATACCTTTGAGTGCTAGAAAACACAAGGGTAAACCTACGAGAAAACCGCTAAAATTGGGTTTAAAGGTGTTTTCTACCAAGATTTGACTTGAAAGACAGATTGCATTTTAATATGCGAAACGAGATTTAAATAATCCTAGAATTTCATCCCAGAAATCGATGAGATGATTGTCGTTACTGCCGCCTCCTTATCTATAAAGAACAAATGAAAACATCTTTGAAATGTAAATATAAAATAGTTTTGAATAATATGCGAGTAAGATATTAATTTAATAAAAAATCGAAACATAATATTCCATAGATAGATTTTTACATTTTCTTGTTTACTTCCAATACTTATTTAAAAAATATGTATGTAATAATGAACTGGTATTAAAAATCAGTAAAACAAACACACAGTTTACATAACAAAAATGAAAAAAAATCATTCGTCAAGCATAGATTATAAAACACTTTCCAACACATTCAAAATAATGCAACAAAACTTCACCATTTAAAAAGTTGAAATAGGGATGTCTTATAGAACCATTTAGCAACGGATAACACATTCGAAAACTCGATTTCAGCAATTCCCATTTGCATTCGGAAAATTATCCTAATTCAATGAACAGCCCTGCATTCGGTGTATAGATTTGTAACTATTAACTATACGGATGCAAAAATTGATCTCAGTTGAAAAATACAGAATTTAATTGAAAATTACCCTTCAGCCATTTTCGCCAATATGGAGAAAATGGAACAAGAATTCTTTTGGGGAGCCCTATATACGAGATACATAATTTATGCACAGTGACAAACATGCAAATAATTAGTTTAAAACGCATTTCTACCCATTATTGCACAAAAGTAGCAGATAATCCGATCTATTTTGTGTGTCCCTGTAAATGAAAAACAAATGCTGCCAATTATGTATTCTACATTCTGTAACAAACATTTTCTCAAACAATTTTTTTTTCCATTGACCATACTGAAACGGAATTCTTTTGAATGCCTCTTTAAAGGAGATATTAATGATACACATTTTATATTCAATACTGAACATGCCACAGTAAAAAAACATTAATATATAATGTCCCAAAAATGACTGATGAATTTTAAAATTCAAAAAACTTTCAAACGCTGTCAGATAATTAAAAAAATTCTTGCAGGAGGGTTACGTATGTTGTTAGGACTCTTTTTGGTGTGATTCTTGATTGTAGTTCAATTTTGAGACAATAGATGAAGCAGCTAGCGTTTGAAGCTCCTTCCAAACCCGATTTTTGGTAATTTGGAAACTCTTCAACACATTTTAATCTACTATTTTCGCATGGGAGATGAGAGAGGCCGAAAAAAAGAGCTTTCATTTAGTGGTTATTTTTTTAGCACCATCTATTGCTCCTATTTACAACTAAAACTAGGAACCACAGCATAAAAACTACTGACGACATCATACATAACTCATACAAGAATTTTGTAAATGTCTGTCACCGTTCCACGAGTCATTGAATTTTAAAATCCATCAGTCATTTTTGAACCACCTGGTATGTCAATTGCATAAAAATACAAACAAACATATTTATGAGAGTTAGAGCATGGAAACTCAAATGGAATTCATAATCATTTTCAACTTTCTTAGAAAGTGTTAAAAGTTACTATGATGATCTTTCATTGCAAATTGATAATAGCAATCTTTCCTATATCTCTAAAAGAGCATGTAGCTAAAAAAAAAAAAAAATAGATGTGTATAAATATGTGGAATTGAATGTCTTGAAACAACATTTCTAAAAAGTAAATATATTATGAGGAAAGTTTTAAAATCCTGAAGTTGAATTACTTGAAAAGAAATAAATCTTTAAATCTATGTAGCAGTAATCTCAAAGAATTGCTGAAAAAGAGAAGAAAAAATAAACTTTTTTTTCATTCGGAGTTTTACTTTTTTACTTATTTATTTTTTATTCATTTGCTAGAATAATAAAAATGCAGCATTGTATATGCGGTAAACTTATCATACATTCAACCGGGGCAATTTTGGCCCGTGCGAGGATAATTTTGCCCTTTACATATATATATATATTATTTTTTTATTCTTCTACAAAAAAGCTAAGTGCCAAAATATTATCTTTAGGAACTTGCAGTTCACGTGTGCACTGTTAAAACTAATGGTGATACATTGCAGCTTTTAAGGGTGAAAGGCTTGTCTCACTGGTGACACCCCTAAAAGAGCCAGAATGGCACCTTTAAATAGGGTGAAAAGATGACACCCTTAATCCAGAGTGCCCAATAATAAAAAAACTAAAAAATATATAAACGGACTTTTGGCCCTCGAAGGATTCGAACCCACAACGTCTGATTGCAAGCTTAACGCTCTAACCACTCGGCCAGCGAGCTCACGTTCAAAGACTCCCTGAAATGTTCAAATGTCCTGAAATTCAAAGGTTGCGTTATATAAAAAACTCGCCAAAAGTTAGTCATCCGAAGTTCTAAACGAAATTGGGATAGCACATAGCGGTGATAGTCATCGTAGGGAGAAACTGCTGTTTTATTTAACAGTGACGGCGAGTTGAAGGCAAGGATACACGTCATAAAGCTTGCGCAAATGACTAAGGGCTGAAAATCTTCCAACGCTATGCATCGCGCGGCACCCTAATTAGCGCGAATCACCGAGTAAAGGTCAAACGGCATCCCAAACACATTTTCAAGCCCATGGGTGTCAAATGGTAACACCTTTTCACCCCTAGGCGACAAATCCAACTGGTTTGTCACCTCTATTTTTAACAGTGTGATCATAGTTTTTTCTTTACCTTTTTATTTGGACAGGGAATGTTTACGTTTTAATAAAGTAATAATAATTATATAAATATGTAGCGCCAATAGTCGTCGTTCAGTTCGTCCGTTTATCCATTTGTCCGTTTGTCCATCTGTCTGTCCGTCCGCATATAACAATGCAAAATTATAACTAACCGAATCGTTTGAAATTTAAAACATATAATTGTTCCACAATTTTCTCGATTCATTTCAAATTTTGTTGTTATATTCTTTCGAACATAATAAAATTGATATGCATTTTTAAAGTACATACTAAAATATATATTCTGTACAAGTTGTGGTGCAAAGAATATTTTTTTTTTGATTAATTTACAGGGCCACACAAAAGTATTCCATTGCATAATAGTATAGGAGGGAACATTGTTCGGGGGCACGTTTTATTTATATTAAACTATTTGACATTTTTTAAAGCTGATATACGTTGCTGAGGTTTACTAAAGGTTACTTCCTGTATAATAGAAAACAGATAGTATTTACAGGGACACACAAAAGATTTCGGATACTTATATGGTATCCGAATTAGTGTATGGTAGTACACCAAGATCTGAATATTTTTAAAAATTTGTTGTACCACGAACGCTTTTTTGCTACAGTTGACGTGTAATTTCCGACTTGTTGTTTTCGTAATCATTGAGGAGTACATTAAAGTTATCATTTTGAAGCTTTAATGCCTTTTTAGAAAAAAGACATTTCCATCATGCATGAGATCGCAGTTAGTGCTTAAAAGTCATCTATAATATATTGGTAACGATATATTGTACTTTATAGATTAGACGGTACACAGTTATAAATGTTTCAGTTTAACTACACTGTAAAAAAAAATTCCGTTAAATAACGGAAATAGTACTGGTAATCAAGACGCCAGTACTATTTCCGTTATTTAACAGGAAAAAAAAATTCTGTTTTTTCAAGAAATATTTCCGTTTTTTTACAAAATATTTTCGTTTTTTTTCATATTTTTTTTTATATAAAAATTTTCGCTTGAAAGCCAAAAAAAAAAAAAAAAAGAATTTTCAAGGACAAACTGGCTTTTTTATTCTTTAGACAAAGACACATCAGGTTAGAACAGATACATTTAATTTAAACAACAGTGAAAAAATGTCACCTCACTGGGGGTATTCACTGGGGGCTTCAATGTAACTTCACGTCACTGAAAGGGGATCGAACCTGGCACCTGTCCCATGGCAGCTTGCAGTAGTGTAATACCATTACGCCATAGTTACCCATACATAGCTTGCAAATATCTTTACTTATTTAGAATGATTTTATAAAGCAAAGGCCTTATGTTGCAAGTGGATTGATTTTTTTAGAGAATTATTTTTTATATGAGTATACAGTTCTAAACGTTTAACATATTTTAGTTCCATAATTTCGAATATCTAGTTTTTAATTTCAGTTCTATAAAAAATTAATTTTAGACTTTAAAATATTAGATGTATTAAGAGTTGAATCCATTAAAAAATTTCGTTTCCTTCATTTTAAGGAGATTTTTAAAAGTTTATTGTAATATTATTCATATTTATTTACTTATTTATTTTTGAAAGGATATTCTTAAAGTAATATTAAAATATATTAAAAATTAAAGTTATTTTATTAATATTTTATTATTACTTTTATTAAAATATATTAAAATTAAAAGTAGAATTTTTTTCCATTTTAAAATATCCTAAGCACATTAAAAAAATATGCTATAAATGAGTTAAACGTTATTTAAAAATCATAATGGAAATAAACTAACTGAAAATAAACTGACTAATCTCAAACTTAAAAGGGATTAATAATATTTTATAATTTTATTATTTTTTTAATATTGTAAAAATATGTTAGCTTTATATTATTAAAACAGAAAGAAATAAAGAAAATTATTATAGAAAGTTGTTCATAAAACAACTCTATAATGTTTTTCTATCCCAGATACAGATGGCGACACTGGAGTTATTTATGGAATTTATGCTGTTTTAATACGAAACTTCTTTATTTTCAGAAAATTTTACGGAAAACTTACTGTTTTTATAATCTCAAAATATCAATAACGGACGTTCTGCTGTTTTTTCGGAAAAATGAAACTATTCCGTAGAATTTTATAGAACAATTTGTGTATATTAACGGATATTTTTTACAGTGATGTATTAGATTGAAGATGAAAAAAAAAACCTATTAAAATAACGTAGTAATAGTATTATAAGATTATAAGAATAATTAAATAAAAAAAATACCTTTATTCAAAACTTTAACATAGCACACAATTACCGAAGACTTGGAAAGTTTTCGATTCAGTATATGCATTGCAAATTTGCGGAGCACTTTTGCAAACATTAAAAACATAATAATTAATACTTCAAACAAAAATCGTTTTCTATTGTGTAGTGAATGTGTTGTACTAAATGAAAAAGATTGTGCAAAAAAAATCTTTAAAATTACATAATTTTTCTAGAAATGCTGTTATTGATATTTATTGGTAAAAATTAATTGGTAATCCCCTGCAATTTGTTTTTCTGTAAAGCAAATTGTCTGTTATTTTCTTTTTAAAACTGTGTAATTTTAAAGGCTCCAAATAGAAAGTGTTGTATATAAGTCTTTTTTTTTTTTTCCTAAATTGTATGGTGTATACAATGTGTTGTTAATTTGGTGAAAAAGTGTTCGTTTAGCGCGATATTATTGTAAGAACAATAATGTTGCGTTAAACAAACAGCATAGAATAGTATTGTAAATCAAAACTATTTACAATACAATTTCAACAAAACTAAAAAAAAATATTTTTAGAACACACTTCTAGATAGCAACACTTTTGCAGCATATTAAGAACAAAATAACAACACAAAACATGTTTTGTACATGAATTATTCTAATTCACAAAATATTAATGTGTTATTAATTTCCTGTCAAAAAGTATTTTTAAATGTGTTTATTTTTGTGTTTACAAATTTTCAGTGTATGTTTGAGAATATTCTGTCCATCTTTTAGTGTAGTTTAAATCTAACAATATATAAATTAGTATTTACAATGTCAGTTATATAAATAGAAAAGTCAACCATATTTACCTTATTAGATCTATATTGGATTGCCACAAAAAAGTTTTGTTATACTGATTCTATTTCATTTCGAAAAATATTAATTTTTCAAACAAATATATTTCTTCAATTTAGTTGTTAAACAAAGCTGCAATCTCTCACTTCGCAAATTCTTTAAAATAATGAGAAACGCGTCAAATGTCAGCTGCCTCATTTTCTTCAAATTAGAGAGATTTCAAGTCGGAAGGGAAACGCGCAACACACATTTTATCTCAAAGAGAATCGATGCTCAGTCTACGTCAGTTTCTAATTGTTCGTATTAAGTAATAATTTGATCGTAAAGACTATTATGTGTTAATTCTTATGTTATTTAAATACATCTCTATTCACAATTTACTCTCTTAAGGATACACACAGTTAATTCACCATGGATATATAGATAGTGCCAGATGCCAAAGTCACATTTTCTATGCTTAAATTATTGAGTTATTCATACCGCAGTGTTCGTTTTTTTAACTCTTTATTTATTGTATTATGATCTACTGCATTTTGTTCATGTAATTTGTTTTCAGTTACTGCAATAAAAATTAGGATTTACATTTAAAAAAATCTCACCCGTGAAAAGTTTAATTTGTTAGAGTTAATTAATTAAAGTGGTACTTTAAAGTACCGTCAGTTCTCAATGCCAAAAATATTCTCGTGACACAAAAATTACATGAAATTTCAAATTAAAATTAAACTCTTAAAAACGCTAAACAACAAAAAGATAAATGCAAGTTAATAATAAAAAAAAAACGTTAAATTGACATAATTATATTTTAGACATGAAAAATTACTAAAAATTCAAATTTGAAAATTCAAATTATTGAGTATTAAAATTAAATTTTATTAATTTAATTTTAATTTAAACTTTAAAATACTGTTTAACTAATTTAAAAATATATAAAAGAAACTATTTTTAGTTTTTGTTTTTGTTTGAAGACCTTTAGCTATGCGACGGTTTTATTTCAGGGATATGTTCTCTTGCAGCTCCATATACATAATATATGAATTTACATATGTAATTTCTATCACAGAAAAAAAAGAACGGGTACCGCTTTTTTTTTCGGTTTCCTATGAAAAGTAATAATAAAACGAAAAAAAAAAATACTAGGAAAAGAATTACTACACTACAATTAAGTTATATAATAAAGGAGACAAAAACGATGGATAACTATACAGACGAAAAGTAAACAAGACGTTTTTCTCCAATATCTAGTGTACTGGCGGCACTTATAAGTACCGCCGAGTAATTCAACTGTTAAAAGAAATACATACACCGTTCACTTAAAATAACAAGCCAAATCGTATTCGAAAATCATAATAAACTTATCGAAAAAAAAAACTAACACTTATTTTATATTTTTTATTCGTTACCCATCATGTATAGTATACGGTAAATCTTGTAATCATTTTGAAAATTGAAAAAAAAGTTCACGGATTTATAAGTTTCATAACTGAAGATTCCGAAAAATATATTTAAAAAAAATCAAGTCCGTTTGTTTGTTAGCTTTAAACGCTCTATTTCTCGAATAAATTGAGATAGAGACTTAAAATTTTGTATGCACTTAGTATGTAATAATGGGAAGAAGCCTATTAAATATCAGTAACGTCGATCCTTCAGAACAATTTTTTTCGGAATCTCAAAGTATTTGTTCTGATGAAAGGTACATGGAAATTTCCGAAAGCTTTATTTTAAGGACTGGCTATAAAAGACAATAAAAAATCATAAATTTTGAATAAAGGATGAAGTCGATAGGATAGTTAACTGCCGAGATATTTGTAATCCTATTTTCTACACTCTTCGGTTTTTCATGACCCTGTATTTCATTCAAATTTTAATTCAAATATATATTTTAATTGGAAATGAGACACTTCATCCGACGCAGTAGATGGTTAGTTAATATGATTATCATTTTTGAAGTTATAAGGATGTTTCTTTTAGACAGTTTGGTACTACTTGATTAACCTAGCAATAAAAACAATCGCGAAACTATAAGATTAAATGCCAGTGTACGCTTATCGTAAATATCACATTCATTGGACATTAAGCATGTTACACGTGTTTGTTATGTTAGCAAGTGATTTTCAATTTGACGTTTTATTTGTATTTATTAATCTTTTACTAATTTAGTTGTATTTTCGTTATTTAAAATAAAAATTATGTCAATTTGTATAATTTTGCAAATAGTTTGGCGATTTATATAATTTGTAAAAATGAGTCGACAGAATAATGAAATAGAATCCTCAATTCCGTGATTAGAGCATTACTTATTTATTAAAAATATTAAAATATGCGTTTAAATTTTATTTTGTAATTGCGAGGCATCTAATAATTTAGTTTACACATGTTTTATTCCATATTTTACAGTATGCATATCCATAATAGAGAAGTATTATGGTGACCCCCAACGACTAGTTATGTTTGCAGGAATAAAAATGCAAGTGTAACAACCTGTTCAAAATCTCACCATAAAGCGAATAGACTGTTTCAAAAATAACCTCCTTCCTTTCTAAAATAACAAATCTAGAATTATTACTACCATATACTTTTTTGAAAAAGTGGAATTAAAAGCATGTTTTTAAAGTATCATTAATATATTAATAATATTCACTATGCGATGAAAGTTTAAACTGGGTTGTACTTATAAGTACCGTCAGTAGAATAAAGGATTACGTAATAATTATTTGATCGTAAAGACTGTTATGTGTTAATTCTTATATTATTTAAATACATTTTCTTTCTCAATTTATACTTCAAGAAGATGTATAGATAATTCATCATTGATATATGAATAGTGCAAACGCAAAAGCCACATTATCTATATTTAAGGTATTGAATTATTCATATCACCGTGTTCGTCTTTTTAAGTCTAATCGGATTGTGATAGTGATTTTACCATAAGGAACATATTTTAGCCAAAAAGTAAAAAAAACATTGAAAATCTCGTATGAACCAACTAGTATGATTTTTATTCAAAGAAATTAATAATATTTCCATTTTTCATTTTATTGATTTGGTAAATTATAAATTATTATTTTTAAAAAACTTTTAAAAATTACGTGAAAATATCACACATCAAAATCTCATTTCCCTGCAAATTAACGTTACTTCAATATAGGCGAAAAATGTAAAGTATCTCATTTTATTCTAGACAAGAAAACAGGTCTGAAATTGCAAGTCAAACATAGCAAATGACGTTCGTACTATAACTAGTTTCCTAAATACTCAGACCTTGATGCAAAAATGCATGATTGCAAAATTTATTACAATTACGTACATTAAATTCAGTAATACGAAAATCATAGGACTCCATTTGAATTAGAACGTCATCACTATGGCAACTAAGAATCATTACCTGCCATGCGATATCAATGAATGTATTACGTTAGGATAGGACTTAATAAAATTAAGAAAATTTTCGTTAATTTCTTTTTATGTTTTGATTCGATTTTCATAAAAATTGAATTGATAAAATGTTGCAACAATTCTATATTTTAAGTTTCAAATAATTCGGATAGGTAGATCTTACTCTGTTATATGCGGACAGACGGACGGACCAGATGATGTATGTATTGATACAATTATGAACTCGCCTGAAACATTATTAAAAAAAATCACATCAATATTTAATGTTTTTGTTTCATTTTACATAAAAGAACGAAACGATCATTTACCTTTCATACCATATAAACGTATATATAAACTTCTGAAGATTTAGGTATACCTTTCATTATTTTTATTCCTTTAAGGCGGTTCTCAAATACCCTGCTTATTAACTGGGTACTTTCTGGTGCATTTTTTAACTCTTTTTCCAGCGTAATGGTATAAACATGATGTGTATAACTATTGAAGCGATTTGGAAACGAAATAAGTGTCTGTATTTTCATAAACAAATTACTTCACCAGTTATAAGCCATTTTGATTAAGTGATGATCACTTTTTCTCATGTCTCACAGTATCTGCGTAAAAAAATTTGGTTCAAAACGCCAGACTTGACAATATTTTTTGTAATATGGAAAATATTGTCAAAAAAAGAAAATTAACGTTTATTTTTTAATGAAAATTATCAAACGTCTTTCGATTATATATTTTCGAATGAAACTGCATGCCGATTTCATGCGTTTCCTAACAAAAATTAATTAAAAATATCCCAGAGAATATCTGTATCGGATTTGAGACAGTTGCGGAATAGTGAATACACTATAAATTTATATTATTTGTCGAGTTCTATTTTTATCGTCTGTAACAAGAAACGTAAATAATAATTATTTTTAAAAAATTCGTAGTATTTTATGAAAGCATCCCAAGCACACATAACGATAAGATATATATACTGTAAAAAATGTCGGATAACCCATGCATCACGACTATCTTTCCTTCTCCTTTATATTCTGCCATCGATCCATCAAAATTTTGAAGGTTAAATTGCTTTAAAACATTGAAGGGGAAAAAGGAAATCTAATAACAATATTTTCGAACCATTTGTTTCATGACTTTTTACGTTACTCCGCGCACAATAATATAAAAAAGTACTGTTCTTAATCTTAGGCTTTACCTGAGAAGCAGCTTTTAACTATCTATTTATTAAGCATAGCCTACATTTAAATAAAACTTTTAAAGAAAATGAATAGGATAACATGAGATGAGAAGCTGCGTTGTACAAGATGCCGTATGACGTAATTTTCATATGCGTATTTGCAGTGTGGAAACACCGCTCAGTTGTAAGGAAGAGGTTTCGCTTCTGATACTTTAATTTGCGTTTGAGTTATTTATTTATTTATTTATTTATTTTGAAATTTTAAGTAATACTTTTTTATTCGTATTTCGTATTAATACTTCTGGAATGTGTCCAAAATCTTCAACTTGATTTCTTTATTTGCCCATTTACGCCAGTTTTAATACCAGAGAAATAAATCTGATTTGTTTAGAGAGTACTAGTACCGGACTTTTTGCAAAGCATAAGCGGCTACAGGTTCTTGCTTCTTCTCCTCAATGGATGGACCGGTGTTTTGCCCAATACTTTGAGGGGAGTTGGCGAAAATTTTGAGGTTGTAAGATGCCGATTGTTTTCCTTCGGGGTAAGACGCCGGATTTTTTCCGTTACGGTTAAATTCCTGATTGTTTCTCTATTGTTTAAATTACTTTCGGATACAAACTTATTTGTCAACCATTTTAATCAGATAATTTAAATCAGTGATTAAATCGTGATTTTAATCAACTGATTAAAAAAGGAATTCATTGATTAAAATCATAAATTTTTTAAATGTTTAAAATGACCTAAAGAAAAATTAAAAGCTTTCCGGAACCTAATTTGATAGGTTTGTGTACGTATTATATTTTATAAATCAATTTTACTGACCTTATAAATGATTATTTAATATTTATTAATTTTAAGCATGGTTAAAAATTTGACGTTAAATGCAGTTATAAATAATTTTAATAAATGTAAATATTGGTGCTTTGTATTGTAGTTTTAGATAACTAAGGGTTTCTGCCCCTTACGAGCTATGCTTGCTAACCTCCATCCAAATACCATAGATCCTAAAAACATGCTAATTTTAAGAAAATTACGGACGATTAAATCATAATTAAACGACTAGTGACGATCTGCTGTAATCAGATTTCCATTCATTTTTTTTTGACTAACGAATTTTAAGGCCGAATTATTTGATATAAATGCCTATTTTCACGATTACTTGAATAAGATGAATACAACAATTTAAAATTAGCTTGTATAAAATGGCTAAGGAAAAAAACTGTAATAAATTTATTTTAAATTAAGCATTTTAATTGTACTATTTTAATGTACTATCATGTAATAATTACTAGATGCGCAACTAAGTTTAAGGGTTTTCTTTGATTCATAAAATATGGATAATTTCAGCAGAATACGTAAAATGGTTTATTGGATGTACCATCCCTCGCTAGCTACACATTTTTGCCATCTTCTTGATAATACATGAATAACGCGATGATAAAACAATGTGTCTTAGGACCGAAGAAAGAAGAAGACAAGAAGGCACCCAACGTTAGGTTTATGGGTTTTTACGTCCCGAGGGAAAAGTCCCTACCGCCATCCAACGAACACAAAGGCAATATGCAACGCACAAACTGACAAGAAAATAGTAACAATAATAAAAATTACAACTAAAACAGTAATCTGTTTTGGAAAAATTATAGATGCAGTAAACAGGCGACATCGCCAACTGCCAACCCGACAAATTATTATAGAATAATTAACTAAAATTAAATAGCTAACAAGGCATACAAACATTGCCAATACGCTACAATAAAAAAATATAAAGAAAGACAAATTAAAAGTACAAATAAATAAAGAATTACAACAAGAATAATGATATTTACAGATGAGAAAAAATGAATCCACTGAGTCTAAATTACAGATAAAGAAAGCCGACTATAAATTCACAGCATTGACATTAATACTAGGTTGACACATCAATACTTATAACGAATAATTGAATAGAGCCCATTCAAGATATTATAATTGTTCTTAAGTTTATGGTAATTTAAACAGTTAGTTCATAAGAGTCTTTTTCATATTCTGCCTATATGATAAATTTCTATCAAATTTAAAATGATGGATCATGAGTTTGCATTTACCGAAAATATAGTGTTTCACGTTTCCAATAGAGCCACAATCACAGCGATCCGAAGGTCTTTTACCTATATTAAACCATTTATCTAACCAATTTTGGATATCTTCGAAATTGACCAAGTGTATGCAAGCTAAATCATGCGCCATCGACCAGAAAAAGGATAATCGGAAGGGGCCAGATCTGGGAAATATGGGAAATCCGGTAGCAGCAGATATTTCAGCGTTTTGGTGGTAACCTGAACGATGGAATTGCGACATCATGGAACGTTGTCGTGCTGCAATATTACACGTCTGTGTCTTGTATCCCCTTCTGGCCGTTGTTCGATCTATGCATGGTTCAAATTAATTAGTTGGCGATAGTTATGTTCATTGTCAGTTCGTCCGTTTTCAGCAGCTCATAGTAGGAGATTCCATTCTGGTCCCACCAAACGCTGGGCATTGTCTTCTTTCTGAAGCGATTTGACCATGCCGTTCGATGTTGATGCTTCGCCAGGTGAATGCTGCGATTTTTTCCATTTGGAGTTCTCGAAATATATCCACTTTTCATCGCCAATAGCAATTTCGATACAGAAAACTTTTACTTCTATGCCGCAAAAGCAAAGTTTTGGTAATGGCTCGTCAATTTTCATTTTTTTTTTTTTTTTTTTTTTTTTTTTTTTTTTTTTTTTTTTTTATTATCTTCTCCCAATAACGATCGGCATCCTCAATTGTTATGGTTTTTCCAAGAAATTTCCACTTCTAAAGCATTTAAACAAATCTTCACTGGTAATTTTCGATGGTACAATTCGCCATAAGCCTCCTTAACAAACGACGTCTTTCATTTTTTTTAGATTTAAGCAGAAAAGCAAAACTTCCCGCAAACGCTGTCTATTTGGCGCAAAGTCGACGTCTTAGTTGTTAAAAAAAATATTTTTGAGTTGCGATATGTATTGAATTGAAACGTTATCATTCAGTTTTTAAGACAGTTTATTGTTAACACATCTCCAAGTATTAAAAAAATGAACTTTAGACATGTATGTTATCTACATGTGTCGTTAGCCCTACCCATGTGTGAAAGCCAGAATTTTAGTTGCGCACCTAGTAATTGATCCAGTTTATTTCGAGAAATATTAAGTAGTTTATGAAATACTCGTAGTTAGCGCAGACGAATCAAAGAATTACTATATTGGAAGATCAATCAGGAAATTTAAATACAGAAATAAGGAGCATATCGCTGATATTATAATAGAAAAAAAACAGCTCTGGCAAAATTACATCAAGAAGAAATTATCCACGCATACTTCAATGTAAATAAAATATATTTTTTCCTCCAAACAATGTTATTAATATATTATAAGAGAAACAATAGAGTTTCCAACACGTTAAAATTCCTTATGTAACGATACAAAATCATTCAATCTACCAAAACTGTGGCACGAGTTGTTCAGTAGTTTCAAAAGACAGGCATAAAAATCCAAGTAAATTAAAAATAACGTAAGTCATTTGAAAAACTGAATGATGGCGTTTCAATCCAATGCATCATGGACCGGGTAACTTTGAAATATCATTTTTAATTGTTAAAGATAGAAAACCAACGATAATAAATGCACAAATAAAGTATGAGAAGCTGCTACCTTCTCATACTTTATTTGGGCATTTATAATCGTTGGTTTTCTATCTTTAAACATTTGTGCACAAAGGCTTTATTTGCTATTTTAATCATTTTTAATTGTTTTGAAAATGACTCGTTGAGGAGTTGAAACATATGAACAGTTAAATGAAACTATTTTTCCGGTATTAAGAAATTCCTTACACCATTTTAGCAAATAGAAAGAATGTTACTAATAATTGTTTCGGAAACTATAATGCATTAGAGGAACTTTTCATGTAACTGCAGTCAGGGTTACAGATAAAATTTTATTAAGATTACTATATTTTTAGTAGATTCTTTTGTAAAGCTACAGATTTCTGTCGCATTGTAAAAACTAGTTTTGTGGATTTACATCTTTTTTATACAGTATGCGGATAAAATTTTAGTAAACATACAGATTTTTTTCAACTTTACATTTGTACACTGAAAAAAAAAATGCATAGTTATTGAAATTTTCCTAGAATGTCTTATGTAATAGCTACAACAAAAATTCATACAATAGACACCCATTTTCACTGTAAGTCAAAAAAGATTAATAAGATTTTTCAGGAAGCTGGGTTGTCTAGAAATTTTTATGTAACTGCAACCTGGTCACAGATAAAATTTTAGCATTATTGCTGTAGTTTTAGTTGATTCCTTTGTAGAGCTACAGATTTCTGTTGTTTTACAAAAGCTAGTTTTGTAGATTTACTTATTTTTCTGTATAGTGTACGGATAAAACTTTAGTAAGCATACAGATTTCTGTTACTTTACATCCGTTGAATGATTATTTTTTCTTTTTTCCCTTTTTTATAGTGTACCTACCATACAAAATATAGTTCTATATCGCTATTTAAATCACCATACAAATGCATGCTATTTTATACACATAAAACAAATTAAGTGATTTAAAAACAGCGTCAGGTTTTCATATTATTATTATTTTATCAATAATAAACTTTCTTAATCACTTGTCATATTTTAAGTACAGACTCAGCCGTATAGTACATCACCATGAAACATATAAAATTATAAACTTGAGACTGATCAACAGTAAAACATCAACAGTAGGGTACTGTTTTCAGCATAGGCGTTGGTGAGATAGGGAAGATGGTCTTTGCAAGATATGGAATTTTTTCATGTTTATTTTTTTATAACCTAATTCACTGCTTAGTGTAACAAAAAAATTTTTACTTATTTATATAATTAATTCGATATAGAAAAAATCCACTTTACCCTCTTTATATACTAACAGATATAAATTTCATATAAAAACAAAATAATATATGTAGAAATAAGACATTTTTCTATGTATATGTGCTTCAATACACATATAAACAAGCAAAAAAGTTCACCAGTTTCTTTTTAATATTTTCCAACATATAGTCGAAATGAATAATTTCTGCAATATTTTTCAATCAGAGTTAAATATACTGGATATGTGAATACATATAAATCAATTGTGTATTTACAACTACATGCAACAGATATTTTACGTACAAACTAAATTTGAGTAATTATATCACATCATCCTGACACTTTTTACTCAATGATCCAAATTTTTATATAATAAACTTTTTATTAGAAGATGAAATATATCTGCACGATTCTCATAATGTTATTTTAAATACAGATTAATCACTATAACATATCATCATGGTACATTTTACTTAATGTTCCGAGTTTATAAACAGTAAACTGTTTTAGTAGAAGTTGATATGTATCTGCATGATTTTCATAACATTTTAAAAACACAAATTAACCACCATAACGTATCACCCGGATACATTTTACTTAATGTTCCGAGTTTATGAACAGTAAACTGCTTTACTAAAATTTGGTATATATTTGCATGATTCTGATGACATTATTTTAAACACAGATAAACCACCGTAATATATTATCTTGAGGCATTTTACTTAATGTTCCGAGTTTATAAACAGCAAACTTTTTCTTAAAAGATGATATATATCTGCAATGATTCGCATAACGTTATTTTAAACACAAATTAACATCTCCAACATATCATCATGATACATTTTACTTAACTTTCCAGGTTAATAAACAGTGAATGTTTTAATATGAGATAATTTCTGCAATATTTTCATCAATCTCTAGCCATAATTCAATTCAAGATGTATGAATACGCATAAAACTATTATGCTTTTACAACATTTTACATATAAACTACACTTTATTTTTTATATCGCACATTCTTGGCATTTGTATACAATTATTCGGGTTAATAAGCAATAAACTGTTCTATAAAGAGATGACTTCTACATGATTATCATTAACCTGTATTCATATTTCAATTATTAATACATATAAAATAATTATGCGTTTACGACTACTTGCTATATTTTTAATACAAACTAAATCCTATAAATTATATAACGCTTTCATGACACTGAAATATTGCCACATACACAAAAATATCAATTTATTTTATAACAAAACATATTTACATTATTTTTTAATACATCCAATTCGAAATAATAAGAGATATTTTACATACAGGTCGAGTACCAAAAGATATCGTTGCTATGAACCCTTTTACCTGATGATTCAGGTCGATGGAGGGCGAAACTTTTTAATAATGGGTAAGTGTCTCTCGGAATTAAAAGGTTTTAACCACGGGAAGCGCGGAGAAGTCTATTTCGCCGACAAGTCACGTCTGAGGCAAAAGAGAAAAAGAAGCAAATGCCGGGCGATCTCCACAAATTCTCTCCGCAAAGAGGTGAAGAAAGTGACATTTATCGCGTTATAAGGAGGTAATTGTCTGGCCGCCTTATCTCCGTCTTGCAGCTCGTTATAAAAGTTGTCATTTGCAGCCGTCATTGGTTAAAGCCCGTAAAATGATCTCGCTTCCTAATAGCTGATATAAATACATTTATATGATTATATTGTTAAATACTGTGCAGAGATTTTTTTTCTCTTCGAATGATATGGGTTTAATGTTTGCGGATAAGTTTTGTTAAGACACGCTCTAATTCGGTTTTTATTTTTAAATGCGTTTTATTTGGTTGAAGCTGAAATTTCAATTCAATGTTTTTTTGCTTTTCATGCGGTTTCTATTTTCACACAGTGCTGGAATTTTCCCATAAGTTTTAGTGTTTATTTAAAAATTAGTCGGAGTCCGATTATACTTAGTAAATACTGTTCACAAAAGCTCACCGGTACCCACCACCGTGTGATGTAATTTGCTGATTGTTTAAAAGTTAATTATAATTCTTGCTGAAAAAGATTTTCTGAAATATTTCCATGTTTAATTATAAATGTTTTTACTATATTTTTATTCATTAGATTTATTTTATGTGTGTATGTATATTTAGATATGTAATGCAGGGATACTATAAAGATTTATGCATTTTCAAAAAGCTATGTTTTCAAAAGTATTACACATACAAATATGAGTGATGTGTGACAATAATCGCAAATTCATTAAGTTTCTGCACACTGTACAAATGTTCTATGTATGCAGCACGACTGCGATAGTTCATACATACACTCCAGGTAAATGGGGTCATTATGCACCCCTTAGATACTAAAAGAGCAGTAGCCTTTGAGCATTGGACACGACATAGATCTAGATGGTAGTTGAATTAGTTCCATATATTTTAAGGCGTCATACTATCAATGGTTATCACTGCAGCATTGTTTCATTCCCCAAGCTCTTCTAATGTTTTAGTAGTGGGGATACATAAACAAAGTCCTTAGTGTTACTCCAAAGCAAGAAATCACAAGACGTTAAATCAGATGAGCTCGAGGGTCAAGGATCAAAACAAAATTACCCTCACCAACACACACAATCCATGCATGCGGAAGTTCATCTTATGTATCAACAAAATTGAATATTCCAATATGGGGTGTCCTGCTTTTTGCTGGAAGAAAAATCCCTGGAATCATTTCTTGCTTCGCCTCTGTTTCGGGAGGTACTGAAACGTGCTGAACTCGTACTTACCCCTGATACACACAATGCAAACTTAGTGAGTTTGTGATTAGTTTCATATGTCACTCATATTTCTATGCATAATGCTTTGGAATACATGGTGTTTTGAAAATGAATGAATCTTTTATGGTAATCTGTACATTTAAATTTTCGGTTGCCTCAAGAGAATGTTTAAGTTTTTCATATAATGTTTGGAATACAAATATGGGTCATTTTCAGATAAATGGAAACCTTTAGTTTTGAAAAAATAAGTAAATTCTATTACTTCTATTCTTGATTTTCAAGCTTAGATTTTAAAATAATGCGATTTTTTTTGCTGAGAAATAGCACTGGCTTCTTTAAAATGTCAAAAATTCATATTGTTAAGTTCCTGAAATTATAAATCCAGCACTCCTTGGTAATGATCATGGTAATGACATTTTATATGTTAAATCTGCTTTAGAAATAAACTATAACAACTGAAAGCTTGTGGGATGCAATTTCTGAGAGCAGTTCTAAACATAAATTATAATTGATTCTACAAAGTTAAATTATTGAATACGAATTTCACCAATAAAGAACTTGGTAATGACACAAACGCACTGACTGTAATTTTGGAACAAAAAGCGCTGACTAAAGTAATTCTTGGATAGGTAATGAAAAATAGACATTTAATAAGTATTTTTTATACAAATCAAATCAATGGAATATTAAGCCTCCATTTGAATCTTGGTAAAAAATGCAGACAACATTCAGTGACATCATTGCAGCCAAATTTTATGCATTTTTATTGCAATGTATAACAATAGTAATTATTTTCATTATTAAATTGCTTAATTTCCGTCATCGAATAACGGAAAGAAGGAACGGTCGTCCTGTGCGCTAATGGCGCCTGGTGCATGTCAAATCCGTCTTGGATGCAAAGTCCTCCAAGTTACCTGTGAATTATACCTCTGGAGGTGCCTTGCCAAGTGAAGGTCTCGTCATCTGATCACGGTTCTAAACTACGAGACCAACTTGAGTTGCCATTTACAGCTCAAACAACTGGGTGTAACATTAAGCAACCGACAAAACAAAATATGCTCGAATGAGAAGCAAGTTCTACAGATATGATGACGTGTGAAGCAAGATTGTCAGGTTTATTGCCGCTATGCAGCGATTAGGCGGCAACTCGCCCCGATGCCAGTTATCCAACCCGTTAAGCTGAGGTAACTCGGCAGGTAGAGGCTAGAAAGAAAGAAAAGAGAGGATATCTACTGAGAAAAAGCGGGAACAGAAAAACAGAAAAGCTACGTTTTACAAATAATTTACAGACAAATTCATGTCACTATCTGCATGTAACAATTTAAAATCTTTTATATGTTAAGGAGAGAATGTGCTCTTTAAGTATAAATTTTCGAATTTTATTTACTTATTTACTCTTCAAGTTTGTAAGATCGGTGCAACAATTTTGCAATATTCTAATTCTTAAGTTTCACTTTCACTCGTTAAGTGTAACCTGCACGTTTAATATAAAATCACAGTAAAACTTGTTTGAAATCATGTTTTTTGAAATTGGACGGCTCTATTTTTCGATACTATTTGACTGATTTACTTCATTGTTTTTATAAAAAGGAAGTTAATTGATTTTGTTCGCGTCTCAGAAACCATATAAACATATGATTTCCATTGATTAAATATTTTTAACTCTTAAAAAGATAAACTAATAATAATAATAAATATTAATGACTTTTTTGTTCAAATGCCAGCCATTTTATCAAAAATATCTTTTAAAACTAAATATTGATATGTTAGATAATTTAATTTCCTCTCAAAATTTGAAAACCTATTGTTTTTCAGTTACTTGTGCTCGGAAAAAAAATGGTCACCCGATTGAAATTTCAAAGTGCGTACTTACAGATGCTATTCGACGCACAAAAATATCATTATTTTTTTTACAAACAATAATTTCCATATATACATGAAATGTTAGTAAATAGTAAGGTGGTGTGGGGTAATAACGCCAGGCGGGGTAATAACGCCAAGTGCTAATATTTTGCATAATTATGAAATAATCTGGTAAATGACACCCATGTGCTCTGCGCAGAAGGGTTTTGAGTCATATAAATCGCAAAAAACAGCTTCAAGTTAATTTGTTTCATTTTTAGGTCTTATTGTTTTTACAAGCAACTAAAATTAACGCTTCATCTAAAATTTGCGAGATACGTTTTGTGATGTGAAGACTATTTTTTTTATCCAGAAATACTTTGTTAATTACATATTTTTTTAGTACATTTCATGGACTTTCAAAATATTGTTGAATATTTTGGATATCTTCTCGAGATAATTTGTAATTTAAAATGTACAGCGCAATAACTATAACGGGGTAATAACGCCAATCCTTGGCATTAATATCCCGGTTGATTCCCTACAGTGGCCGAGCTACATCCTAAATACTAATTCAAATAAACACAGTTAAAACTGTGCAATGTTTCTAATAATTCTATTTAAGCGGTCCTTTTTAAGCAAAAAGAAGCTCACAGTCTGATATTCTTTTGCCTCATCCTCCCCCCCCCCCCCCACACACACACACCACACCTTTATTTTTCTTATACTTTCACAAAAAAATGAACATTTTCAATAGCTTAGAATGCAATTTGTCAATTTCTAAGTTTTTAGAGTTTGTATTTTTAGAATTGGGCCATCTACATGCAATTATTCCATCTTATTTCATAGTTTTGTTTGCATGGCGTTATTACCCATATAGGCGGGTAAAAACGCCAAATAGCATTGGTCAAGATATCACGCCATTACGTTTTATGAATACATATCTGTTAAATTATTTTTTTTATATAGATAGTCAATGAGTTGCTGTATCGAATCATATATTTGTTTGAAAAATACAAACTAAAACTGAGCCGTGAAAATTGGTCGAACCTTAACGTGGCGTTATTACCCCAGGGTACCTTATATGAAAACTTTGAAACTTTGAAGGTAATAACAATTTTTTATTGTAAAAAATGAAAAAAAAAAAAAAAAAAAGATTACGTGTATTTTAGGCCAAAGAAGTAGAATTTCCTTTTTAAAATTATATTGTATACTAAAAAAATTATTTCAATATTTCCGCTTAAAAACTATTTTTATTACTAAAAGACAGAAAAAAAGCTGAAAAGAAAAAAATTGTTTATTCAATAATTATATTACCAAATACAGAATTAATGCACAAACCCCCTTCAGTTTTGAGCATGAATCGGACAACGTCATGTAATAAGTTTCTTGCTTTTGCCTAAAGTGTAAACTTTCCAAAATCGATATGTGGTTTTTGTCTTTTCCAAGCATCGGGTAGGCAAACACAAAGATGGAAGATAAAATATCTAGTAAAGGAAAAAATATGTAGTAACTGAGGTTAAATAGCAAATACACCATGATCAACTTATAAAGATTCTTTCCAGATTTTTTCATGATAGAGTAATAATTAAAGACCATTTTGACTGAATTGAAAAAAAAAAAAAAAAAAAAAAAAAAAACAGAGAGTTGTAATTTTAGAAGTACGTACATATATGTGTGTGTGTGTAGTATACGTGCGTTCATCTTTAACCCTTTATCTACCGCATTATGAATTCATAAAAGTTTTACATTCTAAAGTATTTTATGCAAATTGTTTAAACAAAAATTAAAAGATTTACATAATCATTTAATAATTTTTTGAAGGATTGGAAGATTTAGAAGGATTAATTAAATTTGAATTTAAAAGAATTTTATACAATTTTTATAACCCCACTCAAATCTTTTATAAATTGTTTTCTTAATATTTTGTAGAATTATAAAATGTACAAATATGATGTTCTTACAATATAAATATAGAAATATTTCCGCATTGAAAAATCCCCATTCCTCCACCTTAGCGCAAGAAAGCTGAAAAGATGCAAAGGCAAATAATAATAATAATAATAAATAAATAAATAAATAAATAAATAAAAAATCATCCTTTTAAAAATATTTTTGTTTTGTGTAACCAATAATGCTTTTGGAACAAGATAAAGTAATGTATCTGTAACTCATTCTAAACAGTATTACAACTTACTGACTTATTAAAAGAATAATAAGTTATTTTAATGGTACTCATAAGTACCGTCTGTAGATAAAGGGTTAAATACATATTCCGACGTAATATTTACATAGATATATAGATATTGATTTTTTGTCGTGAAAGACGTTCCCTTTCACTAATAAATATAGAAGCTTCTTCTAAGATCTATTTATCATGTTTTTAATAATATCAATTCAATGTTAGCTATTATTCAGGTTCATGTGATTATTAATCAGATTTTCTTTTTTTGGAGGGCGAGTGGTCAAAATATAGCTTTTTTTCTCGTATTATGTGACAGTTTCACAGAGGAAAAGCAAAAATACCATTTTGATTTTAATATATTTGTTTGTATCAAGTATGTAAGATTTTAAAAATATTAAAATAAACTTTATCTCCCAGTTTATTCATAAATAAAATACTTTCTTATTTCGCAATTAAAATAAAATTTATGTATTGTTTTGTATTTTTTTACATTTATATATTTGTAAAAAGTTCTTTCTTATATTTCTATAATTTCTATATATTATATAAAAATATTTCTGTTGCGTCAATTATAATATTACAGAGTAATATCAATTTAATTTGGATGATTCTAATACTCACTATTAATGGCTTATTTAGAATTTTAAAATAATTTTTGACTCCGTATTGTAAGCTATTGGTTGTTCCATGGTACATTTTTTTCAAATGTCACAATAGGGAGACTTTTGAATACTTGTTTGTATTAGTCTTTTAATAAAAAACGAACCATAAACTGGAAGATGAATGTATTCCCCACATCTCGTGTTCAATAACTTTTTGAAGGATCTTAGAGAAATATTGAATTTTTTCCCCCTGTAGATTTAGAAATTCCCAAATTCTGTCAAGGAAGGGGATCTTTAAAAGTCATATTCAAACAGCCAAAAAATTTCTCCATTTTTTAGGCACATTCGTATTTGTATAAATACGCGACATGTATTGTCGTCATTTCGTGCGTCCGTTTCTTCATCTTTCCGCATATAACAGCCCAAAAAATACACAATCAAATGGTATGAAGTTTAAAACATATGAATGTTGCAGAATTTGTGAAGTCTTGTTTGAGTCTATGAAAATCAAATGAAATGAATGAATTGACTCTATGAAAAAAAATTCATAAACGTCTTCTTAATTTTATCAAATCACACCATTCGTAACTAATATGATGCTACTCTGTTGTGGGTAGTGATTATAAATTGCCATGGTGATTACTCTATTAAATTCGTTAATACATAACTAATTCAATGATATCCCATGATATGTTGAGATCCCACATTTCCATGGTCATGACGTCCTATATAAGATATGGTATCATTATTATTCCCGTATTACTTGATTTAATATATGACAACATAAGAAGCCAAGGGGTACAAGTAACAGAAATTCTATTTAGAGTAAATTAAGTTTAAATATAATTAACGTTAAATTAAAACAGCAATAATAATCGGCTGAAATGAAATACGAAACTGCTACTCGCTGGTTTCATTGTAGTAGTTGAACTCTTATTTCAATAACTGTAAAAAAAAGCAGAGTACAATTTTCTTTAAATATATAATTAATCCATACTGATTATTATTCGGCTAAAATGATTTATCTTCAGAATGCAGCAGATAATTAGGAAATCACTTATATTTCTTCACGAAAAAGGAAAAAAAGAATATTCCCAGGTCGCTTGTGCTACTTAGTTCAGTTTTTTCATTTTTGTCACTTATACCCATTGGCTTCTGGGATCCTCATATATAATCGTAATATATTTTTCCACTCATGCATATGAGTGCAATAGCTATTACGCCAAGGTATGAATATTTATAAAATTAATTATAGTACGAACACGCATCATTTGCCACGTTTGACGTACAGTGGCCGATTTAATTTAATAAAGTTTGAATAAAATAAAACACTCATAAATCACTTTACTTAAAAGACAATACTAAAACAAGCATTAATAGCAAAATATTTTTAATCACTTTTTAAAAAGACACACAAAAGTAATAAAAATAAAAGTTGGGGAAGGGGGATCGAAGAAGAAATATTTAATCGAACAATCACTTAAATCTTTTTTTTAACACTGACTGCTCGATTATCTCGATTTTTACAAATGCAATACAGCAGCTATTGTACCAAGTTCTGAATACTTATAAAATAAGTTCTAGTAAAACGCAACTCATTTGCCACGTTTCATGTACAATACTCCATTTCCTTTAATAAAGTTTGAATAAAATAAAACACTCATAAATCACTTTACGTAAAAGACAATACCAAAACAAACATTCATAGCAAAACATTTTTTTCATCGCTTTTTAAAAAGAGACACGAAAACAATAAGTAAAAGTTGGGGAAGGGGGATCGAAGAAGAAATATTTAATCAAACAATCACTTAAATCTTTTTTTTGAAACACTCACTGCTCGATTATCTCTCACTTTCTGAAATATCATCAGAATGGATTTTGGCACGCATTCAAAACAAAACGAGAGGCTGACGCCTTTTTTTTTTTTTTTTTTTAAGGTCCATTGTAATTTACTTTTAAGGATCAGTTGAGATCATCTCATGTAAAATGGATGAACGACAAACCGATCGTAAATGGTGACAAGGAAGGTTCTTTGTTTCGCTCGTTCATCTTTCCGCATAACAGGTGCCATCCCGAGAGGACAGCTGTTGATATCGTAATAGATACGGAGTGTTCGGCAGAAAATGTTTGCAAGAATTTTATTTTGCATTGTTGTAGCATTAGAAGATAATTATCTTTTAATTAATGAATACTTAATACTCTTTAAAATGTTGTTGCAGATGAATTTTATTATGCTGTTCATTGATTAGCTATGTAGTCCGAAGTTTAATAGAAAAGAAATTTTCTTATAATCAACGCCATTGATTATTGTTTATCAGGATAAATACCTTTTAAAAGTTTAAAAGGTTTTTCTGAGACTGAAAAACGAAACATATTTTTATTTCATTAATAATTTAACAAGTAAATAACCAGCAAAACATTTAAATAATAATTTTGCTCTTGTAATAAATGTTACAAGTTTCTTTTTGAAGGGTTTATTATAATTTACTTTTAAAGATCAGTTTGACATCATCTCAAGTAAAATGGATGAACGACAAACAGAGTGTAAATGGTAACATCGAAGAGTCTTTGTTTCGCTCGTTCATCTCTCCGCATAACAGGTGTCATTTTGTGAGGGCTCAGCTATTGATATCGTAATGGATATGGTGTGCTCGGTAGCGAATGTTTGCAAGAATTTTATTTTGCATTGTTGTAGCATTAAGAGATAATTATCTTTCAATTAATGAATGCTTAATGCTCTTAAAAATGTTGCTGCAGATGTATTTTATAATGTTGTTCATTGATTAGCAAAATGATTTCGTGTGATCCGAATTTTAAGAGGAAAAGATCTTTCTACAATCAACGCCATCGCGTGTTGTTTGGTTAGGATAGATGTCCTTTAGAAGGATTTTCTGAGACTGAGAAAAAAGATATATTTATACCTAATTAATATTTTGGCAAATTAATAGATAGCAAAAGATTTAATTAATATTTTTGCCCTTGCAATTAATAATATTATTGTTACAAAGCTCTTTATGAAGGGTTTATTCTAATTTACTTTAAAATATAAATTTAGATCATTTCATGCAAAATTGAAGGACGACAGATCGAGAGTAAATGGTAACATCGAAGAGCCTTTGTTTTGCTAGTTCATATTCCGCATAACAGGTGCCCTCCCGTGCTCACTAGATTGATTAGGTACCAGGTGCTATCTTTCTTTCTAACCGATGACAAGGCCCTTACCTGCCACGTTATCTCAGTTTAACGGGTTACATACATGGTATCGGGGAGGGTAACCGCCTTAAATGCCGCGTAGCAGCAATAACGTTGTTTTCTTCGCTTCGCATGCCATCATTTCTGCAGTACTTGCTTCTCGTTTCAGCGTACTTTGTTTCGCCTGTTACTTAACGTTACAACCTGTTGACCGAACTGCAAATGGTTACTCAATTTGGTCTCGTAATTTAGAACCTTGATCAAATGACGAGACCTTCACCTGGCAAGACACCCCCCAGAGGTATAATTCACAAGTAACTTATAGAACATTGCATCCACGACGGATTTTACATGCACCAGGAACCTTTAGCGTACATGACGGAATTTTAGCCAGCAAAATGGCGAACCACAAAGACAAGCTTTGGGTCGGCTATTTAGATTAAGTGCTTTGTTTTTAATGTTTGTGGTTAATTGCACATTGGATTAAATGCGTAGGTGGAGCTTGTTGATCTTTAGCCATATGCTAGGCCTCCCCACCCAGTTGAATTTGAATTTGGGTTAACTGGGTGATTACCAGGTGTAACCAGGTGCTCTCTAAATTGCCATGGGGATTACTCTAAGAAATCTTATAGTAAATTATTATTTCTATGATATCCAATATGTTGAGCTTTTACGTAACCACGGTCGTGATGCCCCTTTTAAGATGGGGACGCATTATTTCCTCATAAATCAATTTAACATACATAATCGTAATAAATTTCGTATTCATTTATTTTTGCATACGAATATAACAGCTATTGTACCAAGTTTTGAATATTTATAAAATAAATTATTGCACAAACGCAGCTCATCTGCCACGTTTGATGCACAATATTCGATTTAAAAAAATAAAATTTGATTAAAATAAAACACTCTTAAATCACTTCACTTAAAAGACAATACCAAAATAAGCATTAACAGCAAAACATTTTTTATCGCTTTTTAAAAAGACACACGAAAACAATAAATAAAAGTTGGAAAAGGGGATCAAAGAAAAAATATTCAACCAAACAACCACTTAAATCTTTTTTTGATACACTCACTGCTCGATTATCTCTCACTTTCTGAAATATCATCAGAATGGATTTTGGCACGCATTCAAAACGGAACGAGAGGCTGACGCCTTTTTTTTTTTTAAAAAAAGGTCCATTGTAATTTACTTTTAAAGATCAGTTAAGATCATCTCAAGTAAAATGGATGAACGACAAACCGAGCGTAAACGGTAACATTGAAGGGTCTTTGTTTCGATCGTTCATCTTTCCGCATAACAGGTGCCATCCAGTGAGGGTTCAGCTGTTGATATCGTAAAGGATATAAAGTGTTCGACAGAGAATGCTTGCGAGAAATTTATTTTCCATTGTTGTAGCATTAAGAAATAATTATCTTTTAATTAATTATAGCTTAATGCTCTTTAAAATATTGTTGCAGATGTATTTAATTTTGCTCTTCATTGGTTAGTAAAATGCTTCCACGTGGAGAATTTAAGAGAAAAGGAATTTTCTAACAATCAAATCCATAGCGTATTGTTTGGTTAGGATAGTTGCTTTTCAGAAGGTCTTTCTGACGCTGAATAACAAAACATATTTTTATTAATATTTTAACAAATTAATTATCAGAAAAAGATTTAATTAATATTCTTGACCTTTCAATAAATAGTATTAATGTTACAAGATTCCTTTTAAAGGGTTTATTGTAATTTACTTTTAAAGATCATTTGAGATCATCTCGTATAAAATGGATGCACGACAAACCGAGCTTTAAATGGTTAACATTGGAGAGTCTTTGTTTCGCTCGTTTATTTTCTGCATAACAGTGCTCTCCCTGAGGGTTCAAACTGTTTATATCGTAATGGATATGTTCGGCCGAGAATGTTTGCAAGAATTTCATTTTGCATTATTGAAGCATCAAGAGATAATCATCTTTTAATTAATGAATACTTAATGCTCTAAAAAATGTTATTGCAGATGTACTTTATTGCATTGTTCATTGAATAGCAAAATGATTCCCTGTGGTCTGAAGTTTAGGAGAAAACGAATTTTCTTACAATGAACACCATCACGTATTGTTTGGTTGAGATAGATGCTTTTTAGAAGGACTTTCTGAAGCTGAAAACAAAGCATATTTATACTTAATTAATGTTTTAGCAAATGAATAATTAGCAAAAGTTTTAATTAATATTTTTGCTCTTGCAATTAATAATATTAGTTTTACAAGCTTCCTTTTGAAGGGTTTATAGTAATTTAATTTAAAAGATGAGATCATCTCACGTAAAATAGATGACCGACAAACCGAGCATAAATGATAACATCGATGGCATCTATCGGATAACAGGTGGCATCCCATGAGTGCTCAGCTGTTGTTATCGTAATGGATATGGAGTGTTTAGCAGAGAATGTTTGCAAGAATTTTATTTTGCATTTTTTTAGCATTAGGAGATAATTATCTATAAATGAATGCTTATTACTCTTAAAAATGTTGGTAGAGATGCTTTTGATTATGGTGTTCATTGATTACCAAAATGATTCCATGTGGTCTGAAGTTTAGAAGAAAAGGATTTTTCTTGCAATCAATGCCATTGCGTATTGTTTGGTTACGATAGTTGCTTTATAAGGATTTTTCTGAGACTGAAAAACAAAACACATTTATACTTAATCAATATTTTAGCAAATTAATAGATAGCAAAAGATTTAATTAAATTTTTTGTACTTGCAATTAATAATATTATTGTTACAAGGTTCTTTTTGAAGGTTTAATTGTAATTTACTTTAAAATATGACTTGAGGTCATTTCATACAAAATTGAATGACGACAAATCGAGAGTAAATGATAATATCAAAGAATCTTTGTTTCGCTTGTTCATCTTTCCGCAAAACAGATGCCTTCCCGTGCTTACTAGATTGCTCAGGTACCAGGTGCTCTCAACATTGCCACGGGGATTACTCTATGAAATCTTATAATATATATATACTAGCAGGAGTGACCGAGCTAAGCTCGGTAAAAATTTACTTTGTGTTCAACTCGATATAGTATTTTCACTCTATCAGTCTCTTTGTATTATTACTATAAAACATGTTATTGATAATAGTATTGTTTATAAAAACATTCAATAAGAAAACTGTATATGTATGCACATGTTCATAAATTTTACATTATTTTAAAATTTACAATGAAAAGACATAGATCCAAATTACTTTTTTAGCTCGAATCTGATTGGTTTAACCATGCATATCAAATCCTATTAAAAATGTAAAAAAAAATTCTTCACCTTCTGAAAGATAGTATATTTTGCCAGATATAGCCAAATTTGATGACATTCTTTCATTGGCGCGAAATACGTATTTTGGCTTTCGTATTCTTAATAGTCAATTTTTCAGCCAAATGTCACCAATATTTTACCAAATAACGCCAACTTATTTGCTTATGCCATATTCTCGTAATCACAACTCGTATTACTCAAAATGACTCAATAATCAAATTTGGTCGAATATGTGTCATAGTTCAATGAACTTCAGATAATCAAAAACAGTATAATATAAAATTGAATCCAAATCGTTTATGCCATTTCTTAGGTAAAACTAGCTTGACAGCATTCAGCGATGAAGCCAAAATGACACAGTAATATATTATTTTTTAACATGCGACTCAGATCAATAATCTTCTCATGACAAAAAATGTTTCGTTACAAAATTTAGATAAAATTGATTGAGTCATTGTTACATATAATTAGAATGACCCTGAGCATTATGACCCAAAATGACTCACTAATCGAATTTTCGCGAGTATGTGTCCTAGCCCAATGGTTTACTCTTGCCCGAAAACGATATAATGCAATATATAGTCAAAATCGTGAAAGCCATTTTCGAGATAAAAATAGCATAATCCAAAATATAATCGACCCATATAATCGAAATTTCTTGAACAGTTGACCAAGCCCATTATTTTTTGCGCGGCAAAAAATTTTTGGATACAAAATCTAGATAAAATCGATCGAGCCGTCTTTATAGATATAATTAGTTTGATGCTGACCCAAAATGACCCATTGATCGAATTTTCTCGATCATCTGACCTGACCCAAAGATTTTTCCATGCTGGAAAACGATAGAATGCAAAATTTAGTCAAAACTGCGAGAGATATTGTCTAGAGAAAGTTAGCATGACCCACAATGACCTCAAAATGACCCACTAATCGAATTCTCTCTAACACGTGACTTAACCCAATAATCTTCTTGTAATCCAAAACGTTAAAGTACGAAATTTGGTCAAAATCGCAAGAGCAATTTCTTAGATAAAATTGGTTTAACTCAAAATGACCCAAAAGTGACTCACTAATCGAAATTTCTCGAACATGGGACCTAGCCCAATAGTTTTCTCGTGCCAAAAAAAAAGTGTTGTAGTCAAAATTTCGTTAAAATCCATCCATTCGTTCTTTAGATATAACTAGACCATGACCCATTATGACCCATCATGACCCACAAATGGCCCTTATAATCGAAATTTCTCGAACATGTGACTTAACCCATTAGTTTTCTCGTGACAAAAAAGTGTCACACACGAAATTTCGTTAAAATCGATCCTGCCCCTTTTTAAATATAAATAGCTTGACCCAGACCCTTTATGGCACAAAATGACCCAGTAGTCGAAATTTCTCGAACATGAGACCTAACTCAATAGTTTTCTCGTGCCGAAAAATGTTGTATACAAAATTTCGTTAAAATCGATCCGCCTGTTCTTTAGATATAGTTTGACCATGACCCATTATGACCCATCATGACCTACAAATGACTCTTATAATCGTGTGACTTAGCCTATTAGCTTTCTTGTGTTAAAAAACTGTTGCAGACGAAATTTCGAAGAAATCGATTCTGCTGTTCTTTAAATATAAATAGCTTGACCCAGACCCTTAATGACCCACTATGACCCATTAATTTTTTTTCTCGAACATGTAACCTAGCCCAATGTTTTTCTCGTGCCCGAAAACCATAAAATACAAATTTCAGTCAAAATTGCGTGAGAAAATCTGTAAATAAAAATAACATGACCCACAATGACCCCAAAAATGACCAACTAACCGAATTTTCTAGAACATGTTACCTAACCCAGTGGTCTTCTTGTATTCCAAAACGATAAAATATAAAATTTGGTCTAAATCGTTAGAGCCGTTTTTTAGATAAAAATGGCTTGATCCATAATGACCCAAAAATGACCCACTAATCGAAATTTTTCAAATATGTGACCCAGCCCAATAGTTTTCTCGTGCTAAAAAACGATTGGATACAAAATTTCCTTAAAATCGATCCAGCCGTTCTCTAGATATAAATAGCTTGATCCTGACCCTTTAAGACCCAATAATCGAATTTTCTCGGACATGTGACCTAGCCCAATGGTCTTCTCGTGCCCGAAAATGGTAAAATTCAAATTTTTGGGGAAATCGTTAGAGCCGTTTTTGAGATAAAATTTACACACACACACACACAATTATTGCTCGCATTATAGTATAAGATATATTACGCTAACATATGTGGCATAAAAATCACGATTATTTGTAAATTGCTTAATGGCAACATCCAAATAAAACACATATTATTGGTTACTATTGGCTACTATGCAAGAATCCTTTGGTAAGCTTTAGGCTGTGTTAAATTGGATTTACTAGCAGGAGTGATCGAGTTTAGCTCGGTCAAAATTAACTTTGAATTCAACTCGATATAGTATTTTCACTTTATCAGTCTTTTTCCATTATTACTAAAACATGTTATTTATAATAGCATTATTTACAAAAACAATCACTAAGACAACTATGTATGTATGCACATTTTTATATTATTTTAAAATTTATAACGAAGAAACATCGATCCAGATCACTTTTTTAGCTCGACTCTGATTGGTTTAACAATGCATTTTGAATGCTATTAAGAATGTACAAAAAATTTCTTCACATTCTGAAAGACAATATTTTTTGCCAGGTATAGCCAAATTTGGCGACATTCTTTCATTTGGCACCAAATACGTGTTTTGGCTTTCGTAATCTTAATAGTTGTTTTTTCGGCCAAATATCGCCAATATTACCAGGTGTAACCAGGTGCTCTCTAGATTGCCATGGGGATTACTCTAAGAAATCTTATAATAAATTATTATTTCTATGATATCCAATATGTTGAGCTTTTACGTAACCATGGTCGTGATGTCCCTTTTAAGATGGGGACTCATTATTTCCTCATAACTCAGTTTAACATAGATAATCGTAATAAATTTTGTATTCATTTATTTTTGCAAACGAATACAACAGCTATTGTACAAAATTTTGAATATTTATAGGATGAATTATAGTACAAACGCAGCTCAACAAAGTACAAACAGTACAATACAAACGCAGTACGTTTAAGGCACAATGTTCGATTTTTTATAATAAAGTTTGAATAAAGTAAAACACTCTTAAATCACTTCACTTAAAAAAGAATACCAAAACAAGAATAACATTAATAGCAAAACACTTTTTATCGCTTTTTAAAAAGACACACGAAAGCAATAAATAAAAGTTGGGGAAGGGGGATCGAAGAAGAAATATTTAATTAAACAATCACTTAAATCTTTTTTTGAAACACACTTGTTCGATTATCTCTCATTTTCTGAAAGAAAATCAGAATGGACTTTGGCACGCATTCAAAACGAAACGACATGCTGCCCCCTTTTAAAAAAAGTCCATTGTAATTTACTTTTAAAGATCAGTCGAGATCATCTCCTGTAAAATGGATGAACGACAAATCGAGCGTAAATGGTACCATCGAAGATTCTTTGTTTCGCTCGTTCATCTTTGCGCATAACTGGTGCCATCCTCAGAGTAAAAGATAAATGTGTTTAAATTTATGTTTAATCTAAGGTGCCATCCCATGAAGGCTCAGCTGTTGATATCGTAATGGATATGGAGTGTTCGGCAGAGAATGTTTGCAAGAATTCTATTTTGCATTGTTGTAGCATTAGGAGATAATTATCTTTTAATTAATGAATACTTAATGCTCTAAAAAATGTTGTTGCAGATGTATTTAATTTCGCTCTTCATTGGTTAGTAAAATGATTCCACGTGGAGAATTTAAGAGAAAAGGAATTTTCTAACAATTAACTCCATAGCGTATTGTTTGGTTAGGATAGTTGCTTTTCAGAAGGTCTTTCTGACGCTGAATAACAAACATATTTCTTCATTGATTAGTCACGTGGTCCGAAGTTTAATAGAAAAAGAATTTTCTTATAATCAACGCCATTGCAAATATTGTTTGGTTAGGATATATGCATTTTAATAATTTAAAAGGATTTTGAGACTGAAAACGAAATCTATTTATGCTTGATTAATATTTTAGCAAAATAATAATAAGATTTAGTTAGTAATTTTACTCCTGTAATTAATAATATAGGTGTTACAAGCTTCCTTTTGAAGGGTTTATTGCAATATACTTTTAAGGATCAGTTGAGATCATCTCATGTAAAATGGATGAACGACAAACCGATCGTAAATGGTGACAAGGAAGGTTCTTTGTTTCGCTCGTTCATCTTTCCGCATAACAAGTGCCATCCCGTGAGGGCTCAGTTGTTGATATCGTTATAGATATGGAGAGTTCGGGTGAAAATGTTTGCGAGAAATTTATTTTGCATTGTTGTAGCATTAAGAGATAATTATCTTTTAATTAATTAATGCTTAATGCTCTTTAAAATATTGTTGCAGATGTATTTAATTTCGCTCTTCATTGATTAGTAAAATGATTCCACGTGGAGAGTTTAAGAGAAAAGGATCTTCTTACAATCAAATCCATCGCGTGTTGTTTGGTTAAGATAAATGTCTTTTAGAAGAATATTTTTTTGAGAATGAAAAACAAAACATATTTATACTTAATTAACATTTTAGCAAACTAATATATAGCAGAATATTTAATTAATATTTTTGCCCTTGCAATTGATAACATTATTGTTACAAGTTTCTTTTGAAGGGTTAATTGTAATTTACTTTTAAAGATCAGTTGAGATCATCTTATGTAAAATGGATGACCAACAAACCAAGTTTAAATGGTAACATCGAAGAAACTTTGTTTCGTTCGTTCATCTATCTCATAACAGGTGCCATCCCTCAGTTGTTGATATAGTAGTCGATATGGGGTATTCAACCGGGAATGCTTGCAAGAATTTTATTTTAAATTATTGTTGCATTAAGAGATAAAGATAATAAACTGTTAATTAATGATTATATACTGCTCTTATAAATAGTTGTTGGAGATGCATTTAGTGATGTTGATCATTGATTAGTAAAATGATTCCATGAGGTCTGAAGTTTAGGAAAAATGATTAGCAAAATTATTAAATGTCATCTGAAGTTTATGTGTAAAGGCTTATAATAAGAAACATCACGTATTGTTTGATTATGATGGATGCCTTTCGGATGGATTTTCTAACTTTACAAAGTAAAATATATTTATAGCAAAAAACATAATATGTTTGCTTCTCTATTGTAATCTTAAATTAATAAAAGAACAAAACGCTCTGTCTGCGTGTGTGTGTGTGTGTCTGCGATGGCTAGCAAAATCTACAACACGTACGAAGCTCAAAATTTTTTTGAGAGTAGCCCAATACCTCTCCTGATGCACCTGAGGCTCAGAATTTTAATTTTTTGATTAGTTTCATAGATATTAATTATGAAGCGGAACTCACTCTCATCAAAAAGTCACTTTTTAAATGTTCTGGGAAAGAAAACGGTTGCACATGCGCAGAAACTCAATTACGCATCTTATCGGAGGAAGAACCCTTTTCCCCCGTTTATTTCTGTTTTTGGATCATTTTGTTTAAATCCAAATCAACCAAACTGCTCGACGCAGTTAAACTTAAGAGACATATTTCGAAAGATCATATTTTTAGGTCTCAAATGCAATAATCAATTCGAAAAAATGTTGCTGTTAACCCTTTGAAAACAAATATTCAAAAATGGTCGTTTTTTCCAAAACTATTTTTCTCCCTTTTGTCAATGCCCCTCCAGGGCGTACTTTTTAAGATACAAACAAACCAAAATGAAGATCTTAAAGTTGAAACTTTCTTCTGACTGATGGTGTAATTGGTTTTAAAATATTTGGATTTTAACCCTTTCAAATACACTGGCAAAAGAAGGTCATTTTGCGACTCGCAGAGAGGGTATTTTTTCCATGCTAAAATTATCTTAACGTGCATATTTCAACTCAATCTTTTAAAATCTTCTCAATAGATCAAATTTATACTCCCTACAAAAAATTCGACACGTTCGGACGGATAGAAATATTTTTTACAAAATAAAATGTGCGAAAATTTTGATGAAATCAATAAAAAACAGATCGTTTTCATTGCGTTTTGACTTAGCAAAACGCAATCTTATAGGTACCGGCAAACAAAAAACATATTCTTTAAGCTTAAAAACATTTTTATAATCTATGATGCAATCGGTTTTTAAAATATAAGATTTAACCCTTTTAAATACACCGGCAAAAGGAGGCACTTTGCGACTCACAAATAGAATATTTTTTCTACGCTAAAAGTATCTAAGCGTACATATTTCAGCCCAAACTTTTAAAAGCATCTAAATAGATCAAATTTACAACTTCTTAAAAATTTTTAAAAGTTCTTTTCTACTTGTTCGGACGAGTAGAAATAATTTTTACAAAATAAAAAGTGCGAAACATTTGAGGAAATCAATAAAAACCAGATCGTTTCATTGCGGTTTCGCCTTTGCAGGGCGCAATTCTATATACATCCTGACAAACCGAAAATATTTTCTTAAAGCTAAAACATTCTCATAATTTATGTTGCAATTTGTTTAAAAAAATATATGAGATTTAGCCCGTTCAAATACACCGACAAACACGAATTACATCCCGGCTAAAAGTAACTAGATACCCATATTTTAGCACAATCTTTTTAGAGATTTTCAATAAACCAGATTTACATTACTTTCAAAAATTTTGGAACTTTTGTATGGATAGAATTTTTTTTTTTTACAAAATAAAATGTGTGAAATTTTTTACGAATTCAGTAAAAACCTGAATGTTCCGTCGCGGTTTCGTTCGCTCTCGGTTCGCATAGTTTCCAAAAAATCAAATTACACAGAAAACAAAAAACAAACAGCATGTGCTTTCAATTCAATATCTTTTCGCGATTTTTCCGTTTTAAAAATATAAATTTTGACAAAATGGACTTAAAGATATAAAATCATAGAAATTTCAGTTTAATTTAAGGGTCATTTAGAAAGCAAATAACACATTTGAAAACTGAATAACATCACGGGCCCGGGCAACGCCGGGCAGGACAGCTAGTTAATAATATTAGTGTTATAAGATTTTTACAGGAAGGTTTATAATAATTTACTTTCACAAAATTTGATAGGATAAAATGTTGATATCGTATTTAGATATCGAGTATTCAAACGAAAATGATTGCAAGAATTTTATTTTACTTGTTGCTGAATTAAAAGATACTGAAAATTATCTTGCGTTTGAATATTTTTAGCTGACGGCGGGAAGATTCCGAATTTTTAGATTTTCAGAAGACCGAAAATTAACCATGATCCCGTGTTTTTCGTACATTGTTGGTTTATTATAGGCGCATGCAATCTAGAAAGACGTTCTGTGGGGAAGAAAATACGTCTATAGTAAAAACCGTAAAAAATAATTTGCATTTTCCAATAATCATTATTACAGCTTTACTTTTTCGTGTGAAAAAGGTGTTGTAATTAATGCGGAGTGTTTAAAACAAGAATTTCGTTTTGTAATATTTTAAAATGAGAGTTGAAAATAGCATATTTTAATTAATGAGCTTTTAACAAGGTACTTTTATCAAAAAAGTCTTACTGCTAGTAAAATCATCATTGTTGTGTAGAGAAAAAGATAAAAAATGACAGCATATACCTGACAGTTTATCGTCAGTGACATGTGCTTGCACTTCAACCACAACCGATACCGTCGTCATTTTTGAATCACAGAACCTGTCGACACGTCAAATAAAAAAAAAAAAAAAAGAAAAGAAAAGAAAAAAAGATGACCTCAAATTATCGAAAGAATTTTAGTCTTTGCATGAAATTCTAAGTAATTTAACGATATTTTGAATTTTGTACATATTTGAAAGTAAAATTGTGGAAAAACGGAAATTCTCCAATGAGAGCAAGCAATATAAGACCTGGTCATATTTAGAGACACTTCATTTTCATGGTTATCATTACTAAAGCTAATTAAGCATTTTCTGCTTTAATCATTGTAGAAAACTGCGGAATTTATCTAAGCTGTACTAAACAGAGTTTAATGGAAAGCAGAACAAATGAAATCAGCAGTTTTAGCTGTTTTAATCGGGGTTTTTTCAAATAGAGCAATCACAAAATATCGTATTTGACAGAAAAGTCTTTTTTTTGGGGGGAGGGGGGGGGAACTATTTTGGTTTAATATCTTCAAAAAATTTGTTAATTATAGTTAAATCATGTATTTAAAATTATGACATGATAAAACACATACTCCAAATAAAGTCACTTTAAAATATCTGGAATTCCATTGCCCAACAACTAAACAAGTACTATATAAGAGTAAGCATGATTTAATAATTGCAAAATTGTGTTTAAATATAACAATAAAAATGAAAATTCTGATATGGCACAATTTACTGAGACCTGAAACTTTAACGTGCCCATCTTTATAACATTTACCTTACTCTTAAAAATACTTTTGCAGATGTATTTAATTATGAAATCCAGTCATATCGGAACTATTACATATAAACACTTTTTAGGACAAGAAAAAATTTATTATAGTGTTCATCATAGTGTTCATATAGTGACATTCTTGCATTATTGTTTTTAAATAAACGCCTTACAGAAGAAACTTTTAAAGTAGAAATTACTCAAAATTTGCCATGCACAAGAAAGATTTAAAAATGTTATGCCTTACAAATTTCATCTTTAGAACTTAGAATTTTTTTCTCTCATAGCACAACCACTCGATCTGATGTGATGGCAGAGATCACAATCAGAAGTGTGACCAAAGTTGACATCATTATTTCGTTACATTTCAATCTCAAGTGACTGCCAATTCTGACTCCATTATGAAGTTACGGTGACCAATTTTCGAGTGTTTTGTTTCTCCTAGTAAAATTTTTCCATATCGACATCACAGTGGCAAAAATTTGACTCATTTTTCTACTCATTCTGGATAACAAAAATTAAATTTTTTCGGGTAACTTTTGTGATTTAGGTCTTACATGTCAAGGTGCTATTATAGATATGTAAAAGCATGAAAACGTTGAAATAAGGATTTCTTAGGGATAAAATAAATTTAAAATCCTAATTTTCCACATTCGTTGCACGCTTATTGTTTATTGTTATGGATGTTCATAGAACAAAAATCAGGAAGCGTCAGGATTTCGGGACAGATGTGCTTATAGTCCGCTTCAAAAATATCTCTCTCGCGCGATTTAAAAGATAATTTTAACAAAAAAGATTTTTTTATGCACATGTGCATGAAAAAATTAAGCATAATTCAAAGTTATCTTTCAGGAAGGTGATGTGGGGAGGGGGAATGGAGGGTACGAAAGATGTATAATTCTTAAAAAAAGAATTTCGATAAGAAAAAATGTTGAAATAGCAAAAAAAAAAAATTATCTTTCTCTCTCTCTTTTTCTCTCTCTTTTATATATATATATATATATATATTTACACAATTTGGAATGTTCTGAATACGATTTGACTGTTTTTGGAAAATGTCTGCCGGTTACTCAGAGTGTCACTAAATTTTTGAGGTTTCACCAATTCAAAAACTAACGCACAGAAAAAAGTTAATTAAATCCAATTGATTTTTAAATCACCAAATTTTAAAACATTCACCTTTTATATAAATATTTTAATATTTTTTTTTTTTTAAATTTTACTTAAGAAAGGTATTATAGTAAAAATAAAAGACATTGACATGTTTCGGAACCGTCAAATAAGTTCCATTTGTATTGACCGTGAAATATTTTGAAATTTCATTTCATTTATATTATGATTATGGAACTTATTTGACAGTTCCGAAACATGTCAATGTCTTTTATTTTTATTATAACACCTTTCTTAAGTAAAATTAAAATTTTATTAAAATAACGCACAGAATTTCCAAAAACTTTATATCATGTTAGATCTTGATATGAACGGATGATGATTGGGTTTGAGTGTATATCAACCAAAAGAGGATGCAGCTATTCTGCATCGTTTTTTTAAATAAAATTGTATCTTTTCTCAGATCTTGACTCGAATAAATGATGATCAGGTTTATTCGTGATTTCTTTTATGCCTATATATTTGCATTTATGGAGGCGGTGTTTCATCAAAGTTAATGTTCGGTTAAATCTTGGCATAAATGTAGTATACTGATTCGATTTCGGTGTCTATAGC
Organism: Maratus speculifer; assembly: GCA_964019185.1. Taxonomy (NCBI): domain Eukaryota; kingdom Metazoa; phylum Arthropoda; class Arachnida; order Araneae; family Salticidae; genus Maratus; species Maratus speculifer. The sequence goes on from OZ025290.1 coordinate 187,937,288, forward strand.
CTAATAGGTACCGCTGTCTTGCTTTATTCTTCACGGTATTTATTGTAGTTAACTCCATCATGAATTTTATAAACGCATGTAATTAATTATTTTTCAATAAAATTAAAGGAAAATATTTGAAACATTTCAGTACAAATTAAATAGATGATTTATGCCCAAATTTAATAAAAAGCATTGGTATTTTTATATTTTACGTCAATAAAAATAGTGGTTACATTAAAAATTTCAAATGCATTTTGCAATTTTATAGATTTTAAATAATACTTACCTTTTAAAATGCATGGTAAATAAACAATTTCACTTATTTAGAATCAAAATCCTTTTGTGCTGTGAATTCTGTAAAACATGTTTATTGTTCTTAAAATGAAATATAAAAAATAAGATGAATAAATTCTCTAAAGGTTAATTAGATAATGAAAATCTAAAATAATCTAAATCTCTGCGATTGCTTATATGTTTTTTCTTATAATATTTTTTCTTTAATTGATAGGAATTTGTTTAATATCTCAATCACTTTCTTTAACAAGACACTCTGATCATTTTTTTTAATTGAAATTTTCTATTAAAAAAGGGGGTTAGAGAATAAAGAACCTTACTGATGTAATTCTTAAATAAAGTTATCATCAAATAATCGGAGAATTTTGGCAGTGTACCGTATAGACAGATAAAAATCTTTTCTCAGTTTTTTTACTGATTGATAAGTTAAAATGTGATGATAATAAAGAAAAACTAAAATGTCTCTGCACTACTTAAGAGTTCTTATTTTTTTCATATAGCATAAAACAATGATATGTATGTTAAATTAATTCTTTCTTTACAGTTATTATTTAGGATTGAGCTGAGGAAGAGTTAATTTTCATGAAATAATAATAAAAATCTTCATTGAGAACAACATTTATACATAAAAGAAATTATTAATGAAAATTAATAATTTTAAAAATCTGATTTACTAAGGTTCAAGGGGGAATAACGACATGTTAACGTTTTACCAATTTTCACGTCTTAGTTTCAGATTTTATTTCCAAACAAATATAGGATTTGATATAGCAATTTATTGACTGTGCATACAAGAAAGAATATTTCAGCAGAAATATTCACGAAATGTAGTGGCGTGATTTCTTGACCAATGCTATTTGGCGCTATTACTCATCTATACAAGTAATAACGCCATGCAAAAAAAAAAACTATGAGAAAAGATGAAATAGTGACATGAAAATGATTCAATTCTAAAAATACAAGCTCCGCAGCTCAAGGAATTGACAAATTGCTTTTACTTGCCGTTAATTGCGATATCAGGATGCAACAATAATCATTCGATATTTTATTCTTCTGACTTGTAAAAATTAGTAGCATTCAGGATATACAATTTTCTCTTTGTCCTTTTCAGTTTTCAACAATAACAACAATGGTCTCTCGTGAATACAAAAAAATAAAATAAAACATGAAGTTTTGCCACTGAAAATAATTAACAGTGGTAATTAAGACGGGTGGATAGGCTTATTACCCCAGTATACATTTTGTGCAGTATATTTAAATTAGACGCTACCTGATACATCCAAAATCTCCCACAACAATTAGAGAGTATATGAAAAACACTAAAAATTTATGTTATAAAAAAAATATTTCCTGATAAATACATAGTCTTTACATGATAACCAAATAAAAACATATACACCCTAATAAATATACATCCTATAACAAATATAATAAATATACATCTCTAATAAATACATAGAACTAATCAAACAAATTTTAGATAGGACGTTGACTCTTATTAGCTTATTCCAGAGATAAGGTCTTGGGTGTTAGTGATTGAGATGACTCTGAGCCTTTTAGTGTAGAACCCGTAGAGCCATTTTTCTGGATTTCTTGATAACGCTGCGTAATATTAGCCATTGGAGTTAATACCCATCCTCGCGTTATAACCCTAGTACACTTTATTAAATTTCAGTTTTGTTTATTTTTATATCTTTTCTTTAACTTCTTTAACTTTCCTTCCTATTCTACTGCATTTTGTATTTCTTATCGAGCCCAATTCTCTTTATCCTCAGTTCAACATTTTATATATATTTTTTTCTTTGTCGCTTTTATAATCGATGTTTTAGTTCCATGAGGACAATGTTATCAATAACAACAACAAAAAAAAAATGTTTAAGTTTGTTCTTTGGCTTTTTTAATGTATATTCCTTAAAATTCCAATTATAACCTGGTTATTTTCCCATAAGTAAGTGATTTAGATTTTTTCTTGACATTAAATTTGTTTTAACCATTTCCGTCTCAGTTGTTCTATTATACTCCGGTGTTAAACCCAAATATTTCAATGAATTTTTATTTTTTTGTAATCCCCTTTTTAATTAAATATTTTGATTTTACAGACGACATTAAAATCTATTACAGTTAATTTTTAATCCAGCCTTTTTTTTAACAAATTCTGAAATTTTTAATAATTGGCAACTTCTGAGTAAAAATGTGAAGCTAAAACTTGACAGCAGCTACAGTTGAGGAGGAGTAAAATATTCTTCATTTTATTATACGACTGCTTCCTTAATCAGAGAAAATTATATGGCACCATTCCATTCGAAATTACGTATTTATTAGCTGCTAAGTACATAGTTTGTTTAAGGGGTTGTTTCGCCATTAAAATATAGCGAAACGTTCGATTTCAAGTATCCGCGCAGAATTTTAACATCATAATTTGAGTTTCGGGTAGAAATGTTGTTTTAGATCCAAAATGTTGTACTATTTGAGGGAAAACGTTCGAGTATTAATATCTATAAAAATTTTGAGATGTTAATTGTGTTTCATATTTTCGGTTATAATGATATTTTTGATGAGATCTTTAATAAATTATGTATAATACTACGTAACTAATTGAATCAACGAATTTACTAATAAAATTTAAAAAATATCCAAGTTTGTGATTTTTGAACAAAATAATTATGGATAAATCAGAGTTGGAATGGTTTTTACTAAACGTTTCCTTTTGGTAATATTTTTATGTATATATAATTCGAATGGGGTTGATTTTCACTTCTTTCATTTTATATATTTTAAACTATTGGATGTAAAATTTCTACGCTGTAAAGAAAGTAAAAGGGGGTGTAAATCGACAAAATTAGCTTTTGCAAAAGCTTCAGAAATCTGTATATTTACTAAAGTTTTATCTATACATTGTACAGAAAAAAGGGGATCTAAATCTACAAAATTAGATTTTGAAGAAGCTACAGAAATCTGTATATTTACTAAAATTTCATCGATACTTTGTACAGAAAAAAAGATAGAAATCTACAAATCTAGGTTTTTATGGCTACAGAAATCTGTATGTTTACTAAAATTTTATTAATAACTCGGGATAATTACATGATTTTTTTTTCATTGCAGTTTCATAAAATGTTCAAGGCATCCCAATTTCCTAAAAAGTTCTTATTAACCTTTCAGATTTTTCGTTTTACAGTGCAAACCTGAATTACATGAATTTCTTTTGTTGTAGTTACATAAAATGTTTTATGCATCCCAATTTTCTACAAATTTCTTAATAACCATCTTGATTTTTTCTTTACAGTGTATTTTAATCTCTAGAATGAGTTTGTAGCAGTTCTCAGCAGTGCGTTTTGATGTCTTTTATACGATATATATATATCTTTTTAGACCATTGTATTTTTATATGCGTGAAAGACAAAAAATATCTTGCAATACGGATTTTTTGTTCTCTAAGAAAATTAAAACACATGTAAACATATGGGATACGTGAAAATAAGGAAAATAAAATGGATAAAAATATTCAAAACTTTGTTTCAAATAATATCACAAAAGAAAAGAAGGAAGATTGCTTATAAAAATTAATAAATTGTAATAATGCCATCTTAAAAACGTCTTATAAAGAGAAACGGTAAAATTGCTTGTTTGTGAAACTATCTTTACTATTATGAATTCTAAAAGGAATATGTAAGATATTAAATTAAATAAGTAAAACTCTTAAAATTTAATGTCAGTTGCATAAAAGCAATAATGCTGTTTTATTGGAAAAAAAAATAGAATTCTACCTAATAACTTATTAAAAAGTATTATATATAGGGTAATTGTTAAATTGTCTCACGGTAGAAACTTTTCGAAAAATACCTCAATCATCGCCCTGTCTTTAGTATGTGAAAAGAAAAAAAGATGTTAAATATCAGAAATTATATGTATAGGCATTCTGACATACTTTTGACTTTAAATCCTTAAATAGTAATTTTTATTGTATTATATTTTATTATGACATTAAAAAAATTCTCTTTCAAGATTGCATAACAACAATATTAACAAGATAAATCAATTTTGAGCGATATTGGGGCTCCAAATATACCATAAAATTCCTTATCGTCCATATCCCTAATGCTGCTTATTAAAATTGAAGCTCTTCATATAAAATTATTTCAATAGAAGTAATTGAGTGTAATTTTTTTCTGAAACTGTGATTATTGTTTTATATAAATATGTAGAAAAAATTAATCTGCACACATTTTTACGGTTGTTATTATTTATTTTTAACTCTGTCTCTGGATTTTAAATTTCTCGCAGTCCATCACGTTAAAATTATACAGAAAAACATTTCAGAGTCAGCCATAGAATGGTAAAAAAAATTATCATGCAGAAGAATGCTAGATAAGAAATGGTTGTAATTCTTCGACGGGAAATTTATTGCAGAATTTAAATCAGCACTAGCGGCCTTCACCCGCTACGCTGGTCGGTTTAAACGGACTGAGGGGCATTAAGTATTTTAATAGGTAATTGATTACGTGCATTAAATAGTTTAATTGTTAGTATTAAATAGTTTAATAATATTAAAATGCAAACCAAACAATTTCTCAATTTATAAGTATGCAATGGAATACTTTTGTGTGGCCCTGTAAATCAATAAGAAATATTATTTGCACCACGGATTGTACAGAATGTATATTATAGTATATATTTCATAGATAAATATCAACTTTTTTATGTTCGAAAGAGTGTAAGACCATTAAAATTCACTTGAAAATTTTTACCCATTGACCGTAATGTATCGGAATCCTTTTGAATGTCCCTGTAATTGAACTATTCATCCAATTTTCATAAAATTTGAAACGACACTACAAAATTATGTAATTATATATTTTAAGTTTTAAATGATTTGGTCGGATAGCTTTTGAGTTGTTCTATTTGGACAGACGGACAGACAAACGAATTTTCAACGCTGGATCTCGGAATTTTTTCTTTTCAATTCAATTCAATTAAAAAAAAAAAAAAAAAAAAAAAAAAAAAAAAAAAAAAAAAAAACGTTTCTCTGTTTCTGGGATCGGAGGAGATAGCGTCACACACATACATACGGAAGGATTTTAATAGAGTAGATTTAAATATCTATTCCAAACATTGCGGCTTTATTGGTAGTTTTAGGTTCTCAAGATTTATTTCTGAACTTTTCGAGCTAATTTTTTCTGTCATTTAATCCAATATAAACAACTGTTGCTAAAAATTAATGAACATTGTGGTTACCACTTACAGTCTTAACATCGTGTGCTTAAAATTAGGTGATAATTTTCCTTACCGTCTCCGTCTGTCCGGGCATAAACTATTCAACCGAATTATTTGAAATAATTTTTGAATAATTTTGTCGAGTCTTTTCTAATTTTATGAAAATCAGATGAATAGTTTACTTACAGGGTCAATCAAAAGTAATCCATTACTGGACGGCCAATCGGAAAAATAATTTCAAGCGCATTTTAATGATGTAACACTCTTTCGAACTTAATAAAATTGATATGAAGCTATCACGTACGTCATATATTATGACGTACATTGACTAAAATACACATTCTGTACAATCTGTGGTGTAAAGAATATTTGTTACAAATAACTTACAATTTATTAATAAATGGACAAAGGAGAAACATTCTTTTGGGGGTCCTTTTTATTATATTAAAGTAGTTCACATTTTATGAAATTGATATACATTGCTATGTAACAAATTACTTCCTGTAGAATTTAAAGCAGATAGTACTAATAAGGAAACACAAAAGTTTTTGGCTACTATGCTGTATCCGAAGCCCTGTATAATATTAGAGCGAGATCTGAATATTTTTAAAACTTCGAATTATAGAGCGAACCTAACAAATTTGTTATGCTTGATGAAAAATTTCCGATTTGTTTTTTTTTTCTTTACCGTCCTTTCCTTGACATCTTCGTTCTATTTCCCTATTAAATTGACGGCAAGAGTCTCACTCGAATCAGGCCCGTAGCCAGGATTTCCATTCGGGAGGGGCTGACCCTTGAAATTTTTTCTGATCATACAAAAGTAATTTGTATAATTTACGGCAAAAAATTTAAACAAACCTGAAATGTATTTCTGCATAGGATACTTGATACCATGTCAAAAATTGTTATTTCGTATTTAATTTTTTTTTTCAATTTCTGTTGCAATTTTTGACATTTAAAAGCACTTCCAGTTTCCAAACCGGTTCAAAAACCGGATAGCTTTTAGGGAAAAATTCCGCGAAGCCTAAAAAGCCCAAAATAACAATGTTTGAGATGAGCCTCAAGTATCCTATGAGAGAAAAAAAAAATACTGAAATGCAAACAAGTAACATGAATTGATTTAAAACACAGGATTAATACCAGCGTGGAAGTGTCTGCCAATACGAGTGCGAGATCTTGAAACTATTGATCCATAAATGAAATAAATTTCTTTTACATTATTTTTTCTTCTAAAGAAAAATGAATCGCTACAGTCATATTTAATCATAAAAACTATCTTTGTATTTTACATTTTCTGATTATAATAGTTATAAATGCAGTACTCTTGGTATAATAAATTTACTAATGCAATGGAAGCAATCATCGTAATTTCTTCTTAGCCATGATGCTGATTAACTTATCAAGATCTTCTGTAATGTCCGAATGAATGGAAATCATTGCAAAGCAACTCGGTCTCTCATCGGTCATAATGATTCGAGGCAAAGATTTAGTTATTTTCATTGTTGAAAAAGATCTTTCTGCACTGACTGTTGTTACTGGGTTTTTAACCAAGACTGCGAACAAGTGTTTGATATTATTGTAATACGTCACATTACAGTACTAAAACTTTTAGAATCTCTGTGTTGGTGTCAATAATTTGTTTGCACTCTAATTCATATTCAGCTTTCACTTGCTACATTGACACATTATTATGAAAATTTTCAATAATATTTTCTACACTGGGAATAAAGACCGCGATACTCTTCTTCGGATGTATTTTGAGGGTTTCTATGTGTTGTCTGTCTAAATATTAGTCTTGGGATCTTTATTTCAGTTTGGAAGATGTCTTCCCGAAGTTTTGATTCACAATAAAATATCTTACAAAAGATTTCTACTGCATTTTTCGCTATATTTATGTAAAAAAATTAGGACATTTTTAACATAAGTTACAGCCGATATCATGTCACGAAATTTTTCTTGAAGAACTCACTATGATTTTGTCAGACAGAAAACCTTCTCACAAACAGACTGGCATATGAGATCTTCTCCTGACTGCCAAAAAAAGCTCTATATACCAAAAAAAATCTTCCACGTATTTTTAAAAATGTTTTCTGAGCTAATGCAAATGTATGTCACTCAACAAAAGCTAATATGATAAATGCAGAGGTCTCTCTCTCTCTCTCTCTCTCTCTCTTTTTTTTTGTTTTTTTTTTTTTTTCATTGGGGTATACTATGAAATTGCTTCTTGAAGCGCTAAATTTGCCTTTAGGTGATTTTTAAAAACTTTGTCACTGCTTGAACAAGTTCATGATACTTTCGAATTATGGGAATCAGCATGCTGTTGGAGAAGGCAAGATTTAACAGATGACTTTCAAAGTGGACGTATCTAATTTTTGGATACTCTGAGAAATTTTAGAATGAACCCCACTAACATGGCGAGACTTATTAGCGGTTTCATCATACGCCTTTTTGACGCATTTATACATGTCAAGGCAAAATTAATCACAATGTTGTAATATTACTTTTCCTGAATTTTTGGCAGAGAAGACATTTATTGGAATAAAACCTAAAAGAATTTTTTTGAATTATTGGGTTTTGTAATTTTTTTAATAGTCCACACATCTGAAACAAAGGTCAAGCTGTTCTGCGCTTGAGTTTCAGCAATTAAGATACGCGTTTTGTTTGGCAAACAGATCACATTACTTATTTTGATAATTAATTCTTTGGTAACTGTATCCGAGGATATATGAGTGATTTTATTCTAAAAGTCTTAGGTTAAGTAAATGGCATTTCTACGGATTATTATTATATCGCGTTTCAATTCATTCTCTCCAGACTTTGCACAAAATTTAAGACTCTTAGCTAACAGTCTTTTTTATATTGATTTCTCTAACATTAGAGGATCATCATCGTGGTAATCTCAAAATGGCATATTTTTCTCTCCACAAAATAAGATTGTTTCAAGTATTGGTCCAAGAGCTGTTCTGATTTCTTCTTTTCCTTAAAGCTCTTTGAAAACTCAACAATGAAATATTAATTTGTTGTATTCCTAAAAAATCTTAATTTTGGTTGCTAAAATAATATACGGTTTGTGATAATCTAATTGCATATTTTATAAGAATTCCATAAGAAAACACATTTAGCATTTTTCTAATATCTGAAACATGTAGAAACGGGTCTTCTTGGTTTTTTGTGTTCTTTCTGTACCTATTTTTTTGTGAAAAAACAAAAAACAAGGTTTACAATAAATGCATTTTAGAATATGTAAGAAAGGGAAATACTATTTCTGGATCTTTCTTACATTTTTCTTATTTTTTGTTTCTTTCCTACAATTATTGGAAAACTATATGGCTGTTTGGAAAGTAAAATGGAACCAAAAATGTTTTTCTTCGTGGCATCATCTAAGTCATCTTTAGTTACATATAGCACTATCGAATCGAATTGCTTGTCATACTGTAGACTCATATCGAGTACTTGACGAATCCCTACCAAAGTCAAGTTGTTTCATAACATCCAAACAATTCTAAATTTTAATTTCTAAACAAGATCTGTTGTCAGAAAAAGGTGATATTATTGGAATTGGTTTCATGTAAGTCAGTTCAAGATTTAGTACGCCATTGGTGCTGTTTTGTAATTTTGCAATTGAAAAAAAAAAAAAAAAAGAAAAGAAAAGAAAGGATACATGTCTGAAGAATTAATTTTGCCATTTCATATCATATTTTCTAGTTACTTAAAAGATTCCATTAACAATCATTAACATTTATCTTTCCATCTTATCCAGTCATTTGACAAAATAATGTATCTTCCGTCATAAAATTCGCGGCTTAAAAAGTTCATTTTAGACACAGAAATTATATTTGATAAAATTCGTTTTTTTTTTTTTTTTTTTTTTTTTTTTAACTCAGACTACACTTTACTTCAATTATTAAATTAAATTTCTGGCTGTAAAATGAGCCAGTGTTGTTGTTTAAATTTTTTTCGTCCCTAGACACAATTCAAAATGTCTTTATACTGACTTCACAAATAGTACCCCTTAGATCGTCAGCACACCCCGCCTACATTTGTAAGATAAGCCTCACAGTGTAATTGAGGAAAATTTGATCCAAATACGTGTGCTGACGGGATATAAAACTCTCTCCGGTAAAAAACTTTTAAAAAATCCCTACATAGAGCTATCCATCCCTGAAATTGATAGTTCTACAAAATACAAAGAAAGTTAACCAGACAAAGCAGCTACTTTACGTACATTTGCACATTTTCTTACTATTAAAGATTCACATGCAAACAATTCGCAGAAAAGTTGATCAGTGAAGAGACTGTAGGATGCCGCCATGGCTTTTTTTTTTTTAAGGTTTTTCGAAGCCGTATCGTTTTTCTTCGCATCTTTCTTATTTTTCTTTTCTATCTCATTTTTCAAAAATACATTCTAATAGTCTCTTTTTAATAAAAAGCGTTTTACAGTTAGAACATCATTAACAAAAATACTTTCTTTAAAATTATATGTTTTTCACATGATTTTACATTATAGGCGGCTATTAAAGTTTTTTGCCCCCTTCTGCGCAAAACATTTTAACATTGACCGCTCTAAGTTTCGTTTATATGCATGAAGATAAAAAAAAAATTAAAGAGGATCATATCATGCAAGTAAAATTTGTTTCCTAAAGTTAATTCGGCATATGTGTATTACACTAAATAATCTTAGTCAAATTAATGATACGGAATTACACTTGATCTAATTTTACTGCACATAGAGATAGTTAAAATTGCATTATAGAAATAATTTATACTTTTTGTAGTAAATTTCTATTAAAAAAATATATATATCCAAATGACCGATATAATGAAGGATAACTGTAACTGTAATTGAATAAATGGATATTTTTACAGCTAAAATACAATTAATTTTAATGTAATGGAAGATGAAAACAAACAAAACTTTTTTTTATTGTCATAGAGATAGTTTTGTAAAGTCTTTTTAAACTTTCGGGAGGGGCTTCAGCCCCCTTAGCCCCCTCCCTGGCTACGTGCCTGACTCGAATAGTACAGTATTAAACTCTGATGCTGAATAAGATCATTTTCCAATTATAGCTACAAGAACATGAAAGTTTAAAACTGGAAGTTTAAAAATGCGGTTTTCTTTTTAAGTTGAATGTTAAATGATTCTTATTCATGAAAATTAAATATATCGGAGAATGGCTCACATGTATTTTGTTATAAATCATCGTTTTTAAAAATTTTAAGTATTGAGGTCCTAATAAGAATTCATAAAAAATAAATAGTCTGTTTTAATATACTATTTTAAGAAAATCTTAGAAATTCTTTCTTTCGAAACATTCTTTGCAGATTTTTTCAAAATAGTAGACCAATATATTTTGCATTTCTTACTTGTATGGAAAACATTTTCTTCAATAGTAGTTTTAAAAAAAACTAAATTAGTTAAAAATAATTTAATTCTGAGTATATTTAAAATGCAAATCCATAAACAGCAAACCTTTCAAGCAATAAATAAAATCTGACGTGAATTAATTTACATTTACGTTTACATATCGTACTACACTGGCATCAATACCAATTATGTAATATTTGATTATTCTTTTTTAAAAAATATTTCTTAAATATTTGTTTTACATAAATATTTATTTTTTCAATTTAACTTCAGACTAAAGTTATCTGTTTGCAATCAACAATTGGAGAAACAATGTTCTAAATATTTAATTGTAATTATTTGCTACATTCATTACCGCCCCTGGGATATTCTTACCGTCCCCAAATTTATACTTTTATTTGCAACCGTAAAATTCTTACTAAAAGAGTTCAAAATTCAAACATTATTTTTTTTTCTGGAACCTTGGTATGTATAATATAAAAAAAATTAACATACATGAATCGTGTGTTACATGTGAATAAATAAATAAATAAATAAATAAACTTTTCTACCAAAAATTGAACCGACTTCAAAAGCTACTGCAAAGTGAGAAATAATTTTTTTACAGAATACTATTAAGAAATTAAATTAAGAGCGTAGTATTTATCATGCGTATTATTATATTTATGTAGATTAATTTGATTTTTTGAAGTCGGTGCCAGCCAAGCCAAGTTACATGTAATTTTCCAATAGACACGCATCCAAGTATCTACGAGTTTTTTTTTTTTTTTTTTTTTTTTTTTTTACGATTTGCATTGGATAATTAATTTTAATTTTTAACTTCGCTTGGCTGGCACCGACTTCAAAAAATCAAATGAATCTACATAAATATAATAATACGCATGATAAATACTACGCTCTTAATTTAATTTCTTAATAGTATTCTGTAAAAAAATTATTTCTCACTTTGCAGTAGCTTTTGAAGTCGGTTCAATTTTTGGTAGAAAAGTTTATTTTTCTCTTTTTAGTTAAAAGTTAACGATTTTTGAAGTCAGTTAATAAAAATTATAATACGATGTAAACCATACACGTATGCCAGGAGTGGGGGTCGAACCCACGATCTCTTTCAAGAACCAGAAATCAAATCTGCTGTCTTACACCACTCAGCCACCTGCTGCACTCCATTCGGCGAGCTTCGTCATCGTCCATGTTATTTTTAGTTTGCGAAAAATCACTAATTTTATTAGTTTTTACTTAATATCTAAAAAAGTACTGAACCAATTCCAATGGAATGGAAGAAGTACCAATGGAAGAGTAGCCTCTTTCATTTAACACAAAAAACAAATTAATCGGTTGGATAGTATCGGAGTAATCGGTGAACATACATAGAAAAAAAATACATTCGCGCCGAATTGATAACATCCTCTCCTTTTTTGAAGTCACTTAAAAATACATATAACACGGAAATTTTTTTTGTATACTATACACATATGTCAGGAGTGAGGTTCGAACCGACACTCTCTTTCAAAACCAGATATTAAATCTGGTGCCTTAGACAGCTCGGCTGTCCGGACTTCATTCGCTTCAGAGAACTTATTCAATGTCATGCTACTTTTCGCAAGTCTATTCTCTTTTTGAGTACTCTTTCACTGATAAAGTGTTGAGTTAATAAAAAATTTCTGATACTCTGTGGTAACGGTTAAATACATAATATTCTTAATAACATAATTAGTATTTAACTTGTTAAATATATATTTAAAAATTATAATACGGAAAAGATTATTGTATACACGTACGCCAGGAGAGAGGTTCGAACCCACGCTGCCTTTCGAAAACCAGATCTTAAATCAAGCGCCTTAGACCGCTCGGCCATCCCGGCATCGGTAAGTTTATTCGACATCCATATTACTACTGATTTGCGAGAAATCACTAATTTTATTAGTTTTTGCCTAATTACTAAGAAAGTACTGAACCAATTTCTATGAAACGGAAGTGGTACCAATTCGAGAGCAAGCTGTCTCATTTAACACCAAAATCAAGTTAATTGGTTGGATAGTTTCAGAGTAATCGGTGCACATACATAAAAAAAAAATACATAAGCGTTGAATTGATAACCTCCTCTCCTTTTGGAAGTCGGTTAAAAATATTTCAGCATAAGATAACATAAATTGCTAAATTTTAGCTTTTAAGGCATTGTTATACGAAAATTTCTTACAAAAATACTACACTGTTGTTTTTTCTTATTTAAATGTTCTATGGTTACTATACAAATTCATAAGAAATAAAAATTTAGATGAAAATAAAAAGTTTGAGAGGTAAAATTTCAAGAGGACACGGTGTGGAAAATTAAATACGCAAGTATGGAAAAAAAAATCATAGTTGCTGACCTTTTAGCTTTAATTTGAATCTTTAAGCTATTCTTCTACAAATTTAAAATGCTATTTTATTAAGTTTAATCTGACGAGGTTTTTATTTCTGAAAGTTAAAATCTCGGAAGAATGCCTCATATAGGTGGTTTTTACCAATATTTCATAACCCGAGAAACACGGATTTGTACCTTTGCTTAAATAAAGCACAAATCGAAATTTTGTCTCGACTATCTATACCTTGAGTCCTAGTCAATAGGTTTTGATGGAAATTGCACTGTTGTTTCATACTAAGATTTTAATTTATAATATATCGCTCGCAGTTCTGCGAGTTACAGAATTATCGTGGAAAGTTCTATAATCAGGTGAACTGGATTATAAAAGTCTAGCCTTTTTAAAAAGATTCTTCAGAAAGGACAATAGGACTTGCAATAGTAATTAGGTAATGTTTAAAGAAAAGTTATAGTGTAAAATATATCGTTCTACATCGTTTAGTTATAGAATTTTCTCGCAAAATTCTATATTCAGGTAAACCTGATTATCAAAGATCAGCCTTTTAAAAATTTTTAATTACAGGTTTTTATGGTATTTGCATTATTAGTTAGATGATTTTCAGATATAATTTTAGTACATTACTTATCATTCTATCGTTCTTTATTAAATGTATAAGTTAAAGAATTGGTATTCAACAGCCCATATTAAGTCCGACACATTATAAAATAGAATCGAGAAATAGTATTTGTATATTTTTCAATAATGTTGATGGACATTCCAGGTTATACTTAAAACCACAGGTCAAATGCACTCGTGTATTTTATTTGATTCAGTCTTCGTGTGCAGAAACTGGCCGAAGCAGAGAGCTAGTAAGCAAAGAAAATATTCAAATTTATTTTTATTATCATATTCCGTTCAAAATAAATCAATGTTTTTAAAATGAGGAAAGGATTTAAAACCACGATTTTTTTCAGCCAACGTCATACCCTTTATTACATATTAAATTTACACGAAATAAGACCGAAGAAATTGTAAAATTAGTGTATTAATACTTATCAATATTTTTAATTCTAGACAAATACGAATAATTTAACATATAGAAATAATATTCAAAGGATTTGCCTAACTTTGAAAATCAATATATATTATTAAGCAACTCCGATATTAATAAGCGATATTAAATTCGAAATACTTAACAAAATATATCTAATAGAACACTAAGGTGAAAAAGCATTATTTATTTTTTGCCGATGGCAAGGAGTACTTTTTGTGTCAGTAAAAACGATGACAATTTTCCCCAATTGGCTAAAATTAAGAAAACTAATCAACATAAAGATTTGAAAATTTTAAAACAAACATCGATTTTTTTTAAACCACAGTAATTTTCCTGAAATTTTGCAATGAGTAAATAAACAAATAAGTAAATTAATAAGAAGCTTGAGAACAGAAAGTGACAGTGCAAAAATTTGGAGAAAAAATCTAGACTGAGATGAGCATTTATTTTTATATAATATACAAGGATTTTTTATATATTTTATAATTTAACAAACATTTTTTAAAATGCTGGAATAAAAGGGGAAAAAATAATGCTTTCAATTTATTAAAATATTTTTGCAAGATTCATAAACTGAAGGAAAAAAATGTTTAAGCATTAGTTTGTACGTAGTTTAATTTTGAAATTGATTTTTATAAACAATCATTTTTAATATCCCGACGAACGCCGTATACTTCAGATAGTTTTAAACAAAATACATTTAATAAACGTCGATCAAAATATTGAAATATCCGCGTAGAATAGAAGAAAATAAACTAAATAGTAAAATTTGTTACAAAATGTTTCAGTTCATATTGCTCTGATTTGATATAGGTCTTCGGAACAACACCTTTTCCATGCAATTTATCATTTTGATTTTATTTACTATTATATCCAATATAAGTTTCCAGATAATGCAAGATTATATTCGCTACTGTTAAATCATAAAACTTTTTTCATTAACAGTTCTCTTTTATACTACACAATGCTAAGCAAAAACACGAAAACTTTAAAGGCTTTATGTTCACTTTAAAGGAAAAGGCAAACATGCATAAACACCTTCTCAGTGTGCAATTCGAAGTTCTTTTTTAAAAAAAATCGAGATAAGTTTGTTCGAACGCGAAAGTATCCCCCCTTTTTTTTTCACACGCGAGAAAACCATGCTATCGATTTTTTTAAATGTATCCAAGTTTTTTGCATAATAATATCCAAAAGTCTAAATTCTTGCATGTTCTTTTTCTGCTTCCTTTCCTTGTCGTGGCTTTTTCTCGCCGCCCCCTACCCTTAGCCTGAGATCATGTTACTTTTGCAAAACATATTTCTGAGAGTATTTCGAATTTTTTTTTCATTATTATTCTTAAGTTACACTCAGAATATTTACTCTACGCGCGTATCAACTGAAAAATATCGATGGCGAATAAACTAAATATGTGACTTAAAAGTATTTACAAGTCACCTCCAAGATTCGATTATCGTCAGGAATGTGACGACGGTGTGTCCAAGATTTGGATAGATGAAACGTGCTGGAAAGCAAATTTATTGCTATCCTTCTTCCTCCACCCCCCTTATCGATATGGGAAAAAGAAGAATTGTGATCCTTGTGGAAAGTGTTGGTATTCCTTTGGTGGAGTTTGGCAAAGTTATTTTGAATATTAGATGCCGAGACACATTCTAAATTCAAAAAGAGAGAAAGTTTCTGGTCCAATTTTGAAAGCAGTTTTTATTTGAGTGAAATTGTATTTTGCACTTTAAATTAATTTTTAGGTAATAAAAGTTATAAATATATGGATATAAAATGAAAATTAAATCATATCTGTCTTTGATATGACGTCTTAATAGTATTAATAATTAAACTAGTCTAAGTTGTTTTAACTCCTTAACTGATTTGCCCATACGCCGTTCGGGCAAAACGAATTTGCTTAATTCATCATTTAAAGCTTTTTTAAACCACAATTTTTTTAAAAATAATTTCATACTATTTAAAGGCAGAAATGTTTAGACTAAATGTCACGAATATTTTATTAAAAAATTGTTGTGAGAATCCGTTATTTTCAATTTATTGAACGGAAAAGAAAGTACCAGTTAAGGGGTTAACGTTAAACAACGATGCTAAACAATGGTACCAGAGGTAAGTTAGTTAATGTACCCTGTTCGTTCGGATAGAACACCCTATATTTTTGATTAAATATGTGGTTTTCGAGCCTATTTTCAATGATAATTTTTCATCGTTTGATGCCTACTATCATCCTTCTGAATTTCTAGGTCGAATTTGGCAACACTCTGCATATGCATGAGCTATACCGGGTGTACCAAAAAAGGCTGATAGATTTTAAAATTCAATAGTTTGCAAACGATGACAGATATTTAAAAAAGATCTTGCAGGAGTGTTCTATAAGATGCCAGGAATATTTTATATTACGATTCTCAGTTTTAGTTGCAAATAGCAGCGATAGATGGCAATGCAGGCAATAACCGCTATATCCAGGCTCGATTTTTTTTGGCCTTCCTCTTCTTTAATGCAAAAAAAAAAAAAAGTAAAATGGATCCCGACGCATAAAAATAGGATCTGCACTGACCATCTATTGCTCGCAGCGCCATCTAATATTTGAAATTCGAATTAAAATCTAGAATCACAGTTAAAAAAACACCTGACATCATACATAACCTTTTTGGAATTTTTTTAAATATTTGTTAACGTTTGTAAGTTATTGAATTTTACAATCCATCAGTCATTTTTGGAATACTCGGTATATGCTACTGTAAGCATACTGTTTAAAATTTGTCGCAAACTGCCCCACCATTCAGCCATTTTTATAGATAGGGGTTGCTTAACCCTAATCTTAATTCATTCTGACCATAGTATGGCCAATAATGGGTCATAATACTTTCATAATATGGTCAAATAATAGTTAATAATCAAAACGATCGAATGTTTGATCAGTTTGCTACAGAACTTTAACAGTGATTACTATATATAAACGAATAATAATTTAAAACTAGTCGGATGTGTCAATCCCAAAATTTTCTTCTATCTCATACACATTAATATTTCCAGAAAAATGAAACATAGCAGCGTTACCGGTTAAGAAATTTGAACCAAAATCTAATCTGCAACAATTTATTTCAAGTTCTAACTGAATATGAAATTTGATGTAAATCCGTGTATTAGTATTTGAGATACAGATCGTGAAAAAAAACTGCATAGATGCGCCACCTGTTGAGCGATATACTCTAAAAATTAGGGAATACTAATTTATATCAGGGACTAACTGAATATGAAGTTGGATAAAAATCCGTGCATTAGTTCCTGAAATAGAGCCATAATCATGAATAATACCGCATAGTGGCGCCACTTGTTGAGCTATTTACTTCAAAAACTAAAGAATTCTAATTTATATCGGGGACTAAATGAATCTGAAGTTTGATAAAAATATGAGCATTAGTTCCATAGGTAGAGCTATCGCGTTAATTTTGAATAATACTACACAGCAGCGTCATCAGTTAAGAGATTTACACCAAAACTTTATCAGATTTATATTACATCAAGCACCAACTAAATCTAAAGTTTTATAAAAATACGTCCCTTAGTTCTTGAGATATAGCGATTGTAAAAATCGTGAAAAAGGCAGGATAGCAGATCCACCTGTTGTCCGATATACACCAAAAAGTAATCAGATCCAGTTTATATCGTCTAACTTAATCTAAAGTTTTGTGAAATTCCGTGCATTAATTTCTGAGATAGAGTGCTTACAAAATTTATGTCACATACAGACAGACAGACTCACAAACAAACATTTTGTAAAAAAAAAAAAAGAAAGTAAAAGAAAAAAATGTTTTTTGGAATCTCTGACTCCTAAAACATATAAATATGTCGAAAACCGGAATTCGAGCATTTTCATGAATCCAATGCTTTCTTCTTGTAAAGACAGAAAAAAGTAAAAATCTTTCATTGAAAAAAAACTTTAAAATATTTCATTAATAAACTGCAAAATTCAAGTATGCAATTTCGTCATAAGTGTATTTATTATTTTACAGCAAAGAGGAAATTAAATATAGTTCGATTACTTTAAGGTACATGAAATTCTGGAATATTTTTGAAACACCTTTAACTTGCATATTTTCAAAAATCTATAAGCTTCAGGGCTAGTTGTCAAGTATCTTATTTCTGATCACCACTGCTTCAAAATAGAAAATTTTAACTTGATTTAAAGCTAATATTTCTAAACGAAAACGGAGGTAGCTAAATATCGGGAGACTTAGCAACTGAGTTTATACAATTTTTCTGGTATGTCAAAGTTTATTTCATTTTGCATATTTTTTACAAAAGAAATAGATGATTTTCATTAATTATCCAGTTATTGTAGCACTGTGATTGAAAAAATGTTACATGAATAGATCAGGGCAACCAATCTGGCGACCAAGGAATACCCCTAATTTATTACAGGAATTTTCGCCTTATTTAATCACAGAAATTCTAAGGTTTTTTAAAGTTAAGAATGATAGAAAGACAATATATGACGCAAAGTGGGATGAAGCTTATGTAAATTGAATCTTTATTATTTATTCATTTACACTAAACATACTTATGTATGTATTCTCGAATTTTAAAATTTATTTTAAAAACACAAATTTTTATTAAAGAATTCAGATGAAGTTTTTGAAAAGAATATACGAGTTAAAAAATGTCAGTTGAAAGCTTCGTTGATTTTTAGATGTATGATCGTAATTATATAAACACGAATTAACTATAATCATTGTCTGTTTGTCTGTTCGTCTGTCCGCGTGCATAAGAGCGCAAAAACCACCAAACCGAATGATTTGAAATTTAAAATATATAATCGGTGCAGAAATTTCAAGATTCTTTACAAATTTTGTGAAAATCCAATCAAAACTTAAAAATATATTAATAAAAATTTTCTTCATTTTAATAAATCTTTTTGTACATAATGAATAGAATGACATCTTATGATAGGTGATGATTCTAGGTTGGCATGGTGATCACTTCCTATTTAATATGGGATCCTATTATTACATATTACTGAACATATTATATAGAATCATACAAGTTTTTTTGTGCATTTTTGCATAAGACTGCAACAGGTACTGGGTGAATATTTATAAAAATAATTACAATACAAACGTACCTTATTTGTCCTGTTTGACGTACAAGTTCCCACTTTTATGTATATTTTTATTAACAACAACAACAAAAATGTACTCTAGCTATAACTTTGTATGTAACGATATGGTCATTACGTATTGTAATATTATATATAGATTTTAAAAAGGAGACATCTGATGAGAAAATAGTGTATTATTAAGATCTAACTAATCGGAAATTACTGTGAAACGCAGCAAATGAGGTGCATTCATACTATAACGAAGATTTAAAAAAAAAATCAGATCTTGGTGTTATAGTATTCAGTACTTCGGATACAATGTTGTATCCAAAATCTTTTGTGTGTCCCAGTAAATACTATCTGCTTTCTACTATACACTAACTTGTAGTAAACCTCACCAGCGTTATAAACTTCATATAATGTGATATAGTTTAATATAATTAATACGCGCCCCAAACATCCCCCCCTTATGCCATTATGTAATGGAATATTTTTTGGAGACCTGTAAATTAACAACAGATATTCTTTGCACCACAGATTGTAAGAATTTATATTTTAGTATATACTCCATAGGTTCATAAAAATTTTATTATGTTAGAAAGAGTGTAACATCATTAAAATGCACCCGAAGCTTTTTTTTTTCCCATTGGCTATAATGCAACTGAATATTTTTGATAGTCCCTGCAATTTTCATAAAATTTTAAATAATTCGATAAAATTATGCAAAAATTATATATTTTAAATTTTAAACGACTCAGTCGAGTAGTTTTTACGTAGTTATATGCGGACAGATAGATGGACGGACAGACTGAACGACGGCTATGTGCTACGTATTTACATAATTACAAATGCACCTAAACTCTATAATTAGTTTGTAAATATATTTCGCATATCAACTATGTTCTACTTTTAAATGTGATACGAAATTTTATAATTATTATTAAGTTTTATTTCTAATTAAACACAGAGGTCGGGTTCAGATGTAATTTATCTTCTTCAATAAATGATTAATGAACATTTAAAATAGGTTTAAAACATGCTTAAATTTATTAAAGGTTTCACTTGCAACAATTTATACATTGAAGGTCATTTTGTTAGATCTCAAATTTGGGGGGCCCGGGACACATTTTAATATACCGGGTGATCCAAAAGTCAGGACGAACTTTAAAAATGAATAATTCGGAAACGAATCAAGATACAAAGATACGGTTTGCACCGAACGGATGAAGAAGAAACCAGGTTTTGTGTAACAACAACAAAAATTAGTTTTGTTGGCGACCAAAAAATGGCTCTATAGTGTATTATTGCACCAAAAGTTGATTTAAAAATGAAAAAATTTTGACAACTTACAAGTCAACTTAATTACAGTTAATTAGTACTACAGTAAATGTTCAATGTGCTGTCCATCATTCATAAGTGCAGTTGTGAGACTAGACACCATCACCATTCACAGCATTTAGTAGCATTTCTTGCGTTATGGCAGACACAGTTTGGCGGATGACATCTTTCAGTGCTGCTAAGGATGCCGTTGGTCGCTAACTGAACTATATTTTTTCGTTGCCACACAAAACCCAGTTTTCTTCCATATGCCTAGTTGCAAACCTTATCTTTGTATCTTGATTCGTTTTCGAATAATTCATTTTTAAAATTCGTCCTGACTTTTGGATCACCCGGTATATTTTATATTTATTGAGTTTACATTTTGAATTTTATTGTGGCAGTTAATCATATTATTTATAAACAAAATCACATGACAAAGCTTCTTACAATTTTTTAAAAATATATATTAAATTCAAAATTTATATAAAAAAAATGAGATAATTTAAAATCGTTATAATTCGGAATATTATTTGTAGAATTTAATTTGTTTTTTATTTAAATAAACAAAAATATATAAACTTTAATTCTTATTCAAATTTTTAAAAAATATTAATTTAAATAAAAATTAAAAATTATTTAGTGTAAAAATTAATGATGTAAATTAAAAAAATCATTTTCAAAAGTAAATATTTTGTTCAAATTTTCTAGACCAAAAATAAAGAAAAGCAATTGAAAAATACATGTTACAAGTTTAAACCATTTATCTTTAACGGTTTTTGACTTATAACAATTTAAATACGAGATATTGTGAAAAAATCCATCATGAAGAAAAATGCATTTTTACAAAAAGTCGTTTCCATGACAATCATTGCTTGTAAGCTAGAGTTTTTAAGGAAACCAAAGCGGAAAAATTAATATTTCTTGTTTCAATTGAGATAGAAACATGATTTAAATTTCATATTAAGCAGAAAAAGAAATATTTAATGCAATATTTTTTTTAAATAGAATTTGAAGATTTTTGTGTCCTAGAACACCTTAAGCATGACAATTTATTTTTCTTCGTATGCAATCTGTCCCATTATAGTTTATGTATCTTGTTTCCCATTCTGATGTAATTTAATGAAAATATTATGCGGATATTATTTCATAAATCACTATTTTATAAATCAGTCTTTTGATGCAAACATGTTATTTTAACTAAACTAAAGGAGGTTACCCAAGCTATAGAGCAAAGATAAAAATCATGAAAATAAAAAACTTATTTTAAAAGATCTCAAATTAATTTTGTATATGATTGGAATATGATTCCTTGGAAAACGAATTTTTGTATATGTATAATTTCACAATGTTCCTGAAGAATCAAGCTCTTATACAATCAACTATTAACAAAAAAACAAAAAAAAATTCAACTGGTCTCTTAAATAATTTGAGTACCAATTAAAAATATTTCTAGCTCTAAACAATTAACAAGCAACAGTAAATTTTTTTATGCGTTGAAATTCTTTTTTGTTATTATTTTAGTCATTTTTTTTTCATTGCGTAAAAAAACCCCTCTCATTCTCCCTTTATGCAACGATTTGATACCATCACTGCCCATCACATCTCGCCCAGACGGACGGACCAATCTCCACAAACTGAAAACAATAATTTCGTTCTACTGGAGTGGCTGTACAGCTGTCCTGTTCATCTGTCAGCGTCAAAGAAACAGCCATTCGCTCACTCCGGAGCAACTGGAGCAAAAGAGAAACCGGAGCACACTTCACTCTTCTCTTTCGAACTTTCGTTTCATCTCCCACCCCCATCGCCAAGAAGTAAATTCAGTGACACAAGATAATATGCTGGAGAATAACTTCTTTCGGAGGCCAAGTGAACATACATTCTACAACTTAAACAAACAAAAACTGCGATCCTTCGAAGAGAATATTGTTTTGTATGATTTTTTTCGTATGCGACATGCCTGCCAATATAGTGCGCCGCTGGAGACAGAATTCAAAAAAAGAATCTCTTGCGGCTCATATTAGAACGACGGGTGTTTGGACGTAATATGACGAGTAAAACATATTTGTCACTGCGCAATATTAATTTTATTGAGCTTTGATTCCCTATTATAGTCAAAATCTTCAATTGATATTTATAGGCTTCAAGTAAAAACCGATTTTTTAAACTTTGTTACGCATGAAATACATTCAACCCAATTCAAGGTTTATAGAACATATGTTAAAACCTTCGAAGAACATAGTTTTGTACTATTTTTTTATACGTAGGTATGCGAAATATCTGCCAATACGCGGGCGCTGCTGATTAGAAAATTAATAAAAAAGAAGCTCTTGAGGTTTTTATGAGAAGAAAGGATATATAAGATGATGAGTAAAACATATTTGTAACTGGGTAATACTTATTTTATTGTGCTTTGATTCTCTATTGTATTCAAAATTTTCAAGTGATATCTTTAGGCTCTAAATAAAAATTGATTTTCTAAACTTATTTAAACATTAAACTGAACATATTATGGGATTCAACTCGAGCTTCTGGGGTTATGGAAAGTATGTTAAAACCTTTGAAGAATATAAATTTTTATGATTCTTTCTATATACATATATGTATGCGATATGTTTGGCAGTACAGTGCTCCGCTTGAGACAATATTAAAAAAAATAATGTCTTGCGGCTCATATTAGAACGACGGATGTTTGGACGTAATACGACGAGTGAAACATATTTGTCAGTCACTGTGCAACATTAATTTTATTGAGCTTTGATTCCGTATTATAGTCAAAGGATTCAATTGATATTTATAGGCGTCAATAAAAACCGATTTTGTACTTTGTTACGCATGAAATACATTAAGAAATTCAACCCGAGCGTCTAGGGTTATAGAAAAAGTGTTAAAACTGTCAAATAATGTAGTTTTATATATAGTATTGTTTTATATGTAACTATGTGACATCGCTGCCAGTACGCGGACCTGCTGAATCTAGAATTAATAAAATACAAGCTTTTGAGATTCTTATTAGAAGAACGGGTACATATGATGATAAGTAAAACCTATTTGTTATTGGGCAATATTGATTTTATTGACATTTTTTCCATATTGTAATAGACTTCCTTGAGCTTTGATTGAGCTTTGATTAAATATCCATTCTCCGAAACTTTCAATTGATATCTTGAGCTCTAAATAAAAACTGATTTTCTAAACTTCAGTGCAATTAAACTAAACATATTACGGAATTCAATTCGAGCTTCGAGGATTATAGAACGTATGTTAAAATGGTCAAAGAACATTGTTTCATATGAATTTTTTCATTATATATATGTGTGTGTGTGCGACATACCAGACAATAGAGTGCGCCGCTGGAAACATAATTAAAAAAAGAAAAAAAAGAAGAATCTTTTGTGGCTTAGATTAGAACGACGGGTGTTTGGATATACGATATCGCGCAAAACATATTTGTCGCTGAGCAATAGTAATTTCGTTGAGCTTTGATTCCCTATTACAATCAAAGCATTTAATTGATATTCATAGCCTCCAAGAAAATCCAATTTTTTAAACTTTATTGCGCATGATATACATTAGTATATTCAACCCGAACGTCGGTTATAGAACATATGCTAAAACCTTCGAAAAATAAAGTTTGGTGCTGTTTTATATTATATGTAGGTATGCGAAATGTCTGCCAATACGCGGGTGCTGCTGAATACAGAATTAATAAAAAAGTAGCTCTTGAGATTCTTATTAGAAGAAAGGAGGAAATAAGATGATCAGTAAAATATATTTGCTATTGGGCAATATTTATTTTATTGAGCATTGATTCCCTATTGTATTCGAAACTTTCAATTGGTATCTATAGCCTCTAAATAAAAACTGATTTTCTAAACTTTGTTACACATTAAGCTAAACATATTACGGGATTCAACTCGGGTTTCTAGGGTTATAGAATATGTGTTGTAACCTTTGAAGTATATAGTTTTATACTATTTTTTATGTGTAAGTAATTGAATTGTCTGTCAATAGGCTGACGCTGCTGAATTCAGAATGGATATAAAAGAAGCTCTTGAGGTTCTTATTAAAAGAACGAGAAAATAAGTTGATGAGTAAAACGTATTTGTCATTGGGCAAAACTTTCAATTGATATTTTATAAATTCTAAGTTCTAAATAAAAACTGATTTTCTAAACTTTGTTACGCATTAAATTAAACATATTACGGGATTCAACTCGAGATTCTAGGGTTATAGAACGTATGTTATAACTTACGAAGAATATAGTTTTGTACTATTTTTATATGTAGGCATGCGACATGTCTGCCAATACATTGGCGTTGCTGAATACAGAATTAATGAAAACAAATTGGAAATTGCACGTGAAGCGTAGCAAATGAGGTGCGTTCGTACGATAACGAAGTTGTAAAAATATTATTCTCATATATCAATCTCATAAAATTGTAAATAATGAATTACAATTAAAACGCACATCAAACAATGTTCTCCCTATACCATTATGTAATGGAATACATTTGTGTGGCCTTATAAATCAATAACAAATGTTCTTTGCACTACAAATTATGTAAAATGTATATTATAATGACTACTTTATAGTTGCATAAAATTTTTATTCGAAATTTATTTATTAAAACTAACTAAAATTTTTATTAAAAATTTTAGTTCGAATGACTGTAACACCATTAAATCGCATTTGAAACATTTTTCCCCATTGACCGTAATGTAACGGAATACTTTTGATTATCCCTGTAATTGATCTATGCATCCGATTTTCATAAAATTTGATATAACTCGACAAAATTATGTAATACTTATGTATTTTAAATTTCAAGAGTATAAAATACATTTGAAACTTTTTCCTCATTGACCATAATGTAATTGAATACTTTTGATTGTCCCTGTAATTGATCTATGCACCCGATTATAAAAAAAAAAAAAAAAAAAAAATGAAATAACTCGTCAAAATTATGTAATAATTCTGTATTTTAAATTTCAAGCGATTAAAATGTATTTGAAACTTTTTTTCCCCATTGACCGTAATGTAATGGAATAATTTTGATTGCCCCTGTAATTGATCTATCCATCCGATTTTTATAAAATTTGAAATGACTCGACAAAATTATGTAATAATTATGTATTTTAAATTTCAAACGATTTGGTTGGGTAGTTTTTGCATTGTTATATGCCGATAGACGGACGGACTGAACGACCACTATAGGTGCTACGTATTTACATAATTACGAACGCACCTAAAAAAGCTCTTGAGGTTCTTTTTAGAAAAACAAGAAAATAAAATTATGAGTAAAACATATTTGTTATTGGACAATATTTATTTTCTTTTAGCTTTGATTCCCTATTGTATTAGAATCTAGGGGGTCAAAGATTTTAAAAAACATGCTTTTTGCAAAATCTTAGTCTGCCAGTCCATCTGTCTCCATTATACCATCGAAAAGTGCATGAAGTTATGTATTGCACTGAACCAAATTTTTTGTGTACGTATTTAGCTATGGCGAGCAGGTCATCCTTCAGTTTAGTGTGTTATTTATGACAGCCGATTATCTGCGCGAGGGATATAGGCCTATGAGGCAGTGCCCTCCATTGCGGTCTTTCTAAGGAAATCTTGCCCGTATTTACGAAAGGTTAAAAAACCACGACTAGGCTTCGAGAGCAAAACCTACGCTGCTCCAGGCTCCTTCTGTATAGAAATATTCTGTTGGAAGCCGGCTTTATAATAGCAATTTTTGTTCCATTTTGTTTATTATACCATCAAAAAGTATATGAAGTTATGCATAGAATTGAACCAAATTTCTTTGTTTGTTTTTGGCTGTGACCAACAAGTGCTTCCTGAATTTGAAAAAAAAAAAATCTGTTGGAAGGGGGCTGTGTAAAAGCGACTTTTTATTTTCATTATTGTACAAGCAATAAGTTTATAAAGTTATGTATAGAATTGAACCATTTTTTAAAAAACTATTTCGAAAAGGGTTGTTGTCCTCGGTAGAGAACTGGGAAATCTAAAGTATATCTGAATCTTTTTATTGGTTGAATTCCGTAACTTTTCAGTATTTTATTCGTTTTCTGATTGGTCCATGTTTAATGTCCAAAAATGCAATACTTCTGTTGCCACAAATAATGACAAAAAAAGTCATAAAAACTTTATTATTATTATTATTATTATTATCATTTGTATGTATTTGACTGTGGCCAATAGTTTTTCTTGGAATTTAAAAATATTCTGCCGGAAAGGGTTTCTGTAATAGCGATTTTTGGGGCATTTTCTTTATTTTACCTTTTAAATGTGTATGAAGTTATTAAACAATTTTTGTACATTTCACTGTTATAGTTTAAAAAGCATTTGACATTTTGTCGAGCATGTATTGGGACATTAAATCTATTGTTGTTTCTCTTGTTATACAAACGTGCGAGTTGTAGAAAACATTCGGCGAGTCATCAACTGTGGCAAGTTAACGTGAAAATGCCTCAAAATTCAAATGTTAATTTATGATTAAAATATAAGAATATTAAAAGTGTGTATTGTTGTTGAACATGTCTAAAGGTATTTGTTAACTTAGGTATTAAAGGCATCTGTTTAACTGTGTAAGAACATCTGTTAAGGTATTTTTTATTATTTTAGCCTTTTAGGAACAATGATAAAATTCGATTAAAAAATGCCATCTTTAAATACAAAAAAAAAAAAAAGTAAAGTTATTAAAAGAATGTAAAAAAAAAAAAGAAGACCGCGGTTTTTAAAAGTACTTTACGTTTAAATCCTACAGTCAATAGAATTGACATCATTTTAAAGTATATAAGTTTTTTAATTCTTTTTGACATTTTAACATGAAACAAAAACAGAAACAAAAAACCTGTTTTAAAAAATTTTGAAACCCAAGAGGGTCAAAAGTTTTTTCTTGGCATAATAATTTGTAACTCCAGCATTTCTCAGAAATCCTCGAAAATTTTAACTCAAGGAGCGATTACTAATGCACGCCTGGAGATTTTTTCGCCTTATCTTTGTGAGCCATAAATAAAACCTTTAAATCCAGAAAATACATTCTATTCAACATTTATCATTTGTAGTTTTAGAAGTTTTACGATCCGATACATGTAAAGAAGATATTACAAGAGCCATTGTACTCGACAGAGATCTGTTTTCAATTGAGTAAGTTATAGGGATCTTTTCTTTTCTTGGAAATATATGCTTTTTTAATTCTGCTCTAGAATCGTAGTATTTTATTGTAGGAAAAAAATTGTATTACAAATATGTAAAATTATTTTGCTAGCTTTTGTTGCAATTCAAAAATTTCAAACGAATTAGTATCAAGAATTCCCAGAAAAAAATATATATAATTAGAAATTTCTGAGACAAATAAATGGTATCTTACCTGGTATTTTATCTTCTGCGTTAAAGTGTAAATGTTTTCATCTTCAAGTTAAAGTCTTTACAATAGTAATAGTTTTTTACAATTATGATTAAAGTATAAAGATATTAAAAGCGTGTTGTGTTTTCGAAACATACCCGTGAATGTATCTTTTATTATTTTAGCCTATTAGCAACACAGATAAAACACGATTAAAAAATACGATCTTTGCGTAGAGAACCCAGTATCACCAGAAATATAATGAAAGAATATAAAATATAATAAGAAAAAATTAATACCGTATGTTTCAGCTTTTAAAAAAACATTAACTTTAAATTCCGAGGTCTGTAGAATTGACACTATTTTAAAGTATTTTAATCTTTCTATTTCTCTTTTGACATTATAGTAAGAAAAAATAACCATGTTTTCGAAATTTTTTTAAAACCAAGAATGTCAAAAGTTTCTCTTCGCATAATAATTTTTAACTCCAGCTTTCTTCAGAAATACTCGAAAATTTAAACTCAAGAAGAGATTACTAATGCACGCCCGGAGATTTTTTCCTCTTATCTTTGTGAACCATAAATAAAACCTTTAAATCCAGTAAATACCTTCTATTCAACATTTATCATTTGTATTTCCAGAAGTTTTGGGATCCGATAGATGAAACGAAGATTTACAAGACCCATTGTACTCGACAGAGATCTGTTTTCCCTTGAGTATGAGATAGGCATCTTTTTCTTTCTTGGATATATATATTTTTTAATTCCGTTCTAGAACCGCAGTCTTTTAATTGCAGGAAATAAGTTTTGTGTTACAAATACGTTAAAATTATTTTACTGGTTTTTGTTGTAATTCAAAATTTTGAAACGCGTCTGTTCAAGATTTCTGTGAAATTATAAAAATAAAATTCGAAATTTCAAAGCCAAGTAAATGTTTTGTTTTTTAGAATAATAAAATATTTTTCTTACCTGGTATTGTATCTTCTATGTTATAGCGTAAAAGTTTTCATCATCAAGTTAAAGTCTTTAAAATAGTAATAGATTTTCAAAATGATAAATGAATATGATAAGCGATTTCAGTCAAATTAATTTTTGATTTGAAAAATGAACGCAAAGAAAAGTACTAAACTTTAGTGTACTGGAATTTGAGGGGTTAATAACAATTTTACATTAGAATAAAAATTTAAACTAATATGCGTTAATCTTTTTAAATATGAACAGGACTTGTTATAGTTACAAAAAACATTTCTTGATGGCTGCGTCATCTCTCATTATATGCATAAGATTTTATCACCCACTGTTAAAAAATTTTCAGTGAAATTACAGAGAATTTGCGAGTAATCCTTTCATCCCAAGTCTTATGTAAAATTACAGAGATGAGAAAAACAGAGATTCTGTTAAATAGGCATTTATCCTATTTTGGCGAGCTTATACTAGATCATCATTAAATCAATTGTTGTTTCTACTGCTATAAAATTACAGGAGTTCCAGAAAACATTTGGCAAATCATCAACTGTGGTGAATTAGCGAGGAAATCTTTTTTAAACTAAAATACTAATTTATGATTAAAATATAAAAATATGAAAAGAGTATTATACTGTTATCGGAACATACCTGTAAGCGTACTTTTAATATTTTAGCCTATTGGGAATACAATTAAAATTCGATTAAAAAAATCTCATGTTTCCGCACAACCCCCCCCCCCTAAAATGAAAAAAAGAGTACAAAAAATTTAAATAATTAATAAATAAAAAAAACCCCACAGTTTTCAGTTTGTAATAATCTTTACTTTTAAATCCTAAAGTCTATAGAATTGAATTTTTCAAAACTATTCAAGTTTTTTATTTCTTTATGACATTATATTATTATTATTATTATTATTTTGAAAATTTTGAAGAACAAGAGGATCAAAGATTTTACTTGGCATAGTAATTTTTAATTCCAGCATTTCTCAGAATTCCTCGAAACCTTAAACTCAAGAAATGATTACTAATGGAAGCCTGGAGATTTTTTAGTCTTATCCTTGCGAGCCATAAATAAAAGCTTTAAATCCAGAAAATACCTTCTATTCAACATTTATCATTTGTAGTTCCAGAACTTTTAGGATCCGATACATGAAACGAAGATATTACAAGAGCATTATATTCGACAGAGATCTGTTTTTCATTGAGTACAAGGTAGGGATATTTTCTTTTCGTGGATATATTTTTTTATTACTTCTTTTCTAGAATCGTAGTCTTTTAATTGTGGGAAAGAAATTTTTATGCTAAAAATATGGTAAAATTGTTTTACTGCCTTTTGATGTAATTCAAAATTTTCAAACGTGTCAGTATTAAAAATTCTGAGAAATATGAAAGTAAAATTAGTAATTTCTGAGCAAAGTAAATGCTTTGTTTTTGAGAATAATAAAACATTTTAGAATAATAAGACACTTTTAAATTCTAAAGTCTATAGAATTGACATTATTTTAAAGTATTTATTTTCTTGTCTTTCTGAATAAGAACTTACTTCCCACAATTAAAAAAGACTACGATTTATTAATACAATAATTTATGGTGTGAAACAAAAAAAATACCCGTTATAGAAAATTTTGAAAACCAAGAGGGTCAAAAGTTTTCTTTGCAAAATAATTTTTAACTCCAGCATTTCTCGGAAATCCTCGAAAATTTAAACTCAAGGAGCGATTACTAATGCACGCATGGAGATTTCTTCATCTTATCTTTGTAAGCCATAAATAAAACCTCTAAATCCAGAAAATACCTTCTATTCAAAATTTATCATTTGTAGTTACAGAAGTTTTGAGATTCGATACATGCAACGAAAATATTACATGAGCTTTGTACTCGACACAGATCTGTTTTCCCGTGGGTATAAGATAGGGATCTTTTCTTTTCTTGGAGATATATATTTTTTATTCTTTTCTAGAATCGTAGTCTTTTAATTGTGGGAAGTAAATTTTTGTGCTTAACATATGATAAAATGATTTTACTGGCTGTTGTTGTAATTCAAAATTTTCAAACGTGTCAGTATGAAAATTTCTGAGAAAATATGAATATAAAATTCGAAATATCTAAGCCAAATAAGTTTTTTCTTTTTTAGAATAATAAAATATTTTTCTTACCTGGTGTTGTATCTTCTGCATTATAGTGTAAAAGTTTTTATCATCAAGTTAATATCTTTAGAATAGTACTAGATTTTTATAATTATGATTAACGTATAAAAATATTAAATGATGTGCTGTTATCGGAACATACCTGTGAACGTATTTTTTATTATTTTAGCCTATTACGAACGGGGTTAAAATTTGATTAAAGTATCCCATCTTTGCATAGAGAATACAACCCCCCCCCCCCCACGAAATGTAATAAAAAATATAAAAAAAACTAACAAAAATTTAAATCGCAGTTTTAAACTTTTAGAAAACTTTACTTTTAAATCCCAAGGTCTACAGAATTACATTATTTTTAAGTATTTAATTTTTTTTATTTCTATTTGATGTTTTAGTATGAACAAAAACACAAAAACCTGCTATAGAGAATTTTGGAAACCAAGAGGGTCTAAAGTTTTTGTTGGCGTAATAATTTTTAACTCCAGCATTCCCCATAAATCCTCGAAAATTTAAACTCAAGAAGCGGTTACTAATGCACGCCTAAAGATTTTTCGTTTTATCTTTGTGAACCACAAATAAAACCTTTAAACACACCTTCTATTCAACATTTATCATTTGTAGTTCCAGAAGTTTTGAGATCCAATTCATGTAACGAAGATATTACAAGAG
The DNA here is from genome assembly GCA_964019185.1 of Maratus speculifer. NCBI lineage: Eukaryota > Metazoa > Arthropoda > Arachnida > Araneae > Salticidae > Maratus > Maratus speculifer. The sequence continues at coordinate 187,969,084 of OZ025290.1, forward strand.
CATTGTACTCGACAGAGATCTGTTTTTCTTTAAATATGAGACAGGCATCTTTTCTTTTCTTGGAAATATATACTTTTTAATTCTTTTCTAGAACCGTAGCCTTTTAATTGTGGGAAATAAATTTTTGTGCTAAAAATATAGTAAAATTATTTTACTTGTCATTTGTTGTAATTCATATTTTTCAAACGCATCAATGTCAAAATTTCTGAGAAAATATAAGATTCGCAACTTCTGAGCCAAATAAACGTTTCGTATTTTTAGAATAATAAAATATTTTTCTTACCTGATATTGTATCTTCCCAGTATTGTATCTTCTTAAAGTCTAAAAGTTTACATCATCAAGTTAAGGTCTTTAGAATAGTAATAGATTTTCACAATTATGATTAAAATATAAAAATATTAAAAGGGTGTGTTGTTGTTATCCAAACGTACCTGTCAACGTATTTTTTGTTATTTTAACCTATTAAGAACAGAGTAAAAATTTGATAAAAAATTCGAACTTTGCATGGACCCCCCCCCCCTAGCCCTGAAATATAATAAAAATTAAAACTGCAGTTTTCAGCTTTATAAAATCTTTACCTTTAAATCGCAAGGTCTATAGAATTGACATTATTTTAAAGTATTTAAGTTTTTTTTATTTCTTTTTGATGTTTTAATGTAAAAAAAAAAAAAAAAAAAAAAAAAAAAAAAAAAAAAAAAAACATCTGTTTTAGAAAATTTCGAAAACCCTGGGGGTCAAAATTTTTTCGTGGCATAATAATTTTTAACTCCAGCATTTCTCAGAAATCCTCGAAAATTTAAATTCAAGGGGAGATTACTAATGCACGCCTGGAGATTTTTTCATCTTATCTTTCTGAGCCATAAATAAAACTTTAAATCCTGCAAATACCTTCTATTCAACATTTATCATTTATAGTTCCAGAAGTTTTGAGATTCGATACATACAACGAAGATATTACAAGAACCATTGTACTCGACAGAGATCTGTTTTCCCTTGAGTATGAGATAGGGATACTTTCTTTTCTTGGAAATATATAGTTTTTAATTCTTTTCTAGAATGGTAGTCTTTTAATTGTGGGAAATAAGTTTTTGTGCTTAAAATATGGTAAGATTATTTTACTTGGCTTTTGTTTTAATTCAAAATTTTCAAACGCATCACTTCATAATTTCTGAGAAAATATTAATATAAAATTAGAAATTTCTTTGCCAAATAAATGTTTTGTATTTTTAGAATAACAAAATATTTTTTTTTCCTGGAATTGTGTTTTCTGCGTTAAAGTGTAAATGTTTTCATTATCAAGTTAAAGTCTTTAGAATAGTAACGAATTTTCACAATTCTGATTAAAGTATAAAAATATTAAAAGAGTGTGCTGTTATTGAAACATACGTGTGAACATATTTTTTATTATTTTAGCCTATTAGAAACAGAATTAAAATTCGATTAAAAAATCCGATCTTTGCATAGATAACCCCCCTCCTCTGAAATGCGATAAAAGAATATACAAAATTAAAAAGAAATAAATAAAAAGCTTTACCTTTAAATCCCAAGGTCTATAGAATTGACATTAAAAGGTTTAAGTTTTTTATTTCTTTTTGACATTATAGTATGAAAAAAAATATTTATAATTTTTTTTTTAAACCAAGAGGGTCAAAAGATTTTTTTCTCGTACTAATTTTTCAGTTGCGGGAAATAAGTTTTTGTGTTACAAATATGGTAAAAATATTCTATCGGGCTTTTGTTGTAATTCAAAATTTTCATACATTTTAGTATCAAGATTTCTGAGAAAATATGAAAATAAACTTCAAAATGTCTGAACCAAGCAAATGTTTTGTTTTTTAGAATAATAAAATATTTTCTTATCTAGTATTGTATTTTCTACGTTATAGCGTAAAAGTTTTCACCGTCAAGTTAAAGTCTTTAGAATAGTAATCAATTTTCAAATTATGATTAAAATCTTAAATTAATAAAATGGTGTACCGCTATCGGAACATACTTGTGAACTTAATTTTAATTTTTATTATTTAAGCCTATTAGGAACAGGGTTAAAATTCGATTGCAAAATCCCATCTTTGCATTGTATTGAAAAAACAATTAAAGCTGCAGTTTTTAATTTTTAATAGAATTTTACTTTTAAATCTTAAGGTCTATAGAATTGACATTCTTTTAAAGATTTTTTTTTAATTTCTTTCTGACAATATAGTATGAAACAAACACAGAAAAAAAAAATTGAAAATTTTGAAAACCAAGAGGGTCAAAAGTTTTTCTTGGCATAATAATTTTTCACACCAACATTTCTCAGAAATCTTCAAAAATTTAAATTCAAAAATCGATTACTTATGCACGCCTAGAGATTTTTTTTCGTCTTATCTTTGTGAGCCATAAATAGAATTTTTTAAATCCAGAAAATACCTTCTATTCAACATTTATCATTTGTAGTTCCAGAAGATTTGCTGGTTACGGAACATAATTGTGAACGAAAGTTTTATTATTTTAGCCTATAAGGAACAAGGTTAAAATTCTCTTACAAAATCACATTTTTGCATACATACACTAAAAAATAAATAAATAAATAAAATAAAAACCGTAAAGTGTATTAAAAAACAATTAAAACCGCAGTTTTTAGTTTTTAAATGAACTTTACTTTTAGATCCTAAGGTCTATAAAATTGACATTATTTTATAGTATTTATTTTTTTTTTCTGAGATTATAGCATGAAACAAACACATACAAAAAAAAAAAAATTCTTTAGAAAATTTGAAAACCAAGAGGGTCAGAAATTTTTCTTGGCATAATAATTTTTAACTCCAACATTTCTCAGAAATCCTCGAAAATTTTAAACTCAAGGAGCGATTACTAATGCACGCGTGGTGATTATTTCCTCTTATCTTTGTGAGCCATAAATAAAACCTTTAAATCCAGAAAATACCTTCTATTCAACATTTATCATTTGTAGTTCTAGAAGTTTTGGGATTCCCTACATACAACGAAGATATTACATGAGCTTTGTACTCGCAACAGATCTGTTTTCCCTTGAGTATGAGATAGGGATCTTTTCTTTTCTTGGAAATATATACTTTTTAATTCTGCTCTAGAATCGTAATCTTTTAATTGTGGAAAATAAGTTTTTGTGTTAGAAATATGACAAAATTGTTTTACTGGCTTTTTTTGAAACTCGAAATTTTCAAACTGTCAGTATCAATATTTGAGAAAATATGAAAATAAACTCGAAATTTCTGTGCCAAGTAAATGTTTTGTATTTTAGTGTAATAAAATATTTTTCTTACCTGGTATTGTATTTTCTACATTGCAACGTAAAAGTTTTCATCATCAAGTTAAAGTCTTTAGAATTGTAATAGATTTTCAAAATTATTAATGAATTTTCAAAAACCATTAATAGAGTAAAATTTATTTTTGCCTTGAAAAATGAATGAAAAGAGAAATACTAATCTTTAGTGTACTAAAATCTTAGTGGATAATAACTGTGTTACATGAGAATGAAAATTTTATACAATCATATGTTAATATCATTAAAATAGAGCAGGTATTTGCGGTCGCCATCTAATGTACACATAACTATACTACTCTATATACATAAGATTGTAGCATAAATCGATAAGCAAAAAAAAAAAAAAAAAAAAAAAAAATCTCCTTTTCAGTGAAATGTATATTATGTATTAAATCGTATTAGAATTGGCACATATTAGCAATCAGATGATTGATTACTAATATGGTGAATTCCATTTTGTGACAGACATGACTGAGAGAACTTTTTTTTTCATCTTTAAGTACTAAATATTAATTGATAGTTAAAAAATTGCATGGGGTGATGTAAATATAGGCCTTATGCTATTAAAAACACTAAAATTTTAATTCAAGGAAAAACTTAATTTAATTGAGGGTTAAAACCTGCTGTGACAAACATGACAAAATTTAGACATAGATTTTGACTAGACACATATTATTGTCATTTACTCTTTATTGGTATGCATACCAAGTCCAGATTTTTTTAGGAAACAAAATAAGACTTGGATATGTGAAGCAGAAAGAAAAATATTGAAAAAATTGTAAATAGAAATATTAAAATATAAAAATTATAATAAATAAAATTATAAAAAAATAAAAATTATAAAATATTTATCAGCGTGACAGACATGACAAAGTTTCGTGACAGACTTGACACGTGTAAAATTTTCTATTAATTTGAGTATTTTTTTCTTAAATATTACTTTATTTACTTTTATCACAACTTGGAGATTACAATATGATATAACATTGGTATATTATGTTAAAAGAATTACAAAATAAATTATAAAAAATATTTAAAATTTATAAAATCCCTTGGAAGTGACTAGTGTTGGAGTTGAAACATTTGCTAATATTTGGTTCTTCTCATACCAGACAACAATGATCTTCAGGTTCAAATTTAAACATGCTTTTAATTTTAGTTGGTACTAAGCATTTTATTTTATGTTGTTGCTGTGTCTGTGCGATTTGTGTTATTATTCCATGATAAACCTTATTGTGTTATTACACATTCACCCACTGGCTCTATTGCTTTGTTGCATTTTCCAAGAGGTAATTTTCAGAGCATGAAGAAATGAAGAAATGAAGAAATTGATTCCAGGACCAATTTTCCTCGCAGCTTCTGCACACTTACATGATGCTCTAGGATTTATATATCTAGCTTGAGTAGCATCAAGGAACTGATTCTTAATAGTTTCATCAATACATCCTTTTCCGTGTGATGTCACTGAAAAATGTCAGACTGTTGGGAATTTGTTTTGTGTTATTGAAAATATCATATATTTTTGTCTGAAGTGTAGAGATGCTCCATCAGATTAGAATTCAATCTCTTTGACTTTTAACTTTGAATTATTTATCATGATATATTTTTTGAATGATCAAATAGTTAAACATTATAACAGCATAATTGTCATAATTACCATAATCAAATATCACTATATATGACTCTGAAGAAACAGTGACTGAGTCACTATAACAATAATATACAATTGTAATATATATAGCAGAGGAAATATTCTGCCAATGAGCAGATTTAATCTCGTTCTAATAAATATGCAAATAGTTTTCACTGAAATGAGTTTGTACCAGAAGTTTTCTATTTGGCAGATTTTCTTTTAAATAGTAGAAAACTTTAGATTGTGTACGTTTCACATCAAGAAATACCATAGCCATCAATTCCAAGTTAAATAATAATAACTTTCAAAACACAAAATTAAAGCAAAACTGCTTGAAAAAATAATTGTGACAGATAATATATCTGAAACAAAGAAATTAATATCAACATAATTATCTGGTAACTATTACATGAATTCTAAATTTAAGCATTTTGTTGAGTTTAGTTGTAAAGAAATATTATTGGCATCAACACTAAGTTAAAATATTACAAAAATAACTTTCTAGGAAAGAGATTAAGGTAAAGTTGCTTGAAAAACTAATTGTGACAGACATGACTAACGTGACAGACATGACAAAATATAATGCTTTATATTTCACTCAAATTTTAAATTTATCTTTCAAATTTTTTATGAACATTTCCTTTTGACATATAAAAAGAGAAAATAAAGTGTTAATAATTTTTATCAAGTAGATTTTCTTGAAAATAAAAAAATCGACATTTTCTGTGACAGACATGACATGAAGACTAATATAAAGTTTGGGGGCAATAGCAAAATAATTAAAATGTTTCAGGTGAAAATTTTGGTGTTTTTAAAGATATTGTTAGCTAATTTTTTAAAAGATATATTTGTTTCAAAAATCTATGTGATATTTAAATGCTTCAAGGGACATTAAACTAGAGATAAAAATAGCAGATTTTTGATTTCAAAGTTAGTCTTGATAATAATTAACTATAATTTTTTTTTTTTTTTTACAATTATCTTATTATATCGCATTATTTTCATGAAATTTGACTTATTCTCTATCAATTGAAACAAAAAAATACTAATTTAATTCAAATTTAAAAAATGATGTCCATGTCGCATTTTCATGGAATTCACCAAATGTAAAATCAGATAGCTGAAAGAATGCAACAGCAGCAAATAATAATTTTACAAGAGTAATCTACCACTCAAAACCAGCACAATTATTACATTCCGTGTACACAGCAATAAACAAATGATCACAACAAAAGCTGAATCCTTGGTGTTTTCTCTAATAAATAATTTACTTGATAATTGTTTAGACTGTGCAGCATTCTCTTTCACTCTAAAAAATAAAAAATAAATAAATAAAAGTAAACTATCAAGTGCAAGTATTACTCACGCTCAGAGGGTTCCGTACATTAACTATATGAATTATTATGTATATTATAAAAAAAAACACCATTGCGAAAAGAATAATAAGACTTCGTAAAAAACTATACAGCGCATGATTGGTTATAGCTGTCTGTATATATTAGAAAAGTAGGAATGGACATATCATAAAATTCGAAAGAGATATGAAGCTTATATAATATTAAAAATTGTTATTCTGTGTAACTCTTTTTTTAGATCTAATCCTAATCTTCCTTTTTTTATGATGAACTTAATTTGGTATTGACAATAAAAGTGGCTTATATTTAAACTTCATTTGGCATTTTATAAAACTAAATTTAGCTTAGTAATAATCTTTTCTATTTGCAGTGTAGCTGAAGTAAATTTCTTGTTCAAAGTTTAAATTTGTCATTGTGTTAAGCGTACTTCGAAAGGAGTTCGCAAAGTTGCAATGCCATATTGGTCCGTGCCATGTTTTTCAGATAGGTTTTTAATTAACTTTTAAATTATGGGAGGCGTATTGGGAGATCATCTCAATGGGAAGGTCACAAATACCATAGTATTTATATGATTAGTTCTAATTAAATTAGTTTGTTTTGAACAATTTGACGTTTATTGCTTTTATACTGCAACAGGACATTGCATTATAACAGTGGTTCCCAACATACGAAGTACGCACCACCAGGGGGAATTCGACATTCTAGGGGAATATTTTTAAATTTGTAATTCACAGACTCACTGTCAGTTTTTATTAGTTAGGAAAAACAATATTTCAGACTAAAAATAAAAGAAATAAATGAAAATTAAATATATATACATTTTTTTGTTACTGTTGTTGAGTAATAATAATAATAATAATAATAATAATAATAATAATAATAATAATAATAAAAGCTTAAAATAAGTTCAACATCAAAATATTTGTAGAGCTATATTTAAAGATATTTTAATGTCCCTTTTTATATCTAAAAATATTCTTTTTTATTATTTTTCATTTTACAATTTTTCTCAGCCTTTTCTATTATTTATTAACTTTTTTAACTTTTCCCCCCGAAGAGTGTAGATATACCGACATATCTAAATTTTACTATCTTGAATATATTTAACCTAGAAAAGTTTCTGAATGTCTAAATGCGGTACAGTCAATCAGTGTAACTTTGACCTATCAGTGTAACAGAGCCAAGAGTGAAAAAATATTAAATCTACTACATCACTTGAATTAACGGCAAAGTTTTGGCCTTAAAATACAGATAGCAGGACTATTTCGTTAAGGTGGAGCAAAGTTACTCTGATTGACTGTACTTACAACTTTAAAAATATCTATAAATCTTAAAGAGCATTATAAAAGGAAATGTATAACAATTTTTGGTTGTAGTACAAACCTTCCTAGACAGTAAATAATTATACAGCATATGCAAATTAAATTACAAAATTAGATAATGTATGGTGGTCAAGTAATGAAAACCAGGAAGGTAAAAATGATAAATATGTTTGATGTAGAATAATTATAACACAAATTTGATAAAAGTCATGAATTTGATATGTTTTGTTTGCTATAGGAACAAAATATCATTATTTTTTAATAAGTTACTAAGAATTATAAAATGCGTTAATGTTATCAGTTTTAATTATAAATATAAGAATTCCTTCAAACTCTTCGTCTTCACAAAATGCTTGAAGAAACTGTATAACATATTTATTATATATACTGTTAAGTTGAAAAAACACAACAAAGTTTTTTTTTGACATAAAAATGAAGATGTATTGTCTATTTATGGAATTATATTAAAATCACACATATGACAAGAAAGTAATCTCTTTGATAAACTTAAACAATGTAAAATGAATAGTTATTGTTAAAGCTCTGCCAGACTTTTGAAGAATATAGTTCACTTTAAAAATAATAAAACATAAATGTTTTATAATGTGTATGTGGTAAGATACGGTGAAAGGGGAGAGGTAATCGTAATTTTACAGATGCTTTTGCAGTGCTTTGCCAGTAATAGGTTGGGAACTACTTTATTACATTTATGATTAAAAGGTGTTATCTAAACTTAAAAACCGCAGGCACACAGACTATAACGCCCATGTCGCTATGTTTTTCCAAACCGTCCGTAACTTTAAGAAATATCTCGGTTAATTAACGGCAATTTTTTTTAAATCATTATAAACAATGCTTTTATGTTTCTGCTACGATACGAATCTCCAGCGCTCCGCATTAGTATTTAGAATGCCCGCAAATCCGTATTTGTATCTAACTAAAAAATGCACTTTTCTCAAAAACTATGTGAATTAGGGTAATCACTATAATTGTCCAGCAAGATTTAAAATAACATCTACTATCTCTAATTTTTTCATAATTTTACTTTCAGTAGATTCAAAAATAGATGGAGGGGCGGGAGGGGGGGGGCTATTTTACTAGTATATTTTCGACTGTATCTCTAAAAATACATCTTTTTTTTTTTTAAGGTATTTTTGAGTTTAGCGTTATGAAAAGCTTTGACACTGTATCCCACATAATATTTAAAAAAATGACTTTTTTTTTAATTCAAGTAATTTAATTATCCGTTCAACATTTTTACTAAATATATTAGTCAATATTCTGTAAATATTAGAGTCAATAGACTTTATTGCTTCTCCCAATCGATCCATAATTCATGAGTAAAACGGCCATGACAGACAAATACAGGGGTGATCTTATAATGTTTATTTTTAAATTTTTTAAATACAGGATCCTAAAAAAATGTTAAATTTGAAAATATTACAATTCAAATGGACTTTCATTTTCCGATGGCGCAGTTATATTTCAGCAGCCAAAATCACTGAAAAATGCTCTTTTCAATCAGAATAGAAGTTATTTATAATGAGTACTATTTGCATTATGACAGGTCAACTAACCAATTACAAAAACTGAAAACGCGGATTGAGGAAATCATTATGATTCAATTTTATTTTTGGCGGGAAAAAAAGGTTTGTTAGCAAAATGTTTGAAAAGAAAATTAAAAGAGAATTTTTTTTAAAGAATCTTTTAATGAGAAAGTTTGCACCGGCACCACGCCAAAATGAAGATGAACATGTGTGGCTTATTGGAAAAAGAGTGTATTTATTGATATTTGAAGAGAAAATTAGGGAAATGAAAATGGTAAAACTTTAGAATGCTCTTTAGTTAAATTCATAGTTAAAATTGTTTATAATATACCGCACCCCTTCAAAAAAAAGTTACTTGGAGATCCATAGATCTCCTGCACGGGCTCAGTAGTACAAAACTTTGTAAGCATCAAAAGAAGAATAGCTGAAAAAAATGCTTATACTATAATGTAAAATAAATTTTCGTAAATAACTGAAGAGATTGGTCTATAATTAAATACAAGAAATATATTTGCAATTCGTAAGTATGATATAAGACATTCAATAAATACGTAATTAAAAAAAAGGTAATTAGTTTTGATCAATAACGTGCTTCTCAATCTAAAAAAAAAAAAAAATAAAATAAAATCTGTTTTTGTCTAAATTTAAACAATAATCCCCAATAGAATATTTTTATATATAAAAACACATTATCATAAATTTTTTTCACTGAATTCTTGCACTGTTTATTGGTAATTGTTCTGAGCTATTTATCAAATTATTTCAGTTCGTTAAGACATAGTCTGTATAAGTAATAATCATTCATTATTAATTACTATATCGAATAATTAACATTACTGCCTAACCAACTAACTAACAAATAATGGTTAACATTTTCTTCGTTACAAGGAAGTCCTTTTCAATTTTTAATTGAATACTATCATATATCTCAGAATGATTTTCCGAAATATTTCTTCATTAATTTGCAACATTCTTTTGGAAACAATCCAAATAAATATTCTAACATCTTCATAGCAATTTATAAATATTTGTTTTACATCATTTTTTAAAACTCTTCAACACACATTAACATTTTTTTAAATTAGAATAACGAAAATAAAAATTAGCAGATTTATGCTTTTAATGATCTTGGATGAACAACTTTTACAACTAAAAATAAAACTCTTGGTTTATTTAAGAAATAAAATTAGCAAATAAAAAAATAAAATTAATAAAATAAATATTTTTTTTTACATGCATCCAAATTATTGCAGAAAGAATCTTTAAAATAACATATTCCTTTAATACCTTGCTCCTATATAAATTAGAATACCCAATCTATCACCAATTTTTGTAAAATTGTCCTTAAAATTATAATTAGAAACTATCAATATCTTTTAAAGTAAATTAAGAAAATTTTAAGGCAACATACTTCCATTAAACATTAGTTCCATTTAACATTAATGGAAACCACAACTGAACCTGCCAATGTACGCCAGTGTAAAGAGGTTAAATCTAACAAAAATTTAACTGACAAGTAAATAAATATTATTTTATTTTATTTTATTTTATTATTTTATTATTACCTGAGAAGCAGGGCTGGCAAGTTTTTGAGTGTGCGGTTTTATCCGGTTTAAACAATGGTTTAAACCGTCATGTCAAAAACCTCGTCAGAAACCTCAAATACTACACTGATCTGTAAGATTTCACATTAAATATCTGTCACACATATACAACATTAGATGTAACATTAAAACTTCACTGTTACCGTATTGTATATTATCATTTCCGAAAAGAAAAGAAAAAAATCTGTCATAAATCCGAAAATTTGGCCTACCTCTAAACTTGCTCAACTAGCAATGCTTCTGCTATTAAGCCCTGCTAACTAAGCATCAATATAGAGAGTATTTTCTAACTTTAGCTTTATACACTCTAAAATCAGAAATTGTTTGAGTGTAAATAAATGTGCTAAATTGGTTATGTGCTATAGGATGCTGCGTGGTAAAACTGATCTAGATTATTAGCTGCACAAAATCATTTTCTTCTGTTTAAACAGTCTAAAAAACAAAAATGTTTTATTGCAATTAAAGTAATTTTTTTCGTAATTATTAAATTACAGTAATAAATTTTAATTAAAAAATTACTTAAATCATCAAGACTTATTCAATATTTCCCTCTTGTTCTTAAAATGTTTTAGAGAGCATTACATGTTTTTGACGGTATAAGCCAGTTTTTGACGGTTTAAACCAGTTTTTGACGGTTTAAACCCATTTTTGACGCTTGTCATGTCAAAAACCAGTTTCTGACGTCAGAGACCGAACCCTGCTGAGAAGTGGATTATTTAGACGGTCTTTAAAATATATCATGTTTGATTATGAGATTAACTGCGAAAAAGATCCATCAAATGTAGAAGCAGACTTGTTTCTTAGAAATCATCTATCTATATTTATATATTTTATTAGGCCTATTAGTTTACTTTTTAATTCTAACAAGATTATACTGATGCAAATAAAAGATAATGTTTGTGGTAAAAATTATAGAACAAAGAATGGAATTATTATTATCAAAAAGAAGGGGTTACGAGAAAAAGAAAGTCGTTCCCACATTTTAAAAAAGAATTCTTAGATCTTGTTCATGAAAATTTTGGAGACTCTGGTATTTAAAAAATGCAAAATATCATTATTCCTAATCATTGTTGGCCTAATATGACTCAAAATATAAATTGATTTATAAAACATTGTGATATTTGCCCCCCCCCCCCTTCAAAAAAAGATCTAGACAAAAATGATTTGACTCTTTTTCAAACCTCAAATGCATTTTATTCCTAACAATATACACTTCGCAAGATCTCTTGAAGAAAAATGGATTTAAAACGTCTAAATGTCTGGATCTAAACTTCTGCTTTTTGATCTTCACCAAAATAGAAAAAATTACGCTAATAATTTTTTTTTTAATTCATGAATTTATTTTTTAATTAATCATTTTCTCTTCCAGAATTATTTCTTATTAATTCGTGTTGACATTCACAAAAAGAACGTATTCATGACGACAGGGCCGGCGCCAGACGTGAGGCAAGTGAGGCGGTCGCCTCAGGGCGCAAGCCTAAAGGGCGGCATTTGCCTGGCATATATATTGAATATATAATCCATTACTATTTTATTTGTCTAAACTTAAAAAAAAATGATAGTTTTTTATTTATTTTTTTATTTTTGAATAAAAATATAGAGTGCATTTCATATAATTACAACCAAGTAATAGCAGAAGCCTTCACAAACTTCATTGTATAACATGATTAAATCGACACTAAGACATAAATTACAGTAACAACCAAATCCATTCTTTTTTTTTTTCTTTTCAAAGATAAGTCATACTGAAATCAGCAAAATTCACAAATGGCAGACGGTGCCAAACATAAACCAAAACATTTTCCCATAATATTGCTGCATCATGTATTTCGTTCTTTATTATTTTATTTGTGTTGTTCGTCATTCGATGGTGTAATTCTTTTCATTAATTCATTGTAAAGGACCAGATTTCGGACAGCACGGTTAAACAGATGTTGTGCTAATAGTAATGACGGAGAAAATAGTTTATACTTCAGGTATATATTATGTTTTTTTTTTTTCTTTTAATTTAAGATGATGATTGCAGTCATTTTGAAAAAAAAGTGTTCTTTAAAACATATTTCATTAACATGTTATTAATATTGCCTCATGTCCCACGTAAATCAGCTCCTACTTACGCGGGACACTTGACATGAGGAACTTGTAATACTGTCACTTGCTTAAAAAATTAACCCGCAAAGGGGCGTGCGAAGAGAAAATTGCTCCCGGGACAAAGTTAAAATTTGGCGTCCCCCTCCCAACTTTTTCTTATGACAGGCCAAAAATGAAGTTGGTAGTATAAATTTGGCGCCCCCTAAACTTCCGCACCCGGGGCGACCGCCCCCTTCGTCTCTCCCCCCCCTTTCGCACGGCGCTGAACCCGCATAGATAATTAATTTCTGAATGTCCTGCATCTTCATCCGAATGAGGGGATAATTATTTAATATCTTTATAAACCGCCATCCAAAAAACATAAGATCCTGATAAAACGCCACTTTCGACATACAATTTTTTCTGCTTTCTGTAATTTATTGCTTGTATTTAAAACTGTACTCAAATCCAAGCTGGCTACTTTCAGACATACTGTAAATTTCATTTTTGTTATTAAACGTATCAAATTATCAAATGTTCATTTTAGGAAACTGTAATTTAATTGTTTTTCCCATTTTCGCCTAAAGAGAAAATATTTCAGTAAATGCTGTTAAAATTGGCATCTTGAACCGAATTTCTGGACGCGACAGTGGAAAGAAAAGAAATGCCGTAAATCGCTAATAACTGTAATTAATTTTTCAGTAAATGAAAATAAAAATGTTCAATCACTTCAATAATTACACCCGCAAATATCATGTTTTTGTGTTTAAAATGGGGTTAGAAAGTTCCTGTTTTATTCAGCAGAGGAAAGTGTTTATTGAGAATCGCCTTAATAATAAAACGATATAAAGTAGATTATCCTGAACGGTCGGGACAGAGGCCGATCCTGCTAATGAAAAATCCGGATACTTGTACAATTAAAAAAACGGCTATGGTAGTTCTTCTTTACACTTTTTCCAGGCTTAGGACTGAAAAGTATAGTAGTTTTCATTTTAGTATGATTCAAATGGTGTGTTTAGAAGTTATTTTTAGATTTTATTTTATACAAAATTGATTTAAATGCATACACTATAGTTATGCATACACTGTATGGACAAAAAGGAAAAGTGAGTTGCGATTTTAGACGTTTTGTTAAATATCTAGAAAAATACATGAGAAATTATCCTGAAACTCCAGATGTATAAACAGAATAGTACAGGTCATGCATTTCCGCGAAGATTTTTTCTCAAATCCCCATAGGGGACCGTCAACAGATTGAAAAAGAACAAACATTTTTTGGATAACCCTGTCAAAACAAGTGTAGCAAAAGCGTTCAAACTATAAATTATGATTAAGAGGCTAATTGTTATAAACTGTGTTAATTTTTTATGTGGAGAGCATATATACTAGTAGAAAAAATAAAATTTTGCACTAAAACAGTCTTATTTTTTACCACGTTTTTTGCTTATAGTTTGCTGAGTTCTTAATATAAAAGAATGTTCTTTTCCGAAAATATTACAAACAACATTGTACACAATACCATGTCACCAGAATTTAAAAATAATAAGAATTGTATGAAAAATGAACAGGTTTACTAAATATTGTTTCCCTATGCATGCGCTAATGCAATCAAAATGTAATGTGCATAAGGGACTGCGCATATATAACGTTATCAGTTTTATATAATTTTGGATCCCCCCCTTCAGATATATATTATCATCTTTCGCCCCCCCCCCTCTTTCCATAAAGATATCGTTACCAAAGTCTAAAAATTATTTATATTTTTAGAATTTATTTCTTTTGTTTGGAGTGCTATACAAAACTGATTACATTTATTTTACGCATACTTAAGTGATTAAAGAAAGAGAAGTCAATAAAACATCGCTTTATATCATGTAACATTTAAAAGAAATTGATGTAATTAAATATTTTATAATATCTTTTTGTTACATAATGCATTCAACAGTAATAAAGTCTTGTTGCGCTTGCCCAGCACGAAAAAAGGGATGATGAAATAGAAATTTTTATCAACAAAACAAGTTGACAACATTCTTTCTCTTTTACTTATTAATAAACACAAACTTCATTTTAAAAATTCTCTACAAATGATTTCTCGAACAGTGATTGTTATATATGCATGCATACATGAAGAAAAAAAGGAATCTAGGGGTATACCATATTTTCGAATTAAATATTTTTACAATAATTTGCTGATTTTAATAAAAATATCGTATTTTCATACAAATAGATAACAGACTAAAAAACGATGACATATTGTTTTGAACCAAAAACAGCATGTTGCTAATAAAAAAAGAAAATTTTGATGGATCAAAAATGATATAGCTATCAAAAGACAACCCCTCCCCTCCCTTCCCCGTGAAATGATAAAATTATATTTACACAGACCCTAATGTGTTATAGAACAACTTCTGTGAAAGTCTCAAGAACATAGGTTGACTATTCTGAAACTTATTGTTGAAAGAAGCTCAAAATCAGCTGTTCCAAAAAGGAAGCAAAAATATGAGGGGCTGTATCCATATATCCATTGATTAGTGTTAATATAGCATGCACAATATTGCAAGTACTATATTACTTACCCATCAAACGTAGTATAGGGTAAATCTTGCAATCGTTATGAAAATCGATTTTTTTTTGATGGATTTACACTTTTCAGATACTGGAAAACATATTTCTAGAAAAAAAAATTGTCGTCCATCCGTCCGTGTGTCTGTAAACGCTCTATATCTCGAACAAATTGAGATAGAGACTTGAAATGTTTTATGTATTTAGTATATAAGAATGGGACGAAGTCTATTTAATATCAGTAACCTTGGTTATCCGAAACTATTTTTTTCGGACTCTCGAAAAATTCGTTCTGCTGAAAGATATAGAAAAAATTTTGGACTTTTTTTATTTTAAGGAGTGGACGTAAAAGGCAATTCAATAAAACAAATTTTGCATAAAAAACGAAGTTGATCGAATTATTAGTTGCCGAGATATTTATAATTCTGTTTTCTATATTTTTCGATTCTTCATGACCTTGTATTTTATTCAAATTCAAAGATATATTTTAATTAAAAATGAGACACTTAATCCGACGCAGTAAACTGTTAGTTAATAGGATTATTATATTTGGAGTTATAGGGATGTTTCTTTTATGCAATTCGGTACTATTTGTGTAGTTTGGCGTTTTATGTAATTTGTCGAAATTGGTTCGTTAGCAATTCAGTTGTAGAGCATTACTATGTATATTAAAAATATTTAAATATAAGTTTAAATTATGTTTTGGAATTGCAATCCATTTTATAAACAGTTTACACATGTGTCATGTTCATATGTTATATAATACAGATCCATGATGGGTAAGTATTACGGTGGTCCCCAACGACTAGTTTTATAGTTGTATTTTATTATAAGTTGATGTTGATTAAGTTTTGTTGTAAATCGCCGAACAAACACCAGGCGCTGCTAAGTCACATTTTCCCCGATTTCCGCCATAGCTATATCTCACGAATTTATGCAGCGAATTTTATCAATCTTCATATTCTGTTAAACTTTGACATACATAGATAGTTATTATGCTTTGGTGCAAATCGCTGAATAAAGGCGTTGCTATGTCACAGTTTTCCCTATTTCCGCGTTAGTTATATCTCAAGCATTGATGCATGAAATTTTGTATGAACTTGATAATCTGCTAAACCTTGACCTAGATGCTGATTACTCTTTGGTGTAAAAAGCCGAACAAGTGGCGCTCTGTGCCGCATTTTTTCGAGATATCCGCGATAGTTATATCTCAAGCATTGATGCATGAAATTTTGTATGAACTTGATAATCTGCTAAACCTTGACCTAGATACTGATTACTTTTTGGTGTAAAAAGTCGAACAAGTGGCGCTCTGTGCCGCATTTTTTCGAGACTTCCGCGATAGTTATATCTCAAGAACTAATACACAGAATTTCATCAAACTTAATATTCTGTTAGACCTTGCTATAAATATATTCTGATTAAATTTTGGTGTAAATTCTACAGCAGATAATGCTATTTTCCCGCATTTCCCCGATTTCCACAATATCTCAAGAACTAATGCACGGAACTTCATCAAACTTCTTAGTCTGTTAGAGTATGAGATAAATGAATGTTGATTATGTTCCGGATAAATTATTTGATTATGTTTTGGTTAAATCGATCAGCATGATATAGTGCTACTCTGCCGCTTTTTTTCAGATTCACATGATATATATCTTGAAGAACTAGAGCTCGGAATTTCATTAAACTTCATAATCTGCTAAACCTTGACATATATAGATGCTGAGTGTGTTTTAGTGTAAATAACCAAACAGCTGGGGCTGGTTTGTCTTATTTTTTCGCAATTTCCGCAATTTCCGCAATAGTTATTTCTCAAAAACTAATGTACAGAATCTCATCAAACTTAATATTTTGTTAAACCTTGAGATAAATAGATTCTGATTAAGTTTGACATAAATTGTCCTACAAGATAACGCTACTACACCACATTTTTTGCGATTTTTGAAATAACTATGTCTCATTATTTCATAAATAGGACATTTTTATAACAAGTGCTGTATTAGAAGCATGTTAAAATTACTTTTTTATAATGTTTCAAACAATACGCTGTCGCCTCATTAGTAATATATTTATAAAACCTATATATTTTATAATGATTAATGAATGAAATTTGATGAAATTCCGTACATTATATATATATATATATATATATATATATATATATATATATATATATATATATATATATATATATATATATATATATATATATATATATATATATATATATATATATATATTATGAAAATCTGGGAAAATGCGGCATAAAAGCGCCACTTGCTTACCGATTTATGCCAAAACATAATCAGCGTTTATTTATCTCAAAGTCTCACAGACTAAGATGTTTGATAAAATTCCGTGCATTGGTTTGTGAGGTATAGTTATTGCAGAAATCGAGAAAAATGCGGCAAGGTAGCATTATGTGTTGGATATTAATACCAAAATATATTCAGAATTTATTTATTACAAGGTCTAACAGAATACTGAGTTTGTGAAATCATCAGAATTAAAATTATTATATTAAATATAATTATCAGAATTTTTCTAAACAAGTTTTCACACAGTCATCGGGCAAGTATATCAGACAAAACCGAGTTAAAACTATAAAATAATAGAAATCTGAGAATCACGGGTCCGGGCAACGCCGGACGGAACTAGTATATATATATATAATGTTTACATGTATGAAAAAGTATAAAAGTTCATCAGGATTGAATTCATAGCTATTTATATCATATGGGAACAAATCTCACTTTATGAAACCCAAATTGCGCCAAACTTTAAAAGAGAAAAATCAAAGGCCTCCTATACTGTAAAAGTACCCAAAAATATTCATTGAGGTTGCAGTTTTTTTAATTTAGTTTAATTATTAGTAATCGTGTTTTATAAATCAATCATCAATAATTTTTGAATTTTTTTTAGAATAAGCGATTTAAAACGGAAGGAAGATAGTGGTTATATCATATGAAAAACTAGTGGAACCAGAGAGAAAAGTAGAACTCGATCTAAAAAAAAATGTTACAGTAAAAATTGGGAAATATTTTCAATCTAAAAATGTGCGTAGAAAAGAAACTGAATCAGATGATCTGTAAAGCTCATGAAATAATCCAAATTTTTATTGAAATTGGTGGTGATGGAAGCTGTTAAAACATAACAAACGTAAGCTACATTTTACTTCGTTGACACTAGCAATACAATGCAGAATCCAAAAATATTCAAAATTGTTTTTTTTATTATTATTATTGTAGTAAGGAGTCTAGAAACTTTAAATTTCGTGTGGTAGTTACTTACAAAATATAAATGTCTTCTAAGAGCTGTCAAGAGTAAAATTGAAATTAAAAGTTGCGAAGAGAAGGGGCGGTGCGAAAAGCGATCTAAAAAATTTGTAAATTACGAGTTCTGTGCAAGCTCAGGAAGCAATAAACTGATTATAAAATTGATAGTTTCGAATCAACAGTGACATTCTCTGATCCTACATAGATCATTCTCATAATCCTCTATGTTCTATGCAAGTACTGCTACCACCTGGGGTAAGCAGAAACAATATTCTATAAAAGCCTTTAAAAACTTTTTAAATTATGTTTCTTTGGTATATTGAAAAATATCAAACCGATTTCAAAATTAACATTTGTAAATTAATGGTGACCGTCCTTTCTCTAACGTAGACATTTTATGGTAATACCACTACCTCTCGAGAGATGGTAGACCCTTGGAAAAGAAACTTTGATTCTGATTGATGATTAATTTAAAAATGTAAATGCATACGAAGATTGTTTCTAAAAAGGAATAATCACATGAACACCGAAAAAAATGTATGTATTGAGCATAAAAGTTTAAAAATATTTTCTAAATTATCGTTTATTTAAAATTACCTTTAATTCTTCGTATTATTTTATGTCTCATTTCGGAATAATGCATGTAAAAATGAAATTTAGTCAAGTTGTGGATTAAATGGAAGTTTTTGAATTATTCTTTAATACATTATTACTTCTAATGAAAATCAGATATACAAGTATCACTTGGCATACTTCAACTATTTATGCGAGCAAAGCCGCGGGTTTTGCTAGTGTATTATATTTATGCAAATAAATTATAATTATTATATTAATGTACTTATTTTTTTTAAAAGTATGAGTAGTCGTAAGAAGAAAAAAATGATGACGTCATAGGGGCGGCAAAATAAGGCTCGCCTCAGGCGGCGAAATGTTTAGCGCCGGCCCTGCATGACGATTTTACAGATGCATTTATTTGCTTTACAATATGCACATCATAAGATCGCTTAGTGGAAAATGCACGTAAAATGTTCAAATAGAAGCTTCTAAATCTTCACAAAAACATAAGAAATTTCACTAATAACTCTTATAAGAAAAATTCATCAATATATTTTTTAATTAATCATTACCTTATCCAGAATTAATTGTTATTAACTCGTGTTGACATTTACAAAAAGAACGTATTCATGACTCTTTTTGAAATCTCAGATGCATTTGTTTATTTTACAATATACACATCGTAAGATCTCTTAGTGAAAAATCCATGTAAAATATTCAAATAATAGCTTCTTAATTTTTACAAAAATATATGAATTTACACTAATAATTCCTTATAAGAAAAATTCATGAATTTATTTTATAATTAATCATTTAACTCATGCAGAATTAATTCTTATTAATTCGTGTTGACATTCCCAAAAAGAACGTATTCATGACTATTTTACAGATGCATTTATTTCCCTTACAATATGCACATCATAAAATATCTTAGTGAAAAATGCACGTAAAACGTTCAAATAATAGCTTCTAAATCTTCACAAAAATATAAAAAATTACACTAATAACTCCTTATAAAAAATCATGAATTTATTTTCTAATTAATATTTTCGCTCTTCCAGAATGGATTCTTATTAACTCGTGTCGGCATTTACTAAAAGAGCGTATTCATGATTCTTTTTACAATCTCAGATGCATTTTATTTCCTTTGCAATATACACAACGCAAGCTTTCTTGGAAAAAAGTATAAGAATTTACATTTACAAAAATGTAAAATTTTCAAATAATAGCTTTTAAATCTTCTCAAAAATATAAGAAATTACGCTAATAATTCTTTAGAAGAAAAATTCATGAATTTATTTTTTAATTAATCATTTCGATCTTCCAGAATTAATTCTTATTAACTCGTGTTGATATTTACTAAAAAAACATATTCATGACTATTTTCCAATCTGAGATGCATATATTTCTCTTGCAATATACCCATCTCAAGCTTTCGTAGGAAAGTATGCATGTAAAATGTTCAAATAATAGCTTCTAAATCTTCATCAAAATATGAGAAATTACACTAATAATTCTTTATAAGAAAATTTCGTGAATTTATGTTTTAATTAATTATTTTACTCTTCTGGGGTTAATTCTTATTAACGTGTGTTGATATTCACTAAAAAAACGTATTCATGATTCTTTTTACAAATCTCAGATGCATTTATTTCCCTTACAATATACACATCGTAAAGATTCTTTATAAGAATTTCTTTTTAAAAATTCTTTATAAGAAAAATTGATGATTTTTTTTAATTAATCATTTCGCTCTTCTAGAGTTCATTCTTGTTACTCATGTTGACATTTAATAAAAGGACGTATTCATGACTCCTTTTTAAATCTCAGATGCATTTATTTCTCTTACGATTTCCTTTAAATTTTCTTTAAATTTTCTTTTACACGTCGTAAAATCTCTTAGTGAAAAATGCAGGTAAAATGTTCAAATAAGAGCTTCTAAATCTTCATCAAAATATAAGAAGTGACACTAATAATTCTTGAAAAAAGAAAAAAAATCATGAATTTAATTGTGTTTTAATTAATCATTTCTCTTTTCTGGAATTAATTCTGATTAGTTCGTGTTGAATATTGGTAAAAGAACATATTCATGATTATTTTCAAATATCACATGCATTCATTCTTTCGCCTTACAATATACACACATCGTAAGATCTCTTATTGAAAAATGCATGTAAAATGTTCAAATAGAAGCTTCTAAATCGTCTAAAAAATATAAGAAGTTATATTGATAATTCCTTATAAGAAAAGTTCATTAATTAATTTTTTAAATAATCATTTATCTCATCCAGAATTAATTCTTAATATATTGTGTTGACATTTACTAAAATAACGTATTCACGACTCTTTTTACAAATCTCAGATGCATTTATTTCCCTTACAATATACACATCGTAAGATCTCTTCGTGAAAAAATGCATGTAAAATGTTCAAATAATAGCTTCTAAATCTTCACCAAAATATAAGAAATCACGCGAATAACTCTTTAAAAGAAAAGATCATGGATTTAGAAAGTGAAATGCTTTTCTCTTGCAAAATATCCTTCTCAGTCTCGATTTTTTCATATATTGATTTCTAACTCTTTTCCGTTTTCATTTTTTTGAAATAAAACAGAGCCTTAAAGGAGATATAAACTGTTTCATTTCACACCAAAAGTATTGAAGATTCCGAAATTTTATTTGTAATCTTCCATTTTAAATCCCTTTTTTGAAAAGAATCACATGTTGTTCAAAATTTCTTGCTGTTAAAAATCACTATTGTTGTGTTTTAAGTATGTTTTAAGCTTTTCTGAAAAATACAATATATCACTATTAATCAACTCAAAGAATACTCAGCCGCTACAGCATGAAAAATATGTTTTATATTGTGTTATTTATAACTATTATTATTATTATTTTGTAAAATGCCCGTATTTTAATCATCCTAAGGTGGGGGGCTAATGGAAAAATCCCTCGATTATTAATTGATTCGTTGAAAATTAGAGACTTGTTAATGACAAGTTCAAATAGTTGTATTCAAAATTTGGTGATAAAATAATAAAAAAAATTAAATTGTTATTTATTTAATTTTTATAATAAAGAATACTTGTCATATTTTAAAATGTCCCATGCACATTTCTTTTTCATAAAATACGACAATATTTACTCATGAGATACTTTTTATGCATTACGATGAAAGTTGGTAGGAATTGTAAAAGTTCACAAGTACAAAAAAAAAATATTTTGATAACTATGTTTCATTTTTCAAAAAAAGTAGCTATATATTTTCATAATCAGATAAATTTCGACATTAAAATATTCCTGAAATGCAAATTTTATATTTATCATTTACTTCAAATTTGAGAAAACAACATTTTAAGTAAAAAAAATTAAACAAAATATATACTTTTTTCACAAGCATATAAAAGGTTTTACCTCTATAAAGAAGAGTTAGAATTGAAATTTTCCCTTTGCATCAGATATATTTGATCATCTAGTTCATAGTTCTCGGAAAGAAAAAAATTCATTTCTTTTTAAAAATTCTTGAATTTGAATCCCCCTATCGCCTTAATAATTAGGTTGGTGCAAAATGTCGTCCTGTTATTAGGCGGTAAATGACAAAACTGAAGTATCAACTACACTGTAAACAAATCTGAAATTGCACGTCAAGTGTAGCAAACGGGGGGCTTTCGTACTATAACGATGTTAAAAAAACATTCATATCTTGGTGCAATAGTATGCAGTATTTCGGATACAGTATAGTAGTCGAAATCTTTTACGTGTCCCTGTAAATCTGTAAATACTATGTGCTTTCTATTATATAAGATGTAACTTGTAATAATCCTGAGTAACGTATATCAGTTTTTTGAAATGTTAAATAGTTTAATACAATTAAAACGATCCCCAAAGAATGTCGCCGCTATACCATTATGTAATGGAATAGTTTTGTGTGGCCCTGTAAATGAATAACAAATATCTCTGCGCCCCAAGTTGTACAGAATATATATTATAGTAGGTGAGAAGGGGCACGTTTAAACTGTTTTTTTTTTTATATATAAAATCAGTATATTTTTTATTTGAATTAAATTTATCGCGTTTTAAATATTACGTAATAAAAACAAAGCATTTTTTCACCTTTTGAACTAGAAATTAAAAGGTTTCCAAATAAATTAAAAAAGTTGTGATGATTTAAAAGGCTGAAAGATTTCTGTTCAAATCTGCCTCATGTAGGGGTACCTTTGAACAAGTAAGGAGCACCTTTGAACAAATGAATAAAATATAAAAATATTGGGAGATTTTATAAAAAGCTGCTTATGTTTCAGAAATATAAAGTAATATGAATAAAATTAAATAACTACATTTTATTGAAATTGCTAACTTTTTTATTATTTAACCAAACTTAAATTCATCAAAGTTGATGTTAAAATTTATTGTTGAAAATACACAGTGTCCCCTCCTGTTTTATTTGTTTGTGAAAACTTTTTTACAAAATCTATGAAATATATCAATGCGTTATCTGACGCGGCTGGAAAATTAAAATTTTCAAGAAGAAACCTATTAAAAAAAATTCATTTTATCCATTACGAAAACCGGAAATAAAGTTTGGAAGGTGTGAAAGTGTATAGGCTTTGTTAGACAAACCTGTTAAATCATGAATCATTATTGTGGATCCAGAATTTGCACTTATCCAATAAATGAATCCTAAAAATTTAGATTTGAAACTTCCCATCACTGATACATTCAGAGATTGGAATCTATGAGCGCGGTATGGGGAATTGTTATCAGTTAAGTCCATGTAACCTCTTTCAAGTTTAAAAAAAAAAAAAAAAAAAAAAAAAAAAAAATTAAAAAATTAAAAATAATATTATTTATATTTTATATCAAGAACTGTTTATTTAAATGTTCTCTTTAAATGTTTTCAATTATTATTTATCTCCAGTTTATTTCAATTATTATTATATCCAGTTTATTTCAGTTATTATTTATCTCCAGGTAATTTTTCGCTGTTCAATGGTACCCTGTTACATGCAATTCAACATTACAACGGTTTATTTATTTTGACAGAAGAATTTGAATAAAACAAAGCTTTTAAACTAAAGCTAATATCTCTATTTAAGTATTGAACAATAAATTAAAACTTTAGGAATGCAAATTTATATATAAAAATCTTACAACTTTATTTTTTTAAGTTTAGAATCATGAAGGAGAAAAATGCTTACCTTGCTTTCTATACTTATTGCATTGAAGCAATAGTAATGTATTGCCATATACATTTTTTTTTTAAATAATATATTTGAAGGGAAATATTTAGGGTGTTCAAAGGTGCCCCCAGTTCAAACTTGCCCCCCTCTCTCCTATATACTTCATAGATGCATATCAATTTTATTAAGTTCGAAAAAGTGTAGCACCAATAAAATGCTCTTGAAACTTTTTTCCCATTGGCCGTAATGTAACGGAATAATTTTGATTGTCCCTGTATTTGAATTATGCATCCGATTTTTATAAATTTTGAAAATTATGTAATAATTATGTATTTTAAATTTCAAACGATTCGGTTTCATAGTTTTTGCGTTGTTATATGCGGACAGACGAAAAGATGGACAAACTGAACGACAACTATAGGTGCAACGAATTTACATATAAACACACATAAAAATGACACATATTTCTTAATCTACAAAAATGTACTATAATCAGGTACGAAAAAATATAATAATCTACTAGAAGACATCGAAGATTTCGCAAAGCGTTTCTTTACCTTTAAAAACCACAGAAAACTATTTATCTTCGAAATTTAAAGAAGAATTTATAAAAATAAATTCTTATTAGCTATTCGTTATTTTGGGAAACGTTTCTGAGTAGCTTTTTACAGCACTATAATCCGTTTTCTCAATTCGGAATATCACTTTTTTGGATGCTGTCCACTCTCGGATAAATATTTTGATATTCATAGAATATGTTTAATAGACAAATAAACAATAATAGCAGCATTATTATTAGTAAGGATATTAGCATTATTTTTTGTTACAATTGCTTGCACAAATTCAGTTATGGAACTGAAAATTTTCCTTGTGAATGGATAGAATCCTAAAAACTGATTTTCTGGTTACAGAAAATTGACTGATGCATTGCAAAAGCTACTCAGAATTGTTTCCAAAAATTACGGCCAGTTAATAAAAATTTAATTTTCATCTTTAAATTTCGGGGGAAAAATGTTTTTAGGGTTTTTTAAATATAAACAAATATTTTTCGGAATATATAGTGGCTCAGAATAAGTTATTATATATTTGAGATTATGATTATTGCACATTTTCGTAGATTAAGAAACATCTGTCATTTTTTACAGTGTACACTGTAAATAAAGATCACTGCTTTCAAAAAAATATTGCAAAACTTTAAAAGGTTTATGAGAATTTAGCACAATTTGTTCCGTGTTACCCACGAAATTGAAAAGCATTTCTTTATCTTGAAAAATGTTGGAACCAACAGATTTCTAAGCTTGAAAGATGCATGAAGAAAACAAATGGTTTTTTTTTTTCGTAATTTTCGGAAACATTTCAGAATAATTTTGCAGCCGTCTTAAACTTTAAAATGCATTGTGCAATTCAAGTGTTACATGATCTTTTTTATATTAGGCGCTTTATACTAATCTTTTGATGAACGATTACATGTTACTGACATCTGATATCATGCATTTAAATTCATGAAGTTTGTTTTCGTTCTAATTTGTTATTTTTACAAAGTTTATTATTTTAAGTAATAAGGTGCCCCCCTACGAAAAAATTTAATATATCGTGTTTTCGATCATCAATAAGTGCTATTTCCCTCCTGGCTGGAGCCGCAGAAATCCTTTCCATAGAAAAGTACCTTAAATCGGAACTACTAGCGTTAGGGGAAAAAAAAAACTTGGAATGCATGTTTTATTTTCATATATTACTTATTTTAATAGGAGTAATAATTTTAAAAATATCAATTTTCCACCTTTTTCGAACACCAGATTTTTAAATATTATTCTACTTGCACTACTATTTTCACTATTGTATTTAAAAAGCAAATATTATAGTGCATTTCCCTTGTAAATGTTATCAAAATAAAAGTTTTTTTTTTCTTTTTTAAATAATGCCAACTGAATAAAATTCGTGTAAGACATGATGGTTCCGATATCATGTGAGGAATGTCACGATAAAGGTTTAAATCAAAGTTAAATTAAATCTAATATTTTATATAAAAAAGACTGCATTCAGCACAAATGACTACCCCTTTCCCTTCCTCTGAAATAAATAAATCATTAACATACCGAGCTTTACACTCAGTTACATTATTATGGGCTCTACGACCTAAAGTGTAGTAAAGCAAGTGTTATTCTGACTCTTTAAGCTAGAACGTCGTTTCTTTTTATCGGCTTTTCCTCCGACGAGTGGCGTCGAACGCACACCATGTCGGGTCCATTTGCCGAATTTTATAACGAGCTGCAACCGAGAGATAAGAATGAATCGATTCTCAGCGATTTGGAATAAAAATCTCCCCCCCCCCCTTAAACTAGGTGGAAGGGCATCCGAAATTGTTAGTAAAATCAAAAAGTATTAATATTAATTCGGTCCTTTTTCTCCCTGAAGCTATTTAAGGAAGGCTTTTGAGTGCTCGTTAAATATAATGATTTAAATGTCCTTTAATAGAGTGATTGGGGCAATGATATCAATTTAGCAATGTCACGCTATTAAACTTTTATGTGATCCTTTGACAAAAAATATTTTATCACAGATATTTTATTTTTTGAAAGTTTTTTTTCTTCTGCTGTTTTGATCGTTCTATTTTGAATTTGGTAAGTATAAAAATGAATGTTTTCGCTTTGACCTCGGGCATTAACTGATATAATGAAACGTATCACAAAATATACATTAACTAATACATTTTCTGTACTTTCTTTAATGTTTATACTTTAATAGAAATGAATAATATTGACAGATACGAAATTGTACTTTTTATTTGATATGACTGAAATTTTCGATGAATCTCGACATTTAGCATGGAGTTAGTGCTTTTTTAGCACTTCCAAATAAAGTTGTAAAGTATTTATGATTGCGATTTGTTTATGTCTGGTCTGTCAGCATTATAACTAGGGTAAATTACTAAAAAATAAAGTTGAAAAGTATTTGTGACTGCAATTTGTTTATGTCTGACTATCAGTGGTATAACAAGAGTAAATTACTAGGATTGCCATGTAACTGATATATGAATCGCTTCATGGAAAAAGGGCTTTAGTGACCAAATTGACAAAATTTAGTTAACCATGGATTTTTGCTCTTATAAGGGACACACAGGTTTCTATGCAAAAGTTTTATTCTTATACACTGTACAAATACCAATTACTCAATTTTTAACCCTTTTGGGTCTGGTGTATTATTATTAGTAGTAGTACATGCCTTTTAATGTTGTATTATTTTGTTTTAAGAAATACTTTTGCTACTGTTTGCCTGTAGTAATGCTAGTATATGTCTTTGCATTTACTATATGATTTAATTTCTGTTCAGGCATTTAGTAATAAGGAAAAATATTATTATTTGCTTAATTCTTCTTGCGCCGTTTGCGATTCTTTTAATTCAAACATATATTTCACTCTTCAAATTTAAAATAAAAGTTGCTTTCCTGAAAGAATCATGTGTAATAAAGTGCAAAAAGTATTAGAAAGTTGTAATATATGTTAAATTTAATTGTAATACAATATTTTCTAAACATCGCCAAAAATTCTTGCTTAGCTTACTGTCATATGAATATTAATTGAATAGTATGCAAGACAACAATATTCGTTATCTTTCATACCATGAAATAGTCGTTAAGTAGCAATTAATCTATAAGGATAGCTAGCGTTAATGTTATTAACATAAAAATAATTTTTTATAAAAATTGAAAAAAAAATCGGATCCAAAAGGGTTAATGTTTAATCAGAAAGGGCCTCTGTCAGTGACTGGAGTCCTTTACACTTGGAATAATAAATGCTTGGATCATTTTACCTGAGATAAATTACAGTGAACATGTTTTTGATTCGTGATATATAGAAAGAAAAGATAAAAGTATATGTGTGCCAAGAAAGAGCAGAAAACAAGACGCCTAATGAAGTTTGATCTTTCTTCTATGACTATCTCAATCACGTGCACTGTAAATATATATATATATATATATATATGTACACTGTTAAAAAATTGAAACTTTTTCTGCATCATCACTCAACCGCTAAAATAGAATGTCTCTTTTTTGGCCAATGAGAATGCTCCATAATATAGTGAAGTAATTGTTTTTAATAAAAGTGATGGAGTGATGATGCAGCAAAAGTTTCAAATTTTTAACACTGTATGTATATCCGTTAAATTTACGGTGCAACAATGTTGACAGCAGTTTTTGTCGTAAAAATTGCAGTAAAATTAGATGTATATATTTTTTATTACATACAGTTTTAAAGCAATTTTTACGGCAGAAACTGCTGGCAACATTGCTGCGCTGTAAATTTAACGGATTTTGTTTTTCAGTGTACGAAAGGAAAATTCCGAATTACGACTGTTTACAGATAATTGCAGTGATCAAAATAAAAGTCACGCATGGTCCAAATTTTTAATGTTACTAACAGACACTTGTCAATTTGAGAAAATAGCATTTTTTTTTTTTTTTTCAGTACGGGACCATTGCTTTTTGCCTTGCGTTTGGGACTTCGCAACAATAAAGAGCCAAATTAACAAGTTTGATAGAATTTGTACTGTTGATGAAATAAAAATACTTATAGTAAGCAGCATCTGCAACAAGTTTTATGTTAAAGTAATTCAAACCAAAGACATTTTGGCTTTCAAATAATTTTGGAACACCTTTTATGAAGAAAGTTGTATACCACAAGAAATACGCTCCAAAAGCAAACAAAATTCGATTTAAAATAAGCAATTACATGCAGATGTCCTTTTATATATCGAAGTTTAGTACAATATTCGCAAGTAAAACCACTGACAGTATAGTGACATATTCATTTAAAATGATCAAAGACGAGCAACAAAAACCGAAGTTGCCACAACTTGTTAGCTTATGAAGCCTATAAAGTTCCGATCACGAGAGCGATAATCCATAACTTTAGAAACTTTCTGTCATATATTTCTAGTGAGCACAATGACTTTTATGAATTGATCATAAATTGACATACTGTTGACCAGATCGAGCCAGAAACCAAGACGAGGGATTAATAATATTTAAAAGCTGTATACCACAAGAAGCATGCTCCAAAAGCAAACAATATTCGATTTGAAATAAGCAATTATATGCAGATGTCCTATTAAAATCGAAGTTTAGTACAATATTCGCAAGTAAAAACAATTGACAGTAAAGTGCCATATTCATTTAAAATGGCCGCAGCAGTGGCTGAGAGGTTCTGCCTCCGA
The DNA here is from genome assembly GCA_964019185.1 of Maratus speculifer. Classification (NCBI taxonomy): domain Eukaryota; kingdom Metazoa; phylum Arthropoda; class Arachnida; order Araneae; family Salticidae; genus Maratus; species Maratus speculifer. Next base: position 187,998,690 of record OZ025290.1, read on the forward strand.
AACTAGTTGACGGCAGGTGCTGGGTTCGAACCTAATCGCGGCCGTTGGCCTAACCGTTCGGAGTTTTCCGTGTTTTCTTCGAACCTTGAATTTCTTTGCGTGAATACGGATTAGGTTCCCTTAGAAAGACCCCTATAGAGGACATATCCCTCTTTAGGGCCTATGTCCCACGTGTAGATAATTGGCCGACATAAATACAAACCATTCAAACCGTTTAAAATGTTTAAAGACGAGCAACAAAAACCGAAGTTGCCATAACCTGCAGCTTATAAAGCGGATAAAGTTCCGATCACGAAAACGACAGTCAATAACTTTAGGGACTTTCTGCCATATATTCCTAATGAGCACAATTACTTTTATGAGTTAACCATAAATTGACATACAGTTGACCAGATCGAGCCAGAAATCCAAGACAAGGGATTAGTAATATTTAATTGAAAAGAACAAAACCTTCAATTAAATAATTCAATAAAAGGAACTAGTAATTTTTCATTTGGAGTTAATTTTTTACCTATAATTTATAACAGCTTTTAGAACAGTCCAAAAGAAGTGTTGAAAACCCCCAAAAAAGGTAAAAAAATAAATGTTTCATTCAGGGTTTATAAAGGGATTAATTTTTTATTTATGTTGAAAAAAAGTTTCAGTTCACCATTTTTTTTAAGTCATTATTATGTGAAATAACTTTTTTTTCCTTAACGTTGTTTTATTAGTATAACTTTTGTCTATGAAGGGAAAAAAATCATTTTGAATTGGTATAATATTTTTAAAACAGCAGTTTTTCGCAACAGAAGTTTTTTCCAGTTTCTCAAAATTAAATTTAGTTGACTGAAGCCCTTTTTGCATGAAAGGATTCATACTTTATTGAAGTTTTTTATGTCGTGTTCAGTGTTGAAAATGAAGTATGTAGAATTTATAGATGATTTAAGGAAATACTCGAAAGAAATGTATTACATTATAGTCTATTACAATTCTATAATAATATAGTCTGTTACGATTCACACGCACCTCATTTGCCACATTTGATGTAAAATTTCCAACTTGTGATATTTTAAAACACATTTTTATTTTGTCACATGCAACCTTTATCCTGTAAGATCTGTTGACTCATGTGTTATGCATACTTACTTGTTAACTTATCTTTTAATACATGTGTATTTAAATATAGAGGAATGGAAATGTATATTTGACATAAATGCAATTTGACAATACGGTATGTCAAATTAAGTAAACTATATAAAGATTTAAATTGAATTTTGAATAAATTTGTAAATGGTCCCTCAATAAAACAAAACTGTAAGACATACATTAGAAAATTATGAAGATATTTATGTCATTATTAAGTTACTAGAAGATAGCCCGTCAAAATGACGTGTTTCCATTTTTGAAAGGATGATAAAACATTACAACAACTTTGGTCAATCATAGCCACTTTAGGCTTAAATAATTTTGAAAAATACAAAAATTGAACATGAGGGAAAAATCTTAAAAAAAAAAAAATCAATAGAAATCTGCATTTAAAACTATAACAAAACTATCTGGTGGATGGGGAGGGAATGTAATGAACAAATGGTAAATGCATAAATTTTAAAAGAATAAAGTAAGGTAAAATATCAATAAAAGAATACATTGTGAAACTGCAGCCAAAAAATATCTTAAAATACTGAAAGAAGATAATAAAAATATCCTAAATGTATAAAAAATTCTCATTTTGGCCATTTCCAGATGAATATGAGAGGATAGCCAAATTATTAATTGAATGGGTAAAATAATGGCATAGAATATGCCGCTAATGAATTTCACTCACAAAATTACAGTAATTATTTCACAAAAAACATGCAAATTAACATTCATTAATAATGCAAAATAGGTACTAATAATGCTATTTTAAAACATTTGTGAATTAACTATTTTATACCATTAGCTAATACTTAAAAGAAAATACTGTATAAGATCGAAAACAAATTTCAACAGTAAAGAGTAAACAATCGTGATTCGTTATGTGACAATGAAGTCATTCACGGCTGTAAAAAAAAAAAATAAATAAATAAATAAATAAATAAATAAATAGAGCAACGCGAATATAAAAATTCTAACAATATTGTATTTAAAACGCACCTTCACTTTTCTTAAATAAAAAGTTTTAATTAAACACTGTTAAAAATTTGACTGTTTTGCTGCATCGTCATTATACAACTTTTATAGAAAATGATTACTTTACCGTATTACACTGTTAAAAATTTGACCCATTTGTTGCAGCGTCACTCCACAGCTTTTATAGAATATCTCTTTTATGACCAATGAGAATCCTTAATAACACAGTAAAAGTAACCGCTTTATATAAAAGCAGTGGAGTGATGCTGCAGCAAATGGGTCAAATTTTTAACAGTTGCTGCAGCATCACTCCAACGCTTTTATAGAAAACGTTTGTGTGTGTTACTTACAGTGTATTCTATAAAAGCTGGGGAGTTATGATGCAGCAAAAGGGTCAAATTTTTAACAGTGTACTGCTAAAAATTTGACCCATTTACTGCAGCGTCACTCCACAGCTTTTATAGAATGTCTCTTTTATGACCAATGAGAATGCTCCATAACACAGCAAAGTAATTGTTTTCTATAAAAGCGGTGGAGTGATGCTACAGCAAATGAGTCAAATTTTTAACAGTTTGAATATTGTGTTTGAAATAGGGAAAAGATTTCAAAGCACAGTAAAATGTAGTGACGTCGTTTACAGCCCAAACTGTAAATCTGACAAGTGAGAACGCTCCATTACGACTCTGGAACGTTTGCATTGGACAAAAAATTGATAGCCTTTAAAATCGGAGATAACTTTTCGCAATGGAATTTGTCATTGGTCGCAATAAGTGTTTTTTCTCGTGGATGGGTTGATCCCGGAATCGTTATACACGGAGGGATTTTATATATACAATGAGTTGCAATACAAATATCCCCCCTCCTTATTGTAGATAATTTCTCAATTACGTTTGCATAGCTATTGGAATGTTGTCTTTCCCAGAATAAATTTAAAAAAAATATGGTAAAGATATCAAATTTCGCTTGAGCATAAAATCAGATAAGGGAAATAAAATAATTAAATTTCCATTCGTGAAACATCGAAGTTAGTGTACATTACGTTCGCGCGTAAGCAATATTTCCTCGGATTTAGATTTTCTTTTTAGACTTTACTAGCTCTTCACTAAAACAGCGTCTGAATTTAAAATTTTTCTTAAGTGGAAAGACAATGTTTTTACTTTCCCCTATCTTCAATAGAAGAAAGTATTTTTCGAAATTTATTTCGACTTCCGGTTTTTGACGGATTTACACCTTTTAGGGGTCAGAGACACTATTTTTTTAAACAAAATGTCTGTCTGTCCGTGTGTGACTGTGTATCCGTTTGTCGCCATTGTATTATCGAAAAGTGTATGAAGATATGCATGGAATAAAACCAATTTTCTTGTGTATGTTTTCGGCTGTAGCAAGCACGTCCTCCTTCAATTTTGAAATATTCCGGGGGTGTTGTAATACCAAATTTTATGCCATTTTCAATACTGTACCATCGAAAATGTATGAATTTAAGCATTGAATTGAACCAATTTTTTTTTTAGTGTTTGAATATTATGGCTAGTTGGTCCTCCTTGAATTAAAAAAATTTTGCCGGAAGGGGACACTGCAATAGCGATTTTGGCACTATTTTCAATATTGTACCACTGAAAAGTTTATGAGGTTATGCATATGATTGAATTCTTTTTTGTGTAAGTGTCTGGCTATAGTCAGCAGACCCTCCCAAAATTTGAAAAAAAAAACCGCCAGAAGGAGGCGCTATAATCGCAATGTCTGTGTCATTGTCATTATTGTACCATTAAAAAGTGTATGAAATTATGCATTGAACTGAACTAATTTTTTTGTGTATTAATTTTGGGTCAGGCAAGCAGATCCTCCCTGAATTTGAAAAATTTGCCTATCGTTCTATTGTTCATTAGCTTGTCCAGAGATGGAATTTTGCGTCGTTCTAATCTGGCTATTTGCAAACAGCTGATGATATCAGAAATGGAAAATTATTGATTTTAATAAAGATCATGATCCACATTAACTCATTTTTACCCCAATTAATTGTCTGAAGCAGAAATTTATGATAAAAATCAAAGTTGGTATAGTATTGAATTAATAAAATTAAAGTATTAACATGTGCAACTAATTTTTGAAGTATTAAAATGTGAGATAAAAGAAAGTTTTGGTATTGGCACATTCAACTAGTTAAAGATAGTCATTGAACATTAATGCTGTATTGATAGAGAAGGTTAAGAAGCTACTTCAGGGAAATGAAAAGACCCGTTCGCTAATGCTAATCCTATGGAAGAAATTTATAAAGATATCTCGGTTGCATTTTAATATTTTTAAATGATTATTATTATTTTTTCTTTTTTTTTTGCATTGGATAGTTGAGACTGATGTGAATGCAGAAAGTTTTTTGCTTCATCGATTTTGGTTGCAGTTATTTTTTATGAGGATGCTTTCGCTTTGCAAACCAGTTCCAAAAAAGAAAGCGTCTCCCTAAAAAATATCTGTAAACAAAATCAAAAAAGTTAAAAACGGCCTGCATACATATTGATCTCAGCTATCCAATGCAAAAAAAATTAGTAAAAAATATTCAAATGCAACTGATATATCTTTATAAATTTCTTCCATAGGATTAGTATTAGCGAACGGGTGTTTTCGTTTGAATGAAGTAGCCTCTTAAAGGCCGTAATATGGAAAGGTACTCTGTATTAAAAAAAAAATAATAAAAATTACACTGTACAGAAAAAGATATTAATAAACAAAATCAGTTCTTTTACAAAAAAAAAAAAAAAAAAAAAACATCCGCTAAAATTACAATAATCTTAAAAAATTTTATTTGTAATCCAGGCTACAGTTACATAAAATTTTCTAGACTTCCCTGTTTCCTAAGAAATTCTCAATAACATTACACATTTTTTGATTAAGAATGCAAATCTGTAACTGATATAAGAATTTTTGTGGTTGCTGTTCAATTAAAGTTCTAGAAATCCCAGTTTCCTAGGAAAATTTTAGTAACTTTGCAGATTTTTTAACAGTGCATGTGTTAAAAAATTAAAATAGATCTGAAGGTTCTATTATTTTATATTTAAGTTTTCAGATAGATGAATTGTACATTTTTTGGTGAAATAGTCTCGCAAAAGTAGATGAAAATATATTAACTGTGGCCCAGTTTTGACATGTTATGTTTTATTTTTCCCCTTGATTTCTTTTTCCAAATGCCTTCTCATTGTCAGATTTTACAATTTAAAATCATAAAACAAGACAAATTTATCACAAACAAACTGTACTTCTTTTGTTTTTGGTTTTATTCTCACATTTATATCTGATATATTATATATTTACTTTGCGAACACTCCTTTAAATTATTTAAATTTATGGTATTATCATTGTTTCGTTAGTTCTTAATAAGGTACCCTGGGGTAATAACGCCACGTTAAGGTTCTACCAATTTTCACGGCTTAGTTTTAGATTGTATTTTTCAAACAAATATAAGATCTGATACAGCAACTCATTGACTGTCTATATAAAATAAAATAATTTAACAGATATGTATTCATAAAATGTAATGGCGTTTTTTCTTGACCAATGCTATTTGGCGTTAATACCCATCTATATGGGTAATAACGCCATGCAAACAAAACTATAAAATAAGATGGAATAATGGCATGTAGATTGCCCAATTCTAAAAATACAAACTCTACACTGTAAAAAAAAAGGGTCGATCTACTAAAAAAACTTTAGTGATCCTTGTAATTACTAAAAAATTTTTAGTAATCTTAGTCGGTTACTAGAAAATCTGTAAGAATTACTAGAAAAAAGTTAGTAATGGATAGAGTTAATAGTTTTACAGTTTTAATAGCTATCACTAAAACTCATTTGGTGTGGCCTTGATAGCATAGTGGTTATAGTAACGGATTCCAGGCTAAGAGGTCCCGGGTTCGATACCGGAAACCGTCAAATACGTCCCGAATGTATGTAGTGTAAGTACTCGTTAATAAAGGGATTATGAAAATCCTGTCACAGCAAGTAGCATTTTTGGTGCTGCCATCTATTGCGGTTTTGCCGAAAATCTATTGCTTCAGAAGTTTGGATGCAGCTCCTGTCCTTCGGGCGCACGTAAAGGTTATTAAAAACAATTTTGGAGCTATTACTAAAATTTTCTTGGTGGCTCATACTAAAAATTTTTAAGTTAGTTATACAAAAAATTATTTCGTTCAGTTTACAAAAGAAATGCTTGTTTCACTTGCAAAAAAAAAGTTTGTAATGGTTATTAAAAAATACTGTGGAATACAAATTTACTAAAGAATTTTTAGTAACCTCTTGAATTTTTTTTTACAGTATACAGCTCTAAAAATTGACAAATTGCAATCTAAGCTATTGAAACTGTACAATTTTTTTGTGACTCAGAAAGAAAAAGAAAGGTGTGGTGGTAGCAGGGAGCGGAGGCAAAAGAATGTCAGATTCTAAGCTACGTTTTGCTTAAAAATGACCATTTAAATAGAATTATTAGAAACATTGTACGGATTATTTGAATCAGTATTTATATTCCCATGTATGCATTCTATGCGATAGAAAATATTGATTTTTTGTGAAAGGGAAAGAAAAGGAGTGAGGGGGAGCTTCAACAGAATATAACACCCTGTGTCTCTCTTTGCTTAAAAAGTCCCACTTAAATATGATTATAAGAAACATTGCATGGTTTTAAACATTCATAATGTAATATTTTAATCATGTGTAGTTTTATAATAACTAGAGTTATGTGAAATAAATATTTTTGTTAAACCTTAACTGCTGTTAGCGTCTCACATACCGCTGAGTTTTTAAAGTTTCAGAGTTTAACTTGCAATTTTTAGTTTAAATATAGATACCGGGAAAATTTTGTTTCATTTGGAGTCATTTTACTATCTCTAGAGACTTTTGAATAGCTGAATTTTATTTATAATAGTTTTGTATACAAGGTTCAATACAAAACTAATATTCTAAAAGTTAATTCAACATTTTATTCATCGTTAGATTAAGCGGTCTGATAGGCCGCTCACAGTTACGCCGTAGTTATGCGACAATTTTTGTCACAGCAGTTAAGGGATAATACTATTATAGTAATCTAGTAAATAATTTTTAACCCATAACTCCCCACTAATGCGGATTCTCCAAACCTACAGTTAAAATGTCGACGTTTTAAAGAACATGCTTTAATAAATTTTTAATAAATTGAATAAAATTTTTGATTAAAAAATATTATCCCAAAGAGATCTCTTATTCAATTTTATACATAATTCATATGGTTATATATTATTATTTCCATATTAGCAACAAATTTAACCTTTAACTGCTGTTAGTAATCTGACTGAACACTGTACCCTCTCCTCCCCCCCCCCCAAAAAAAAAATAGCGTTTAACTTGTATTTTCCAGTGTAACTATAGTTACAACTGAAATTCTCCTTCGTTTGGAGTTCTCGTAATATTGTTAAAAATATTTGAATAGATTAAATTTAATTAGAATTAATTCTGTACAAAAAGTTTAGCGCAGGAACAGTATTCTATGATTTTTAATCATGGATCGCCTTTTAACCTTTAACTAATGTTACCGGTCTCGTAGACCACTATTTTTCTTTTAATTGTTTAGTTTAACTTGTAATTTTCAGTTTAACTGCAAACACTACCGAAATTTTGTTTCATTTGGAATTTTAGTACTATCACCAGAGACTAAATAGGTGAATATTAAGTATAATGCTCTTGTATAAAAAGTTTAAACAAAAACACAATTTTATGAGTTATTCCCGCCTTTTATTCATCTTTCAATTTTGCGGTCTCACAAACTGCATCACATTCATATGTTACAATTTCTGTCACATCAGTTAAAGGTTAAATTTATAAAGTTTTGAAAAACCGAACGCTGAGAAAGCGGGCAGTTAAAATTTCGAACTCAATTGAACAATCCAGTGTAAATTTAATAGAAAACTGATTTTGAAGATGTTTGAACTTGAATCTCGAAAACATTTCGATATAATTTTATTTACAAGAGTTAAAAATTATGTTTTACATTAGTAAAATATAATAATAATAATATAATAAAAAATAAAATAGGGTGATTATTTTTAAGTATTGGGCACCCCCCTTAATCTTACCATTTCAACAATGATGATAATGCTGTCCCATATTAATATATAAACCTCCTTCGGATATAGTTCGGCCACTGTTGGGAATCAACCTGGGTAATAACGCCAATCCCTGGCGTTATTACCCCGGGATACTTATTGCGCAGTAAATCCTAAACTACAAATTATCTCGAGAAGATATCCAAAATCTTCAACAACAATTTGAAAGTACATGAAATACACTACAAAATTATGTAATAAACAAATTATTTCCGGATAAAAAATATAGTCTTCACATCAAAAACCTTATCTCGCAAATTTTAGATCAAGCGTTAATTTTAGTTGCTTGTAAAAACAATAAGACATAAAAATGAAACAAATTAACTTTAAACTGTTTTTTGCGATTTATATGACTCAAAATCCTTCTGCGCAGAGCACATGGGTGTCAATTACCTGATTATTTCATAATTATACAAAATATAAGCACTTATCGTTATTACCCCGCCTGGCGTTATTACCCCAGGGTACCTTAATATCTACACTTTATTCCTATTTAATTTATTTAATTTAAAACGCGCATATTTATCATTATTTAATTCGAATTCTTAATCTGAAACTTTAATCCAATGCATTCCTTTATTTCTTATTCTGAGAAGCTTAATCTATTAAAAGCAGTGTTACAGGCCAAACCCGATTTTAGGCCAAACCGGTCTATCCTAACGCCCATCGGATAAACTAGTTTTCCCTAGGCCAAACCGGTCTATCCTAACGCCCATCGGATAAACTAGTTTTTCCTAGGCCAAACCGGTCTATCCTATCGCCCATCGGATAAACTAGTTTTTCCTAGGCCAAACTAGTCTATCCTAAGGCCCATAGGACAAACTAGTTTTCCTAGGCCAAACTAGCTTGGCCTAACTCTTATAGGATAAACTAGTTTAGCCTGCTGTATATTGGTCTGAACTAGTTTATCCTAGGCCAATTCAATTTGGCGTGATTTTATTGAATTCAATGACCGCCTGAGCGCCAACATTCTAGTTTGTCCTAGGCTGATCTAGATTATCCTAGGCCAATGTAATTTTACGTGTTTTTAGCTTACAGGCGTCAAAGCCTGAGAAATAATGGGTTGCAGGTTCTGTATTTATGTATGCACGCAAGTATGTTCGCATGTTTTGTACGTATGTACGTACGTATGTACATAACGTCATAACTCTTGATAGAAACACCCGATTTGTTTAAAATTTTGAATGTAGTTTCATTCTGATAAGGTACTTTTCTGATTAGTTTTTGGAATTCATTGGATAAGAATAAGAGGGGGCGAACGGAGGCTAATCCCCCACCTTTAATGTAGAGAAATAGATTTTTCGTGCAGAATTATCAGTTTTTATTTAAAATTTTAGATATAGGATCGTTCTGGTGCTTCCGTGATTAGTTGTGGATGTTTATTGTTTAGGTGTAAAAGAAAAGGCAATGTAGGTAACCCCCCCCCCCTGTAATTTAGATAAATGTTTTTGACCGAGAATTTAGGGATTTGCATCAAATTTTGGATATAGGTTCTTTCTGATAAAGCAATTACCTGAATAGTTTTAGGGGTTTAATGGTTAAGTATGAAAGAAAAAATGAACGATTACCATCTTACTTAGAAATAACTAGTTTATCCTATGGGCATTTAGATAAATAAGTTTGGTGTAGGAAAACCAGTTTATCCAATTGACGTTAGGATAAAATAGTTTGGTCTAGGCTAATCTATTTTGGCTCAAAATCGGGTTTGGCCAGTAAAAATCATATCTTTCACTAGAATAAGAATAAATGTGTGCCAAGAGTCATTGTTTGTAAGATCAATACAGAAATTTAACATGCACACCGTAGAGACATGATGCATTAGACATGGTGTTTGCTTATTTTTATTTTATTTTTTCTGCAAACTCAGGTTTGGCCAGTAAAAAACATATCTTTCACTAGAATAAGAATAAATGTGTGCCAAGAGTCATTGTTTGTAAGATCAATACAGAAATTTAACATGCACACCGTAGAGACATGATGCATTAGACATGGTGTTTGCTTATTTTTATTTTATTTTTTCTGCAAACTCAGGCCGTGCTGTGATCAGACTTGCTTTTATTATTATTATTATTATTCGAGCCAGATCGGAGCTGAACATAATGTAGAGTCGAACAGTGTTTTCCATTTTTGTGAAATTAATTACCTGTCGACATATAAGCTATTCTTGTCACAGTGTCAAGTTTTTATTTTTCTGTGAAGTCGTAACTGAAAATTCGATTCAAAACGTAGCTTCAATAATATTTTCTCAAAGATACATCGCTTTTATGAAAAAAGGGTTAACGTCATTCGATTACATATTTTCTGAGTGAGAATGCTTGTTAATCTTATGCATTTCCGAAAAGGAATTAATTCATAAATGTGTTAGGATGTAGCTCTGCTTTTGGATTTGAAAAAAGCCTTAAGAAATGACAGAATTGTGTATTTTCCATTCTGCGAATACATCGTAATTTAAAAATACATTGTAAATTTATCCAATAAATGTGTATGCAGTATTTTTAAAGGAATATTAAATGTATGTGAATTAAAATATGAATTTTTTGCAGAAATTGAGTAGGGCCAGATCGAGACGGACTGAGTTTTTTTTCACTGATTTTTGTACAGGCAGGGCTCGGGCTGAATTTTTAATTTTTATATCGGGCTTCGGATTTTCGGCCCGTGCAAACCTCTAACTGTATTCTACTAACTTTCGAATAAAATACATTTTACAGGGGTGATAGCATAACCACTTTGCACAAGGTTACAATGGAGCAGTAGTCGGGATTAATATTAAAAGGAATATTGCCCTGTTAATCTGATGGCTTTGCATTCACAGGCTGTTTACGCTGATTGTGCATTACAGACTTATTTTTTTAAGAATAACATCCTCGAAAAAACAAGTAAGGGGATTACTTTTTCCCATTTCCCAAATTATACTTAACCATTCAACCCCAAAACTAATCACAGATACCCTTTAAAAATTGAACAATTATCCAAAATTTGAAGCAAATCAGATAATTCTGCTCAAAAAATTATCCATCCGATTTAAGGAGGGTAATCTTTCATTCCTCCTTTTATACTTAATCATTGAACTCTCAAAACAATTCAGGGATTCGCCTTATAAAAGAAAAATCTATGTTCAAAATTTAATCGGCAAATCGGATAAATCTGCATAAAAACCCATTTATCTAATTTAAGAAAAACCCATTTATCTAATTTAAGAAAGGCGTAAATCGTCCACTACCCCATTATATTTAACAAAAACTAAATTAACTAAAGAAGCGTCTGATCAAAATGCATTTCCAAAATTTTAAGCAAATTGGATAATTCTGTATTATAACTAATTTATCTAATTTAAGGAAAGAAAGAAATTGTACGCTACCCCTTTATAATTAATCAAAGAATCACCAAAAATTAATCAGTGATACACTTCATCAGAATGAACAAATCCAAGATTTGCAACAAATCGGTTAATTCTGCGTGAAAAACCCAATAGGCAAAATTAGACAAGAGCCTCTCTTATTCCCTTTGTTCTTAACCAATTAACCCCCAAAACTAATTAGGGAAGAACCTTACCGGAATGAATCAATTTCAAAAATTTAAGCAAAGCAGCAAATTTTGCGTGAAAAAAGCATTTACATAAATTATGGGGCGTTACCATTATCCCCCCCCCTTTATAATTAAACAATGAACACCCAGAACTAATCATGGAAGCGCCTCATCATAATGCTCCTATATCTAAAATTTTTATAAAATATGCTAATAATCATGGAAACCTATTTATTTTAATTAAGGGAAGCGGAGAATCAGCCTCTCGATCTTCCTCCCCTTTATTCTTCTCCAATGACCTCCCGAAATTAACCAGAAGAGCTTCTCATAAGAATAAACATATATTGAAAGTCTGATGCAAATCGTGTATTTCTATCAAGAATTATTGCGTTACGTACTTACGTAAATACATAGATACAGAACCCAGGGGCACATTAGTTCTCAGGCTTTGGTAGCCTGATGAGATAATAACACGACAAATTAAATTATTTCAATCAAGAGTTATCGCGTTACGTACATACGTAAATACGTACATACATGTGTACATACGGAACGTGCGAGCCCATTATTTCTCAGTCTTTGACGCCTGTGAGCTAAAAACACCTAAAATTACATTGGCCTAGGATAAATTAGATCAGCCTAGGACAAACTAGAATGTTGGCGCTGAGGCGGTCATTGAATTCAATAAAATCACGCCAAATTGAGTTGGCCTAGGATAAACTAGATCGGCCTAGGATAAACTAGTTCAGACCAATAAACAGCAGGCTAAACTAGTTTATCCTATAAGAAGTAGGCCAAACTAGTTTGGTCTAGGAAAAACTAGTTTGTCCTATGGGCCCCATGATAGACTAGTTTGGCCTAGGAAAAACTAGTTTATCCGATCGGCGTTAGAATAGACCGGTTTGGCCTAGGAAAAACTAGTTTATCCGATGGGCGTTAGGATAGACCGGTTTGGCCTAGGCCAATCTAGTTTGGCCTAAAATCGGGTTTGGCCTGTAACAGCAGCAGTCTTCGTAAAAAATAAAAAAAACATTAATTTATCTTTTCTTTCTTTTTGAGGCATTTTTATTTATTTTTTAATTCCATTTTTTATTTTTATTAAATTTACTATTTCATATACCAGCATTCATTACGAATTCTTCTGTTGTTACTGTCGTAAGAGCCATTCTAAATTTCACTAATTCGTCCAAAATTATTACTCAAATCCTATCTTCATGCGCTTTTTTGACAAAACTGGCGTACATAAATTTTGGACAATTTCTGTGTTGTTTTTTTAAGTACTTATAAACCTGTTAGCCTGTGTTTAAGAGTCTTGTAGAATTCTAATTTATTATTTTAAAATCTTATCGGACTATGTAATTAATCAAGTTCCATCCTGATCTGTTACTTGAATTTTTCATCCAGTGGGAATTGCTTTAAAAATTTTTTTAATAAAATTACTTCGAAATCCAATTGACTTGGTTTTTTCCTGGAGAAACGTCTTGGATGCTTATCCATTGTCTTGCTACACTTGTGCTCCCTAAATCATCAAAAGAATGATGCGATTATCAAGGAATACATGTATTGTTATTTAAAATAGAACGGTCTCTGAAACGTTGATCAGTAAATGCACAAAATTTGAGTGGATAGTGTCGGCTTTCATGAAATGGTTCGATTTCTCATCAACCACATTGTGTTTTGTGAAATTAAGTCGGTCTGGTTATAGTTTCTATTATTTTCACAGAAAGTTATATAATGCCACACTGTTTTCTGTGAAGTTAACGTTTCTAGTTACAGCTCCCACTATTTTGTAGGAGATTTATGCAACGCTACATACATATACAGCCGACTCTCGTTAATTCGAACTCGTTGGAACCACAAGAAATGTTCGAATTATCCGAAGTTCGTATTATGGTAAATATGAAATAAAAACATGCTTAACATGATACTATTACAAAGGAATTACTGTTATAGTGTTTTTTAAATATTTTTCGTCTGTTATCAATAGAATATGACTTAATAATAAATTAGAATGTATAAATAAATAAACTAAATAAATGATTAGAAACAAGCACAATGGAAGAAAAATTTGAGGTGCCACTGACGGACAGACGGGGCACTAAGAAAGTGGATATCAAATGCATTGGACTATATGCATACTCGTTCGGAACAATTTTCACAAAAATCAAAGAAAGAAAGTTATTCAAATAAAATCTGTGAGAAAGAAAATAAAATGAAAAATCGGAATTCTCGCCAGTTCGAATTAAACGAAGTCAAGAGCAAATGAGTTCGAATTAGTGAAAGTTGTTAACGTTATTCTGCCATTGAAAATTTCGGGACTTCATGTTTAATTCGAATTAAGCGAAGATTCAAATTATCCGATTTCGAATTAACGAGAGCGACTGTATTCGAAATTTTAGCCTTCTTTCATTTCATGTATAGATTTCTTCCATCATGCATACAAAAATCTGAGAAGTGGATATCTATGTTTAGAAATTTCCGAGTCTATACACTTACCTATTATAATGTTTATTTTGCATGCTTTATCAGTGCTAGAACTATTAAGCAAAATTTGAAGTAAATACAAATGTGTACAAAACTGGAGAATTTAGAATCGTAATTTGTCAACAGTATTTCTGTTATGGCAGATGTTGAACTATATAATAATGGTTTTGGAATAAGATAAAGTAAAGTACCTGTTACTTATTGTAAACTGTAATACTAATCTGTGTATCAAATTAATTTTTGTATATTTTAATGCTAATTTAAAGTACCGTCGGTTCATATGGGATTAATCGTTCCTTTTGCATATCATCGTTTCATGGTCTTTGTATAGAAAAAAGCATTTTTTCAAATACATTTTTGTTATTTGATGATTTTGATGTATTAAGACCCAATAATTTAATGAGCAATTTTCATGTTACTGGGCGGTTTCATTACAAGCTGTCTTCAATGCATTGTGCGATGCTACTGACCAAAATATACTACAATAATTGATACATCGAAAGAGATGCTATAATATAGAATAAAAAATATTTTATGCAGAATACTGAACTAGGGATATTAAAAATATCCTCCATTTTATGTATTGAATTTTTCAAAGTAAATATGCTGTAAAAGAAAAAAAAACTGTAAATTTATTAAACTTTTTCTCGGAAACTGGGATTCCTAAAACTTTTTTAAACGGTAACAATGAAAACTCATACCTAATCGATTTACTTTCACGAATTTTTACTGTTAGCGTTACATAAAAAGTTCTAGGAATCCCAGTTTCCTAGATAAAATTTAATAAATTTATATTTATTTTTTATTATTTTTTTTTTTTTTTACAGTGCAGTAAGTATTTAGGTTACTATTGGCATTCAAGCGATAATTATTTCGAATACTGTATGATTGACTACTCTTGGAAGTAATTCGAGGCTATTTCCATGTGACCATCATAATATTTAACGTAAACGAAGGTAATTATTTTACATACAATTACTTTTAAAGCTGTGTACTAAAAGATTTTTACCCTATTATAATTTTGTAGTTTATTCATAAATTAGAAATGTATCTCTATAATATTTATAGTTGAATTAATTTTATTCTTTTTAAGTCAAATTCAGATATGTAACCAATGTATCATTTTTCAATCTTATATTACAATGGTCACGTGTGTTAATTTTTTATAAAAATATTTAGAAATTAATTTAAATTTTAATATTAAGAGTATTTTTTATGATTTATGAATCTATTAGAGTATTATAATTAAAGAACTTTTAATAACTAGCTTTTAAAAGTATTAGCTGTAGTCTTTTGGTATTAGCTGTAAAATAGCTAACTTCATTTACTATAATTGTTACGTTGGTCACCGTGGAATCACCCTTTACATATATTCATCTTAACCACAATCGCAAAAAATATACAAGGAAAATATCGCATTTTAAAAAGTTCCCCTATTTTTTTATAAAATTTTAGCCGAAAATGTACAAAAATATCGTAAATTATTCTTTGAAGTAGTTTTTAAGTGAATTTTCGGAACGCAAAAGCTTTTCGAAATGGAATACTATTTCTCGCAGTCGAATTTCGATGGCTTCGAACTTTCCTAATCACACTTTCACAGCATCTCGATCTATTTTCAACGACTTCAAAAAGGAAAAAAAAGTAAAATTTAAAAAACTTTTTTTTTCAGAAAAGAAGAACAGCCACGTACATTCCTTCGGGTCAATTGCAATGCATGAACGATGATACTCCTCTGTCCTTTTTCCTTCTCTAATTAGCGAGTGACGCTAATGACTCGGCGTTGGGACGGCAAATGAAGCGCGACGACGGCTTTATCTCGCCGGGCCAGGTCCCTTCGTTCGAGAGGTCGGCTCTCTTAGCGTCCCCTTCCGTCCCAAGACTTTCGTGTTTTTTTTTTTTTTTTTTTTTTTTTTTTTTTTTTTTTTTTTTAATATTATCGTTTTTTCCATATTGAAATGTATCTGCCCTAGAAATAAAACTTTCAGTATAAATTAAAGGGGAAGAAAAATATTTTTTAGTATTTTACTAAATAAATGCAAATTGAATTCAGTGTTTTTAATCGTGTTTTTTAATAGTGATAATCACGAAAATTAAGATGTTATTGGAAAAATTTGGTAAAAAAACTACAACACTATCAATAAAAAGATCGAACGAAAAAAAGTTGTCATTCTAATTCAAACCGTTGAAAAGCGCAATATTATTTTACAAATCAAATTTAAGTCCTTTAAGTATGAAATTTTTTAAAACCTAAAATACATGTATCGAAAAGTACCAAAAGTAAGCCTTCTTCCTCGAACATAAGGATCCTCCTCATACATGTCATATTTTTTCTTTTTTGAGAAAGTGTCATTTATATGTCCTTCCTTTCTAAATCTAAAATAATTATATAAAAATTTTAAACTAACTTTAACGTGTAAAATAAAGTACCGAAAGTAAACCCCCATTCAAATATAAGCACCCTCCTCATATATGTGAATTTTGCCTTTTTTGAAAAAGTACCATTTATAAGCCCTCCCTTTCTAAATCTAAAATAATTATATAAAAATTTTAAACTACTTTTAATTAGATACTTAAACATTTTTACTTAAACGCAATCAAAATTCCATAAAAATATTTCCCCAATGTACTTCCGGAGCCTTGTGTAGTTTTCCTATTCTATCTCACAACTGAATGAGTTGTACTTATAAAATGCCAAATATAACGTTAATATTAATAGTTAAACATTTACAGTGCGATATTAAATTATGTCTATATATTCAAATTTTCGAGCACGTCATGATGTATGAAATGACGTAAAATATTTAAATTAGCTAGCTAAATGAAGGTTATTCTAAGCTTCGCATAGAAAATAGCAGTCTTAACGTATTGAAAACTATTTAGACCAAACATGTATTACATATTTTCTGTACTTAATTTTTTGAATTTTTTATTTGAAAATATGCTTTTTAATTAAATAACTTTTCATATATGGCTTTTAAAAGTATTAGTTGTTGCCTTTTAGTATTAGATGTAAAATAATTTTCTTTATTTACTATAATTGCCACGTTGGTCACCGTGGAATAACCCTTCACTTATATTTATCTTAATCACAATCACAAAAACTATTCAAGAAAAATAAAAAAATGTGTCCCCATTTTTTATTAAGTTCTCTCCGAAACTCCACAAACATATCGTATATTATTCTTTGACGAATTCTGAACTTTCAAGTAGTTTTTGAGTGAATTTCGGAACGCAAAAGCTTTTTGAAATGGAATACTTTTTCTCGCAGTCGAATTTCGATGGCTTCGAACTTTCCTAATCACACTTTCACAGTATCTCGATCTATCTTCAACGACTTCAAAGAAAAGAAAAGAAAAAAATTTCTTTAAAAAATAAACAAGTTGGAAATTGCACGTGAAGCGTAGCAAATGAGGTGCGTTTGTACTAATGAATTTTTTTAAATATCACTCTCATATATCAATCTCATAAAATTGTAAATAGTTAATTACAAATGAAATGCGCAACAAACAACTCTCCTACCCTGTTCTCTCTACACTCATTATGTAATGGAATACTTTTGTGTGGCCTTGTAAATCAATAACAAAAGTTCTTTGCACAACAGATTATACAAAAGCTATATTATAATATGTACTTTATGATGCATATCAATATTATTATGTTCTATTGAGTGTAATATTATTAAAATGCATTTGAAACTTTTTTTTCCATTAACTGTAATGTAACGGAGTACTTTTGATTGTCCCTGTATTTGATCTATACATCCTAATAAAAAAAATTGAAATGACTTGACAAAATTATGTAATAAGTATGTAATTTAAAATTCAAACAATTAAAATGCATTTGCAACATTTTTCCCCATTGACCGTAATGTAACGGAATACTTTTGATCGTCCCTGTAATTGATCTATCCATCCGATTCTCATAAAATTTGAAATGACCCGACAAAATTATGTAATAATTATATATTTTAAATTTCAAAAGATTCGGTTGGGTATTTTTTGCGTTGTTCTATGCGGACAGACAGACGGACAGACGGACGGACTGAACGACAACTATAGGTGCTACGAATTTACATAATTACGAACGCACCTAAAAAGAAGAACGACCACGTACACTCCTTCGGATCGCAGATCGTAATGCATGAGCGATAATGTTCCGATGATGCTCGCGGACCAGGCCTTATCTCGAGCCTCTGAACATCCCCCTTTTGTCCCCAAACTACTGTTTTTTGTTAATATTATCACGTCTCCCTACATAAGAGTGGGCGTTAGAAATAAAATTTTTAATATATATATTTAAATAGTATTTTAAGAAGCTGTGGTACAATGTACAACATTTTTAATCATGTTTGATTTCTGAGATTATCATAAATGATTAAAGACTCATATGCCACAATTTAGTTAAAAAAATATACAAAAAATATAATTTAAAAATACTCGATATAAAAAATATGTTTTCTAATTCAAGTGTTTGTGTAACATAGCAATTATTACATTCTTCTAAATTTGTAGTAACAATAACAAAAAGCTTTGAAGTCTTGAAAAATTACCATCTGTTGTTTTTGAAAATCAGTCGTTGAAAATTATTCTTTCATAAATTCTTCCCTTTCAAGTAACTTTTGAGCGAATTCTGGAACACAGAAGCTTTTCGAAATGGGATGCTATTTCTCGCAGTCGAATTTCAATGGCTTCGAGCTTTCCTAATCACTACCACAGCATCTCGATCTATCTTCGACGGCTTCAAAAAAATAAAAAAATAAAAAGTAAAATTTAAAATTAAAAAAAAAAATATATATATATAAAAAAGAAGAACGCCACATACACTCCTTCGGGGTCGCAGATTGCAATGCATGAACGATGATGATCCTCTGTCCTTTTTCCTTCTCCAATTAGCGAGCGGCGCTAATGACTCGACTTTGGGACGGTAAATGAAGCGCGACGAGGGCTTTATCTCGCCGGGCCAGGTCCCTTCGTTCGAGACGTCGGCTCTCTTGGCACCGCCTTCCGTCCCAGGACTTTATTTTTTTGTTAATATTATCGTTTTCTCCATATTGAAATGCATTTGCCCTTGAAATAAAACTGTCAGTATAAATTAAAAGTAAAAAAAAAAAAAAAAAGACATCTTAGTATTTTACTCATAAAATACAAACTGAGTTCGGTATTTTTTATCGTATTTTTGAATTGTGATAATCACGAAGATTAACCTTTTCGGGTCTAGTGTATTATTAATAGTACACGTTTTTTCATCGAGTGTTATTCTGTTTAAATAATTACCCCTTTTTTTTCTCACATTGAATTGATAGCAAATGGCTATGCTTTTCTTATTATGGCTTTATTTATGCTTTGGCATTTAGTAATTACAATAATAATAAACATTTGCTTAATACTTTTTGTACCGCTGGCGATTCCTTTATTCTATACGCACATTTCACACTTTAAGTTTTAAATATAGATTACTTTTCTAAACAAGTCTTGTGTCATGAAACGCAAAAAACATTAGAAAATTGTAATATCTATTAAATCCTGTTGTAATACGATATTTTCTAAACGCCTCCCAAAACTCTTCCTTAACCTATTATCATATCAATATTAATTGAATAGTACAGAATTTAGGTACATTTGTTAGATTTCAGAGAATGGGATATTCCTTAAGCTTCAATAATTCTATTTGGATTGCTAGGATTAACGTTATTTCAGTAAAAATAATTTTGTTGGTAAAATGGAAAAAAAAAAAAAAAAAAATGACCCGAAAAAGTTAAGGCGTTGTGGTAGAATCAGATAAAAAAAAAACAACAATATAATTAAAAAAATCAAATAAAAAAAGTTGGGAATAACAGCATTTTTTTAAAAATCAAATTCGGCTTAAATTCTTTTAATTATGAAATTTTCTAAAAACCTAATAAAACATATATCGTAAGTATCAAAAGTAAGCTCCCTTCCCTCTCCTCCAAATATAAGCAACATTCTCATATAAGTTAATTTTTTCTTTTCTGAAAAAGTGTCATTTATAAACCCACCCCGTCTAAATCTAAAATAATTATGCAAAAATTTTAAGTTACTTTTAATAAGATACTTAAAATTTTTGCTTAAACGGTATCATAATGCCAAAAAAGTACTTTCCGAATACAATTTCGAAGACTTATGTAGTTTTCCTAATCTATCTTATTTAATACAGCCGAATAATTTGTAAAATGCTAAATATATGTTAATATTAATAGTTAAGCATTTAGAATGCATTTCAACGATACAATATTAAATTATGTCTACATATTCAAATTGTCAAACACTTCACAATACATAAAGTGACGCAAAATATTTTAATTATCTAGCTAAATAAAGATTTTTCTAAGCATCTCATAGTAAATAGCAGTCTTAACGCATTTAAAACTATCTAAAATAAATGAATATTATATATCTCCTGGGTTTATTCTTTATTTATTTATTTATTTATTTATTTATTTATTTTTTTGCTTGAAAACATGCTTTTTCCGTTAGTTCTTCCCGGAAATCTGAAAAAAGAGAAAAAAAATCCGTTTATTATTTGCATGCATGCATATTGGCTGTAATAATACGAAAGTTCCAATTTATGTATTAAATGAAAAATCGAAAATGCAACAAATTAAAATTTATAATTTATTTAGAAAGAAACAAATAAAAATAATGCTTTCGAAATTGATAAATTTTCTCATTCATTTAAACTTATATGCAATTTAATTTTTAGAGTGTTAAAAAAATATTAACATGTAAAATATATTCTAAATGAACACATTTTAGTACTTCATTAAAGTACTTCAATTAAGTTAAATTAATCGATTATATAAAAAAAAGCAAAGATTTTGTCTTGAATTTCATCTAACAATCAACAAGGAAACAGAACGGATTTTTAAAGTAGTTTTGATCACTTGTTTCCATATTTTTTTTTCATCTTGGAGATGTTATGTTACGATTTTGGAAAATATGCAGGCCCCATATACAGGCACGATGATATGTTTGAAAAACCTGATAGACCTTAATTTTTGAACAAAAGTAATTATCAAAATACCATTTTTCCCCATCAGAAAGTACACGCCAGATGCCAACAATCTATGTTTAAAATTTGTCTCCTTCAATTTTAGGGTATTTTAAAGAACTTAATAAATTTTGAAATCTCCATAGCCTCTATAAATTTTATGTAACTTGCATATACACTTAGAAACAGATTGATATGGGTTCTGGACTCGGTTCAAAATATGCCAGAATGTACAAATTTATGAAAAACCACAGATAATTTTTTCGAAAATTTTAATTTTTTTTTTTTTTTTTTTTTTTTAACTATAAATATGGAAGCATGCACTCTCAAAAAAACTTCCGTCTTTTCACAGAAAATTTACGAATATCCGTTTTTTTTTTCTCCGTCAAAAAAGGTAAAATATTCAATTCAAAAAAGTTTGGAATAGATAAATGCGGCGGAATCAAAGATCGAACCACCTAGCCCAGTGTTGGAAGGCGGGCGTGCTAGCACGGCGCTACGATTGCACAGCAGGAAAATGCTTTGAAGTAAATGTGCTCATTTTATATGGGTGTGGTTTGGTCTATTTCGTTTAAAAATTTTTAATTATGAAGTTAATTTCGGGAAGATTTCGTCTTTAATGAGATTGTGGCTGGAGTTTTTATACGATAGTTTTAATGTAACATAAAAATATGAATTTTAGGTACGTAGATTGCTAGAGGTATAGATGGGTGTTCTCTTTTTATTTGATAAGATTATTTTGGAATAATATCGATTTTTTGCATTTAATTTTTTAATTAAAATATCTTTTAAATGTGTGAGAATGTTTATTTATTAATAAATTTGTAAATTCAATTTTATCCAACTTTAAATAAGAACTTGCGAGTATTTTTGAATGAATGAAGAAATTAATCGTTATTTCTATATTATAAAGGCCAAACGTATCTGTGCGTAACACATGCATCATTTTGCTAAAGGCAACACTTTCACATGCAATTCGGTTTTGCAATTTTCGGAACTGCAAATTTTATACATCTGAACAACGCACATTTTCAATTTTTACACCATCGTATAGAGAAAAATATGTACTTTTAAATGCAATTTGTTTCAAAGCTGTATCTCAATTTATTCTTGACATATTAATTTTTTATAGTTTTTAGTACCAATTTTGTAATTGTGGCAACAGAAGTACGCCATTTTCTATTTAAAATTAATAAAAATTAAATGTGCGCATAAAAAGTTTGAGAAGATGAAAATTATGGCGGGTTTATATTTCACGTAAAATTCAAAATCCTGTCAATTTGAAAAAAAAAAAAAAAAAAAAAAAAAAAAATTATAAGCATTCATACCAAACATAAGAGCCTCAATTGATAACTTGATTTTAATAACTAATTTTTATTATATTTTGCTTCTCTATTATATTTTTACACATGCGATTAAAGTTTAATTTTAATGATTTGGAAAACTGAGTTTTATAAAAATAATAACTTTTTTTTCATAATTTTAGCCTTAAATAATATTTGTTTGAGAGTTAGACTGACCATTGTAAAATGCATTTTTTAGTGTAGCTGATTTTGTAAGTTTATTAGAAATCGAAGAAACAGTTCCTTCTTAAACATTTACTTTTGTCGAAATTCGGCGAGTTCCACCTTGTATTTTTAAATTCGAAAACATTTTTGTCTTTTTAAACTAAATTAGACATCTTAATTTATGAAATTTTTATTTTTTTCATTTTAAAAATAAATTCGAATTTATTACTAATAGACCCGATACGCATGCGTGCTAGGAATAAACGGAATCTCTTCTTCTTTCTTAGACGTTCGGAATGAATTCACGGATCAAATATGTTTTCTGGGAATACGGAAATTATTTGTGAAAAAAATAAGGATAACTTAATGTATACTGACGAATTTTTCTGACAGTGTGTCTACTTTATACAAACATTCGAATTAGTTATGTCTTATTAAAAATGTGTCTAATATGTAAGATTTTTTCCTCCTCTATTATTCCTGTAAGTGTTAAAAACCAACCGTTAATTCATTTCAAATAAATATCCTTGCAATTTAATTTAAATTTCCGAACTTTCTGAAAAATAAATGTAACAAGCTTTACTAATCACCGATTTGAAGAAAACCCGTATCTTCATTTTAAGTTTCATCACCAGCTATAAATAAAAAAGGATCACGGAAGAACGTATATTTTTTAAAATCTCCTTATTTTTCTATTGCGAAATATTTCTGTCCTAGAATAATTTTTTTTTTTTTTAATATAATAATTTGGGGGTATATGCCGGTAGCAGTGCTACCAAGAATGTGTTTCCGTAAATTGAAGAAAGTATTTCTGAGCATGTACACAGAAAAGGTAAATTTTTCTTTGACAAATTCTGCACTTTCAAATAGTTTTCTAGCCGATTCACAATTTATGTTAAAGCTTTTCGAAATGGAATACTACTTTTCGTGGTCGAATATCAATCGCTTCGCACTTCTCCTAATCTCAGTTCCACGCAACTTTCCAGCATTTTTGAACGGTTTAAAAAAAAGAAGTTTGAAAAAACTTTGTCAAAAAAAGAGCGCCGCGTTCACTCCTTTTGGGTTGCCAGAGGTAATGCTTGGACGATGATGCTCCTCTGTCCTTTTTTTCCTTCTTTAATTAGCGAGCGACACTAATGACTCGACGTTGGGACGGCAAATGAAGCGCGACAACGGCTTTATCTCGCCGGGCCAGGCCCTATGTCCCGCCTCTGAACATCCCCCTTTTGTCCCAAAACTATTTTTTTGTAAGTATTATTAATTCCCCATATATAAGAATGTGCGTCAGAAATAAAATTATTAATATAGATATTTAAATAATACTTTAAGAAATTGTGGTGCGCAATGTATATTTTTAATCATGTTTGAATTGTGAAATTATTACAAATGATTAAGATCTTATGTGCAACAATTTTGTGAAAAAAATATAAAATATATAATTTGAAAATACTCTGTACAAAAAGTAGGTTTTTTAATTCAAATGCTTGTGTAAAATAGCAATTATTACACTCTTCTAAATTTCTAATAATAAAAAGCATTAAATTCTTCAAAAATTAACATCTATGATTTTTTATAATTTTGTACGTTATGGCATGTTTTGAAACGAGTTCAAAACCCACATTTATCTGTTGTCAGTGTGTATGTAGGTTACATAACATTTGTGGAGGTTGGGAAAATTTCAAAGTTTATAAAGTTCTTTAAAATATTTTAAAATTCAAGGAGATAATTTTTTTAAACGCAGATGTCGGCATTTGGCACCTACTTTTGTGATAGGGGAAAATCATATTATGATTACTACACTGGTGTTCAAAAATTAAGGTTAAGAAGGTTTTTCCATTATATCATCGTGCAGAAGTTCCCCACATCTGCCAAAATCATTGCATAACATATCCAAGATGAGAATATAATGGGACAAGAGATCAAAACTACTTAAACAAATTGTTCTGTTGCCATGTTTGGCTTTTATGCTAATATATTTGCTTCATCCTTATTTTTGCACACAACTGTCTATTAAGTATAACAATGAAAGTAGTTCAGTCATTAGTACACTTTTTTCTATTGAAAATAGAGAAAAGTAAAAAAAAAAAAAAAAAAAAAGAAAAAAAAAAAGAAAAAAAAACATAAAAAAAACAATTATAATGTAATTAAAAAAATACTTTAAAATAATACACATCTTTCCAGCTAAATGCTTAATGTATTCGCATGCGTTTAAAATGTCGATTTCGATGAAAATTTGCAACTTTCTTTGTTTGATTTTCTTATAGAATGAACATTTCTGTTTCTAAATTTGTTTTTATTTTTCCTGTATGCTTATTAGAAATGAAATTAGAGCTCTTAAAAACTAGTCTTTGACGGCCAGCGTAATACTTACCCATCATGGTTATGCATACTATAAATTTGAAAATAAAGTACATGTAAATTATTTATAAAATGCATTGAAATTCCAAAATAAAATTTAAGCATATATTTAAATATTTTTAATACAAAGTAATGCTCCATTACGGAACTGAGTGTACTAATTGATTATCCCATCGACACATTTTGGCAAATGATATAAATCCACAAATACCAGGGTTGGTAAAAAACCGGGTTTAAAAAAAAAAAAAAAAAAAAAAAAAAAAAAAAAAAACATGGTTTTTTTGGTTTAAACCAGGTTTTTTTAAACATGTTTTCCTATTACATATACATGGTATCTATCAATAAAAATGAATATTTTTGAATGCATGAGTAATAACTTGATTTAAAAGTAATTCTAATCAATGAATTATTTAATATTATGTAGAAAATTGAAATATTTTCAAATTTTAAACTTTTTAGAAAAAGCTATGTCTTATGCTTCATAAATAAAGTGTTCTGCATAATAAAACATTAATACCTTGAAAATCTTGATAAAGAATCTTTTGATTACTAGCACTATAATAAATATAAAATGTATTTTCATATATAAAATTTTATATATATTATTTTCATATGGTTGTTCAAAATAATTTCTTTGAAATAATTTTGAGATGTCTGGTTGTTCTGTTAGATGGCTCTATGAATTATCTTTTATTGAAAGTAAAGCTTTTTATAAAGAATTTTTGGAATGATTTGAATTTAGCAGTAGAATCTTTACACATTTGAAGAAGTATTGTGTATTGTTGCTATTTGACACTTCTCTGTGAAACTACCAGGTTAAAAGAAAAAAAAAAGAGAAAAGGCAACAGTAAAATAAACAAAAATACCTATTTTACAGCTTTTTAGACTGTTGAAAACATTGATCTTAAAATACAAAGTAGTTTTATAAATACTGTCATTCACTAAAGCATTTAAACAACCATCAGACTACATGCTATATTACAACGCTTAGTATTTTTAAATGTCTAAACTAAAAATTACATGTTTTTAGGCATTTTATGAGATTTTTTCTCTGTTATGTCTCAAGCAAACCTTGTCTTGTCCTCCCCCCCCCCCTCCTCCCCAATTTTCTTTGCTGATTGAAATAATCAGTTTGGTTATGCAATTGAAGATTTAAATATATTTTATTGCATAATTTGGTTAAATGCAAACAGGTGCTTTACTAGCACCCAATTTTGCAATGTCTTCCTATTCAACTTTATATCCATTTTTCTTTTTTATTCTTAAGATACCCCCCCCCCCCCAATCAAAAAAATTGTCTTTTAGAGCCTGACTGAAATCATAAAGGTCATTTTGTGTTATTAACTGTACATCTGCATTTCTCAAAGGAAAAAACATTTTTTTTCTAAATATTGCTATTTTTAATCTATTTTATCTTTGCTAAATGTACACAATTTAAGTGTCTTCTTGTTCATCAATGCATAAAATTTGCGTTCTACATGCATATTAACTTGGCCTAGACTAGACTCACAGTGTCTCATGGTGACTGCTGAGACAAGACTTAAAAATAGAAATTACTTACATCCTATAATTTGAAACACTTAAATTACAAAAATGAGAAAATATATTAGATTTGTTCTAAAAAACCAATTGCTTTAAACTGTGCCAACCCAGCTGGTAACAGAATAAAATCATAATGCAAAATCCCTAATCCTAATTTGGGAATGCGAGAAAAAGAAAAGCTTATTAAACCCAATAAACACAGAGCAAAAAAAACTCATTGCCAATTATTCATCAGCATACATAATAAAAAAATTAATCAATGGAGAAAATTACTTAAGAATATGTTATATTTGAGGCTTTGAGGAATGATGAAATCCTTAGTAAATCTCAACTAGTCAAGAAATTTAAAAGTACACTTTTAGCTCAAATCTGCACTTCTGGCTGTATATCTATATAATAATTAATGACTTTATATAAGCCTTAAAAAAAGGGGGGGGGGAAGAAAAACTAATTAGTTTTTCTCCAACCAACTAATTATAGAAAAATTAGTAGTATGTAGCCACGTAGATTTATAGCTTATACGAAAAGTTGGGTTGATTAAAAATGTTGTTATTTTAGAAATTTATTAATTCATCATTTTTCTACAGCTTTGCTTCTCGCTTCTGCATAACTTGGATTTTGCATTTTTCAATGATGTGTAAAATAAAACATTAGGGAAAAAGAATTAAAAAAAAACAGATTGAAAAAAACCAGCATGGTTTAAAAAAAAAAACCATTGGTTTAAACCACAGTTTAAACCAACTTGGTTTGGCATAATTTTTATTTTAAATAACGAAAGAACAAATAAATTAGTAAAAGATTCATAAAAATACAAATTAAACGTCAAATTAAAAATTAGTTATGATATGCAGACACATGTAACATATTTAGTGTCAAGTGCATGTGACACTTACGTAATACATTATTGGCATTTAATCTTATAGTTTGGCGATGTTTTCGGGTCGACGAAATAATATAGTAATAAAAGAAACATCCTTATAAATCCAAAAATGATAAACCTATTAACTAACAGTTTACTGACTCGAATGAAGTGTCTCATTTCGAAAGAAAATATACCTTTGAATAATTCGATAAAATGTATATTTGAATTGAAATTTGAGTGAAATACAGGATCACGAAGAATCGAAGAGTGTAGAATATGGTAGAATGTATAATATTTTTAATCATGTTTGAATTGTGAAATTATCACAAACGATTAAGGTTTTATATGCAACCATTTTGTGAAAAAAATATATAAAATATATAATTTAAAAGTACTCGATATAAAAATGTAGGTTTTCTAATTCAAATGCTTGTGTACAATAGCAATTATCACAATCTTCTAAATTAATAATAATAATAATAATAATAAAAGCATTAAATTTTTCAAAAATTACCATCTATGGCTTATTATAAATTTGCACGTTGTAGCATGTTTTGAAACGAGTTCAAAACCCTCATTTATCTGCTGTATGTAGGTTACATAAAATTTGTGGAGATTTCAATGTTTATAAAGTTCTTTAAAATAATTTAAAATTCAAGGAGATTATTTTTTTAAATGTAGATTGTCGGCATTTGGCGCCTACTTCTGTGCTGTGGGAAACTCATACTTTGATAACTAAACTGGTGTTCAAAAATTAAGGTTCAGGAGCTTTTTCCAATATATTATCGTGGTCGACGAAGTGTCTCATTTCAAAAAAATATATATATTTGAATAATTCGATAAAATATATATTTGAATTGAAATTTGAATGAAATACAGGGTTACGAGGAATTGAAAAGTGTGGAAAATAGGATTATAAATAACTCTATGACTAATTATCTGATCAATTTCATTTTTTATACAAAAGTTATATATATATATATGTGTGTGTGTGTGTGTGTTTTACAGCCACTTTTTAAAATAAAAAAAATCGAAATTTTTAATATACCTTTCATTAGAACGAATATTTCGAGAATCCGAAAAAAATATATAGTTTCGGATAATCGAGGTTACTGATATTCAACAGGGTTTTTTCCCATTATTACATAATAAGTATACACAAAATTTTAACACTCTATCTCAATTTGTTCGGGAAAGCTTACAGACAGACAGGGAGATAGACGGACAAACAGACACACAAACAGACGGACAGCAAAGTTTATTTTTTTCTAAAAATATGTTAGTCGATATCTCCAGAGTTCAAACGTGTAAGTCCGTCAAACAATGTTTTTCAATTTTCAAAACGATTGCAAGACTTACCCTTTACTACGTATGATGGGTAAGTAAAAAAAGCAGACGACGTTAATTTAAGGGACAACTTTGTGACACAAGTTTTATTTATTTTTGCTCAGAAATCATTAAACTATCGGATGTTGCTGTTCAAAAACTATGTACATTTTCCATTTTGATGACGTGTGTGATCAAACACAGCATGATAAAAAATGCTTATAACTCAATAGGTAATTTATTGATGATAAAAATGGAAAACTAAGTTAAATTCCAAATCTTTTTCATGGTCAGGTTTTACAATTTTATATCTTTCCGTTGAAAAATGAATTTGTGAATGAGTCAGAACATTTTGCGATTGTTGAGCAAACTGTTAAACCGAAGTTGAAAACTGCGTTAAATGCGTTTTCTGGAAAATTCGATTTTCATAGGTAAAAGTAAAATACTTTTACTCTAATTCAAAACTTAATTATCCTATAGCCATTAAATTTTTGTAGAGCTTTTCAATAATGTCCAGAGTGTAATTAACTAAAGAATTAGTTCTAAAAGATTTATTTATTGATATATAGCTATTTTTATGAAGAATTGCACGTAAAATTCTTGAAATTTTCCATGTAATTGTATATAATCAGAGCTGTATCTATTTTAGATTTCCGCATACCGACTCGTTTTTAGTTCATTACACTCAAGAGTATCTAATATGCATATATGTTGGGGGGGAAATTGTGTTATAGGCTTTTTTTTTTTTTTTTTTTTTTTTTTTTTTTTTTTTTTTTACTTTTTTTAGAACTGGGGCCGTTTTTGTGAAAAAAATGCTAAGAGATGACGAAAATTCTTTAACAATTTAAAAAGTTACATATATATTATATAAATTTTTATTTATGTATACATTTATTTATTGGTTTAATCTTTTGTTCTGTGTTAGATTACGTTGAAAAATGCAAAACAAAATGTGTCAAAAGTAAAGTTAAAAAAAAAGTCTCTGAGCGTTTCCGGATACCTTAAAGTGTTTTTTCTAGATAGGATATTTCTTTTAATAAAAGAAGTTACTGAAACATAAATTAGATATCAAAATGCTCAGAGCTTGAATATATTTTGTTTAATGTGAAATTTGATTTTTTTTTATATTTTCTCTCTATAATATCTCTATAATCACGTTGAATAGCATACTACAAAACATTAAATTTTATCTTTAGCATATAATAGCTTTTAACTTTAACATACAGCGTTTCAATATTTATAAGTAGTAAATAAAATCGTCACAATTTCTGCAAAGCAAAAAAATTATAACTTTTGTTTTTAGTAAGGGTGAGAAAAAGTTTCTGTTTGAGCTAACACATTACTTTGCCATCTGCAAATGCCTAAATCATAAGAAATATCCTCAAGCAAATAAAAATATTTAATTACAAAAATGTCGTTACCTTTAAAAATAAAATGAATGAAAAAGAAATGAAATAAAAAATAAACAGTGTTTGCGAGGGAAAAAAAAGATAATTTTTTTCCCTCGGAGTCATACATTTTTTTAGCTTTCGTCTAAAGCAAAAATTTGCAGTATTTTTACAACAGGTATATATAAAATCGTAGAACACTTGAAAACACCTAAATAATCTGTTTTTTTTTTTTTTTTTTTTTTTTTTTTTTTTTTTTTAAATTTATGTATCTTGATTGTGAGAATTTTTGATGAGAGAATTTGGAACATTGGTACATTAGTTATGTATATACTTTTTTATTTATTCTCTATAAACACGTTGAGTGGTGTACCACAAATATTAAATTTCACTTTTAACATATAATAGGTTTTAATATTTCATAAAGTATTTGAACATATAAATCGCAAATAAAATCGTCATAATTTCTGCAAAGAAAAAAAATACAACATTTGTTTTTAGTAAGGCGAAAATAATTCTGTTTGATCTAACACGTGACTTTGTCATCTGCAAAAGTGTAAATTATAAGAAATATCCTAGAACAGATGAAAATATTTAATTGCAAGAATGTCGTCACCTTTTAAAAATTAAATAAATGAAAAAATAAGAAAAAAAATAAATTTTGGCGAGAAAAAACTATTTTTCTCCCTCGAAGTAATTTTTTTAGCTTTAGCCTAAGGCAAAAATTTCTAGTATTTTCACAACAGGAACTATGAAATCATACAACACCTTCAAGAAACCTAAAATATCTGCTTTTTTATTCGGGTATATTAATTTGAGAGTTTTTAGTGAGAGAATTTGAGATATTAATGTATTAGTTGTGCATATACTATTTTATTTGTTTTCTTCTAAACACGTTGCATGGTGTACGACAAAATATTAAATTTTATCTTTAACATATAATAGCTTTTAACTTTAACACCCAGCATTTCAATATATAAGTCGCAAATAAAATCGTAATAATTTCTACAAAGAAATGAAAAAAAATACATAACAACTGTTTTTAGTAAGGGTGAAAAAAACATTCTGTTTCAGCTAACACGTTACTTTGCCATCTGCAAAAGTCTAAATCATAAGAAATATCCTCAAGCAAATGAAAATATTTAATTACAAGAATGTCGTTACCTTTTAAATATAAAATGAATGAAAAAAAAATAAACATTGTTTGGTGAGTAAAAAATAATATTTTTCCCTGTTAATCATTTTTTTTATAAATTTCTAGTATTTTCAAAAAAATAAAATGAATGAAAAAAAAAATAAATAAACAGTGTTTGGCAAGGAAAAAAGAACATTTTTTCCTTCGGATTATTATTATTAATATTTTTAGCTTTAGTCTACGACAAAAGTTTCTAGTATTTTAACAACAGGTATATACGAAATCATACAACACTTCAAAACACCTAAAATATCTGCTTTTTTATTTGGATAAATTAATTGTGAGAGTTTTTGGTGGGAGAATTTGGGATGTTAACATATTAATTGCGTATATATTTTTTATTTGTTCTCTATAAACATGTTGAATGATGTAAAACAAAATATTAAATTTTATCTTTAACATAAAATAGCTTTTAATTTTAAAATACGGCGTTGCAGTATATAAGTCGTAAGTAAAATCGTCATAGTTTCTATAAAGGAAAAAGATTATAACATTTGTTTTTAGTAAGGGTGAAAAAAACATTCTGTTTGAGCTAACAAGTTACTTTGTCATCTGCAAAAGCCTAAATCGTAAGAAATATCCTGCAGCAAATGAAAACATTTAATTACAAGAATGTCGTCATCTTTTAAAAATAAAATAAATGAAAAAATAAAATAATAAACTGTGATTGGCGAGAAAAAATGAATTTTTTTTTTTCTACGGAGTTTTTTTTTTTTTTTTTTTTTTTTTTTTTTTTTTTTTTGTTAAAAATTTAAGTCAAAAATTTCTAGTATTTTCACAACAGGTATATTTGAAATCATACAACACCTTTTAAAAACCTAAAATATCAGCTTTTTTATTCGTGTATATTAATTTGAGTTTTTTTAGTGAGAGAATTGGAGATATTTATGTATTAGCTGTGTATATCATTTTTTATTTGTTCTCTTCTAAACATGTTGCATGGTGTACCAAAAAATATTAAATTTGATCTTTAACATATGATAGCTTTTAACTTTAACACCCAGCATTTCAATATATAAGTCGCAAATAAAATCGTCATAATTTCTACAAAGAAATGAAAAAAATATATAACAACTGTTTTTAGTAAGGATGAGAAAAACATTCTGTTTGAGCTAACACCTTACTTTTTCATCTGCTAAAATTTAAATCGTCAGAAATATCCTCAAGCATATGAAAATATTTAATTATAAGAATGTCGTCCCCGTTTAAAAATAAAACTGATGAAAAAAATAAATAGTGTATGGCGAGAAAAAAGGCATATTTTTTACCTCGCAGTCATTTTTTTTTTTTTTTTTTAGCTTTAGCCTAAAGCAAAAATTTCTAGTATATTCACAACAGGTATGTAGGAAGTCATACAGCAGCTTCAAAACAGCTATATCTGTTTTTTTTATTTGTGTATGTTAATTGTGAGAATTTTTGGTGAGAGAATTTGGGATATTAATACATTAGTTTTGTATATATAATTTTTTGTTTGTTCTCGATAAGGACGTTGAATGGTGTACCACAAAATATTAAATTTTGTATGTATCATATAGCAACTTTTACTTTTAACATACAACTTTTCAATACATAAATAGTAAATAAAATTGTCATAATTTCTGCAAAGAAAAAAGTTATAACATTTGTTTTTAGTAAGGATGAAAAAACCTGTTTGAGCTAACACGTTACATTGTCATCTGCAAATGTCTAAATCATAAGAAATATCCTCAAGCAAATGGAAATATTTAATTACAAGAATGTCGTCACATTTTTAAAATAAAATGAAGGAAAAAGAAATAAAAAATAAACAGTGTTTGGCGAGAAAAATGCTGATATTTTTTTTAGCTTTAGCCTAAGGCAAAAATTTCTAGTATTTTCACAACAGGTATATATGAAATCATACAGCACCTTCAAGACACCTAAAACATCTGTTTTTTCATTAGTGTATATTTATTGTGAGAATTTTTGGTGAGAGAATTTGGGACGTTAATACATTAGTTGTGTATATACTTTTTTATTTGTTCTTTATACGTACGTTGAATGGGGTGCCACAAAATATTAAATTTTACCTTTAACACATAATAGCTTTTAACTTTTTTCATACAGCGTTTCAATACATAAGTCGTAAATAAAATCGTCATAATTTCTGCAAAGAAAAAAATTATAACATTTGTTTTTAATAAGGGTGAAAAAAAAACATTCTGTTTGAGCTAACACGTTACTTTATCATCTACAAAAATCTAAACCATAAGGAATATCCTCAAGCTAATGAAAATATTTAATTACAGGAATGTCGTCACCTTTTAGAAATAAAATGAATGAAAAAGAAATAAAAAAATAAGCAGTGTTTGCTGAGAAAAAAAAAAAAACAGAATATTTTTTTTTTCCTTGGAATCATTTTTTAAGCTTTAGCCTAAGGCAAAAATTTCTAATATTTTCACAAAAGGCATATATCTAATCATACAGCATCCTCCACACCCCTTATATCTTCATTTTTATTTGTGTATATTAATTGTGAGAGTTTTTTGTGAGGGAATTTGGGATATCATTACATTAGTTGTGTACATACTATTTTATTTGTTCTCTATAAACATGTTGAATGGTGTACCACAAAATATTAATTTTATCTTTAACATATTATAGCTTTTAACTATAATATACAGCTTTTCGACATAGAAGTCGTAAATAAAATTGCCATAATTTCTGCAAGGAAAAGAAACTTGTAACATTTGTTTTTAATAGAGGTGAAAAAAACATTCTGTTTGAGCTAATACGCTACTTCATCATCTTCAAAAGTCTAAACCACAAGAAATATCCTCAAGCAAATGAAAATATTTAATTACAATAATGACTTCACCTCTTAAAAATAAAACGAATGAAAAAAAATAATAAACAGTGTTTGGCGAGAAAAACAACTAATATTTCTTCGCTGGGAGTCTTTTTTTTTTTTTTTTTGCTTTAGCCGAAGGCAAAAATTTCTAGTATTTTCACAACAGGTATATATGAAATCATACAGCACCTTCAAGACACCTAAACTATTTGCTTTTTTATTTGTGCATCAATATTGGGGCATGGTATTGGTTGAGTCAGAATGTAAAAGTATAAATCCCATCTATTTTTTTTTTAATTTTTAGAAGAAGAAAGTACACTGCAAATTTGTAAAAAAAAATTGCATCACTAACTGAGCACAATAACTAAGACTTCTAACTAAAGTCACTTTCGAATGTGTTGTAAATTTGTTGCGAATGTGCTGTGGCATGAAAAAGATAGTGCAAAATGTGTTGTTAAAAATTAGAAGACGAGAAAATGCGCTTTCAAAACACATTTCAAAACTTCATTTTTTTAAATAGTATAATTTTAAAGGCATCATGTAGAAATTGTTTTGAAAGGGTTTTATATGTGTTGTTTTAAAATGCTCTACATTGTGTGGTGTTTACAGTGTGTTGTTAGTTTGAGAAGAAAGTGTTGTACAGTGCACTATTGTAAGAACATTATTTTCATAAACTCTATTTACAATATTATTTCAACTTAATTAACAACACTATTTTTTCAGAACATATTTCTGCATGGCAACAGATAGATAGTTGTTTCTAGATAGCAACACTTTTGCAGGGTTTGTACGGGTCCTGGAATTACAAAACTAGGAAATTCTTCGGTACATTATTTTCTTTTAGAGGATCTTTCCTTAAATAAGATGAAATCTTGCGCGTTTGAACTAGATTTTTTTTTTTTTTTTCATTAAAACAAATACTGAAATTTTTTCTGGAAAATAATAGGGAAAGTATGAACCCTGTTTTGCAACTAATTATACAAACACAATTACAATATAAAAAAAAGGTTTTTTTATGAAGAATTCTAATTCACAACACATTAATGTGAAAATTTGATTTTCTTTATCTTTTTCCGTATATTATCTTTAGAAACACATTGAATGGTGTACCGCAAAATTTTAAATTTTATCTTTAACATATAATAGATTTTAACTTTAATATGCCGCGTTTCAATAAGTAAGTTGTAAATAAAATCGTCATAATTTCTTGAAAGGAAAAAAATTATAACGTTTGTTTTTAGTAAGGGTGAAAAAAACGTTCTGTTCGAGTGAACAGGTTACTTTGTCATCTGCAAAAGTCTAAATCATAAGAAATATCCTCAAGCAAATGAAAATATTTAATTACAAAAATTTCGTCACCTTTTAAAAATAAAATGAATGAAAGAGGAATTTAAAAAAACAGTGTTTGGAGAGAAAAAAATTTTTCCCCTCGAAGTAATTTTTTTTAAGCTTTATCCTAAAGCAAAAATTTCCAGTATTTTCACAACAGATATGTATGGAATTATAAAGCATCTTCCATATGCTGTAAAAATAACTCCTTTTTCATTTGTGTATATTAATTATGACAGTTTTTGGTGAGAGAATTAATATATTATTTGTGTATATACTTTTTACTTTTTCTATCTTTACAAGAAGAAAGTATTGGATTCATGAAAATTTTCGACTTCCGGTTTTCGACGGATTTATATGTTTTAGAAGGTCCTGAACACGTTTTGACTATTTTTAGAAAATGTCTGTCTGTGAGTCTGTCCGTCTGTCTGTCTGTATGTATGTGACAAAAAATTTGTGGGCGCTCTATCTCAAGAACTAATGCTCGAAATCTAATAAAATTTTATATTCAGTTAGACCTTGATATGAATTAGTGCCTATTGGTTTTTGGTGAAAATTGGCCTACAGGTGGTGCTGCTATACTACGTTTTTCATGATTTTCAAGATTGCTATATCTCCAGAACTAATGCACAGAATTTCACCAAACTTCAGATTCTGTGACCCCTTGATATACATAGACGCTGATTAAGTTTTGGTGTAAATTGGTTAGCAGGTGGCGCTGCTATGCCGCGTTTTTCATGATTTTCATGATAGCTATATCTCAAGAACTAATGCACAGAATTTCACCAAACTTCAGATTCTGCGATACCTTAAAATACATAGCCGCTGATAAGGTTTTGGTGTGAACTGCCCTATAGGTGGCGCTGCTATGCTACATTTTGCACGATTTTTGCGATAGCTATATCTCAAGAACTAATGTAGAGAACTTCATCAAATTTTAGATTCTGTTACACTAGAATATATAACATAATTAGACGTTGATTACATTTTGGTATTAACCTTGCAACAGGTGGTGCTGCTATGCTGCATTTTGCACGATTTTTCCGATAGCTATATCTCAACAACCAACGCACAGAATTTCACCAAACTTCAGATTTTGTTACAAAATGACATATAACATAATTACACGATGATTACGTTTTGTTATAAATCCTTCAACTGATGGTGCTGCTG
This sequence comes from Maratus speculifer, assembly GCA_964019185.1. Taxonomy (NCBI): domain Eukaryota; kingdom Metazoa; phylum Arthropoda; class Arachnida; order Araneae; family Salticidae; genus Maratus; species Maratus speculifer. The sequence continues at coordinate 188,035,410 of OZ025290.1, forward strand.
TGCTATATTTTACACGGTTTTTTCAACTAGCTATATCTCAAGAACTAATGCACAGAATTTCATCAAACTTCAGATTCTTTTACACCATAACATAATTAGACGCTTTTTTACGTTTTGGCATAAATTGTCCAAGATATGGTGTTGCTGTGCTACGTTTTGCAAATTTTTTGTTATAACTATATCTCAAGAACTAATGGACGAAATTCCATCAAATTTCAGATTCTGTTAGGTCTTGACATAAATAGATGCTTATTAGGTTTTAGTATAAATTACCCAACATGAGGCACTACTAAGCTCATTTTCTCAGAATATTGATTAAATTTTGCGTTTTAGGATTTTCTGATACCAGAATCTCATTAGGCTAGGTCAAATGTTCGAAAAAATTCGATAGTGAGTAACTTAGGGGTCACCACGTTTTTTTTAATATTAAAATGTACTTATGAGATAGAAGAAAGTTTTGGGATTGACACATCCAGCTAGTTTTATTTGTTTTCTATAAACACGTTGAATGTTGTATCACAAAATATTAAATTTTATCTTTAACATATAATGGCTTTTAACTTTAACATATAACAATTCCATATGTAAATAGTTAATAAAATCGTCATATTTTCTGCATAGAAAAAAGAAAAGTTGTAACATTTGTTTTTAGTAAAGGTGAAAAAAAAACATTCTGTTTGAGCTAACACGTTACTTTGTCATCTGCAGAAGTCTAAATCATAAAAAATATCCTCAAGCAAATGAAAATATTTAATTACAAGAATGTAGTCACCTTTTAAAAATAAAATGAATGGAAAAAAATAAAAATAAAACATTTTTTGGCGAGAAAAAAAAAACTAGTATTTTTTCCTTTCGGAAAGGTTTTTTGTTCTTGTTGTTGTTGTTTTTTCTTTTAGCTTTAGCCTAAGACAAAAATTTGTAGTGTTTTCACAACAGGTATATATATATGAAATCATACGGCATATTTAAGAAACCTTAAATATCTGCTTTTTTATTCATGTATATTAATTTGAGAGTTTTTAGTGAGAGAATTTGGGATATTAATGTATTAGTTGTGTATATACTTTTTTATTTGTTTTCTTCTAAGCACGTTGCATGGTGTACCACAAAATATTAAATTCTAACATTCACGCATAATAGCTTTTAAATTTAACACCCAGCATTTCAATATATAAGTCGCAAATAAAGTCGTCATAATTTCCACAAAGAAATAAAATAATTATACAATTTGTTTTTAATAAAGGTTAAAAAAAAATTCTGTTTGAGCAAACACGTTACTTCGGCATTTGCAAAAGTCTAAATCATAAGAAATATCCTCAATCAAATGAAAATATTTAATTACATAAATGTCGTCACCTTTTAAAAATAAAATGAATGAAAAAGAAATAAAAAATAAACCGAGTTTGGCGAGAAAAAAAAGAATATTTTTTCTCTCAGAGTCATTTATTTTAGCTTTAGCCTAAAGCAAACATTTTTAGTAATTTCACAACAGGTATATATGAAATCATACAGCATCTTCAAGACAAGAGAATTTAGGATATTAATGTATTATTTGTGTATATATTTTTTATTTGTTTTCTATAAACACGTTGAATGATGTACCACAAAATATTAAATTTTATCTTTAACATTTTTAACTATAATGTACAGCGTTTCAATATATAAATCGTAAATAAAATCGTCATAATTTCTGCAAAGAAAAAAATTTATAACATTTGTTTTCAGTAAGGATAACAAAAACATTCTGTTTGAGCTAACACGTTACTTTTTCATTTGCAAAAGTATAAATCATAAATATCCTCAAGCAAATGAAAATATTTAATTACAAGAATGTCGTTACCTTTTAAAACTAAAATGAATGAAAAAAAATAAACATTGTTTGGTCAGTAAAAAATAATATTTTTTCCCTGTGAGTCATTTTTTTAGAATTTGCCTAAGGCATAAATTTCTAGTATTTTCACAACAGGTATATGAAATCATACAGTACCTTCAAGATAGATAAAACGTCTACTTTTTATTTATGTATCATTATTAGGGCATTATATTGGTCTGAGCATGAATTTGAGAGTATAAATCCCATCTATTTTTTACTTTATTATAGTTTTAGAAGAAGAAAGTACGCTGCAAATTCGTGAAACCATTGTGTAGCACTAACTGAACATAATTATTAATAATTTTATCTGAAATTGCTTTCGATTGTCTTGTCGTTGCAAATGTGTTGTGCCAGGAAAACGATCGTCCAAGAAGTGTTGTTAAAAATTACAAGAGGATACAATTTGTTTTTAAAAGATATTTCAAAACATTCATTTTTAAAATTCTATAAACTTAAAGCACCAAGTAGAAACTGTTCTTAAAGTGTTTTTACATGTTTTGTTTATAGTTTTCTAAATTGTATTTCGTTTACAATGTGTTGTTAGTTTGGTGACAAATTGTTGTGCAGCACAACATTATTGTAAGAACATATTTTCATCATCACTATTTACAACACTATTTCAACATAATTAACAACAATACTTTTTGTACACATTTCTAGACAGAACAATTTTGAAACATATTATGAATACGATCAACACACAAAATATTATATGAAGAGTGCTAATTCACAACACATTAATGTATTGTTGAATCGGTGACAAAAAGTGTTGTAAAATGTTTTTATTTTTGCGTTTGAGAATATGCAGTGCATTCGATACTGGAAAAATTTCCATTTCCAGTTTTTGATAGATTATACCTCTTAAAAGATCCTGAATATGATTTTATTGTGAATTGGTGAAGGAAATGTTTGTCTGTTTACATGACACAAATTTTGTGGAAGCTCTATCAAAAGAAATGATGTACAATAAAAATAATATTGCGCAGTTAGACTGATTTCATTGAGTTCCTAAGCCACACATGTTAACTGTACATTACAGCCTTATATTTTCAAGGGTTAATGCCGTTCGAAAAACAAATTAAGGGGAGAAATAGCTGCCCCCCATTTCCCCTTTTTATACTTAATCATTGAATCCCTAAACTAATCAGGGACATGCTTTATCATATAAAAAATCTGTATCCAAAATTCACAGCAAATCGGAAAATTCTTAATAAAAACCCATTTAGATTTATTGTTATTTAAGAAGAGTTAACCCCTCCCTCCTTTATACTTAACAATTAAACTTCCAAAACTATTCGCCTTATCAGAAAGAACCTACATCCAAAATTAAAAGAAAATCGGATAATGCGTATTTATGGGCAGTAACGCTGCTCTACAAAAATAAATAAATAAATAAATAAATAAAAATAAAAAAGAAAGAAAGAAACTAAACAGCCAATCAGAAGACTGTTTTGACGACGGTCGCGCAATAAATGTGCGTATGTGAATTACGCGACCGGTAGGCAGCAAAACATACAATCCCTTTTTGGAGTTCTAATTAATTCTTGAATTTCAACCGTGAACTCGATGAGATGATCGTCTGTGCTCCGGTCTACGGCAAAAACGAAGATGAATTACATGCATTTTTTTTTCTATTCAAGTCCGAAACTTACTGTTAAACTATATTTTTTTAAATTATAATAAGAAAATAAATTATAAAATGATAAACATTCGTATAACATTTTTATTTAATTTCAGTAAACTTGCATGCATTATATATATATATTTATTATCAGCTCATTTATTTTTAAAGAAATACTTAAAAGTGTTAATTCTTTTACATGTTTTTATTAATTGCTTTTATGTTTAAGTTTTATTACACAAAGTAAAAAATATAATTCTTGAGATTTACATTTATAATGAAATATTTTATTTCGCATTATTTCATGTTGAACTATTATAGAAAAATATTTTCTCGTACCGTTCAAAGAAAAAAAGAATTTCTAGAAGAATACATTTTACATTTAACGTGTTTAATTAAAGATAAATTTTATTTTGTAATAACTTTCACCTCGAATGAGTCTTTTTTTATTTTTCATTTTCAAATTATTTGCTTACATAGAATAACTCTTCAAATAAAAATCTTTAAACTTCCTATTTTCTATAAAGTTATTAAACATTTTAATTAATATTAATGTGTGTTCAATAAGTAATTCCTTCCCTCCTCGCGTATCAAAATTTAATCCATTTTTTTAATTAGGTACATCTTAGAAGATTATATTTTACAATGGAGAGTTAATTTCTCCATCTCTCGTAAAAAAACATTTATTAGATAAATATATTAGAATTTAGTCAAGTAAATTCATTTAGGATTTGTGGAAAAAAATATTAAATTAGTGCAATATTAAAAAAAGTTTTCAGACACCATTTCTCAAATCCAACCATTTTAATAAAAGTTAATTGTTTTTAAAATGTTTAAATTTAAAGCTTTTCAGCGGGAAAAATTATTCACAAATTAAATCAGTATTAGATAAAATCGATAATATTTTTTAAATTATTTTTCATTCAGAGTGAAAAATTATTTTTCATTCAAAATGATTGGTTTCGTTTATTTTTGTCGTCCGATTATCTACACTAGGGATATAGGATCAGGGGGGAGTGCCCTTCGTGGGGGTCTTTCTAAGGGTACCTAACCCGTATTTACGCAAGGTTCGAAAAACCCACAAAAACTCCGAACGCTTAGACCGACGGCGGAAATTGGGTTCGAACCCAGCACCTGCCGTCTACCAGTTGAAAGGTCAGAACCTCTCGGCCACTGGTGGGGCCCATTCAAAATGAAAAAAAGGATTGTTTTATGGAACACAACTAGGGAATAAGCTCTATACAATTTTTTGTAAATGGAATACCATGTTATGTTTTTTTGTATGATGGTGTATTTTTTAATAAAGATTTGTTGTATCTGTAATAATATTAAAAGAAATTTTTCCGTCTGTCAGAGTGTATGTCTATGTCATATATTTCTGAAGATACCACTGCGCATGATATAAAATTTGGAGAAAGGTACATCTACATCTGTACTTTTGCACATCTAATTCATTATTATTATTATTATTATTATTATTATCTTGTTAATTAATCAAGATAACAAACATCGCAAAACGTCGTGCAATTTTTCGATAGAGAAAATTCGATGAATAAAAATGAATTTTTTTACGGCGCACATTGTAAGATTTTGCTAATCTAAAGGGTCAAAATTCAATTTATAAAAATTACCAATATTAAAGTAATAAAATTTATTATTATTAAAGGTAAAATGGTTATGTATTATAAAAAATATATCATTACACATTTTATTGTACAATTTACACCATTGTCATTCCATCATCATAATCATAATAAAAAGTTTTTTTGTCATTTTCATACATTGACATTTCCATCGGCTAGCATTCAATGCATATTTTTTAAACTATAGTATATATATATTTTCAACAATAAGAGTTTTCTTGTACTAAAAAAATATAATGAGTTAATTACATACTGCTATAGACACCAGTGTTGTCATAAAATGAATCGCTATCATTTATTGTCGTTTGCTATCGTTTTATTATTTGTAAGAAAGAATGAATGTTAAAACTTCAGGGTGAATTTCAGCCATTCTACAGGGTGTCCCCTCTCAACGGTGGCCAATGGCTAATTTCTAAACCGTTGGTCATAGACATATAGTTCCAATTGCAAAAATGCTTTAAAAAAGGTAAATAATTATTTTTTAAGCGATTTAGGTCAAAAAAATGTTTTAGTAAAAAATTACGAAAATTAAATTTTTATACGGTCTCCCGGTCCTATAAGTGATATTTAGAAAATTTTTACCACTACTCTAACAAGTAAGACAAAAAAAAGTCCCATTCCTCTGCGATCAAAATTGACCGAGTTATAGCTGTTCAAAGTTGAAGCATATTTTTTGCTGCAAAATAGGGATCATTCACAAATTTACTGGAAATAAAAATAAACATCAGATAGAAAATTTAACTTTAAACGTTGAGAGTAAAGAAAAAAAAAATACAATGTTGTTTCTGTATTTATGTTGACATTTACATGTTAAAGTAAAATATGCAATTTGTGCTAAAAATATAAATAAAAAAATAACAGAAATTTTGTTAAATTAAACTATGAAAAGCAACAGTCACAAATCGTTGCAAAATTATACATGTTTAAAGCTCTATTAGATTACTCAACCTAATAGAATTTGATGTAGTCCAATAAAATAAATAAATGGAACGCTCCTAAAATCGTATTAATATTACATTGTCATCGGGTTTAAATAAGTATGGGAATTGAACCTCAGTCAGATATTTGGAAGTGAGTTAAAATTGGAATATAAGTTTTGAACTAAGAAAATTTCCATACGAAAACTATGAATAAAATAAAAGCTTATCAAAACAACATACCTTTTTAAAATAAAATCACGAAAAGAATCAGCTTCATTTGCTTACAAAATAAAACATACGTAAAAATACAATTGAGGATATGAATTTCAAAACTCGACTTATCGCTTTTTGATTTCTTTATCAGTCTATACAAACCTCCACTATTGTAACAATGCAATCTCAAAATTTATAATGAAAACCAATAGATGCATTTAAAGTTTTTTCGTTATTTCCCAAAAATTAATTTTTTCGATAAAGAGAATTTTGAAATTCATGTCTTCAGTTATTTTAAAAACCAATCTAGAAGTTAATTAATTATAATTAACACTACCGTAAAACTTATACGGTGACAGCGCCTTCAGTTAAATCGCTCATTTAAAACATTTTGTAATTGGAACAATTTGTACAGTGATAAGTAGTTCAGGAAGTAGCCTTTGAACAGCGTTGGGAATCGACTCCCTTTATAATACTTTAAGCACTTAGTGTACGTTCCCTTAAAGCTCAGTCGAACTCATCCGTTTTAAGCTATAGAAAAGTGGTTTAAGTCATGAAATTTAAAGTTTCATAACTCGGTCAATTTTAATGTTACATGAATGGGATCTTTTCTGTATTACTTGCTAGAGTGTTGAAAAAATTTTACTAAATATCACTTATAGGACCGGGGGACCGTATAAAAATGTAATTTTCGTAATTTTTTAGTAAAATATTTTTTTGACCAAAATCGCTTAAAATACAATTCTTTGCCTTTTTTTAATGCATTTTTGCAATTGGAACTATATGTCTATGACCAACCGTTTAGAAATTAGCCATTGGCCACCGTTGAGAGGGTACACCCTGTATAGTTTTACTGAGACTTGAATATCATGATTTATAATAATGCTTAAAACCAGGTATATTTGTCTTATAGCCACATGTAATGCAAAATTACATAAAATCCGTGCCTGAAAAAAAATACTTATATTCAAGAGTTGTAAATAGTTGCAGCTGAAATTGAAATTTTTTATTTCTATATGCATGCATAGTTAAAAAAATTATATTACAATGGACCGGCTTGAACAAAACTTTTGACCGATTTTAAAAATTTATCCTATGTTATTAAATTTTCTACTAATTTTTATATAGGCTTAAAAATTATTAAATAACTATTGTAGCTATAAAAGACAAAGTATCTACATTGTTGTAAAGATTCCACGGTATAATAAAAAATAGCTACAAAAAAAGACAAAAATATCGATGGCAATTAGTACTACATCGATCACCATTCTAAAAAGTTCAAAAGAAAATTTGGTTTTTGAGCCAATTTTTTATAGTGTTGTACAATTAGGCTGCTATCACTTTAACTTTTTTTCCTCCAATGTGTTAGATGTTATTTGAAATGTTTAAAAATTAAATTACTAAAAGTCGATTTTTGGACTTTTTTCCCATTATATTTCCAAAATCGAACATTTTGTGGCGTCTTTCTTTTGCTGTTATACAGAACGATGAGTGCTAGGAATATAATGTGATACAGTCAGATTCCACCAGATGCGTATGTGATAGCTTGGGAGTACGTTAAAAGGTGTCGTTTGCATAATGAATGCATTTAAACGGTGTAGACATGCGGTCGAAAAATTTTTAAGAGCGGAAAATGTGAGTTCTATTGTGAAATCTTTCGTCGAATGCAAAATGTGCATGACACGGAGTGTGTGCCACGCACATCTATATTTCGATGGTGTAAGGATTTTCGTAGCGATCGAAGCAGTACTGACGACAAGTCACGAGTTGATCAAGCGTACGTGAGATTTTAAATTCATGAACACAACACATTTATATACACGATTACTATTAACCAAGATTTCTGATATCCGACGCACTAGCTGTCCCATTTAGCTCGGATAATTGAGGTTGCATTGTAATATGAACGGCTATATTTTTAAACAGGTATTTAAATAGAAAAGGAGTGTGGAGATAGTGTGCTACCTTAAACCGCCAGGGTTCTTGCTGTCGCTCGTCATTGCACCAAATTGCGAATAAATTCTGCATTTGGCGAGTAAACGAACGAATAGATTCGCCAAATTGCTAGTGCTCAATTTTTGCTTTTGTTTTCTTTTCATTTCATATGCATATATTTACATTTTTTTAATATATTTGTAACGGATAGTTGAAATTAGATTAATAACTATCGTTATCGCAGTTATAAAAACTAAGGTTATTTTAAAACTTATTGAAAAAAAGGGAGGTACATTAAAGGATTAAAGATATATATATATATTTTTGTGTGTGTGTGCCACACGGTGTATCTATTTTGCTAGTACCTTTTTCATTTGGTTTCATCAAGTTTTTTATTCTTAATTAGCCAAATTACTAACATTGGTCAAATGTCAGTGAGAACACTGTTAGGTGCGTTCGTAATCAAGTAAATACATAGCACCTATAGTGATCATTCAATCCGTCCGTCATATAACAGAGCAAACATTACCCAACCAAATCATTTTAAATTTAAAATATATAATTGTTGCAAAATTTTGTCGCGTCATTTCAAATTTTATGAAAATTGGACGCATAGTTTAATTACAGGAACAATCAAAAATATTCCGTTACATTACGGCCAATGAAAAAAAAAAAATCATGTGCATTTTAATAGTGTTATACTCTTTCGAACATAATAAAATTGATATGCATCTATAAAGTATATACTAATATATACATTTTGTACAATCGGTGATGCAAAGAATCTTATATATTAAAAGAAAAGCCCCAAAAAGTAAGCACGGTTTAAATACGTCTCTACGCATGCGCGAGCAAGTCATCCGGGTTAACTCATCATTTTAGGCCATTCAGTTTTCACTTATTTCGCAAAACGCAATATCTTCGCTTTTTCTGCCTTCACGGCAAACAGCGCATGCGCAGAAACCGAAAACCAATGGGAGAATATTGTACTTACTGTCTGCAGTCTGTATACGTATAAGAAATAAATAGCGCTAATAATGACCGAACCGACTATACGAACTTCGTATGATCGACTTAGCGAAAAACCTATATGATTTATCAGTTTATGCCAATAAAATAGAAAAATGCTCTAAATATATTTTATTGACATATAAGGGGGTATATTTATAAGGGAATAACCTTTGTATTTCCATTCATGCGTCCAGTGCTTTAAGCTCACGTGTGTCTCCCTATGCTTCAAATATAGAGATGTGTTTCAAATTTGGGGCTTATGTTGTGCAATAATACATGTTTGTTCTATGCATGTATTTCAGTTTACCTGATCTATTTCACTCTACTTACATTTAAAAAAGGTTAAAAAATTGTGTGATGCAGTAGTGCATGTGTGTGATGCATTTGGCCTAAGCATGTTTGTGTATACTCAATTCAAAGATTTAAATAGATCGCAGGATTTTAAGAGATTCAATGTTGTCTACAATAAGGTAATTTTAGTTATCCCTTTTTATTCATGCACGTCTTGCTCTTTTGCATGGTCTGTTAGTAAATATGTTTGACAAAAATTTTAAACTTTCCAACAAATCTCATACAGTAGGGATTGTTGCTGATGTACTGCATAAAATTCCAATGCATTTTCATAACATGGAAATGGATACAGAGTATCTGAATACATATGTATTGTGTATGTTTTTTTTTATTATTATTTATTTTTTTTCCATTTAGTACAGTTTTTTTTTCAATTTTTTTGCTGATTTAGGATATATGCCTCATGGTTTATAGATTCCAAGGATTTATGTGTTTTGAATACCACTATTTCAGTTCAATTACATTTTCTTTATATATTTAAACATTTAAATGTAAAATTAAGGCAAATATTAATTTTCTTGAAATAAAATGGTATTCAAATTTTGAATTTCTTGGCATCTGATGGGGGAAACCGCTTTTTTCAGCATTTTATTTATTTATTTTCTTTTTTCAGTAGGCATGTTTGAATATTAGTGTTTTTTTTTAATTATTATTATTATAAAATTTTATATTTTAGAAAATAAAAAGCAGCGTTGGAGATGTTTGACAAAACCTTTTAAATTTGGTACTTTTAAGTTAACACAACACAGCATATTTTTATTACCTTTTCGTAGACAACATTGAATCTTTTAAAACGCTTCGATCTATTTAAACCTTTGAATTGAGTTAATATTACCGTTAATAACAAAGTACAAAGTGGTAATAACGAAGGCGGTAATAACAACATTCGTCATAATGTTGTCATTTAAATATATACACAAATATCAATAGTAAAGAATGAATTATGATGGTGATTTTGTCATCATAGTGTACTTTTAAAATTGAACTACTTTTTTTTTAACCTCAGAATTTTTAACATCATCCTTTATTGCTGAAACAGGAAGAAAATCCATTCCAGCACTTTTTTTCCCCACAAATTGCGCTTGAGAAAATCTTTTGTTTTCTCACAATCTTTTGCAGTTTTTTCACGATCTGTTTACAAATTTTGCTATTTCTTTAGACAACTTTTTGTCGAAATTTGCTGTTTTTTCAAAAAAATTTCATGAAATTTGCCGTTTTTTGAGACGTTTTGACAAAATTTTAATTTTTTGCAATACTTTGACAAAATTTGTGTTTTATTAGGGATAGCTGGATAAAATCGGCTTTTTTTTGCGGTCTTTCAACAAATTTTACAATTTTTTTAGCAATCTTTTGAAGATATTTGTTATTTTTTGTGATTTTTTGATGAAATTTGCTGTTTTTTGTCATCTATTTACAAAATTTTTGTTTTTTTTAGGGGGGGGGGTATTTTGATGAAATTTGCTATTTATTGTTTCAATTTTTTGACAAAATTTGCTATTTTTGTGTTTTTTTGCCAAAAATTTTGATTTTTATGGTGCCTAGAAAATTTTTGTGTTTTTTTGCGATCTTTTGATGAATTTACAATTTTTGTGATACCTGGACAAAATTTGTCGTTTTCTCGCGATCGTTCGATGTAATTTGCCATTTTATCAAAATCTTTCAACGAAATTTTCCATTTTTTGGCAAACTTTTGACGAAATCTGCGTTTTTAACTTTTAATGAAATTCATTGTTGTTTTTGTGATCTTTTGTTGAAATGTGCGTTTTTTGCGATCCTTAGACAAAATTTGAGTGTTTTTCATTACCCTTTGACAAAAATCCCAAGATATATTGCGAAATTGGATGATTTTTCTTCGCACAATTGACAAAATTGATTTTTTTTTTTTAGACCATTTGTCAAAGTTTACATATTAATTTATAGTTTATGTCATGTTTTTCCTGAGTTATATGGCGGAATTGGTGATTTTTCTTCAAACAATTGACAAAATTGATTTTTTTTTTTTAATTATTATTATTTAGACCATTTGTCAAAATTTATGATTACTTTAGTTAGATTACTTAGTTTGGAAATGAATGCCTAAATTTTTCGGAAAATTCAAAACAGAATCGTCTTTGATTTATAGTTTTTACCATGTTTATATTATATTTCATGATCATGATCATATTATCATGTTTATATCAATTTATACCTTATATAATGTTTTTCCAAAGATATGTGGCGAAATTGGTGATTTTTCTTCGTACAACTGACAATTTTTTTTTTCATTTTTTATAGACCATTTGTCAAATTTTATGATTACTTTAGTTAGAAATGATTGCCTGAATTTTTCAAAACAGAATCATCCTTGATTTATAGTTTTTATCGTGTTTATATCACATTTAATGATCATGATCATATTGTCATGTTTATATCAATTTACAGTTTATATCATGTTTTCTGAGATATATGGTGAATTGGTAATTTTTCTTCGTACAATTATAAAATTTGATTTTTTTTTTTTTTTTTTAGACTATTTGTCAAAATTTACAATTACTTTAGTTAGATTACTTAGTTTAGAAATGATTGCCTAAATCTTTCGGAAAATTCAAAACAGAATCGTCCTTGATTTATAGTTTTTATCATGATCATGTTTACGTCAATTTATAGTTTATATTATGTTTTTCCCGAGATATATAGCGAAATTGGTGATTTTTCTTCACACAATTGACAAAATTGATTTTTTTTTTTTTTCCCAGGACCATTTGTTAAATTTTACGAATTTTCAGATTTATGATGGATTTTTTTTTTTTATGTTTAAAAATGATAGCCTGAATTTTTCGGAAAATCCAAAATAGAATCGTCCTTGATTTATAGTTTTTATCATGTTTATATCATATTTCATGATCATGATCATATTATCATGTTTATATCAATTTATAGCTTATATCATGTTTTTCCAAAGATGTATGGCAAAATTGGTGATTTTTCTTTGTACAATTGACAAAATTGTTTTTTATTCTTTTTTTATAGACCATTTGTCAAATTTTATGATTACTTTAGTTAGAAATGATTGCCTAAATTTTTCGGAAAATTCAAAACAGAATTGTCCTTGATTTATAGTTTTTATCATGTTTTTTCAGAGATACATAGCGAAATTGGTGATTTTTCTTCGCACAATTAACAAAATTTGTTTATTTATTTATTTATTTATTTATTTTTTGTGACCATTTGTCAAAATTTATGAATTTTCAAATCTATGACGGATTTTTTTTTTTTTTTTTTTTTTAATTTTAGAAATGATTGCCTGAACTTTTCAAAACAGAATCATCCCCTTGATTTATAGTTTTTATCATATTTATATCATATTTAATGATCATGATCATATTGTCATGTTCATATCAATTTACAGTTTATATCATGTTTTCTGAGATACATGGCGAAACTGGTGATTTTTCTTCGTACAATTAAGAAATGTGATTTTCTTTTTTTGAGACTATTTGGCAAAATTTACGATTACTTTAGTTAGGTTACTTAGTTTAGAAATGATTGCCTAAATTTTTTGGAAAATTCAAAACCGAATTGTCCTTGATTTATAGTTTTTATCATGTTTTTCCCGAGATATATGTGCAAAATTGGTACTTTTTCTTCTCACAATTGACAATTTTTTTTCTTTTTGATATTTGTCAAAATTTACTATTTCGGAATTTTCAGATTTATGACAGTTTTTTCTAAATTTAGAAACAATTGCCTAAATTTTTCGGAAAATTCAAAACAGAATCGTGTTGATTTATAATTTAATGTGAATCGGAGTTTCGTCAATCGTATGTTATCTGGATAATATCATAGTGAAACATGGTAATAGTGGCTTCGCACCAGTGCACCGATTCTGCACCCGGTATCATGTGATATTGGTGTTTTGACGGTAAATGGAAAAGCGTCAGATGAGAGAAATTCTATGAGTGTATTTGTGAATGTAATTTGCCTGGATATAAAATGCAGGTTTTTTCATTTATTGAAATTTTTAATAAAAATTAATCTTAAGAAAAAATTATAGCTGAAAAAAATATTTTTTCTCTTCGTTGCTTCTATATTGTTGCCGTCAAGTTTTGACAGGTTCCATCTAGTATTTTTTATTAATTTACAGGGCTACACAAAAGTATTGCATTTCATAATGGTAGAAATAATTGTTTAGGCGCGTTTTAATAATATTAAAATGTTTTATATTTTATGAAATTGATATATGTTGCTGAGGATTATTCTAAGATACTTCCTGTATAATAAAAAGCTGATAAGTATTGATAGGAATATTCAAAAGATTTCGGATACTCTACGTATCCGAACTACTGTATACTATTAAACTGACAAGGAAGGTCTCCATACTGGGCATACTCAGAATTTTATGAAAAAATAATAATCAAACTACTTATGTATGTAATAAAGTATCAGCCAAATTTAGCGGCGGAATTACATTAGAAAATATGCAAAAAAATAAAATATTTTCGAATATTTGGCGTGAAAAGACGAAAGAGTCACTCGATTTGGCGAGCAGCCTTTTTCCTCGCCAAAAGCAAACGATTGTAATGCAACTCAAAACTACTAGATATTTAGAATGCGTGTAAACGGTATTTAATAAATTTAAACATAAACAATGAGAGACTTTAATATATTATATACATATATATACATATTGTATTTCATATATATACATATTGTATTTCATATATATATTACTTGTTGAAGTAGTTATTTAATTAATCACTGGAAAAAATGTTTTCATAGATAAAAAAAAATCACATTGAGAAAAATTATCTTCATGCATTGAAGCGTATTCAAATATAAATCCAGTTGTTTCCATGGCAACAAAATCTAATCGACAGTTTTCAATTGGACTTTGAGCTTGAAACAAATTTAATTAGTTTAAATTATGAATTTAGTTTTAAATCTCAAATTTTAATGATTAAATTTGGATATAATTACGTATAAATATCGATATAACAAAATTATACTTAAAACAAACTAAACTTACAAAACTAAAGTTGTTTAAATTAAATTTATCAAAACAAGTTGAACATGAAACTTTTTTTTTTCTTGAAAATGTATTTGGCATAAAGTATTTTTTGAAATTACATTCCATCGACAACCGACGATAAATCGCCAAACAACGAAATTTTCATTATTTTTTTACAGTTACTGTATGGAGGTTCCGCCGAATTTTTTTTTTATAAACGTATATATCCACACAAGAAGAACATTCTGTAATTTTTTTCAAATTTTTCGGGGTATGCCCGTATGGAGATCTTCCTTGTAAGATTTGGATATTTTTTAACTTTCTTATCGTACAAACGCATCTCATTTACACGCTTGACGTGCAATTTCCAACTTGTTGTGTTTTCTGTTCATTATTCCAGTACGAAAATCCTTACACCGTCGGAATACATACTATAATTTATGTGCTTGAAAAAAAATTTACAAAAAAATTCGCACAACTTAGAAATACTTAATTTTTTTTTTCTTCGAAAAATTGTACTCTTTAGCTAAAGATCCTATTAATTCCGAAAATATTTTAACGATTTCGATAAAAAAAATTTGGTTGTACTGTATAAATATAGGATCATATGTGGCGGACAATTTTACAAACTTTCAATAGTTTCTGAGAAAAAAAATTTAAAAAAAATTATCTTTTTGTTCTAAAATAAAAAAGATTTAATTAAAAAAAATGACTGCTGTAAGTTTTGAGCATAATCCACTAAATAAGGATTCGCTATTATTACAACCAGTACTGTCTTCTGTTAAAAATCTTTTTTGGCTTTGTCATTTTCAAAAAAAAAAAAAAAAAAAAAAAAAAATACAAAGCACAGATCAACGTAAAACAAAATACATAACTTTGATGACATTTGATTAAAAGTGTTCCCAAATGGTTTGCCATCTGGATATCAATATTTTCTTAGAAAAATTTTCGTTTTATATTTTTCTTGCAAATTGCACAGAAACCGCCTTAAGAGCTTAGTTTTAGCACAAATGCTGTATAAAACCTACTACGAAATTTTTTGTTAAAAAATATTGGTACTCATTTCGAGGACTATTTGGAAGTCCTATACTTAACAATAAGTTGACTGTAAAAAGGTTTACAAATATTTGACCTACTATAAACACGCCCAACGTCTGTTCCGTCGTCTAATTAGAAAAGTCGATTTGTCTTTCATAAAATGCTGGAATTGTGAATATCTAAGATTTTGGCTGTCCTGAAAAATCGTATTTTTCAGTTAAAAATCTTACTATCCCTTAAAGTACTCGAGCAATTTCATTTTTTTTTAATGTGGAAAAGTATAAATATAAGATCATATGTGGTAGACGTTTTAAAAAATAATTATATTCAGAAAGAAAAAAACTGAAAAACGAAATAAATTTCTAAAAAATTTCCATTGCAATGAAAAGTTTTATTCGAAGAAAATCTCATTGCAGTAAGTCTTGAGCATAATCTTGTGACAAAGATTCCAAAGTTCGCAAAAATCGATCGGGTAGTTTCCGAACAAATGAGCCTGCATATATATCCCATAGGATTGCACCCATTCTAGTCTTCTCGCAAATAAAAGAGTAATAATAAGTTACAGTTATATTTAAAAATAACTACAGGTACGAATTTATTTTTGTTTAAAAAATTTAAATAGTACATTGAAAGTTGTATATTATGTAACTTAAAATTGTAACAAAATGAAATATATCTGCATAAATACAAGATATTATAGGTATTCTCCATATAAATAATTTATCGTAAACATCTCAGCTGCTTTATGGTTTTTCAATAAAATTGCGTAGTTTTTAAAGAAAATGATCCATAAATACACGCGATAAAATGATTTGGAATTGGATAACATTTCGAAATTACAAGGTTTTATTTTGATCGTAATACGTATTGACCAGTGTAATACTACGTGACATTTACATTTATATAGATAAAAAATATAGATACAATTACATAAATGTTTTATTGAATTTCATTGAATTTTTACGTCGATTTCAGGAAGTTACTCATGAACATTTGTGAAAAATTGTTAAAGCTGCTTATGCTGCATTTTCTAACACCCAGTCTATATTCTAAAGACAAAACGTGTGCCTATGGCTGACGCAGAAATGATATTAGCGATGCCAAACACTTGACACATAAATTTTGTTTTTGTTGCAATATTATAAATTTCTAAAAATTGAACGTTATTAATTTTTACACAATCAATTGAAGTGGAATACGACTACAGAAACGGTGTTAAAAACTACAAAAAAAATAATATTTCAAAAACAAATTACTTGTTTTTACAGTTTTGAAACAAAATGCATTTAAAAGTACATTTTTTCCCTATACGATGATGTAAACACTGAAAATGTGCGATGTTTAGAAGTTTAAAAATTCGCAGCAAAAATTGCAAAAACGAAATCGTGCTTCAAATTCTAAAGTAGTATTGCCATTCGCAAAATGACGTAAACGCTGCGCACAGATACATTTCGCATTCATAATATAAATAGATTTTATTATTATTATTATTATTACTATTATTTAAGATGGGGTATATCTGTAATGTACGTAAAAAAACTTTTATTTATAAATAATAAATTTGGTTCATATCAATATTGTGGCAAGGTGTGTGTGTGAGGGGGGGGGGGGGGAAGTTTTGTGTACCAGACGAATAGAAGCTTGTAAACTTTCTTTCAAACATCTTGCAACAGACGTTACAAAGAAGCAATAGATGTCTTTTAAAAGACATTTCTCGTAACAGGAGTTACATTTAAGATAATAAGAAACATATTTAAAAAATGGTTTTTAAAAATATATAAAATCATTGTTTATATAAACTTATTATTTACCCATCATATGTAGTATAGGGTAAATCTTGCAATCGTTTTAAAAATCGAAAAAAAAAATGGCGGATTTACACGTTTCAGACACAGATTCCGAAAAACATATTTTTAGAAAAAAAAAAAAAATGCCGTCCGTCTGTATATGTGTCTGTCTGTAAACGCCCGAACCAAACTCCCGCACCAATTGAGATAGAGACTTGCAATTTGGTGTGCGCTTAGTATGTAAAAATGGGACGAAGTCTATTTAATTTCAGTAACCTCAGTTCAATTTCAGTAATATTTTTTTTCAGACTCTCGAATTATTCGTTCTGGTGAAAGGTATATAAAAATTTTATAATCTTTTTATTTTAAGGAGTGTATGAAAAGAATAATAAGATAACACGAATTTTGCATAAAGAGGAAGTCAATCGGATAATTAGTTGCCGAGATATTTGTAATCCTATTTTCCACACTCTTCGATTTTTCATGACCATGTATTTCATTCAAATTTCAATTCAGAGATATATTTCAATTGGATATGAGACGCTTAATCTGATGCAGTAAACTATTAGTTTATATGGTTATTATTTTTGGAGTTATAAGGATGCTTCTTTTATGCAATTCGGTACAACTTGGGCAGTTTGGCGTTTTATATAATTTGTTGAAATTGGTTCATCAGCAATTCATTAATAGAGCATTACTATGCGTTAAAATTATTTAAATATATGTTTAAATTATATTTGGAAGATTTTGTTTAGAAATATTTTTAATTGGGACACTTTTATTTTTTAAAGCAGTTTCGAAAGTAAAAGTATTCCTTTGAAAAAAAAAATCTAGGAAAAAAATCGAAAAAATAAAAAAAGGTCAGCTGTAACGATCAATTTCCACTATCCAATGTAAAAAAACAAATAAATAAATAAAATAAAATAAAATAACTTCTTCCATAAGTTTAACACTAGCAAGCGAAACATTCTAGGTGACTGAATATGAAGTACAATCACTTAATAAATTATAAGCCGACAATAAAAAATTTGCAGCATATAAGTGGTTATTTTTCTTACCCAAATATTTCAAATAAAACCACAGCGGGAATCATTTTTTGAACTAGAATTATTATTAAATTCAATATAACTATTTCCGAGTTACCGAAAATTAATCCATATTAATAACAATTATGAGAAAATAATCTACACTTAAATCTCCAACTAACTGACCGACCCGGCGTTGCCCGGTTCCGTAATGAAAATACTAAACGAACTTCAAGTTTGATTTTATATTTAATTCGAAATGTGTGGAAAAACATTGCCTGAAATACGTGGCTGTTGACTGTGTGGAAAATAGGTAAAAAAAATAATAATACTTAGCTGTAATAATACACACTGCAATAGAAAACGCAGGAGGGAATATGTGTCCAACTATTGCGTGATTTTCATGTCAAAGTGTTGATATTTATCCGTAAAAATCACTGCTAAGTCACGTAACTAATAACTTTTTTTCACATAGAAATCTCAAGTGAAATATTTTGAATTTCAAACTAATTATATCACTCTTAAATCCGAGTATACCGTGAATGAATAGATTCTCGATGATTACCTAAAATATTATCGTATTACAACTTTAGAGCCATTGTACAAAAATAAGTCTATATTTTTAACCAAAGCATGCGTAATATAATCACTCTGTACACATAATCTTAACCATAACCTAATTGTACCGTAAACATAAACTGGGTATAACATAACTGCAACTTAACCGTAACTTAAATATAACATAAATGTAGCCTAGCCGTCACGTTACCATATAACCTAACCATAATGTAACTGCTATTTAACCTTAACCTAACTGCAACTTAACGGGAAATTAAATATAATTTAAGACTAATTGTTAAGTAATTTCAACCTATTCACAACATAACAGTTAAAGACAATAACCAAATTTTAACTTGACACTAACTTTCTTTCTCTTAGAAATCTTTTTTAATCAGAAATTTCTGTTGATTATAAGAATCGAATTATGGTTCTTTGGATTATTTTTGTCGGTCTCAGGTTTTATTCGGGTCATATTTTGTAGTTTTTTCAAATGTAATATTTATGCTCGGTTCGGGTTCATGTACACGGGAATTATTTTGTCTTGTTCGGATCGGGTTATGATTTTTTGGCAATTTTTTTTTCTTTTTTGTTTCAGACTTGTTTCAGGTCTTATTTCGGGGTTTTTTTCCAAAGCCATTTTTCAGGTACGGGTCGGGTTCATATTCATATGAATTAATTTAGTCTTGTTCAGATCCGGTTATGGGTCTTTTCATTATTTTTGTCGGGTTCAGATTTGGTTCAATTTAGATTTTGTGTATTTTTTTTAATTGAATTTTATAGCTCGGGTCGGTTTGCTTTCACGGAAATTATTTTTCCTTGTTCGAATCAGGTTATGCTTCACTGGAATATTTTTGTCAGGTTCGTATTTGGTTCCGTTCAGATTTCGGGATTTTTTTTAACAAACTTTTTTGTTTTTGATTAAGATCATGTCCATGGAAATTATTTTGTCTTGTGCCGATCTGGTTATGGTTCTTTGGAATATTTTCATCGGGTTCAGATTTGGTTCGATTCAGATTTCAGGTATTTTTTTCAAATTGATTTTTAAGGTTCGGGTCAGATTTATGTCCACGGAAATAATTTTCCCGTGCCTGGATCCGGTAATGGTTCCTTGGAATATTTTTGTCAGGTTTAGATTTGGTTAAATTTAGATTTCGGGGTTTTCTTGAAATGGAATTTTTAGGTTCGAGTCCGGTTAAGTGCCGAAGGAAATTATTGTCTGTTGTTCGAATAAGGATATGCTTCACTGGAATATTTTTGTCAGGTTCAGATTTGATTCAGTTCAAATTTCGAGATTTTTTCAAAGAAATTTTTTAGGTGATTTATGTCCACGGAATTTTTTTGTCTTGTTCGGATCCGAATGTGGTTCTTCGGAGTATTTTTGTCAGGTTCAGACATGGTTCGATTCAAATTTCAGGTATTTTTTCAAATTTAATTTTTAGGTTTTGATCGGGTTCATGTCCGTGGAAATTATTTTGCTTCACTCGTACCGGGTTATGGTTCTCTAGAATATTTTGGTCGGATTCAGATGTGGTATGGATTAAATTTCAGGATTTTTTCAAATGAATTTTTTTAGGTTTGAATCGGATTTATGTCCAGGGATATTATTTTGTCTTGCTCGGATAGAGTTATAGTTCTTTGGAATATTTTTATCAGTTTTAGATTTCTTTCGAATCATATTTTGGGTTTTTCGAAAGAAAAGTTTTAGGTCAGGTAGCATGTGTGCGAAAATGATTTTTCTTTCGGGTAAAGCTTCATTTGACCATTTTTGTGGGATACAGATTTGGTTTGGGTCCGATAGCAAATCCATAGTTTTTTTCAAATAGAATTTTTAAGTTCATGTCGGATTTATGGTCACGGAATTTTTGTCTTTTTCAAATCTAAGTTTTTTGTGTGTGTGTGTGTGTGGGGGGGGGGGGGGGGGTTGGGAACTGGTTATGTCTTAAAAACGTAAACATTATTTTTGTAACCAGTTTTGCTATTATTCTTTTAGCGACTATTTCTGATATAAAATTCGATTTGCTATTTGGAAATTTATATTAAGTATATTGTCCGCTTATTCGAACAATTGTACTCTAAACAGCCAATTTATTTTCGTTTTAAAAACAAATTAAAGCTACAAGAAATTTAAATTAAATTGAATACATTTAGATTTAATTAATGATTAAAAATAATCTACTGAAAAATCCTCATATACACGTACATTATAATATGCCAAGTGCCAACAATCTGACGTACAACAGCTATGATTGAAAATCTTTATTTAAACTGACAGTTTGACGGCCGATGAACTTTAAAGGTCTTTCGGAAAAAATCATTAACTTTTAAACAGGTCTCTTTAATTCTGTCCAAACTTTAATTATTTCTCTGAAAAAAAATTATACAGCCAACCATCCGTAAGCAAATGAATGGGAAAAGCCGAATAAAGGCGATTTTTTATGATAGTGAGTGCTGGATTTGATTTAATTACTCAGTTAATAATTAGAATATTGAATTTTTAAATACCAGGTACATCAGGACGGACATTGTGCTGTTCTCCCAAAAAAATTGAGCCTGGTACGTGCCGTAGATTTTGCTAGCCATCGCAGATACACACACACACACACAAACAGAACGTTTTGTTCTTTTATTAGTGTAGATAATAGTTCTAACTTTAAAAAATTAAAAATAAAAATAAAAATAAATGCATGATGCGCGCTTTTCAATATTCAAATATATAGCTATTGTCATTTGACAAACATTCATGACTTTCTCTTGAACAATCGGATTAATCTGAACTCGACCCGAAAGAGTCAAAATCTAAGCGAATCCGATCCGAATACAAACATTTGTTGTCATCTTGACACAAACTCGATCTACTACGGAAAAAAAAAATTAGCATTAATCCCACCGGGCACGTACTGTGGGTCTGGTCGAGTTTGGGTTAAATCGAGTTTATCCTGCTCGATTGAAGATTCTAATTCGGAAGTCTATGCTAATTCGTTTATTCAGTTTTTCTGTTTATAGCACAAACTGTTCTTTCTGTTTTTATGCCATGAGCCAGTAATGAACAAAATCAATATGAGTTTTAAATTATTTTATGAGATACCCCTCAATTAAATACACTGGGCAACTACACGCAATAGAGCACTTCAGCAAATTACATATGCGGCATTTGCATTAATTTGTAGAGCGGCTTAAATAATAAATCCCGCATATTATGAAAAGTTGAAATTAATTGTGAGTCATGCAACCGCAACAGGTGGAGTGAATTAGGTTGTCAACATCACGAATCAATACAAATGGAACAGTCATCTGGTGTTGTTCTGAATTTCTTTATCAGCGTTTATGTTTCGCTATAAATTTTTAAAATATATGATAATTTTTAAAAAAAATGCGACTTTAAAAGTCGGGTAAAACATTAACTCGTCATAAAATAATATCTGAAAAGTAGCAAAACGTGTATTCTTATATAAATAATACCACAATTCCTTTACTTTATTATTACTATTACCTATTAATATAATTACTTTATTAATTCAAAATTTCCATCGCGGATGAATACTTGTCGGATTCGCCTCAAATGTGAGGGAGATCCGAGTTGGTAAAAACTATGAATGTGTTACATAAATAAAACAAGTCGTAAATTGCACGTAGCATGAAATGCATTCGTACTATAACGAAGTAAATAATAATAATAATAATAATAATAATAATAATAATAATAATAATAATAATAATAATAATAATAATAATAACAATAATAATAATAATAATAATAATAATAATCAAGTCTTGGTGTAATAATATGCAGTACTTCGGGTACAATATAGTACCCAAATTTTTTTTTTGTGTGTGTTCTTGTAAATACTATCTGATTTCTATTATACACGAAGTAACTTGTAGTATACCTCAGCAACGTATATCATTTTCATAAAATGTGAAATAGTTTAATATAATGAAAACGCGCTCCAAACAGTGTTTCCCTCCTACACCATTATGTAATGGAATCCTTTTGTGAGACCCTGTAAATTAATAACAAGTATTCTTTGCGCCACAGATTGCGCCGAATGTACATTTGAGTACCTACATCGTAGATGCATATCAGTTCTATTATGTTCTAAAGAGAATAACATCATTAAAATGCATTTAAATTTATTTTTTCCGATTGCCCGTAATGTAACGGAATACTGTGATTGTCTCTGTAATTAAACTATTCACCATATTTTCATAAAATTTTAAATGACTCGCCCAAATTATAGAAAAATTACATATTTTAAATTTCAAACGATTCGGTTAGGTAGTTTTGGCTCTGTTATATGCGAACGGGTTCACTGAACGACGACTGTAGGGGCTACATATTTACATAATTAAGAATGCATCTAATAAAACGACCATGCACTATGCATTGAGACGCAGCTGAATTTCAGAGTTCGAATCTCGAAATTATAGGAATTTCAAAGACTAGAATTTCACTGATCAAGAGAATAATTGCTATAAAAAGAACACATATGCTGTGTACACATTAATCCGATAGCTAGCAGCTTGCACAGCTGAAAATATACGGAATTGATGCTAGGCATTTTGCTTGAGTAAAAGAAATAACAACAGTTGATAAATTCATTTTATAAATAAAAATATAATCATGTCTGCTGATAAAGATACTCCTATTCTAAAAATTCGCTTTTATTACAAATATAAAAGTAACAGATGATTATTTATATTTTTATTCCATTTTATAATTTTCATATGCTTAAGAACATGTATGGTTTTTCACAACTCGTGTAAGAAAATTTTAGTTTTTTCTATCAAAGCACCTTCAGCGGTGTCCACATTTTAGCGAAAGCCGCTATGAAGTATGTCTCATGGCATGCTATTTCAACAGGCCGACATAGCATGAGATCATACTCGACCCAAAATAATTTTCAAATGTTTAACCGGCAGAATGTTTTTTATAAACAGACCAGGCCAGGGTCTGTAAAAAAATTACGACTGACCTGAAATAATAAGTTTAACTGAGACGGACTAAGAAGACAAAATGTGAACAATTTTCAATGGATCTGACTGGGTTGAGTATAAGTTATAAATTTATTGCTCCACCGAATGCTAGTTTGATGACGTAAATGGGTCATTCCAAAAATAAAGCACCCTTTGGTGTCCCGACACTTTGTATTGTTATATTTTCTAAAATTTTGTTTCAAAATTAAATTTAAATATTGGAAAAGATATTTTAAAGATATTTTTCTTTAATGCAAATTTTAAATTTGAGATAAATTCCATTTATTGTTATTCAAATAACTTTCTTAATAACTGTGTTCTGTAAAAAGCCATGTCCCAAGAACAATTTTTGATTTTTAAACCCTATTTTTTTTTACTATATGTATCATTTAAGTTATCTTTCAGGATATTTTTTATGTCTTTGTAGTCTTTATATTATCCCTGTATGCTTTAAGTATTTTTTGTAAATATTTTTTTTCATTTTAAAAGAAAAGTTCATGTGTCTCTTAATTTTTGTCCCCTGTGTTACCGTTACCTTTTTCTTAACATTAAAATAAGAATTTGCAACCTAAATATTGTTAATAGTAGTCATTCATGTACTTTTAGAATTAGCATTCATCCTAGGCAGTCATTTTCCTCATTTGTTAAATTTTGAAGAATATTATCTAAGTAAAGGTAATTTACGAAGATGGGTGTGTTTTTTGTGTGTCCCCTGTGTTACTATTGATTTATTTTGATTAATTATTAATTTTCTGGTTTATTGGCATATAAATTGTAAGTCTTAGTTAAAAGAAAATATTCCATCTAACTTTACATTGTTTCTATGAAAATAGTAATACATGGATGATAATTTATTTCATTTTGTCTCCTGTGTTACTAGTCCCCTGTGTTACCATGATATTGGTAACCATGTTGTTAAGGGACAAAAAACCCAAGTTTAAAAATGAAATGCAACAGAATATCCTGTTTTTTAATGCATTTGTTGGTCCATATCAGAAATACATTTTTAATTAATACTTAAATACACTTTTAAGATTGTTAATTTTTTTATGTTCAATTAGGATGTCCCCTTTGTTACGTTATTGTCCCCTGTGTTACTGACATTTCTTTTATCAGAACAAAAGAAAAAAACTTTCGTATGAATCAGTTTTATAATATGCACTGGCTAATATGTATAAATAAGTTTTACTATAATTTTATTATATTAGAGTAATTTTTACAAAGTTATATAAAGTTTTATACAGGGAGAATACAAAAAAGGGTAACACAGGGGACATAATATGCCTATATCATGAAAAAATATATACATAAACAAAAATCTATATGGCATTGTAAAAGAACATTTATATCAAAGTGTTAATGTTGTAAAAGCAATTCTCTATTTTAATAAGAAAAAATGAGAAGATTATTTAAAATACGGTAACACAGGGGACACCTTTCAACCAACGTGTCTGTGTTTCTAAGTGTAGTGATAAATATTTTTTAAAAAATGTGCTGCTGATATTCAATTTCTACTCTTGAATATGTATACAACCCCCTCAAAAATGTTTTTATTTCATTTTAAATGAAAAATTTTTTGAAAAAAAAATTCTCAAAAGGGACCTTTATTTTTGGAATGACCCAAATACAAAGGTTTAACATGCCCTCCGTAGCGATTTGCCGTCGACGGTTATATTTTGTCTCAACCCGGACATATATTCTTCAGCAGATTCGGACTTGGTTGAGCTCAAGCTTACATTTTTTTCTACGAACTTGAATCAGCCAGAACCGGGACTCAGTTGCCCTTGTATATGTCGGACATTGAATTTTCTTTCGCTTTTCTTACAACAATAACAGTAATAATGAGCTTTTGTTACTTGAATATTTAGAAACATTCCAACAAGCAATTACGACCTCACATGGGGCTTAATACGACTTAATAAGGAACAAATAGGTCAGAAATAAAACTGTTCATAAATACCCCATATCACACAAAATCTGGGTAATTATGGACACGGTTCATTAAAATAAGTAGGGGAAGGTGGGGCATGTTGGGACATGACCCACCTGGGACATTTTCTCAATCTTCAGGTTTTATTTTGCAGCTAAAATTGCTAAAAGTAAGTGCAAATATAATGATACTGTAATCTGCTATCTCATGTGTTTTGAAATCACTGGTGTTGCTGGGAACAAATAATATCATTATTTTTGTTTTGAATGATATTTAGTAATATTAATGTGTGTTTTGAAGAGCAAATTTTTCATTAAAGAAATGAAATGATACAAGTAGGAGCATGTTGTGATGCTAAACCGTGGATTTATTGTTATTTTAATGGTAAAAAATAGACTGTAATGCTAAGCTTAGCAGTATAAGTGTTTTTATTAATTAATGTGCGAGACCGGCAGGTTGGGACATTCAGTTGTGGGATACTTTGGGACATTCAAAAATGTTGAAGAGACCAAATACAGCTTACAAAAAGAAAAAAATGTACATAATAAGTTAGGACTTTCATCAAGCAGTGAGCATGAGGCAGCTACACTAGCAAAATTGGTGGAAATTACCCCTGAAAAAAAAAGAATTTAAGTGGTTTATGTTTGTGTAATGGCAGTACTAATGGATTTAACTGTTCATGTGGTGCTGATTTTCCTACAGACGAAAACTTGCTCAAAGTAGTTCCAGAAACTTACAGGCAAATCTACTGTGAGATAGTGTGCATTGGTAAAATTTATAGGAAAACAGAGCATTGTTTACATTGTAAGGCGTGTTCAAAATTTTGAAGACAGCAGCAAGTATGAAATATCCATTTTGAGAAGACTAGATCAAGAATTGTTACTTTTTTTAACTTTCAGATAAGCATGACAGCTCATTTGTGTATTAAATAGATATTCTTTTAAAACTTTGCACTCCTAAAAACAAAAAAGGTCAAAGATGTGTTTTATTATAATTCGAAGACCTTCATTTTTTTCGCATCAAATACAAGTTCTATTAATGAAAACATGTATTACAATTCAAATTATTAAAGTGTTTCAATTCTTAAATTATTTCATGCTCAACTAAAGTGTTATAAATAAAGCTTTGTTCATCAATGAAATATAAAGTTTTATGTGTATTTTTGATTAAAACTAGTGTTCCAATCTGCCCCACCATGAGAGGGAGGTTGGGACATTTTAAAGGTTTTTTTTTTATTTTCACTCTTTTTCCTATGGAAGCTATTAGCTTATTTTGAGGTTTATTTGATGAAGAAATGTTTATACGTTAAATTTAACTGGTTCTAAAATAAGAATAAAAGCTAATAAAATTTAGAAAAATTATTTACTGAAAAACGTCCCAAGGTGCCCCATCTACCCATATGAGAATTTTGATATCCAGTTAAAGAAATTATACTCATACAAATGTACTCGCACTCAACTAATGCCAATCCTATGGAAGAGTAGTTTTAAAAATATTTAGTTTGTATTTCAATATTTTTAATTTTCCCTTTTGAATAATTAATCCTCGAATAGCTGAGTACGATTTCTACAATAATTCTTTTTTTACTTTATTTTTATTTTTATTTTATTATTATTATTATCATTATTTATAAGAAAACATTTACTTTTGTTACCGATTTCATATGATCAAAAATTTTAATGCTATATCTGATCATAAAGCTCCAAGTTATTAATTTTTTGTAATGCAGAAAAAATAATATTTGAGTGAAATTTTATCTTTTGTTGCTAAAATATAATAATAATATGTTGTATCAGTTAAAAAATTGAGTATTTTCTTAACTACGTAAATGCAAAGTTATACTAGTAATTAAATTTCTTCAGCCATATATGGCGGGTATATAACTTCGTTTTGACTAATTATTATCCTTTTTTAACACAAAAATGTGTTATTGTGTTTTGATATATCGCCGTATTTATGACTGCGCTTGGCGTTGTCCGCTCTAATCTAAACAGAGATAGAGACATTGGGGTAAAATAAAAAATTTCGGATAAGCTAAAGAAAAAAAACTGCAATTTAACAAATTACGATGACTATTTGGAAAATAATATTTTTAAAGACTATAATTTTAGACTTATAAATGATTTCTATATTTAAAAAAAGATACATAATAACCTCATTTTTAATGATGATCAAAAAGTAGCTTACATAATAACAGACTTATATTAATAGTGCTGGACATTTAGAGTCACGTTACTATTCCTGGGCCAATCATAAACAAATATTAAATGAAATTTCAATTTAACAATTTTCGGTATTGTAAATTTTTAAATTTCTAAAATTTAAAACATTTTTAATTTTTACACCATTGTATGCAAAAAGAAATTTACTTTTGAATGCAACCTGTTTGAAACCTGTATCCAAATTTGTTATCGAGTTATTAAATTTTTTTGTAGTTTTTAATATTTTTTTGTCATCGTGGCAACAGAAGTATTCGAATTCTAGACATTAAGTATGGACCAATCACAAAACGAATGAAATAAAAAATAGAAGTATTCCACACAAATTGAATATTTCCAACTGAGCGAAAAAAAAAATTTCGCTCAGTTGGAAATATTCAATTCGTATGATAACTTTACCAATCAGTTAGATTGTGTTAAAATAATAGTATATCTACGTATCCATCGTTCTATGGCGTTCCATTACCTGCGGCTTATTCTGCCGAGCTGTCTAAATGACAGACCAGATGTTATGGGTAATAAGGTTATCTGAGCGAAAAATCCAATCCGGTTATCGCCCGGTTAGCATAACAGGTAAAACGTTGTTCATGTAAGCCAAGTATCCGGGTTCGATTCCCGGCCTGGGCAATTTTTCGCTCAGTTGGAAATATTCAATTCGTATGATAACTTTACCGAACAGTTAGATTGTGTTAAAATAATAGTAGAAATATTCCGTTTTTTTTTTTTTACATTAAACATAGACCAATCAGAAAACGAATAAAATGAAATAAAATGCGGAATTCAACCAATAAAAACGTTCAGATATACTTCAGATTTCCCAATTCTCTACCGAGAACAACAACTATTTTTCCAAATATTAAAAAAAAAAAAAAAAAAAAAAAAAAAAAAAAAAAAAAAAAAATTAATGTAGATTCTGCCATTGCAGAATTCAGTTTCGCCTCCGATTAGGAATAAAAAAAAATCGATAGCGGTTATTTAGAAGGGCGACCCCGTTTAGATTTCAATGAACTAACTTCATTTATCTTGTTTTTATCAATATAATAGGAAACAGAACGGCGTGAAATACCCAATTGAATAGCAATTTCTCTCTGAGACATTGGAATTGCGGAATAATAAAGAAATACAATTTGACGTGTACTTCTTCATTGACTAGATTCATCAAAAACGGTTTTATTTTTAGTTTAAACACTTTTTTATAGACTCTGAGTAAAAGGAAATGCAATTTAACAATAAAACGAGTGGAATCCCGTCGAATTCAACAAATGAAATCTTTAAAAAACCCGATCGATTTGGTTTAAAAAAAAGCAAAAGTAATTACAATTTTGAATCAATATATAATAAATATATTGACAAACTAAACGTCAAGTTTGCCAGTTACAATTTTGCATGCAAATATTCGCACATCTTCAGTTAAAATTGTAATCTGAGTGCCGGCGAAATCCAGAAATTTTATTTTATATGCACTCACAAAAAATAGTTTTATTAAAAAAAAAATAAACATTAAAAAAAATTAAAAAATAAAAAGGCCCGGTGCACACGTCCGTTTTTCAAGCTCCGGCGCCGTTGCGGTGCCACAATTACGGCGTAGAATACAAAGGAAACAGGTATGGCATGCAAACATACCTCCGGCGCCATTGCGGCGACGTACGTCCACCTTGCTGTCGTATTTCCAATGACATTATTTTCACTAACTGAAGTCATCTGAAAGTAAAATCTCAATCTCAGTGTCCATAATGAAAAGAAATATTGAAATGTAATATCAGGTACTACCAGGTTGCCCCGTCGACCAAAAAATTATCGCCAAACTATAAGATTAAATGTCAATAATGGATGATCTTGAATGTCACATTCTATGACATTAAATATGATTCATGTGTTTAAAATGTCATTAAGTGATTTTTATTTCGACTTTTTATTAATATTTTTATTAATATTCTACTAATTATTTGTTTTTTCGTTATTTAAAAAATATGTCAATATGTATAATTTGGCTATTAGTTTGGCGATTTGTATAATTTGACGAAATTGGTCGACCGGATAACAGAATAGTACCTAATATCGTTATGAGTAAGGCCCGGTGCTCACGTACGGTTTTTTCAAGTTCCGGCGCTGCTGCGTGCCCGCAGCATGTGTTGCACATTTCCGATTTTTCCAGCTGCGGCAGTCCGTCGACAACGATGGACGTGTATTCTAGAAAGCAGATTACTTTTGCGTTATCCAATCAAAAGTTCAATATCAACGTCCGCCATCCTTGCCGTATTTACGTATTTTACCGGACGTGTGAAGTACTCAGTAGGCAACAAGGTACTAGGAACCGCAATTGCGTGTGCGGTGCCGCTGCGGTGTGGTGGGGAAAAGTTTAGAAAAATGACCGCAAGGTAGACGTATGTCGCAGCAACGGCGCTGGAGGTATGTGTGCATGCCATACCTGTTTCCTTTGTAATCTGCGCTGTAATTGCGGCACCGCAACGGTGCCGGGCCTTAAAAAGCCGTACGTGTGCACCGGGCCTAAAAATGCGATGTTTTAAATAGTGATGTCATTTTCTCTTCAAATGTTTTTTAAAAGCCACTGTTATTAGTAATATGAAAAAGGCATCCGTAATAATATTGTAATTTCCATTTATCTGGTTGCTGAATGACATCATTTTCCTCATTTGAAATTTTTCTTATTTTGCTTTAGACATTAATTTTTATCATAAATTATTTTCTGTTAATTTATTTAGGTACTTCTAGGTTATCCCATCGACCAATTTCGCCAAATTATACAAATCGCCAAACTAATAGCCAAATTATACATGCTGACATAATTTTTATTTTAAATAACGAAAAACAAATAATTAGTAGAGTATTAATAAAAATATTAATAAAAAGTCGAAATAAAAATCACTTAATGACATTTTAAACACGTGAATCGCATTTAACGTCATTGAATGTGACATTCACGATCATCCATTATTAGCATTTAATCTTCTAGTTTGTCGATAATTTTTTGGTCGACGGGATAACTTAGTAGTACCTTTATTTACATTATTAATATTATTTCTCAGTAAATATATTTTTTTACCTCAATTAGTGGATAATTATACGCAATCATTTTGGAAAATAAATTTTTATTATCGAGAGAAAAGCTAAACTGAATTGCCACCGTTTTGAAGAAATATCGTAAAAAGCATTTAAAATTAAAAATAAAATATAAAAATGGAAATAAATTAAAAAATAACTAAAATGGGCACAACTAGAAATAAATAGCTTTCATTTAAAAAATAATTATCAAAATTGGCTGAATAGGAAATTCAGGGCTGATGACACGACATTTTTTAGCTTGTCTGAAAAAAATAGCATCAGAGGCTAAAAGAAAAAAAAAAAGCCGATTGTTTGTAACAAGTTTCTGTGCGTTATGAGCCCATAAATGTTAATACAGTTATCACAAGATTGGGGCAATATGAACTTCGCACCCATAAATCGTTAATACGATTACCCCTTTAACAGGACTCTGCATGATTAACGCGTCATAAATTATTAAACTCATTGGTTTCCCATTAGACATAAAAACGTTTGCATTTTCATTTATTTTAGACATTTACTAAAACTCTTAAAATTCTTAGACTCTGACAAATTTTTACTATTAAAAAAATTTACAGCAGTAAAAAACATGGGAATTAAAAAAAATAAATGGGTTACTTTGGTCAACATTTTGAATTAAAGCACCAAATATTTCCCTCCCAACTGCTCTCATCGTTTTAGAAGGAATAACAAAACTACTCCTTCAATCCTTCAGCACGCAAAGAAATCACCAACAAAAATTGCCAGAGAAATTTCAATCGAAATTCTCTAAAGCAATTGATCAATGGGTAAGAAGGAGGGAGATGGTCTTAAGGGGTGAGAATGCGAGGAGGAAATGTTCGAGAAACCGTTCTTTCTCCCCTACACACACACCACCTCCGTGCGTATTTATTACCCAGGAATGTTTCGTTCGTTATGTTGACATAACGGTTGAGGAAAGTAAGAAGCTTTACGCTGCCCCCCTGACGAGGGTGTTTCTGATCGAAGCTGGCCTGCCTCTTGGAGTTTACCCAAAGTCTTAAAAGCTCTCCCTAAGCTGTTTGGAGAAATTTTTTTCCCCCTCCGTCGAATGTTCAGAGTTTTTCGGTCTGAAAAATGGCGATCGGTTTACTTTTAAAACCCTTATTAATGACAACAGTACCTCGGCTCAACGCCTTCAATTAGCAGATAAGGTGGCGATGTTCTCTTTTTCCGCCGATTATTAATTTTATAAGAAAGGAAGGATGCTGTTTCTGCCTCCCATCAGATTAAGAATATATCGGAGGGCCCTTAAAAGGTGTGAAAGGGAAGTACCCGGATCTTGTTTCTTCTTCGTCTGCCTTCTTCACTTATTTTCGTGAATTGATCTTGTATAGGTGGGGGTAGGAGGAGATCTGTGGTTGTCTGATTTTTATTTAACACCCGATTATTATTACTTTTTTAGTAAATATAATGAAATTTTGAGTAATGCATGTTCTATACATACATTAATAATATAAGTTTTCTGAAAAGTTGTTTCAGAAACTGAAGAAAAACTGATAAAACTTTTTATTATTGTTACTCAATTTTAAGCTTTAAATATTTTTTCTTTTGATAAATATAGATAACTAATAACGCGTTAAATCATTCCTTTAAAGTTTAACTTTAGTCGACACATTTTGTCCCTTTCTTATTTTTACTTTGTTTTATCTTGTATAGAAGAAAATACTGTATCGAATGTTTTGTTTTTTTGACGGATTTATAGATTTTAGGAGTCAATGGTACCAAAAATTATGTTTATATAAAATATTTGTCTCTCTGTATGTCGCTATTTTACCGTCTAAAAATGTATGAAGTTATGTATAAAACTGAGCCAAATATTTTGAATGAGCTTTTGAGTATGGCCAGCATGTTTTCCTTCAATTTGGAAATAATCCACAGAAGGAAGACATTCCAATAGCGATTTTTCAGTCATTTTCTGTATTGCACCATTAAAAAGTGTCTGAAGGTATGTATAGAATTGAACCAATTTTATTTTTTGTATACTTTTGACTACAGCTAGTAAATTTTTCTTCAGCTTGGAAGTACTCTGTCAGAAGTGGGCAGTATAATATCAATTAACGTGTCATTTTCATTATTTTACCACCAAAAAATGTATGAAGCTGCCTATAGAAATGAACCAATTTTTTGTGTATGTTTTTGACTTTGGCCCCCCCTCTTTTGAATTTTGAAATATTCCGCAGGAAAGAGGCGCTTTAATAGCGATTTCTGTATAATGTTTTCGATTTTTTGTAGTTCTGTTGCACATCGACGGCTGGTAAAGCAATAAAAACTTCGCATCTTGCTAAGCCGGTTATCCGCAAACAGTTGATGTACAACCGAAGAACGAAAACCAGTGATTTTAATAAATATCATGATTAAGTCTTTTTTTCTCCAATTAATTGATTGAAGTGAAAATTTAAAATGAAAGTCAAAGTTCATATAATATTCAGCTAATCATAATGAAGTATATTAGTATTTGTAAATGCTTTTTGAAATAAATGCCTGCGATAGAAGAAAGTTTTGGTATCGGCACATCCAACTAAGTTTGAATTTATATTAATACTCTCTGATTTGAAATTTAAAATAAACGAGAATAACATTCGACGACAAACTGATTCGATAATATTGTCAAAATTGCTTATTGTCGGCAGTTGTCTGATATCTTTTATCCAGTCTTTATTTTGTGTTTGGTAGATACAGAGTGGTAAAGAAAAATATGTCAAAAATGTAAAAGCAGGTAAAGTAGATCTAAATAAGCTGATTTCTTCTAGGAATGTGAATGCGGAAATGCAGCAATGTGGCAGTAGAGGGTGCTGTTGAGTTCGGCGGTTAAAAGCGCTTCATTGACTTGAACGTTATTCCCCGCAGGAATTTCGAACGACGTGCACGATCACACCAATACGGATTTTACCAACATGCATTTCATGAATAGGACTGAGAAAAGAAATGGATCACATACAACAGCTTTCAACCTTGACGAAGGAGTATCAGTTACTGAGCTTTCTTCCACTGTTAGAATTCTGCGCCAGTGCCCTTATCAAACTTTCAAGCATAAAAATATCCACTCACGCACAACTCCCGATGAAAATACTCAAATGATCAGCAATCCAGTAGATTCTTACCGATGAATCGTTACATGTGCATCCTTTTCATGTAAACTCCATTTCCTTACACATATCTATACAGGAAAGGGAAGCCTTCAAGCTCCGCCTTGGTGAAGAATGCATATTGTTTGAATTCTGTGCGAAAAATGACTATTCAAGTAAGTGAAGTGCTTTTATCCACTGGACTCAACAGCGCCCATTACTGCTAAAAATCTGCATTTCCGCACACACATTGCTGTATGAAATCTACATAATTAGGTCCTCTCTACCCGCCTTTACATTTTTGACACATACTTCTGAAATACATAAGGCTTGTTTAACACATTCTCTGCCGCTCACGCGATAGCGCGTGATATGGCGCCAACGTTAAGGGGCCAGCGCGTGATGTGCGGTGATGTCCAATAGCCAGTCACGCTCTGGCGTGGGAAAATCTTTCACTGATTCTTTGTTATAAAAAGTAAATCGGCTTCTGGGAAAAACCCACTTCTACAGTGCGGCATTAACTATCATCACATCTTCATGTAAGCGGCAGCGAACGTGTTAATATTGTACGATTTATTTACAAGCTTTTATTGTTTTGCGCAACATATATCAATCTTGTGTGCTTGACATGAAAGCATGCTTATAACGCACGTATTTATCAACTACTTCGACTGCGAGTTATACCGAAAACCTCGGTCGAACGTTCAAAAAGTATTCACCTTTATTCCTGATTGGACGTCTCCTTGATAATGCCCTATCAAATAATATCATGAATTTCATTTGGGTGTTTGCCGGAGGTGTTTTAAATTGAGGCAGACGGTGAATGAGAGCACAAATCATCGCCAATATACTGGGATGAGACAACACAAGAAAATTTTACAACACAAGAAAAATACAACCTAGAGTTACACACAAAGAGTGTGTTCAATAGAGCCAGTGGGAATCGAACCCACAACCTCCTACGCTCGCAAGCGATTAGTGGCGTGGTACCTTGAAGACTCGGCCACGAAGGCCCCTATAACTTGCCTTGTTCGGCCGTTCGGTTCAAATGTTGCAATTTAACACATTTCCTACAACTGACCTAATTTTTGATAGTGTCGCTTATTAACGAAGACCATATAACTTTTAGTAAGAATAATATTTGAAATTTGTTTCCGCCACCTCTAAGGGGTAAAAACATTTATAAAATAAGAGCACGTAAATGTCATCACGTATGTGATCACATAAAAGTCGTTGATTGCTTCAAAAATAATCGGATGCTCTTCGATTTAACAGCGGGGAGTATTGAAAGAACATTCCAAGAATATTGAGGATTGTTCCCAGGGCCGTAGCTAGAAGTGATCTATAGAGGGGGCTCAAAAGATTGTAGGGGGGCTCATAATATTTTTTTCTCATTCTGACGCAGAAAGATAAATTAGTACTTTTCACATTGTAGATACTCTGTTTCTTATTAAACTGTTATAATAACTTTATTTTATGCTAAGAAAAGAATAGGATGATGAAAATTTTGAGTATATAATTGGTGCAAAATTAAAAATCATATTAACTTCATATGTACAAATAGGAGTGTTGAAACACTTATTTTAGATACAATTTAGTAATTTTGCAAAACTGTGAAAGGGCCTCAAAATTAAATTAGATTTTTGAACAGAATTTCATTTGTAATTTTGGAACAGAAATTCATTGAGTGACTTTCGAATCTTTTCTAACGGGGTCTCAGAATATTTTAGGGGGGGGGGGGAGGCTGAGTCGCCCATAGCGCCTTCTTAGCTACGGCCCTGATTGTTCCTCGAATGTTTCGTAAATGCGTCATTTTTCAGTTTCGAGCAAGGTGTGGATGTATGTGAATTCGATTCTTACGTTAATGTTGACTGATATTTCATTCTTTACAGAAAATTTGGTTTAAAATTATAGATCCAACTTATTAATTTTTTTAATACTGATCACTTGCAAATTATTTCTTTCATTTTATTTCTTTTTTAGTACATTAAAATAAAAGTTTGTTTTTAAAATATTTATTTTTACTTATAACTTAAACAGACATTAAAAAATGAAAGTTTTCCGAGTGGCTGTTATAGTAAATTAGTCTTTGGGGATTACCGTAATACTTACCCAACATGGATATGCATAATATAAAATATGAAAATATAACATGTGTAAAGTATTTATAAAATGCATCGCAATTTCAAAATAAAATTTAAGCCTATCTATATTTAAACAGTTTTAATACCTAGTATTCTCTATTTTGTAATTGTGGGTACTATACTTGGTTACCTCGACGATCCATTTCGACAAATTGTATAAATCGCCTAACTACTCGCAAAATTATAAAATTGGCAAAATTTTTAAATGAAAAAGGAACAAATAAATTAGTAAAAGGTTAATAAAATACAAATAAAACGCGGGATTAAAAATCCCTTAATGACGTAACAAACATTTATGACATGTTTAATATCAAGGGAATGTAACTTTACGAAAAGCCTATGTTAGCATTTAATCTTATAGTTTGGAGATAATTGTTCGGTCGACAGGATAATCAATTAATACTGAACTGCGTAAAAGAAACATCCTTATAATTCCAAAAATGATAATAATATTAACAAACAGTTTACTGCGTAGGGTTAAGCATCTCATATCCAATTAAAATGTATCTTTAAATTGAAATTTGAATGCAATACAGGGTCATGAAAAGTCGAAGTGTTTGGAAAATAGGATTAAAAATATCGCGGAAACTAATTATCCGATCGACTTTATTCTTTATGTAAATTTTATGTTTTTTACTGTTTTTACATGCATTCCTTAAAAAAATAATAATAATAAATGCAAACATCAGGACGAACATTTCAAGAATCCGAAAAAAATAGTTTCGGATAATCGAAGTTTCTGATGTTTTATAGTCTTCTTTGCATTTTTACACATTAAGTACACAAAACATTTTAAGTCTCTATCTCAATTTGTTCGGGAGATAGAGCGTTTAGAGATAGACATAAAGACAGATGGCATTTTTTTTTGGGGGGGGGGGGGGTTAAAAATATGTTTTTCGGAATCTCCAGTGTCGGTAAATCCGTCAAAAAATTTTTTATCGCATGTTAAGAGTTAGTTCAATGAAGTGCATAACACCGTCAGAAATTTCCGCCAATGAGTTAAAATGTGCTATAGATCCTTTGTGTATTATTCTATATGATGTATAAAATTTATACACAGCTAGTTATGTGAAAAAAAAATAGTTGAATTTTAAAACATATACAACAACTAAAAACCACTGTCAGCAATTATTCTTCATAAGGCAGCACTGTGGAAAAAAACTTTTGCATGTCCCTGTAAATAAACGACTAATTATATGGACAACAGATTCAATAGTAAGCACTTGTAGTACACTTCTGTGATATACATAATTTTTAATATGTTTTAAATTGCATAATATCATTAAATTACACCACAAACAAATTTTCCACATAGGACCTAATATAAAAGAATTCTGCTGAGTGTAATAATAAACAAGCTGAAAATTGCACGTCAAATGCAGAAAATATGCATTTGTACAATAACGAAGTTTTAAAAATATTCAGATCTTGATGTAATAATATACAGTATTTCGGATACCGTAGAGCAGGGCTGTCCAACGCGGCAACCGCGGGCGCCATGGCGCCCTTTGCAGGTTTTCTTGGCGCCCGTTTGAAAATTTCCGATTACTAGTATTTTTTTTAAAGTAAATTTCCATTAAAAAAGATACTTTATTTAAAATCCTCTGTATTTCCTTAAGAGACCTTTTAAAAATATCTACAAATATATTTCACGCATCAACAATTATAACGTACGCAACGTATTAAAAAAAAGTCAACATAACTTGATTGTTAAAAAAAAAAAAAAAAAAAAAAAAAAAAAGGTCATGTACTATTGCATTTATTCACTAATTTCTAGTTTTTTTTATGAATCTTTTTATGGAAGTTATGTCAATAGAAATTAATAAATCTCGGTTATAATTTATAAATATATTAAGAAGTAAAATGGAGATTAAAAAAAAAAAACCAATCCTCCTCCTCCTTCTTGCATGAAAGTTCAGCATGTTTGTTATCATTATTGACGTTGTTTTACTGGCCATTTGGCTGTTTTCTAAGACATGATAAAAGTTGTCTTTTTCTAGCCAGACCTCTTAAAAATTAGGTAATTTTGATGATTTTGTTAACTGTAAATGTATTATTTGAAATTTATTAAAATGAACTTTTAATATGGCGTTTTAGATCTATAGGGGCATTATGTCTGTACTGAGTTATGCATTTGCCGTTATGCATTCCTACTAATATTAAACAATGGTTTCTTCATTTTTTGAGCCATTTTTACAATAGAGCCCTTCATTGCTTGCCAAAAGCTGATATGCGCCCCTACTTAGGAAAAGGTTGAACAGGCCTGCCGTAGAGTATCCGAAATCTTTTGTGTGTCCCTATAAATACTATGATCTTTCTGTTATGCAGAAAGATATTTGTAGTAAACCTCAGCAACGTATATCAATTTCATAAAATGTGAAATAGTTTAATATAATTAAAACTCGCCCCGAACAATGTTACTCTCTATACCATTATGTAATGGAATTTTTTCATGTGGCCCTGTAAATTAATAACAAATAATTTTTATACTACACATTTTACAGAACATATAATTTAGCATACACTTCATAGATGCATATCAATTTTATTATGTTCGAAAGAGTATAACACCATTAAAATGCACTTAAAACTATTTCATTGTATTGGCCGTAATGTAACGGAATACTTTTGACTGTCCTTGTAAATGAACGATACATTCGATTTTCATAAAACTTGAAATGACTCGACAAAATTGTGCAACAATAATATATTTAAATTTGTAACGGTTCGGTCGGGTGGTTTATACTCCGTTATATGCGAGCAGACGAACGGGCGGACTGACGTTAACTAAAGGTGCTACATATTTACATACTTACGGACGCACCTAATGAATCACAAGTGCTACGCGGGTAATTTTCAAAATCGATCATTCTACAGTAATCTCCAATAAATATATGAATTTCACGGTAATTGCAGAATATCTACGCGAGTTAGAGTGCGGATAGACAGACAAACCCAATTCATAAACACTTTTCAATTATGCTGTAAAGTGTTAAAAAATATCTCAGATCAAAAAGCCGCATTTCAAATCCTCATTCTTAATTTAAATTTATAAAGCTCAAAACTAGAAAGTAAATTCAACATTACCAGAGACACACAGTGAGTATTGGTTCAATATCGGAATGTTTATTATGCGTCATTTTGTAGGAGTACAACAAAGCACGGCCCGCTGTCATGCAGTGGAGGTATTTATCACTATCAGTGTCCATTGCCTATGTCAAAGACACACGTGTAGAATCATATAACATTGAATCGGTTGTGCCCATTCCCTTACAGATAACATTGGAAAATTGAAATTAAGCATAGTAGTAAGATTTAAATAAAACTAGTTGAATGACAATTGAATGCGATGAATTCGCATGACATGATGTCCTTCAATTAGGCAGGGAAGGGAGGAGAAATATAATTTTATTCCTTATATTACTCTTTATTTAGGAAAGATACTAAATAATGTATATATTTTTATATGCGTGTTCTAAAAAAAAGTTCTAAACGCTGTCAAATGAATTTTCGTACCATGAGCATGAGGGCTTTCAAATTCAAGGTCTTTCCGAATTAAGCTCATCGAAAAAATAAAAAATAAAAAAATAAATAAAGCAGATTAGGATAAAATTGTAAACATAGTTATACAGAATAGTAATGTTTGATATTATTTAGTTTTCACATCTATCTTTTTTTCTATAGTATACGCGTTTATATTTTCTAGTATATACAATGGAACCCTTTGAGCGCGAATAATACTCGCATTTGACCATTTGTTTTATTTATTATTATTATTATATATTCGATTCATTTCATTTCA
This sequence comes from Maratus speculifer, assembly GCA_964019185.1. NCBI lineage: Eukaryota > Metazoa > Arthropoda > Arachnida > Araneae > Salticidae > Maratus > Maratus speculifer. The sequence goes on from OZ025290.1 coordinate 188,075,593, forward strand.
TCATCATATATATAATGAACCGTTTATTAATTCTCATTATTTCGAGACATTTTTTTAACATTTTAGGAAAGGTTATTACTTTAGATTGTTACCAATTGTAAAAACTGTGCAAAGAACATTAAGAAAACGACTGCATAAAAAAATTATGAAAATCCGCTTATTATAGATAAATTTTCGATAAACGTCCTCATGCAGAAAGTTTTTAAATAGAAAAATTATTTTGAGCTATATTGAATGTTGTAATTTATCTAGATCGTTCTATTCAAAAATTTTATAAGAACAGAAAACATCCTCTTCGCTACTGAGTATTAAAATTAATATTATTCATTATTACTTAATTATTTCTTTTCCACTTTCACTTCAAAGCAAAAGATTCAATCTATTTAGATTATTCAGAATCTTAGGTATCTCTGCAAATCATTTTACAACCGAAATTGCAATTATTTTCGAGTACCATTAGTAAAAAAAGAAAACTTGTAGATCCACGTATGTGGATCCAATAGCAAAGAGGCTAAATACAAGAATTTCATCAATTTTCTTTTCTTTTTTTTTTTCTTTTACTTTCTTTTTTCTTTTTTTTTTTTTTTTTTTTTTTTTTTTTTTTTTTTTTCAGGGTATACTTTACAAGCTTGAAGTGTGCAGAGTACATCTCCTTTTATTTTTAATTTAGCTATTTTTTGAGCGTTTTTTAAAATCAATATTTGAATTCCGTACTTAAAAAGGGAAAACGGAACCATTATCGTGTTTGTCTGTCACAAACATTTTTGCTCATAAATTATGGAACGTGAAAAGTTCGAACTGTGGGAAATAATAAACACTATTGATTCACAAAATTTACAGATTATTTAACGTTCATAAATATATTTGGGAAAATGTAGAGGAACCTCATATTAAGAAGCTCCAGAAACCACTTCCATTCCAGGATATGTGTTTAGCCCAAAGTCCTGCTAATTCTTAAGAAGAAATTTTCTATTATGCCTTAAAAATTTACATGGATAATTTATTTATTTAAATTTAAAATCATTGTTACATATTTTTCGGGGGAGGATATTTCGTCTAATTTTTTGAAGTAAGAGCTAAATAGTGGAATAAAAACAAAAATATCGAATCCCGAATATACATGTATTACTAATACAGAAAGTACAAATACCGAATATACTACCTCTGACAATAAAGTTCGGTGAATGAATTCAGAAAAACCGATCTGGTAACACTGGGGAAACAAAACGCTGCACCTGCATAGATGCAAGTGTTGACCATCTCCCCCCCCCCCCCCCCCATCGTTGTTCAGTTGAGCGCCGTTTACGTTCTCCGTGTGTTGGTTCTTAACTAACAACAGGAAAATGAACGAACAAAAGATAAGTTTAAAGTTTGGTTTTAAGTTTTGCAAGACACCGAAAGAAATTTATGAGAGGTGGTACAAATTGAACATCCACCATACTCGCCAGGTCTCAATCCTCCAGACTTCTTCTTATTTTCACCACTCAAACTCTTTTTGAAAGAGATTTAACCATATTGCTGACATCCAACAAAATGTGACGAAGCTTTTGAACTCCATCCCAAAAGAAGATTTCTTGTGAATTACCCAGAACATGTATAACAGATCTCAGATGTGCATAGTTATGGAAAATGACTATTTTGAAGGCTGGTATGATAGCTTTCATTAATATTTCATCTACATTAATGTTACAGGAGTATTAACTGAACTTTATTGTCAGAGGTCGTATATGTATTAATTACTAAAGCATGAATCTCGTGTCGCTTTGAACATAGCGACGCTATAATAGCTGTGCTCGGGTGAATTATTCTTGTGTATTAGATTAATTTATGACTCGATTTTTCAATCAATCAATTAATTATATGAGACGTAAATTTTCCATGTGAGTGAAAAAAGTCCGGGCCAGGATTCGGACCGGGGTACATTCGTTGAGGTTATTTGGGTGAAATAGTCCGCAAATGTTCGTGTCCGGGATGGCTCAGTTGGAAAAGCATTGGAGGCTTCAGCCAATACATCCCGGTTCGAATCCTGGCCCGGACTTTTTTCACCCAAATGGAAAATTTACGTCTCACATTATTGTGTATTTTCGTGAAGAAAAACTTTTCGTTTTTTCTAAATCATAGCTTTTAAAAATCAATGGATTAGAAATGAAAATAAGCAATCAATATTCTTAAAATATTACAAATGCATGAATTCGATCGGTAAGTGACATCAAGGTTTTTCATCGTTTTTTTTTTTTTTTTTTTTTTATAAATTCTAATTACACTAGATGTAATCTTCCAAGTCAGTGAAAAAGTCATGGAATTATTAATTAAAAGGAACTGACATATCCTTAAACTATTGAATCTTCAACTGCAACCTCTTTCAAAGAGGTTAATTACCACCACTGCAAACTTACACCAGTAAATTTAAGTTGAAAATTTCTCTTTATTTTAACACACTCATTAGATAATTTCAATCAAAAATAATGTCAAAATCTTATATTCATTTTTACTAGTAGAAGTCTACTTTGGTGGTAGAATCTCCGCCAGATTGTTACAATCAAGACAACCTCCTGTGAGCGTCAGCAAAAAGATTAAAATACTTGGTAGTACAGACACCAGTAAAACAAAATAGAATTTTTTTACCATATTTATAGGAGAAATTCTCCATTAACGAGACGTCCAAATAAGGCAAAATTTACTATTGAAGTTTATTGGTGTAAGTTTTCGCCGATGGTAATTATAAACGGCTGATCCTATTAATTGGTGTTCTCAACTGCTTTGCTCAAGACGCGCAAAACGTTTTGACACATTCACAAATTCAACCTGACCATGGAAGCGATAGGGAATCTAACTTAGTTTTCCATTTTTTGATCAATAAATTTCCTATTGAGTTATAAGCATTTTTGATCACGTGATCACTCCTTTTTCTCCCTTTCCCTTTCGTCGACTGGTATGTCTGCTTTCGCAGATAAATGCAATTCAAAACGCCACCTTTGACGGCTTGCTCTAAAAATTATATATGACGTTTGAAAAAAAAAAAAAAAAAAAAAAAAAACGGGAAATTGAGTGCGATTAGGTAGTTTCTTAACAACAATATCCGTTAGAGTCATGCATTTCTAAACAAAAATAAGTTAAAATTTAAGTCACAAAGTTGCTTTTTTTTCATTTAAGAACACCCTTAAACTACTTTCCAATACACTATATTTCTCCACTTCTTTATTCTTAAGTCTACTGAAAAAGTGAGCAGATCATGATATGACGAAGGACCTTTTAGCTTAAGAGCCCACACTAATCACTCAAAAATATTCGGATGATAATGTTAAGTTTATGGGGTCATTATTTCAAATATCTCGCTCAAGTTTTAATATTTTCGAAGGATTTTTTCCCTTTTTTTTTTCTTTGCTTAGGAAAGCTGAGGACGAAATTGTTACTATTGAAGTTTACTGGTGTAAGTTTTGGCCGCTGGTAATTATAAACGGCTGATCGGATTAAAAGAAACAGCCGTCATCTTGTGACAATCTCCTGAATTACTTCATTCGAAATTACTTTACAATACATTATATGTCTCCACCTCCTTATTCTTAACTCTACTGAAAAAGTGTGCAGGCCATGATATGACGAAGGACCTTTAAGCTTAAGAGCCCACACATAGTCACTCAAAAAGACCCGGATAATAATGTTAAGTCTAGGGGGCCGTTACTTTCAAATATCTCGCTCAAATTTTATTATTTTTGCATGATTTTTTTTCGCATAGGATAGCTGAGGAAGGCTAGTGTTAAAGCTAGTTTATACTTTTTTGATTTTGGATCTAGATTTTTTTTTTTAATTACTTCAACTTTTGGAACCGGTTTGAACCGATTCTGAAATTAAAACTATCATAACATTAAAAAAAAACTAAAATTTAAAATTTAAAACTAGCCGTCCTCAGCTCTTCTATTAAAAAATATTTTTTTTCGATAATATTAAAATTTGAGCGAGATTTTTGAAAATAACGTTCCTCTAGTTCTTTTCACCATTCTTCTCTATTTTTACAATGTATTAGTAATTGTTTTTTGTCTAACAATGACAAACTTTACATTAAAACAACTATGATAGATGATGCTACTTTGATTCTAACTCCTCTATAATAATTATGCTCGAGTGAGTTATTTTCGGGAAGAAAAAAAAAATAGTCTGATATTTTTTTAAATCCACAAACTAATAGAATAGCAATAAAAATACTCAGCCTATAATTTAAAAATATATGTTTCCATGAATCGCTCTAAAAACGCTTTTCACCGCTCTTTGTCAGTTTTATCCTCAATAGCTGTTATTGCTTTGCAAAAGTTGTTGAATAGCAAAAGAACACAGAAAAAATAAAATAAAATAGAATAAACAGGCATTATTAATTAAATAGTTTTGAATCTGGAACCAGTATGAAAATAATGCATTAAGGATAATATTTTTTCGGAAATATGTAAAAAGACATTTTTTTAAAGCTTTTGAAAATCAGTAGAATTAGAAATAAGAATAACCAATCAATATATTTAAATGTTATAAATGCATGAATTTCAACATTAACTGACTCCAAGACTCTTTACAAAGGTTTTTTTTTTCATATTTACTCTGAATAATAATATTAGTTATTACTCTTCAAAATTCCAGATTTCAAACGTATCAAAATTTTCTGTTCATTTTTTTCGACAGCTTTTAATCCTCTTTCAAAACTCTCCCACCTCGATATTAGCATATAAATAAAACAACATTATCCAAAAATTAGTAAATAAAACTATACTCGATTCTCTCATATTTTTTCCACTCTTTTTTTTTTCAAATACTCTATAAAGGATTGGAGGAAGGCGGTGTCTAATGGAGGTAGAAGTTTGTTTCTAAAATGAGAACAGTATGATGCGCCTAATAGTATTCGAGGAAAAAAAAAAAATGCGGGATTAACTCAGGCAAAACCTGTCACATCTCTAGTTCTTTTCACCTTTCTTTTCCATTTTTGCAATGTATTAGTAATTGTTCCTATCTAACAATAACAAAATTTACATTAAAACAGCTATGATAGATGATGCTAGTTTGATTCGAACTCCTCTATAATAAATATGCTCAAGTGAGTTATAGGGTATTATCGGGAGGAAAAAAATAGTCCGATATATTTTTAAAATACATAAATTAATGAAATATCAATAAAAACAGTCATCCTATAATTTAAAAAATATATGTTTCCATGAATCACTCAAAAACCGCTTTTCACAGCTCTTTGTTATTTTTATCCTCAATCGTAGTTATTGCTTTGCGAAAGTTGTTGAATAGCAAAAAGAAGTCTGAAAAAAAATAATTACAATATATTAACAATTATAGATAAAATAGTTTTGAATCTTTCACCTTTATAAAAATAATATGTTAAGGATAATATAGTTTCGGAAACATACAAAAAGACATTTTTCTAAATAAAAGCTTCTGAAATTCAATGGAATTAAAAAGGAAAATAACCAATCAATATCTTTTAAATGTTACAAATGCATGAATTTAAACATTAACTCACTCCAAAATTCTTTGCGAAGTTTTTCTTTTTTCTTTTTTTTTTCATATTTATCCTGAATAATACTATTAGTTATTACTCTTCAAAATTCCAGATTTCAAACGTATCAAAATTTTCTGTTCATTTTTTTTCAACAACTTTTAATCCTCTTTCCAAAACTCTTCCACCTCGATATTAGCATATAAATAAAACAACATTATCCAAAAATTAGTAAATAAAACTATACTTGATTCTCTCATCTTTTTTCCCCTCTTTTTTTTTCAAGTACTTTATAGAAGATCGGAGCGGGGGGGGGGGGTATCTAATGGAGGTAGAAGTTTGTTTCTAAAATGAAAACAGTATGATGCGCCTAATTAAATTCGAGAAAAAAAAAATACGGGATTAAAGGGAGAGATGAGTTTTCCAAAATGAAAACGAAAAGGATGCGAGAGAAGTGTGTGTGGGGGGAGGGGGCTTATTGGGGATGAAGGATACGTTCACAGTCGATAATATTGTAATTATAAAGCATTGCTCTGAATAATCACGTATTTGTCGCCTCGTTTTTCAATTATCTTATTTCATTCTGTTCTAAGCATCAATGCACAGCCAAAAGGGTATTTTTTTTATTTCTGAATATCAAAAGAAAAAAAAATAGGAAAAAGTTTCGAAAGAACTATACTCATTAACCTGCATAACTTTTCCCCACACATAATGCATAACTATAGGTCAATTTATGACACTGACTTTCATTGAGTTAAAATATTTCAAATAACGTTTAATTTTGAAAATAGTTACACACACTAACATAGAATCAGTACAAATGCTTTAGAACAAAAATATACAGAAATGATTTAATGGAACTTTTACATATTTTTTTTATTTTTTTTTCGGATGTCGTTATGCCTCTACGCTGATATATCAAAATTGACGTATAATATATAATATATGACTATGCATACGTGATGGTGTATTTTGTTAATATATATCGCGTATTCGCTTCCCTTTTTTAAAATTATTTATTTGTTTTTTCTCATTGTAATACATCACCCCAAAAATAATAGCTTCTTAATTTATGGTTATTAAGAGATAAAAAAGGAAAAACTTTTGAAAGAACTATACTCATTAACCTGCGTGACTCTTTCCCACACATAATATATACCTATAGGTCAATTTATGACACTGACTTTCATTGAGTTATAAAGTTTAATTTTGAAAATAGTGACACATACTTACACACAGTCAGTACAAATGCTTTAGAACAAATATAAAACATTTATTTAATGAAAACTTTTGCTAATTTTTGCTTACCCATCATATACACGCAGTATAGGGTAAGTCTTGCAATCGTTTTGAAAATTAACAAAAAAAAAAAAAAAAAAAAAAAAAGACGAATTTACACGTTTTAGACAATGAAGATTTCGGAAAACATATTTTTAGAAAAAAAAAAAAGTCGCTTTTTTTGACTTTAAAAAAAAAAGTTTTCAAAACTCGCTATGCATCTACTCACATACCAAAATTTACATATAATATATAATATATGACTATACATACGTGATGATATATTTCGTTCATACGTTTGCTCGATTAGTTCTCTCCCCGTTTTTCAACTATTTTATTTTTTTCTGGTCTACGCAATATTTCACAGCAAAAATTATGGTTTCTTAATTTATAGTTATCAAGAGAAAAAAAAAATTGGAAAAAGTTTTGAAAGAACTAATACTCATTAAGCGGCATGACTCTTCAGCACACATAATCCTACCTATAGGTCAATTTATGAAACTGACTTTCATTGAGTTTTAATATTTCAAATAATGTTTAATTTTGAAAATTGTTACACACACTAACACAGAGTCAGTGCAAATGTTTTAGAACAAAAATATAAAAAAAATGTTTTAATGGACTAGTTGTATTTTTTTTTTTTTTTTTTTTTTTTTTTTTTTTTTTTTTTTTTTTTTTTTTAATGTCGTTATGTTTCTACGCTGATATACCAAAATTTACATATAATATATAATACATGACTACCCATATGTGATGATGTATTTCGTTAATATATGTGCTCGCGTATTTCTCTTCCCGTTCTTAAAATTATTTATTTGTTTCCTCTCTATGTAATATATCATAGCAAAAAAGATAGTTCCTTAATTTATGATTATTAAAAGAGAAAATAAGAAAAGTTTTGAAAGAACTATACTTATTAACCTGCATGACTCTTCTCCACACATAACACATAGCTATGTGTCAATTTATGACACTGACTATGAATGAGTTATAAAATTTCAAATGACGTTTAATTTTGAGGTTACACACACTAACACAGAGTCAGTACAAGTTTTAGAACAAAAATATAAAAAATGAGCTAATGAAACCTTTTACTGTTTTTTTTTTACATCCCTATGCATTTACGTTGATATACCAAAATTTACGTATAATATATTATATATGACTACGCATACGTGATGATGTGTTTAATTAATACGTATGCTCACTTATTTCTCTTTCCGTTTTTCATCTAGTTTATTTTTTTTCTCCTCTACGCAATATTTTAGAGCAAAAAGGATGGTTTATTAATTTCTGATTATTAAAAGAAAAATAGGAAAAAAGTTTTGAAAGAACTATACTCATTAACCTCTATGACTCTTCTCTACACATAACACATAATTATATGTCAATTTATAACACTGACTTTCATTGGGCGATAAAATTTCAAATAAAGCTTAATTTTGAAAATAGTCACGCATACTGACACAAAATCAGTACAAATGTTTAGAGCAAAGATATAAAAAATTGATTTGGTGAAAACTTTTTCTGATTTTTTTTAAGTCGCTATACATCTACGCTGACATTGTTTTCAAAAATGAAAATAATAAAAACGTTGAAAGAAGCAGGCGATTTATTCAAAATTGAGAAGAATCGGATTAAAAATTACTTATGATCTTCACGCGAATTTATGTATAAAACAAATAAGAAAAATCAAGCGTTAAGCTTAGATTATGAAACATTTTCAAACACTTCCTGAAATCTGTAACAAAACTGCGTTGTTTAGGGAAATAAGATTACTATCTTTAGCCAAATATCTATTCCAATACTTTTAAGCAACCCTGTATTTGATTTTTCGGTTGATAAATGTACTATACAATTTGAAATTTAGCTTAGCAAGAAAGTGGCTAGCAGGTTGAAATTTCTCTTTCAGCAATTTGTAATAATAGCTGGAAACATACTTGAATATTTTTGTTGAGCCGTGCAGTTTACGTAGTATCTTTATTATATGACAGTATTTAGCTAAAATTTATTTTAAAATAAAACAGTCTTAATACTACTGAAATCCCATTCTCAAAAATTATCATTCACAAGCATCCATGCCTCCAGTTCTTTGCATGGCGTATATCGTTTCATCTATATTCTAAAAACATTTCTTAATAAACTGACTGCAGTTCAGCGTAAAAAATATAAAACCTATTTAAAAAACCCTTCGAATAATTTTCGCTCATATTCAGTAATGTTTGCGAGCTCTTTTGTGTAGCCCTGTATAGCATTTATACACACCATATAATATGCATAGATTTAGTGAAACTTAAAATCACATTTAATAATTAAAATGCATTTCAACCTTCCATGATTCATCATCGGATACATATACAGTTCTTCGGAAAGAATGTACTATTTGAAATCTTTTGCGTATCTTTGCAAATGAGATGCACATCGTATTATGCACGACTAAATCATATAACTTACATAAAGCCACAGCGATACATATCAGTTATATTATTCATAAAATAGTTTAAAATAATTAAAATATGTCGTACACAATTCTCCTCTTTACCATTATGCAATGGAGCTCTTTTTTGTAGTCCTATAAATGAATAATAGCTATTTTTTCATCGCATATTTAAAAAAAAAAACATGTTTTAGTGCTATTTGTATATACATGTAAATTTTAATGTGTTTCAAGGGTCTAATATCTTTAAAACTCATTTGAAATGATTTTTACCCATAGACCGTAATGTAACGGTAAAATTTTGACGGTCCCTGAAAATAAAGTTATCTTGCTAGAGATTTCATTTAAAATAGGATTCGTACTAGGGTAAACGAAACGTCAATAACTTCCAAAAAAATTCAGGGCAATCCGAGTATATTTACGGAAGTTACAGCACGGACAGACGAACACACAAACCGAATTCATAAACACTTCTCAACTTTGTTGGAAAGTATTAATAAAGACGGTCAAGAGCGAGTATTAATCGTGCTTAGAAGATTTAGTACAAAAATACATGAATTACTATGTCTTCCCTCAGATGGATTAGTCTAAGCGGTGTTGCTGAGAATATAAATTTAATAACGTATGATAAATAAAAAAAATTATATTCTGTCTTTAATTGGCCATATACTACGATAAATTGAAATGTAAAAAATTAGCATATTGAGTAGCAAAATTACAAAATCTTAAACATAATATCGTATACACTATTTTAAGAAGATGGGATAGCAAAACATACAATAAAGCAATGCTAGAGGTCTGCTAGGGCCGGAATTTTAAAGCCCGAGCCCGGCCCGCCTCGATGGAAAGTTTTATCGGCCCGAACCTGGACCGTTGTAAAACTCAAAAGTTCGCCTCAAGCCCACCCCGTTTATATTTTTACATCTCTAGGCTCGGCCTGGCTCATTCTGACCCGACACAATTTCTACTATTTCTAAAAAATTCAGATTTTTATCATATAATTAAGATTTTTTTAAAGAATACTACATACATATCTATGGGATGATTTTACAGAATATTTTATAGGCAATACATAATAGCAACATTAATGATTACTTAAACTCTTAGATTTTCAATACTGAAATAAAAATTCATTAAAAAATCAATATGATCTAGAATAAAAGAAAAAAAAAAGAGAAATTTAAAAACATCATAACTTTTAAAGTTGTAAAAGAAGATTTATGAAAATATTTCTATATCATTTTGTTAAAGACTGTAAATCCAAATTAATTCTCAAGTCCAAAGGAGCTAATTCCTGATACATTTCTGAATTTTTTTTTTCGGGAACGCATAAGATTAGCAGATGTTTTTATTCAGAAACTATGTAATCGAACAACGTTATCCATTTTTTGATACGAGCTATTTAAGAAAATACTCTCAAAGTCAGTGTTTTGAATAGAATTTCTTGAAGCCACAACAAGGGAAGGGAGAGAAATCTGCCACCACATGACAGTTTTTTATATCTCGACAAGTACATACAAGTACCTTATTTACCAAAAATGAAAAACACTGTTCGATTTCGAATCCCTTCAATAGTCAGGCTTGTCAGTTTGCTTGTCAACCTTTACATTTAAAAATTAGTCAGAAAATATGTGAAACTTTTTTGCGTTGTTGAAAAGTGAATTAAGAACCACCACGAAGTATATTTCCGCTACCATAAGATTTTGTAGCTAGTAATACCTTTACAAATCATGTTGTCTGCCCCACACATCTTGGGAACAATTAAATCTAGCTCCGGCCCGGCTGGTCTATAGGTGAAAAAATATGTAAACCTGATCTCGACCTGGCTCGAGTCTGCTAAAAAATAGTAAGTCCCAGTTACACACAATGTGACTGTCCGATGCCGATCTCTACACTGTACAAGTTACATTTCTGCATTAATGCTGTCAAACTAGTAAGGACTCATGACGCACATTTATATTCATTCTCGTTAGACCTATATTAATTGAAAATAGCTCGTATTTTATCGTTTCTGGCAAAATCTTTATAACGGGCCGGTAGGCCCGAATTTTTTTTTTTTTTTTAATCGGACCGGCCCGTTTAATGTACTTGCCGGACCAGCAGGTCCTTTTTATTTTGTTTGTCGTCCCGGCCCGTTAAAAAAATTATTCTAATTTTGCCGGCTCGACCCGTAAGAAAATTCGGAGCCATTCCGCCGGCCCGTCCCGGGCTTTTGCAGACCTCTAAGTCATGCATGAATATAAAATTGCAAGTACGCAATACGTTAAAAGTAATACAGAAAATAAAACACTAATTCTTAGATTTCTAAATAAAACTATTAAAACTATAAAAAAAACTATTTCTAAAGATTAAAATTATCTTTTATCGGAATTTTAAGTCTTTGAAATGATGGCAGAAGAATAGACAGACACTCTGCATCCCTTTTTATTTTAAAATCAAAGCATATTTGTTTCATTTTTCATACATAACGTCACATTCGCTTGTTTTCAATACTTACTCAAAATTCACGATCTTTGTATTATTAGAAATGAACCTTATGTGACGTCACAATCATATTTTTAAAATTAATTTTATTTTATCTCGTGTAAATCTTTCAAATAAAATTAATTACCGAAGAGAAATTATTATTCTGGGTTTTCATTTTTTGATAACGAAAAAAATGAAAGATGGTTAAATTTAGAAAAAAAAATGTCAATTGATTCTATATTAAAAGTGATGATATTTTGAATTATTAAAGAAAATTTTTGTACAAGATAAATAAAAATTAGTCAGTGTTCTTTTGCGGGTTATAACCTATCTATATGCAAATGTAAAAAGACATTAATTTATTCATTTTGAAGTTGACTTCATTTAGACTTTCGAGCACATTTTCACATTTATAATATTATAAGGATTTCGTTACTTAAAGTAAAAGCTATGCCATTTTTTATAATTTACTAATAGTTTGGCATTTATATTATACGTCGAAATGGGTCGACTGGATAATCAAGTAGTACCTGCAATTCCATAATAGAGCATTATTATGCATTACGTATATTTAAAATATGCGTTTAAATTTTATTTTGGAATTAGTATGCATTTTATAAATAGTTTTCAAATGTTTTACTTTCACATTTTTATAGTATGCATATTCATGATGTGTAAGTATTATGGTGGCCCCCAACGATTATTTTTATATTGCATTAAATGGCACCGATTCATTTAGGAAATTTCATTCCTAGTGTGCTCGTATTTAGTACTAGCTAAATGTAAACATTCTACGATGTATTGGTTTTTCAAAGACGGAATGTTAAATTTTCAGTGCAGGTTTACTTTCACTATGAAACTCAAGTTTATAGTCCAATGGTGATTTGTTTAACCTGACACAGAAATCAATGCTATGAATAAAGAGTACGTCCGTTCAATAAACAGTTTATTGATCACGACTTAAGTACTAAAGTTAATTAGGACAGACCATGATCCATATCTCATAAAGCGATCTAATGCCTCGCTGTTTGTCGATAAATTTCCGAGTAATGAATTCTTTAAATACTTTAGCTGACAATTTTTATCTTCTTTGCAGATAGCGTTACACATAAAGGTTCACGAATTCATTTAAGTTCCATTTTGTAATACAGCGGAACTTCCTTTTAACAAAATTTTCTACTTAACGAAATTTTTTGTTGAACCTTGATTTTGAGAACCATTAAAATGTAAATTAATCTCCATATTACAAAAAATATTTTCTTTGTAACCAAGTTTATTCCACTTCATTATTAGATACAATGTAATTATCAAGTTTCAAATCTCTATCTCAGTTTTCTTAGAAGATAGAGCGTTTACAGACACATACACAGACATATACACGGACTAAAAGAAATTTTTTTTCTAAAAATATGTGTTTCGCAATATCCATTACCTGTAAAGTGTAAATCCGTCATTTCTGTTTTTGTTTTTTTCAATTTTTAAAACGATTAAAAGATTTACCCTATACTACGTGTGATGGGTTAATTAAAAACTTGAACAATTTTGAGATGACGAGATTATTGGGGGAAATTACTGTTATTTTTCTACGCTAGACTTTTAATAAACAATAATGAGTTAATGAGCATGTCAGATATGGTTTTATTTTATTTAGCATTAAAAGGCACCGATTCATTCGGGAATTTTCATTCCCACTGTGCCCGTATTTAGTTCTAGCTAAATACATTCTACGATGTAATGGTTTTTCAAAGATTGAATGCTAAATTTTCAGTCCAGATTACTTTCACTATGAAACTGAAGTTTATAGTCCTATGGTGATTTGTTTAACCTGACACAGAAATCAATGATATGAATAACGAGTGCGTTCGTTCAATAAACAGTTTATTGATCACGACTTAAGTACTAAAGTTAATTAGGATAGACCATGATCCATATCTCATAAAGCCATCTAATGCCTCGCTGTTTGTCGATAAATTTCCGAGTACTGAATTCTTTAAATACTTTAGCTAACAATTTTTGCCTTCTTTGCAGTTGGCGTTACACATACAGACTCACGAATTCATTTGTGTTCCATTTTGTGATACAGAGGAACTTCCTTTTAAAGAAATCGAGATTTTGTACCTAACGAGATTTCTTTGCTGAACCTTCACTTTGAACAGCATTATCATTAATCTCCATATTCCAAAAAATATTTTCTATATAACGAAGATTATTCCTATTCATTATTATATACTAAGTACACACCGAATTTCAAGTCCCTATCTTAATTTGTTCGGAAGATAGAGCGTTTACAGACACATACGCAGACAGACGGATATTTTTTTTTCTGAAAATATGTTTTTCGGAGTATCCATTTCTTTAATGTGTAAATCCGTCAATTTTTTTTTCAGTTTTTAAAACGATTACAAGACATACCATATACTACGTGTGATGGGTAAGTTAATAACTAAAACATTTTTGAGATGACGAGATTGCCCGCCTGGGATTAACTGGGAAAATTACTGTTATTTAACTACGCTGACTTTTAATGAATAATAAGGAGTTAATGGGCATGCCAGATAGGATTTTATTTTATTTTGTATTAAATGGCACAAATTCATTTGGGAATTTTCATTCCCAGTATGCCCGTATTTAGAACTAGCTAACTAAAAACATTCTACGATGTATTGGTTTTTCAAAGATGGCGTGTTAAACTTTCATTCCAGATTACTTTTACTATTAAATACAAGTTTATAGTCCAATGGTGATTTGTTTAACCTGGCACAGAAATCAATGATATGAATAAAGGGTGCGTCTGTTCAATAAACAGTTTATTGATCACGACTTAAGTACTAAAGTTAATTAGGAAAGACCATGATCCATATCTCATAAAGCGATCTAATGCCGCGCTGTCTGTCGATAAATTTCCGAGTAATGAATTCTTTAAATACTTTAGCTAACAATTTTTTACCTTCTTTGCAGTTGGCGTTATACATAAAGATTAACGAATTCATTTAAGTTCCATTTTGTAATGCAGTGGAACTTCCTGTTAACGAATTATCTATTTAAGAAAGTTTTCTACACTGCAAAGACTCATACAAAAAAATAAACATATTTCGGAACACCTTTTGTACCCATATTCAGGGCACATTAATGTGTTATGATTATTTTCTTAATATGTTACAAAAGTGTTGCTCTCTAGAAATTAGTTCTTAATATGTTTCAAAAGTATTGCTATGTAGAAATGTGTTCTAAAAATAGTGTTTTTAATTGTGTTGAAATAGTATTGTGAATAGTGCTGATGAAAATAGCTTCTTAAAATAGTGTTATGCTGCACAACACTTTGTCCAAATTAACAACACATTGCAAACACTACATAATTTAGTAGAATATAAAACAATACATGTAAAACACTTTCAAAATACTAGAAAAAAAACATACATAGAAAAAAAAGTTTATCTCACCCTCAAGAGCAAACTTTTAAACATATCTTAAAAGATACGAAACTTGAATACCCATAAGGCATGGTGACGTCACTGCGACGTCGTTGTGAAGTCACATTGTGACTTTGTGACCATCGATCGTCGATGTGACGTCACGTGACGTCGATGTGAAGCACTGCCCCCACAACAATGCCTATTCACTGAGCAGACGACAAACGTAAAACGTCATGAAGTGGAGGCGAAATCACTAACCTTATTGGTTCCACAATCGCCACGAAACTCAAAACGCGATCGTTGTCAGGGAAACGGCCTCCACTACGTCACAAGCGAGAAGGCATTGTAGAGGAGGCAGTGTGTGAAGTCACAGTGACTGAAATGTGAAGTCGTTATGGCCGTTTTAGAGCTCTTTTGTGACCACTTTACAAAGTGGTCACAATGTGACAAATTTGTGAAAAATGTGTCATTTGTGACTACTTTGACATTAACATTGTGATGGAGCTGTGACAAAAGCGATGATGTTTAAATTGCCAGAAACATGTTTTTTTAAAGTAAATGATATATTTTGAAGGTTTTTTGTAATTTTCTAAGGATTTTTTAAAAAGTCACATCTCAGTCACAATGTGACGTCACTGAGTAGTGGCATTTTGGTCACAGATGTGATGTGACCAAAGTGACTCACAGTAACGTCATTGTGACTCACTGTGACTATGCATGCTATGAGGGTATTAATGTAATTTTGGTTTTTAAATGGTATAGGGATTTCGGTATGTCTTTGCTTTAAAAAAAATTTTTTGGAATTTTTTCTCTGAGAAATTAACATGTTTTGTTGAAAAGCCCATTTCTGTTGAGATATTATAAAAACTTCTAAAAAAATGAAAGCGGTTTAAAAATATCTTTCTTCTCAGAATTACATAACTTGTGATACAAATGATCCCTTAGATTTTGCCCAAAGAAACGGAATTAAATATAAAACCAATAAAACGTAATATTTAATCTCACTTTTTTTCCTTTATTTAATTGAATAAAACTTCACGCTAGCTCTATTATTCTCTCCCATTCTCTACTATCCAAGCATCTGAAATATGCTGTGGATTTCATTATTTTTTTTTCTTGGATGTCATTCTCATGATAAGTCCTAAAAAGATATCGAACTAAAGAAGATTTATTGATTATTGGAATGTTGTTTTACAACTAAGCTTTCAAAGCTTCTTCTTCTTCATTTTTTTAATACTTATTTTCGATTCTTATACTTTTATAGACTATTTCTCTGTAATTAAAGTCTTATTAATCTATTGAAAATTCTTTTCCTATAAATTTAGGAATTATAAAATGTATATTTACCTATAATAACGAGTTGGATGTCAGTCTCATAAGTCCTAAAGTAAAAATGAACTAAAGAAGATTTATTGATTATTGAAATGTTATTTAATAACTAAGCTTTCAAAGCATCTTCTTCTTCATTTTTGTAATACTTATTTTCGATTCTTATATTTTTATAGACCATCTGTGTGTAATTAATATCTTAATTAACGTCTTGTGAAAAATTCTTTGACTTTTCCTATAATTTTAGAAACTGTAAATATTTACTTGTAATAACAAGTCAGATGTCATTCCGATGATAAGTCCTAAAAAGAATTCGAACTAAAGAAGATTTTTTGATTATCGGAATGTTTTTTTACAACTAAGCTTTCAAAGCTTCTTCTTTGTTTATGTATACTTATTTTCGATTCTAATATTTTTGTAGAATATTTATCTGTTATTAAAATCTCATTAATCTATCGAAAATTCTTTGACTTTTCCTATAATTTTAAAAACTGTAAAAAACATATTTGCCTATAATAACAAGTCGGATGTCATTCTGAGATCCTGAAAAGAAATCGAACCAAAGAAGATTTATTTATTATTCGAATGTTGTTTTACAACTAATCTTTAGAATATATATCTGTAATTAAAGTTTTATTAATCTACAGAAAATTCTTTGACTTTTAATATAATTTTAGAAACTCTAAAACGTATATTTATGTATAATAAGAAGTCGGATGTCATTCTGATGATAATTCCTAAAAAGTGCGTTAGCAAGATCACAGATTTACACAGAGGGTTTCGCCTTTAATTAATAAATCCAAATTGTTAATTTATAATTATTAAATTTTTACATATATGATGCCCCAATAAATTTAATTTAAAATTATTATAAAAGGAAATTATGTATATTAATCAAATTAAAAATGTTAAATCAAATTATTTAAATAAAACCTAAAATTATTATTATTATTTTAAAATTAGTGGAAACATAAATAAATTTTTAAATTTTTAAATATGAAAAAAAATTGTTTATCCGAAAATTAAATATTTAATCATTAATAAATAGCAATAATTTTTAAAATAGAAAGAACATTGAATTCCAAAAAATATTTTGAATATCAATGATAAAAAAATAATAATATAAAGTTTTAAATTGGCAAAAATACGAAATTTCTTTTAATTAAATCCATTTTTATATGAAAATGTTAACTTCCACCACTGGTTCTTCAAATAAAAACCTTCTATTTACTAGCGAGGTTCTTTATCTCCCAACTGCGCTGTGTATATGCAAAACCTTAAAATAAAGGTTATCTTTTAAAAATTAAATAGCAAAAACGTACAGAAGACATTGAAAAAAAAATAATTTAATTAAAACAGTAGACTTTTTCAAAATTTTACGATTTATTGTGAAATGCGAAGTAATCAGCTGTAAGTACACAACATTTGAAGTCTGTGACACTGTTTTGGTGTACCGCCTCTGTGACGGACAGACATACATAAGATAGACGCGATTAGGGTTTCGTTAGATGAACGAAACCCGAAAAAGAAATCGAACTAAAGAAGTTTTATTAATTGTTGGAATGTTGTTTTACAACTAAGCTTTCAAAGGGTTTTTTTTAACTTTGATTTTTGATTTATTACTTTTATACAATATTTTTCTGTTATTAAAGTCTTATTAATCCATCGAAAAAGCTTTGATTTTGCTATAATTTTAGAAAGTGTAAAACATATATTTACAATTAACAATAAGTCGGAAATCGGATATCAACCGTCATAAATGAGGGGAGTTCGTACTGTAACTAATTTTGTAAATATTCAGACCAAGATGCAATAGATGTTCCATTTTTATACAAAAATGCATTAAGGTTTAATGGGGCAACTGGGCCATGATTTTACAACGTGACTCTAGCGATTCAAGTAATTCAGTTTCAAAAAGCTAATGTTCATTTGAATTAAAGTCTGAACACTTGTAAATTTGTTCAGTTAAGTCCCCTCTTTCAGACAGTAATGTTTAAAGTTACATATTAACATCTAAAAATAAAAAATATGTATTTTTAATCTATCTTTTCTCACGGGTTCAATTGACCCGTAAAAATGGTGCACCTCCCCCCCCCCATATAAATAAAGAGTAAAACGTTACATAGGTACTTAATAAAAGATTAACAAAAAAAAATATCTATGGACAAATGGGTGCGTAAGTGATAATCTCATATAATTCTATAAAAGTTTGAGAAGTACGATAGATCTGTGGATGTGGATAGTGTAAAAATATTTCTATATCGAACAGAATTATTCTTGCTGGTTTCTATAATTAAAATCAAGTTTTTCTAAAATTTCGAGGATTGGTTATCTCTTTTAAGAAATTTGGTTTTATGCCCACCAATATATATTTTTTTAAATGTACTATGCAATTTTAACAAGTTATTATATAATTTTTTTAGTGAAAAACAAATGAGAAATTAGTTTCTCATAGTAAGAAAAATATAAAAAAAAATACTTATAACTGTTGGGGAAACTGAATCCCACAGGATCCCGTTACCCCATTTTAGAAAAAATTATGGGATAGCTGGAAACCGGTCTTATCTTTAAAAAATGAAATAAATATGCATAGATACTTAACATTACTAAGGTATTTACGTGTCTAATCTTAAAAACGGAAGATTTTTCGATAAAAGTACTTACCATATTTTAGGTAAACACCTAGAGAATCTGATGAAATTGACGTCGTTTTTAAAAGAAGAAACATAAATTTTCGGCACCCTAACAATGGAAAAGCTGAGTTATGATTGAGTTGACACACGTTGCTTTAAGAATTAGAGATGCGGGACAATGTTTACAAAATCTAAAATTTAAAAGACATCAACTTTTTTTATTAAATAGTCTAAGGCCCAGTTACCCCAGCTTACCATAATACGAAATATATTACTGTTACATAAAGATATTAAATTATATAGTACGGAAGCAATAGGACTATATTTTATATAGGATGTAATCACTATGGGTGCCTGTCATGGGATATATCATTGAATTAATTATGTATGATAAGA
The DNA here is from genome assembly GCA_964019185.1 of Maratus speculifer. Classification (NCBI taxonomy): domain Eukaryota; kingdom Metazoa; phylum Arthropoda; class Arachnida; order Araneae; family Salticidae; genus Maratus; species Maratus speculifer. The sequence goes on from OZ025290.1 coordinate 188,095,033, forward strand.
TTCAATACACGGAAAAAAAAAATTTTTAATACCTTTTTAAATTTTGATTTGATTTTCATAAAATTTAAATGGCTGTACAAAATTCTGCAACGATTCTATACATTAAATGTCAAATCATTCGGTTGGATACTTTTTGCCCTGTTATACGTGGACGGACGGACCAGATGACGACTAAAGGTACTACATAGTTATATAATTGCGAACGGTAATGACGTAAGTTAAGATAAGAATCACTAGATTATTATAAATGTGTCAGGATCAACACTTTAAAACATTTGTGCAACGTAACTCCATAAAATTGGTGCTAGCCTTCCTGCCTCGTCCAACAAAATAAATCGAGGGTCAGTATAAAAAACTGCAGAAAACGCTGCATAAGAAATCATAATAGAATAATTTTCAGCATGATTATTCAATCGATAAATAAATTACAAAAGATGTAAATTTTCCGAGTTGATGAAAAAATTCAGAGCCAGGATTGGAACCAGGGATGTATTGGCTGAAGCCGCCGATGTTCTTAAAACTGAGCCTTCCCGGACGAATACTGGAGGACTAATTCACACAATTAACCATAGCGATCACAGAATCTGGCCTGATATTTTGGATCAGCTCAACAGACTAAATTGAGGGTAAATAAGGTACCCTGGGGTAATAACGCCAGGCGGGGTAATAACGCCAAGTGCTTATATTTTGCATAATTATGAAATAATCAAGTAAATGACACCCATGTGCTCTGCGCAGAAGGGTTTTGAGTCATATAAATCGCAAAAAACAGCTTGAAGTTAATTTGTTTCATTTTTAGGTCTTATTGTTTTTCAAAGCAACTAAAATTAATGCTTGATCTAAAATTTCGAGATACGTTTTGTAATGTGAAGACTATTTTTTTTATCCGGAAATACTTTGTTAATTACATAAATTTGTAGTACATTTCATGGACTTTCAGAATGTTGTTGAAGATTTTGGTTATCTTCTCGAGATAATTTGTAATTTAAAATGTACAGCGCAATAACTATAACGGGGTAATAACGCCAATCCTTGGCATTAATACCCGAGTTGATTCCTTACAGTGGCCGAGCTTCATCCTAAATACTGATTCAAATAAACACGGTTAAAACTGTGCAATGTTTATAATAATTCTACTTAAGCGGTCCTTTTTAAGCAAAAAGAAGCTCACGGTCTGTATTCTTTTGCCTCATCCTCCCCTCCCCCACACACCACACCTTTATTTTTCTTACACTTTCACAAAAAATTGAACATTTTCAATAGCTTAGAATGCAATTTGTCAATTTCTAAGTTTGTAGAGTTTGTATTTTTAGAATTGGGCAATCTACATGCAATTATTCCATCTTATTTCATAGTTTTGTTTGCATGGCGTTATTACCCATATAGGTGGGTAATAACGCCAAATAGCATTGGTCAAGAAATCACGCCATTACTTTTTATGAATACATAACTATTAAATTATTTTTTTTATATAGATAGTCAATGAGTTGCTGTATCAAATCATATATTTGTTTGAAAAATACAATCTAAAACTAAGCCGCAAAAATTGGTAGAACCTTAACGTGGCGTTATTACTCCAGGGAACCTTGTATGGAACTACAGAAAACGCTGCATATTATCCTATCATTTTATTTTTTCCAATACATTCCTGTTTCTAATCCTGGCCTGAGCATTTTTCACCCACTTGGAAAATTCACATCTGTTAAAATCATAAAAGTAAACATTTACAGCAAAGAGGAAAGTTGTACTAGTATATATATTATTCTTTTAAACAAGTGCTTATACCGGTGCATTTTGTAATACCTGTACGTATAAATGTTCGGAGGTAATCGAAATTATGAAAAATATAATAATGAAAACACTGCAAAGGCGTGAAACAGTTTTGCAACATTAACTGAACTTAAATATCAACACTTCTAACGAAATTCGTTTTTGATTGTGTCGTGAATGTGATGCGAATGTTGTACAAAATAAAAAGATTGTACGAAAAATTTTGTTAAAAATTACAAGGGGAGAAAATGTGTTTTCGAAACATACTTCAAAACCACCATCTTTAAAACTGTGCAATTTTACAGGCACATGTAGAAAATATTATGAAAGTGTTCATATGTGTTGTTTTATAGTGTTCTAAATTGTGTGGTATTTACAACGTGTTGTTAATTTGGGGACAAAATATTGTGCAGCACAACAATATTTAAAAAAACTATTTTCATCAACACTATTTACAACACTATTTTAATACAATTAACAACAGTATTTTTAGAACACATTTCCAAATAGCCATACTTTACAATATATTAAGAACGCATTTCTAGAGAGCAACATTTTTGCAATATATTAAGAACACGATCACAAAACAAAAAAAAGCTTCACTACATATTAATTTGTTGTAAATTCTTAAGACAGAGCTATTGCAGAAATCGTGAAAACTGCAGCATAGCAATGCCACCTGTTGAGGTGTTTACATTTAAAACTAATCAGCATCAATTTATATCAGGGACTTCCGGAACATATATTTTTATTAAATTTCGTGTATTAATTCTTGAGATAGAGCGACCTCAAAATTTACTTCACATACACACACAGTCACAGACTCATAGACAAACATTTTATATGAAAATGTTTTTCTGAATATCTTAACCTTAAAAGTGCAAATAGGTCGAAAACCGGAATTCGAAAATTTTCACGAATATCCAATACTTTCTTGTAAAGATAGAAAAAGGGAAAAAAAAAAAAGTTTCATTACATTTTTGTGGTGCTCCCGATATTTTCAAACAGGTTTTATGAAGAAGCGTATTTTTTTTTTATTCGAAACTAAATTGTATATAATCAATACTCTCTAAGAAAGATCTCTTTTCTCATGAAATCTTTGACTTCTAAACTCAACTCGACACATTCTCTCCCGTGCGTGAAACAGCTAATGAGTCCACAGCGAATAGTTAATGAACCAGACATATCGCACACCTCTTTATCGCCTGCATCCAGGAAACAACGGGACGGTTTTTCTGTATTTAATTTTTACTTTTGGAAAACACATTATTCTGTGAAGGGACCATAAGATAGAACCTTGTAATTTTCTGATATTCTAAAATTTCTTGATACGAATATAGTTATTCGAAAATTAGTAAAGTATCCAAAATAAATTTTTTGTTTTAAATATTAAATAACGCAAGTCTTCCAAGCAGAGAGTTTAATATACGTGGTACGGAATGTAAATTTTTGGAAGAAAGTTATTTAATTCGTTTAAAAAAAGTTATTAAATAAGAATAATAAGGAAAATAAATACATTATGTGAAGAATATTGCATCAACTTTAAACTACGTGTACATTATTTTTAAAATGACAAAAAAACTTAAAAGGTGTTAAATTGCTTTTAATCCTTAGTATTTCAACTGTAAACACAGCCATTGGCACATAATATAAAAATGAAAATATAAACATCTTAATTTTTAAATGTCACATAATTGGTGTGAAAACAGAGTGAAAGTGAAAGTCAATTTTTAGATCCGAAAAACATTGGAAAAATAAAACGTACATATTGAGGAAAATGGAATATCACTTGTATTATGCATCTTTAAGTAAATTGATCCAAATTTTTGGTATGTTGCAGGATAAAACGTCACTTTTCTTTAGTAATAATTTCCATTGATTTGTGTGATTAATCCACGGTAATTCTTCAAGGGACATATAATTTTTGCATCTTCGACCGTGAATTAATCATACGAGAATAAATAGAAACTATTACTAAAGAAAATATTGTTTGTAATGTTAATTTATTTATTTATTTTTGTCGTCCGATTATCTACGCTAGGGATATAGGACCAGGGGGGGAGTGCCCGTCGTGGGGGTCTTTCTAAGGGAACCTAACCCGCATTTACGCAAGGTTCCAAGAAAACCACGAAAATTCGAACGGTTAGGCCGACAGCCACGATTGGGTTTGAACCCAGCACCTGCCGTCTACCAGTTGAAAGGTCACAACCTCTCGGCGACTGGTGGGGCTATATTGTTTGTAATGATGTTTAATTCTACAACGTACTAAGAATTTGGATCAATTTACTTAAAAAATTATAATACAAGTAATATTCTGCTTTCCTCAATATTTATATTATTTTCCGAATTTTTTTCCGGATTCAAAAATTAACTTTCACTTTCACTGCTTTTTGACACAAATTGTGTGACATTTGAAAACTAAGATGCATTTGTATTTTTATATCTCTGTCGATGTCTGTGTTTACAGTTGAAAGTAATAAGAATGAAAAGTAATTTAATACCTTTTAAATATTTTTTTGTCATCTTTTTAAGTAATTTATACATAGTGTAGTTTTAATTTTACCTTTTTTAAGAAAGTTTTAAGTGGACCTTTTTTTAAAAATGTAGCATTCCACTTATTTATTTACTAATATTGCATGAAATTAAAATTTAATTAAACCAATAGTTATGACTTACAGTTTATTCCCAGTATGTACTAGAAAGTACAAAAATTTGTCAAATACTTGGAGTACAATTTTTGAAAAAAAAAATCATAGTTTACCACAGCAAATATTTTGAGGACCGCCTCCACCACTGTATGTTTCTTTTTGTCACTCTCAAGGCACTCCCAACTGTTTTGTTATTACACAATTTTTGCAACTGTTAATTTAGAGCTGGGAGGCGACAGCACAGACAATCACCTCATCAAGTTTAAGGATGAAAATCTAGGATTAGTTAAATCTCAATTAACACATTAAAATGCAAACGCTCTGCCAAATCACACCATAGGTTTACCATTGTGCTTTCCTGCACCCAAAAGTATGAAAACAGATTGGACACCAGTATTTTAATACAGGTAATGTTTTTTATTTAATTGGAACATTCAGTCGATTTAAAAATACAATATTTTCTCTAACATAATAATGGTGTTCAAAAAACACGTGGTAATTCCGTACGATTCTCCGAGTACTAATAGATGAATTCAACACTTATACCCAAATTCTGTTCGACAACTATTAACAAAAGTATTTTTTAAACATCTTTAATTAAAATGTGTTAAAATTATTTATTATTTATGGACCAAACTTGTTATTCTTTTAAAGTATGGAAATTAACCTAAAATCTATCAACCTATACGTAGTCCATTTTGTGGTATGAAACTCATTCCAATTTAAATTGTTTTAAAAAATATTTTGATGCAATTTTCTAGATTCAGTTAGGTGGGGAGGCTTACCATATGGCTTGAGCTCAACAAGCCCCACCTAGATGCAATTTTCTATGAACCACATAAAATTCCGGTTTCTTACAAAAATCAGTAAAAAACAAATTAATGCTGTTTAATGATTCACAAAAAATCACGCTCGCCTCTGGTGTCAGATTAAGAAATGAAAACTCTCAATTTCAGAAAAAAATGTTTTATTTTTAAAACTTAAAATAAGATTTCTGTTTGGTTTCAAATGTTGCTCAGTTATGAACTTTTAAGAAAATAAAATATTTCTTTTATTATTTGATAATTATCCAAATTTAATGAAAAATACACTTGTTTCCAAACGCCATTATAATGTTCTGTAAGAACTATTTTTATTTCGAACTTCATTTGGCCTTATAAGGGATTAAGCACCTGTGTTTGAATTTTTTATGAAACAAAATAAAGAATATTTTTTAACTATTTTCAATTTTAAAGTAATTCTCTTCTAGGTTCATTATCACTTAATATTAAGATATCATAAGCATATCATTAAAATTTAATTATTCATTCCACCTTTTTAAATTTTTAAATGCGATTCTTACAAGAATATTATAAGGAAAGGAAAGTTTGCCGAAATGTATATATATATATATATATATATATATATTTAGATCGATATTTTATTTTATTTTATACTTTTTAAACAAAAGGATAATAACTTTGTGTTATTAAAAAAATGTTTTTTTTTTTTTTTTTTTTTTTTTTTTTTTTACTTTGTGAAGTATTTAAATATTAAATTTTAAAGAAATGGAAATCATAAACCTCATACTTTCTAAATAATTTTTAATTTAACTTAAAGGGTATCTGGGATACAAAAATCTTCAAATAAAATAAAATAAAATAAAATAAAATAAATAAAAAATCTCTATTTTTTTCTGCTTAAAATGACGTTTAAAAAGTGTTCCTGTCTTAACTGGAGATGAAAATATTATTTTTTTTTTCGTTATGATTTATTTTCATAATCTGGCTTTCAAGCAATGGTTGTCTAAAAAATGACTTCCTGAAAAAATGTGATTTTCTTTATGACGAGATTTTTCCCCATTTCTCGTGTTTAAATTCTTATAACTCAAGAATCGTCCAAGATATATATATATATATATATATATATATATATATATATATATATATATAATGCCAGATGAAGACCCCCCCCCCTTTTCCGTCACATTAAAATTACTCATTATCGCAAAGCAAATGTATTTAAAAAAAATGAAAATATAAAATCCATATTCTTTGAATTCTCTAAATAATCAATTTGAAAAAAAAAATCACTCAAGTTTTTGACATGAAAAAAACTAAATAGTTATGCAGTAAATCAATGATTTTTAGAGTTATTAATATTTTATCATAAAAAATACGCAGGCTGATTTCGAAAATCTCAAATAGATGATAATTATAATTTACACTTCCCGTAAAACTTCTAATGTTGAGAACATGTGATAAAATATGGATTGGAAGGTACACCTAGGGTATTCTCAACTGCTCCGCTCAACAAGCACAAAACGTTTTGACACATACACAAATTAATTTTTTAACAGAAAGATATAAAATTGGAAGGCCTGACTGTGGAATAGATTTCGAATCGAACTTAATTTTCCATTTTATGATAATAAAATTACCGGTCCAGTTCTTAGCTATTTCGATCACGTGATCACTCTTTTTTATCCTGCTTTTCGACCGGTTTTTCTGCTTTCGTTGGGGAATGTGCTCAAAAACGTCAACTTTGAAAGATTGTTATGAAAGATCTATCGCATTTTTTTTTAAACAGAAAATTGAGTGCAATTAGACAGTTACTGAATAACAACACCTGCTATTTTCATGCACTTCCGAACAAAAATAGATTAAAGAATATGTCACAAAGTTGTTCTTTAAAAGTCTTTGCGCTAGTTGCTCTCTCCAGTTGCTCCTATATTCTCAATACTAAATTTATTTCGTTTTGTATCATCTAATAATTTGTATAAATTTTTTGCTATAATGCTATTAAATTTTAGTGCTGAGTGACTGACACCGCAGGTCCAAGATTTTTGCACCCCTGGTCTAAGACCTAAATATGTAAAACTCTAAATTTTGAATGTAAAGTTATGTAATCAGGCTCAATTAAAGCAAAATTTGAGATGAAGACCCCCTATTTAAGAAGCCTATTTAAGAAAAAAAATCATTTAATAATAGGTCCGTTCACAAAATCAGACACTTCATTATTTTTACCATCCCAATTTAAAAAAACAAAGTTTACCAGGAAGTAAATATTTAACACAAAGACTTAAATCCGATTCAATAAACTCTCTGTGTGTGCAAAAAAAGACAAATTAAAAAATATATATATCACTCCAGTAATTTGATTTTAACTGGCTGCTTTTTTTTTTCTAGGGAGGAGGGGGGGGTGGGTCGGATCAATATTGGCCGTAATTCGCATTTATTCAGCGAAATATTTAAATTATAAGCTACACATTTTTAAATGTTTTTTAATTAGTTTAATGACACTTATATTCGTATAACATGCCGAATCACAAAATACCGAATCGACTGTTTAGTCAAACACTAGTTTTAATCACATTTAATTGACATAGAATTTAATAAATAACCCAGTTTTTAACTAATAAAAACATAAATACTGTTAATAACACATTGATATTAGCTGTCAGAGATTTGTAATCAGAACTGCAAATATGCCAGCTGAATTTTAAAAGGGCCATAGTAACTGTTTTTTCTGGTTTACATTGACTTAATCCCCCCCCCTCTTTTTTCTGTGTGTTTATAAAATTAAATAGGACGATGACTCTAATTTTAAGAGAAATTAATGTACAAGTCTTATTTTATATTTTATAAACATTTATAACCAAACAAAGTCTTAATATAAATACCATTTCTCACTATTTTTAAAACCAGTATTATGAATGGCATATGCATGAATATGCACGCTTTAAAATAGCAACTAAGGTGTAAAAGAATCATGGTTTTAAAAATATCTAAGTATATTTTTATTTAAACGAGATTCTTTTTATTTTAATCGGGTTTTTATGATTTTTTTCGTGTGTTAATATACTATGTTTTCAAGCTTTAATTAATTATTGTTAGTAGTAGTACGGGATATATTACTTAATATTAGTTCTAATAGTAAGAATAAATAGTACTAATATTTATTACAATATTAGTTAGTAAGGGAGAATGGGATAGAATGGGACAGAAGTTGTTTCTCGTTACGTGTTATTCCAAGCATCAATCACATACTAAATGGACGCAGTGGCGTATCTAGTGCGGGGGGGCGGTCCGCCCCAGGTGTCACCCTTTAAAGGATGTTACTCAAGATTTATTTGCAAATAGATATATATAATCTTATACGATTTTGGAAACGAATTCTGAAATAAAATTAAATTTCTAGCGTACGACGAAATAGAGTTAATTTTCTTTTCTTAGGGAAGTTGGAATTTTATGCAGACTGGTGTGTTTCAATAAGATATATGCACCACGGAACAAAAACTAACTTATCCAACGAGTGGGTAACAATAGCAAACATTAAAAGAAAGAATTTTCTTCTACATACAGACACCACATTGATTTATGCGTATTATGGGTTAAGTAAAAAATCGCTACTCTTTTTTTTTTTTTTTTTTTTTTTTTTTTTTTTTTTTTTTTTTTTATGCAGGGCAAAAGGTAAATGAGGAATGATATGGTCATTTGTTATAATAGCGTACAACTGCGAATGAAAAATGTAACGGCTCGGCGGGCGGGGGGAGGGGATGACACCATGGTGGCTGGGGATAACACAATTTACATCCACTCCGGGTGTCAACCATCTTAGCTACGCCACTGAGATGGAGCAATGACAACCCAATCTTCTGCTGAAAAAGTTGCTGATCAATATAAACTTAGTTTTATTTAAAAAAATTGTTTATTAAAAAAAAGTAAATTTGCTTCATATAATTTTAATGTTTGCTGTATACACTATATTGCCATTGATTGTTGGACACTTGCGATTTTAGACATTTTACTAAATATCTAGAAAAATACATGAGAAATCATCTCGGAACTCTTAGTGTATAAATATAATAGTATACGCCATACATCGCCGTGAATATTTTTTACCGAAACTCCATAGGGGACCGTCAACAAATTAAAAAATAATGAATATCTTTTGAATAACCCTGTCAAAACTAATGTAACAAAAGCGCTCAAACTCTAGATTATAATTGAATGCCTTATTGTAATACGCCTTGTTCATTTTTATGCAAATAGCACGCATACTCGCAGAGTAATTAAGGTTTTTATAAAAATGGTCCCAAATTTTTCCAAGTTTTTTCCTTATAATTTTCAGAGTTCTTAATATTAAATAATATTTTTTTGAGAAAATATGACAAACAACATTGCACACAGTACCTTGTAATCAGAATTAAAAAATAATGAAAATTTTGTACAAAATGAGTAGGTTTACTAAATAATTTTTTACTGCGCATGCGTCAACGATATCAAAATTTCATTTGCATATTATGTTAGTTAAATGTATAGAGCAACTTTTGTGAAAGTCACAAAATCATAACTTGAAAATTCTGAAAATAATCGTCAATTGAATTAGTTGAAAATCCGTTATTCTCAAAATGAAGCAAAAAGAAGAGGGGTTGTATCCATATATTCATTGATTAGTGTCAATATAGAATACACAATACGGGATGTACTACTACATTTGGATAAAATCCCTCATTTTTTTGCTTCGTTTTGGAAACAACGGATTTTGTCCTTTTTCTATAGATGATTACTTTTAGAATTTTCAAGTTATGATTTTGAGACTTTTACAAAAGTTGCTCTATACATTTAGCTAACATAATATGCAAATGAAATTTTGATATCTTTGACGCATGCGCAGTAAAACATTATTTAGTAAACTTACTCATTTTTCATACAATTTTTATTATTTTTTAATTCTGATTACAAGGTACTGTCTGCAAATGTTGTTTGTCCTATTTTCTGAAAAAAATATTATTTTATATTAAGAACTCTGAAAATTATAAGGAAAAAACTTGGAAAAATTTGGGACCATTTTTATAAAAACCTTAATTACTCTGCGCGTATGCATGCTATTTGTATAAAAATGCACAGTGTACTGCAATAAGGCATTCAATCATAATCTAGAGTTTGAGCACTTTTGCTACATTAGTTTTGACAGGATTATTCAAAAGATATTCATTCTTTTTTAATTTGTTGACGGTCCCCTATGGAGTTTCGGTAAAAAATCTTCACGGCGATGTATGGCATATACAATTATATTTATACACTAAGAGTTTCGAGCTGATTCCTCATGTATTTTTCCAGATATTTAGTAAAATGTCTAAAATCGCAAGTGTCCAATAATCAATGGCAATATAGTGTATTAATGATGTATTTACGTGTAGCTGTAATAGTTCCCCTATTTAGAAAACGTAATATTATATATTATCCATAATTTAAATTAAACTTAAAAGTAGCACTGTTGTTTATATAAGCAGTTTAACATAAAAGAAGATTGTGGAAGGAATGGGACAAGCTAGCAAAAGGAGGAATAAAATAAGTTGAATTTCTTCTTTTGAATAAGATAAGAGTAAATTACTAATATTATGCAAATATTCTAATAAAAAGGATTAAATTTAAAAAGAAATAGTTGAAATGTTGAACAGAAAATATTCTAAAACTTACAGATGTCATTTGCCTATTTTTAACAAAATTTAATCCAACGCGCACTTTTTTTAACAAAGTGATTTATTTTCCATTTCTTAGGTAATGTAGACAAACAAATGAATTACATGCTTTTAAGACAAAGAAATTTAATATATATATAGTTCAAATTATTTATCTAATTATGTAGTTAAAGGAAAACAAGAAATATAACCGAATAATTCACTTTAATTTGAATAACTTGGATCGCAAGTTCTCCATTGTCCGACATTAACAGGTTGATGCCATTAGGTTGGTTGGTTGGTAAACACTGAAACTTATGCTTCTACCCGTAAAGGAGGCTTTTGTCTCGAAAATCCGACACCCTTACTTCCGTCGAAAACAAACTTTCATGTGCTACATTATCTTACCTATAATCTAGAAATTTTCAAGAAAAATGTTTTGATTAGTCAATAATTACGATGGTTTTACTAGAAACAAGAATGATAATTTTTTTATTAGGGGCTGTACATATATAACATTATCATTTTAGGGGGGGAGGAGTTGTCTGACACATGATATCGTAAGAATTCTCTTGGGGAAGGGGGGGATTTGTCTTTTGATATCGATATCATTTTTGACCCAATCAAAACTTTTTTTCTTTGTAACGTGGATTTTTGTTCAAAATAGTATATTATGTTTTTTTTATTCTGTTATCTATTTTTGTGAAAATATAAGCTATCATTAAAATCACTAAATTATAATGAAATTATCCAATTCTGAAATATGGTATACCCCAACATTTGACATTCCTATTCATCTTCATATGTGTATGCATATACAATCATGGATCGAGAAACCTTATGTGGAGTTTATTTGAAATGCAGCTCCGAATCAGAATTGCATTGTTTTCTAATAAATAAAAGAAAAAAAATGTTGTCCACTTGTTCTGTTGATAAGAATTTCTACGTCTCTCCCCCACCACCACCACCACCACCCTCGGAGGGCAAGTTGAACAAGACTTAATTACTGTTGAATGCACTGTGTAATAAAAAGCTATTATAAAATAATATATTTTTAAATAGTAACTTTTTTAAGTTTTATTTGAATAAAGCGATATTTCATTAAATTCTCTTCATTTAAATCAATAAAGTTTGCGAAAAATAAATTTAACCAGTTTTCTATATTACTCCAAACAAAAGGACTAACTTGTAAAAATATATATATATATTTTACACTTTGATAAGGATATCATTATCGGGGGGGGGGGGGGGAGTTGATGGATGATAACGTATGATATCCAAAGGGAGGGAGGGGTGTCCAAAATTAACAAAAAGTTGATAACGTTATATTCGCAATTAGCCGCTTACTGGTCGTACAATTAGCCCCTTACTGGTCGAATAGAATTTTTGTAAATTAACCGTGTTTCTATCAATTACTTGAAAGATGGTAAAATGAGTGTAAAATATGCGATCAGGAAATCATTATTTTACAGTTATCTTTAACAATGTGTTAAGAAGAGCAAGGTCTATTAATCGATAAATCATACCGAGTCGGTAGGAGGCGATGACTAATTCTTTTCAAAGCATCAATGGTCAATGGTACTGTTTGCGTCAGAACGCGAATTATGACCACTGAAGTAACCTTTGTCCAAGTCGGACGGAAGAGCGACCGGGGGAGGGGGGGGGAGATTCCCGAAAGTTTAGAGACATACGGATGAGACTGTGATTTAACTTTAACTGTCTAAATGGTTTTTAATATTAGAATTTTCCAGAATTTGGGGGGGGGGGGTGAGTTACCGAACGAGAGCCCTTCTATTAACGAAAATAGCAGTCTCGCCTTATCAGTGTTGAATTCATGGGAGGGCCCAGGGGAAACACCCACCCCGAAGCAATGAAATGTCCCCCCCCCCCCCAGAAAAATAGAGTGTTTGTGTATTCACTGTTGAAAAAGTGCTATTCCCTCCGGTACTCTATAATGTCCCCCCCGGAGTTGCAAAAGTCCCTCCCGGAGAAAAATGCCTGAATTCAACACTGCGCCGTATGGCGAAATAGCGTTATTGTCAGTACTTCGAGTGAGATAGGTTCTAAAATTTTTATTTAAGATTTTTAGAGATTTTGAACTTTACCACCTTTTTAAGAATTAGATCAAGAGGATTGTTAATTACTAAATCTCAGAGCTCATCAAGATTGTGGCCTGAGTTCGTCTAAATTTCAACAACGTATGCGAAAAAGATATTTGAATTTAAGTTATTTATGAGACTGGTAGAGGAAAGGGGACCGGTGTTTGTAGTTTTACCGATGGATTATGCGTAAATCTAAGCCAACTGACTATTTGGTATTGTATTATATTTTTCTAATAAGCATGTATTTTTTTCTACTTTTATGATAATTTTGTCTAAATTTTGAACAGGGGTGATTCGCGGGGGGGGGGGATTATAGTCTCCAAAATTTCCCCATTTGAGCACACACGATACGTTATACCATTTCGTTTTTCTCTTAAACAGACAACGTACTAGCATCCGATTTTCAATATTGAGCGATATGACCTTCGATGCATTGTTATTGTAAGGAACGTTAACATGTATGGTGCTAGTGTGCTGCTGAATACGGAAAAAAGAAACGGTAAAACGCATCGTGCTGCCCAGCTTGGAGTTTTCGAAAGATAAGAAATACCATATTTCGGTGCTTCTCTTTATTTTGCTTCACGGATTCACTCAACTTTGAACGGAAATTTTTAACATTGTAATATTAGCTTTTTTGAATGAATTTTGAATTTTAAGTAATTTTTAGCTGGCAAATTTCTTATTTGTCATACCTAAAAAAATATTTTTTAGACCTAAAATAAATTAATAAGACAAACATATAACATTAAAGAAGAACTTTATTAACAATTTATGCAAGTTAAAAATGTAATAAAATTACTTGCATACTAGTTACTTTCACTTAAAAATAATTAAAATGCACTTCTTTGTCTTGTACGTCCGGTATAAGGATCCAACTGAATGAAACAAGAAGAGCATACAAAGATGAACAAATTCTTTTAACATATATCACTGGTATATTCAATGGTACACAATATTATAATTCTAATTACATTACTTTGATTAATTAAACTAGTTTAAAATCCTAGAGTTTCACTTCTAAGAAAGCAATAATTCTTCAATAAAAATTAAGGATTGGTTTGATATCATTCCGTATATTAGATTGAAAGTTCCCACTAGAAGGACGACATCTGTTCAGGACGTCGAGAGCCGTGACGTGCCCAGGATCAGTCATACATCTCCTTCCCTCTTATACAGACTCTCAAGATACATAAAGAGCATGAGAATCTTTAATAATAATTCGTCGACCTTGAAGACTACTTTGTTCGTCTCTCATAAATTACATTATTTATTTTCCTGAATTTAAATATAATAATTAGATATTAATACTATTTAACAAAAGTAATTACAGACCTTTCCTTTTTATTGTTACATTATGGTATACGTAAAAATTATAATGTACAATGTATATTATAAGTGTTGTGCTCCTTTGAGCTCCTTGGTCCCCAAAACAACTTGCCGGCTGCACCCCCCCCCTCTCCTGTTCTCCTCAAATCTGCTCTCATTACGCAGCAAGAGCAAGAGCATCACTTGATAGGTTGCCGTACACCGAGGCGAAAATACCATTTTTCCCTTACTGAAATATAATTATTTTACAGTATAAATATCGCTTTTTTAATAAAAAACCATTATTTTATGGTATAAATACTGTTTATAATCGAAATAGCATAGATTCTGTTTTTGTTTTTTCTAATGCCTAATATACCTTAGAAATACGGTACTCAAACCGTAAAGAATAAAAACAGTAGAAGCACCGTAAAATTTAAGTACATCTATTGAAATGCTACAAAAAATTTTAGAATGTCATTTATCTTACTGAAAAATAATTATTTTACGGTATAAATACCGAGTTTTTACTGAAAAACAACTATTTTACAGTGTAAATACCGTTTTTAATCGAAACAGTGCAAAATCAATTTTTTTACGCTTAATATAACTTAGAAATACGATATTCATTCCGTAAAGAGTGAAAATGATAGTAGTACCTTGAAATTTACGGTACATCTATTGGAATTTTACAAAAAAAATTTACAGTGTGTTACTATAAAACTTTTAAAGTAAAACTATTAATGAAGTAGACTAACTAATGCGGTTCTAGAGCTGGTAGGTGAATTCAATATTTACATCCAGTTACTCTTCGACAGCTATTAACAAAGGTATTCTTAAACATATCTAAAAACGTATTATTATTTATGGACCAAACTTATTATTTTTGAAAATACTAAATCAGCAATTAGAACAAGTCCCCTGTGTCTTTACTTAAGTTCATTTTATGGTAAAAATACACTGCCGTTTGAAAAATGATCTGAAGCAATTTTTAACAAAGTGAACGCATTTAAAGAAATTGTATAAAAAAGTACTATTATTTATAGAACAATCTTATTAATTTGTGAAAATATGAAAAAAGTATTTAGAACAAAATTCTTCGGTCTTTACTTAGTATATTTTATGATAAAAATACACTATTTTTTGAAATATTTTCTGAAGCAATTTTCTATGAACCACATAAAATTCCAGTTTCTTACAAAAATCAAAAAGAAACAAATTAATATTGCTTAATGATCCGATAAAGATTAACCTCGCGGCTGGTGTCGGATTAAGCATTGAAAACTTTCAATTTCTGAAAAGATGTTTCATTTTTTAAATTGAAAATGACATTCCTGTTTGGTTTTGATTTCTGCTTTGTTATGAACGTTTGAGAAAATAAAAGATTATTTTAATCATACATAATTAATCCACATTTAATGAAAAATGCACTCGTTTCCAAATACCACGTTCATGTTCTGTAAGATTTATTTGTATTTTGAATTTCATATCCGTATTAAGACAGAAAATAAATGTTGGTCTTATATGGATTTAATCACCTAGTTTTGAAATTTTTATACAGGGATATCATTATAAATTTAATTATTTATTCTACTTTTTAAAGTTTTAAATCCGAATTTTCTTAAAACTGAAAATAATACTCCTGTTTGGTTTCGATTGTTGCTTAGTTTTGAACTTTAAAGAAAAAAAAAATATGAGAAGTTTAATCATGTTATTTTGCTTACAAATGATTCAATTGACCACAACGAAAAAAAAATCTAAATTTTTTACTCAATGAATACAAATTATTTTAAAATGTCTCCAGAACGTCGCCTTGAAAGAAGTGCTATTCGCATGATTAAATAGTTTTTAATGTATTTTGCTTGTTATCTTTTGTAAATAAGTGTTAAATGTCAAAATAATTAACAGTATCTTTAGACCAAACTTTTACAATTACAAGAAGGGAATATGTTACGGTAAAACTGATAAATTCTGTTGTAATTAAATAATAGAAAAATATATATTTTTTAAATCTCCAAAACTAATTAACGAATACACTTTTCAAATGAATTGAATATCATTATACATAGTGTTAAAAGAGTACATAAAATTTTTCAGAATTTTTTTCATGGTGTTATTATATAGCTTATTTATTATTAGTAGTAATACAAATGAGAAGTTAATACACTTCGAGGACTGGTAGATGAATTTAACATTTACATCCAGCTACTGTTCGTCAGATATTAACAAAGGAATTTTTAAACATATTTAAACGAAGTGCGTAAAAAAGTACTATTATTTATACGCCAAACTTATTATTTTTGAAAATATAAGAAAAGCAGTTAAAACAAAACTCCTGGGTCTTTACTTAGTCCATTTGACGGTAAAAATACACTGTTGTTTGAAAAATGTTCTGAAGCAATTTTTGACAAAGTGAACATATTTAAACAAAGTTTGTAAAAAAGTACCATTATTTACAGACCAAACTTATTATTTTTGAAAATATAAAAAAAGCAATTTAAAAAAATCCCCTGGGTCTTTACAGTCCATTTTACGGTAAAAATACACGGCTGATCGAAAAATGTTCTGAAGCAATTTTTAACAAAGTGAACATATTTAAACAAAGTGTGTAAAAGTACTATTATTTATAGACCAAACTTATTATTATTGAAAATAGGAAAAAAGCAATTAAAACAAAACTCCTTGATCTTTACTTAGTCCATTTTATAATAAAACTACACTGTTGTTTGAAAAACGTTATAAAGCAATTTTTAACAAAGCGAACATATTTAAACAAAGTGTGTAAAAAAGTACTATTATTTATAGATCAAACTTATTTTATTTTATTTTTATTTTTATTTTTATTTTTATTTTTATTTTTATTTTTATTTATTTATTTATTTATTTATTTATTTATTTATTTTTGAAAATATGAAAAAAGCAATTAAAACAAAACTCTTTGGTCTTTACATAGTCTATTTAATGGTAAAAATACACTGTTGCTTGAAAAATGCTCTTAAGCAATACTCTTAACAATATGAACATATTTAAACAAGTTGTGTAAAATAGTACTATTATTTATATACCAAATTTATAATTATGGAAAATATGAAAAAAGCAATTAAAACAAAACTCCTTGGTTTTTAGTTAGTCCATTTCACAGTAAAAATACGCTGTTGTTTAAAAATGTTCTGAAACAATTTTTAACAAAGCGAACATATTTATACAAAGTGTGAAAAAAGTTATATTATCTATAAACCTATTTTTGAAAATGTGAAAAAAGCAATTAAAACAAAACTCCTTGGTCTTTACTTAGTCCATTTAATGGTAAAAAATACCCTGATGTTTGAAAAATGTTTTCTATGAACCACATAAAATTCCAGTTTCTTACAAAAATCAGAAAGATATAAATTAATATTGCTTAATGATCCGCAATGACCTCGCGGCTGGTGTCGGATTAAGCATTGAAAAGTTCCAATTTCAGAAAAAAAAAATTATTTTTTTTTATTGAAAATAATATTCCTGTTTGGTTTCAACTGCTGCTTAGTTATTAACGTTTGAGAAAATAAAAGATTATTTTAATCATACATAATTAATCCAAACTTAATGAAAAATGCACTCATTTAACGTTTATGTTCTGTAAGATTTCTTTGTATTTTGAATTTTATATCCGTATTACGATAGAAAATAAATGTTGGTGTTATATGAATTTAATCACCTATGTTTGAAATTTTTATGAAACAAAATAAAGGATATTTTAAACTACTTTGAGTTTTAAAATAATTCTCTTCTAGGTTCATTTTCACTTAATATTGAAACATCACAGACATATCATTATAAATTTAATTATTTATTCTACTTTTTTAAAGTTTTAAATGCGAATTTTTCTAGCATGTAATAAAATGTAAAATTTGCCAAAATGCATAAATTTTGTAATTTTTGTTTGATCGAAAATTTACTTTATTTCATATTTTTAAAATAAAATATTAATATCCTTGTGTTGTTAAATTAATAGAGTTTGTAAAGTGTTTAAGTATTGTTAAAATTTTAAAATAATAGAAATAATGAAAAACGTACATTCTAAGTAATTTTCTGCACAGTTTCATTTTAAAAGAAGTGCTATTTATTTAACTAAATTGTTTCAATATATTTTGGTCTCTGCTTTTTACAAATAATAGTTTGGGCCGAAATTTTTTGCAATAAGTCATACGAAGCTATTTCAATTACAGTAAAAGAATACATTGACATAAAAAAGTAACATTTTTTTTTCTTTGAACGAAATAAATTTTACAAAATAGTAAAATGTTGGTTTAAAAAAGAAGAAAAAGAAATAAGAAAGTAGGAAAAATTCTTCAACAGTAAATAACAAGAGTAATTAAAAAATGAATTGCACATTTTTATGCATAGTGCATAAAAAATCTATTATGTGTATGCTTTAAAACCTTTTATTTTTTAACTTCTTTTATAATTGATTTTATGACTAAATTCTAAGTTGCCAATTAATTATTTAGGAATAGTGATTTTAACCAATGCGAAAATTACCCTGCGAAAAGAAAAAGAATTCTCCCAGTTGACCCGGAAGTTTACATGATGCAATCGGATTCCTAGCATCACTAAGAAGGAAATTGTGGGTAATCGAATGATTTTTCGAACATAAATACAAAAGATATTATGCAACAGATAAAAGAATAAATTTAAAGTAATGGGATTTTAAGAATATATTTTTTGACAGATTAATGTTTTTTTAAAATAAAATAAACTAAAGAAAGTGTTTATTAAATGTATGGAATTAAAATAAATGTGTTAAGATTTTGTAAATAGAAAGGGGAAAATTTAAATATTATAAGAATTCGGAAATAATTAATTTTGAATTAAGACGAAATTTTTTTATTACTACATACATATGTAAAATGCTACTTTAAATCATTTATCAGAATACTTAAAACGTAAAATGCTACTCTAAATCAATTATCAGAAACATTCAATCGCCAGTCTAAATCGCCAACGAATATCATCAGTCGTGAGGCATACGGTGCCAAGGCAAAGACAGAAATTGTTTGGACATTCCTCATTTAAATTAGCATAGACGAAGAGAAATACATACACATCAGACAAAATCCTTTTTGAGTAAAGATCAAGATAAAGTAAATGTGTATCATGGTAATTTAAAGTAACGCATGATACAAAAAGTTAAAATTGCAATTTTAGATGCTATCTTATAGCGAAGTATAGCATAAACTTGCACAATATTACTGATGTGAAAATGAAATTCTATAATAATTCACTCTTTTTAACAATACTCAAATTCGTTCAAAAGATATCGAACAATGTCTTTTTTATGAATAACATCTATAATTTTGATATTTTATAATTAAGAAACAAATCGCGAAAAAAATTAACAAATTAAAGTTGTTTAATGATCTTCAAAAAAATTAAGCTCACAGCTGTTTTCGGATTAAATAATGGAAACATTCAATTTCGTAAAAAAAATTTCCTTTTAATGTTGAAAGTAGTCTTATGGTTTGGTCTGAACTGCTGTTTAATTCTTAGTTTTTTAGGCAATAGAAAATCTTTTTATTCATTCATAATTAATCCAAATTTAATGGAAAATACACTCTTTTAAAATGTACATAGACTTTCCCAAAGAATTATTTGTATTTCTACTTTCATCTCTGGGTTAAAGATAAATATATGTTCAATCGTATAATGTTCAAATTAACTGTGTTTGAAAATTTTATAAAACAAAATAAAGATTGTTTCTTAAATGCCTTGAATTTAAAAATCTGCCTTTATATGTTTTAATTTTTAATAATAAAGATAACATATAATAAACTGAACTACTTTCTTTCATTGAAATCGATTTAATACGCCCACGCATTTTCTTTATGACAACAATTTTTATTTTTTATTTAGATAAACATTTCTATGATGTTGTATTTAACATGCCGCTAAAATAATTAGCAAACATTACTTTTTTAGTTTTTTTTTAATTTATTTAAATCTTTGTTAACATGCGATTTCTATTTTAAATCACGTATTTAAAGCGAAAATGTTAGTTTTTGTGTTAGCGATTTTTTTTTTTTTTAATTTGATGTTTTGTAATAAAAATATTATTTTTTTTTCAACTGTAGATATTTAAACTTGTAATCAAACCTAACTTTATTTATTTATTTATTTATTTTACTAACACTTTTCAACAAAGCTGAAACGTGTTTATGCATTCGGTTTACCTGTCCGTCTGCCCATCTATCCACGCTCTAACTCTTTTAAATGTACTCGGATTTTCTTGCATTACGGCACTTTCAATAAAGCGAACCTTATTTAAGGTCTCCCAAGCATGATTCGTATTATATATGAAGTATCTAGGATTAATAGTGTTGTGTAATTAACGTATTAGGTAAATTACAGGGCTGAACAAAAGTACTCATGTATGTTTCCATCCATTAGTACAAATTTATGAAACAAAAAATTTATTCTGATATGACTTTTCTTTCTAAACTAAATTTTCGCACTCTGTAATATATATATAATCAGATCAAATACAAAGCTGTTCAAAAGAATTAGAATACATATTTGGCAAAGGACGGTAACTGCTGAAATCAGTTTTTCAAATGTTTTATTTGTTTTTTAAATGTTTACTCACTTATCTTATTTAACTTATTTCTCTAAATACTGAAATTTTGTTAAAAATTTTAGGAAGTTTTAGAAAGTGTTTCACAACCTATGCTTCACGCATTACTTTTCTTTCATGCTTAAATTCTGAAATAAATTCTGGCCGCCCTTCATATAGTTCATTTTGTGAAGTTATAGTTCATTTTTTGTTTTTAAAAAGTGTATTGTAATTTAAACTGTTTTAAAATGTTTTAACAAAATCCCAATTTCGTACCAAAATCAGAAAGAAGTAAACTAAGGCTGTTTAATGGCCCACAAAAGATTAAGCTCGCGGTTGATGACGGATTAAGCAATGAAAACATTCCATTTCATAAAAATGTGTTCGTTCCAAGGCTGAAAGAACTCTTACGAATCTAACAAAACTTTCATTCTTTATGAAAGAATGGAAGAAATATCTTTGTTCTTAACTGCTGTATAAATTCTCAAGTTTAAAAAGGAATAAAATATTCTCTTATTTATTGATAATTAATCCAAATTTATAGGAAAATACACTCGTGTTCAAATACAGTAGGATTATTTTCCCAAAGAGATAAAGTTTAACTAGGGTAATATCCCCAGTAATTGGCATGCACCAGTGATTGGCACATCCTACAAACATGTTATAAAATAAGATTTATATCCAGTCTTTTAAAAATGCAAGACCATATACCAGTTATATGCTCATTTACGTTAAAGATTATAACTTTGATTTATGTTACTAAATGACAATAGTGCCTAAGAAAGAGAAACAATTACGGCTTGTATGAAATTAGCCATTTTTGTTGTAAATGCTTCTTCTTTGGTTTAAGGAAGGCATGCTTTTCAATTCGTTATTATATGATTTATAATATATTTTAAATTTTAATTGACAACAGTTCTGTTTAGTTAAAAAGGGTTACTTTAATTGTGTAAAAGTATTTTCGACACAAAAATTTGGATTTCTGAATTAATGATAGATGCCAATTAATGGTGCTTCAATTTTGCTAGTTCCATGTAATTGGCACCTATTCCAATTACAAAGAATTCGCAAGGAATTCGAGATTAAACCACTTATTTTGGAAGTACCTTTAAAGTTACAGACTAATTTTGTTTATCATTTGTTTTTATTTGAAAATATGAAATATTGTCAGTAATTGGAATCCATTAAATCTTCATACGACAATTACTGGGGACAGCATGACAATTACTGGGTATTAATATAAGTATATTGTATTGTTTTAAAGTGTTCACGTTTCAGACTCATATGCTGATTTCTTATTCTCAAAAACCTGAAATATGGCATCTTCATCTACAGTAAATTCATTTAAAGCGATTAATTCCAATGTAAAATGTAAAGTTTTTTTTAAATATAAACTTGTGCCAATTACTGGATCACAAAGTGTCATACATTGGTGCTCTAGGTGCCAATTACTGGTGATTTCAGCAACTTTTTATAAATATATTTTTATAAAAGTACTTTTACAAATTTTTTTGCTTTTAGTGGGCAAAATAGATGCACAGATATGCATTTTTTGATTTAAATATATTTCCAAGTAAATATATTATTTCTTTGTAATGAAAATTGAAGTAAGTTTAAAGACTAATTCTTGGAAGAAGGACGTTTCGTTCCCGCCATTTCGGTCCTGCCATTTCGGTCCCGCCGTTTCGGTCCCAAGACATTTCGGTCCCGAGACATTTCGGTCCCGAGCCATTTCGGTCCCGAGCCATTTCGGTCCCAAGACATTTCGGTCCCTAGCCTTTTCGGTCCCCAGACATTTCGGTCCCTAGCCTTTTCATTCTCAAGACATTTCGGTCCCTAGCCATTTCGGTCCCAAGACATTTCTGTCCCTTCTCCTGCAAACTGAAATTTTGTGGAAATAAGACAATTTTATTAGGAACATTGCAGAGTTTTTGCAGAAGGCCATAAAATTTTAGTAAAATGCGATTATAAATGCCTGAAAACCGCATACACATATAACTCTTATCCAAAATATTATAATTCATACAAATTTTGTATGGTAATCTTAATCATAATTGGTAATGATAATGATAATTGGTAACCCTAATTCTCAAAACAGTCAGTAATTTTAATATAAAAATCAAATTAATATTTTATTAAATATATTTATTAATTAATAACATTATTAATTTACATGACGAATTTTACTTTAAAATAAATTCAATACATAATCCATTTTATATTCAATAATTCATTATATGTCCTAGTAGTTCTAAACTGAAATTTATCTTTTACTTGTTTATTTATTGTATATTTAAAATTACAGAAATTTAAAACAATTAGTATTGTTAAAAATAAAAATAAAATATGAATTATTATTTTTTTTTTTTTTGCTGGGAAAGTAGGAGCAAAAAGGTAATACAAATGAATAAATAAAAGAAAGCTTAGTTTTGTCACTTAAAAATTGAAAATAAAATTATTTAAAATATTATTATATTACATTTTAATATATTTTATTAAATTTTATACTACATTTTAAATATAATATTTATATTATTATATTTATATATAGTATTTATATTTTTATATTTATATATAAAATTTATATTTTAAAATATTATATTAGTTTTATGTAAATAAAAATAAAAAAAATAATCATTTTATTAGAATGAAATAGCCCCAGTTTCAATAAAATTCACTCACAAAAATTGTCTTCATGGCGTAAGGAGACTGTTAAAAAATGCAATCAATAAATACTATTATTATTGTTTAAAAAAAAAAAAAAAAAAATTGGCGGAGGCAAATTTCTAAAATCAATTTTTTTTTTTTTTTTTTCATAGCATGCCCCGTTAAGAAATCACTATTGCTTTCGCAATGTTAATAATGGAATGTAACTTATGAAAACAAATTTATAAGATGCAACTTTGTATTATAAAAATAATAAGAAAAATAAAAAATTTCTTCTTCAATAAATATATCTCATTTCCGAATTATCAAAGGAGAGGGTGTAGATGGGTGATTTGAGGAAATATGTATATAACTTATAACTGTCTAATTGAATTATTAAAGACATTTATTATTAAACTATTTGGAAGAAAAAAGTTAAGCATAGTTTTTTTTATTATTTAATTAATGCTAATTTAAAGGTTCTAAAAAAATGTACGTAAACAGCCCCCCCCCCCCCCCCCAAAAAAAAAAAAAAAAAAAAAAAAAAAATCATGTCAATTTATATAAAATACTTTTTAGTGTAAAGTAGTTTATAGAACTTTACATAAAATACTGATACTAATAATTAATAATAAAATTTAAAATATTTATTCTGATTAATAATAATACTACTAAAAGCAAAAGACAATATTCCCTAAACTTATATCACATTGTTTAATCAAACAAAATTTTCAGCTCGCTCTGATTTCATTATCACGAGTTATAAAAGTTTAAATTTATCGGACTCTTATATTCAACTTTTTATAAAACTTGGGGGGAATGAGGGGGAGAATTAAAAATATTTAAAAAAGGCCTGAATAATGTTGAACTTATACCATTTGGCAAGTCCACAACAGTTAGAATCCGACTTATAAGGTAGCGAGCAAAGAAATAACAAGGTGCCGAAATGGCAAGGGATCAAAGTTGCTGGGGACCGAAATGACCACGGACCGAATTGTCTCGGGACAGAAATGGCCAGGGACCGAAATGGCCAGGGACCGAAATGTCTCGGGACCGAAACGGCGGGAACGAAGTGGCGGGACCGAAATGTCGTGTACCCCTAATTCTTAAAGGGCCAATTACTGGGGATGTTACCCTACTTATTGAAAGTAAATTTAATATTGATCTTATAAGGCTTTAATCAGAAGTGATTCATTTAAAACAAGTAAATAAATAAATAAAACAAAGAACGTTTTGCAAATACTTTGAATTAAAAAAAAAATTACGCATTCTTTTTTTTCATTTTTTAATGAAATTGATTTTTAAAAATTGATACTAAAGACCTATAATTTCTCTGAGATCTACAATCTCCAATACATTGAATTTTTTCATTATATAATATATATATATATATAAACCTACAAATCAAATACAGGACTGTTCAAAAGAATTATATCTTGCTATAGACGGTAATAGATGAAATCAATTTTTCAAATGTTTTATCTGTTCTATAAAATGTTTATTTACTTATCTTACTTAACATATTTCTCTAAATAACGAAGTTATGTTAAGGATTTCAGGAAGTGTTGGAAAGTGTTTCAGAATCTATGCTTAACGCATGATTTTTCTTTCTTGTTTGAATTCTAAAGTAATTCAGCCGCCCTTCATGTAGTTCATTTGTTAGTAAAAAGCGTACTTTAGTTTAAACTATTTAAAAAAAAATTCAGCCAGATTCCAATTTTGTACCAAAATCAGAAAGAAGTAAACTAAGGCTGTTTAATGACCCACAAAAGATTAAGCTCGCGGTTGATGACGGATTAAGCAATGAACACATTCCATTTCATAAAAATGTGTTCGTTCTAAGGCTGAAAGAAATCGCTCTGTTAAGTCTGAACTGCTGTTTAAATTCTCAACTTTAAAAAAGAATAAAATATTCTGTTATTTATAGTTAATTAATTCAAACTTAATGAAAAATACACTCTTGTTCAAATGTTGCAGGTTTAATTTTCCTAAAAAGTTATTTAAAAATTTACCTACTCATTCGGAAAAAATTTAATTTAGATCTTAGAAGGCTTTAATCAGAAGTGATTGATTAATAAAAAAAAATAAATAAATAAAATTAAAAAAATGAAAAATATTATTTAAATACTTTAAACTTTAAAAAAACTTTGTACCTTTTTTTTTCATTTTTATGATAAAAGTGATCTAAAAAATTGATAGTAGAGTACTGTAATCGCTCTAAAATTTACAATCTCTACTAAATTTAATTACTTGCTTTATTTTTTACATTTTCTAAAACGTAATTTTGAAAAAGAGTATACAGGATGCTTAGAAAAAGTTGAGAAAATCTTTAAGAGGTACTGCATAAGACATCAACAAAAGGTGACCCGGGGAGGACATCCCCTTTCGGAGCTATCAAATGTCCCCCCCCGGAAAATTTGAGATTTTGTGTTTTCAATAATAAAAAGTGTAATTTTCCCCTCGGAACTCTATTGCCCTCCCCCCCCCCCCCGGTGCCACATAAGTCCCTCCTGGAGAAAAGTGTCTGGATTCAACACAGAGTGAATTTAAAGAGCGGAACGGAAGGCTATCCTCACTGAAAAAATGGTCGATTTTACGGAAATTTTACAGGTAATCGAGACGCTAGTATACAACATACATTTTTTTTTACGGAAAACTTTTCGTAAATTTCAGAAAATTCTCCAACTTTTTTTTTTTTTTTTTACTGGAATTTACGGAAAATTTCTCGTTAAAAAAC
Source organism: Maratus speculifer (assembly GCA_964019185.1). NCBI lineage: Eukaryota > Metazoa > Arthropoda > Arachnida > Araneae > Salticidae > Maratus > Maratus speculifer. Next base: position 188,121,275 of record OZ025290.1, read on the forward strand.
AGTACATTTTACTGGCGTTCCGATTACCAGCACAATTTCCGTAAAATCGTCCGTTTTTTTACAGTGCTCTCTTTAAAGCATCAAAATATCTTTATTATTTGATATCACGTTTTTCTTAATGGCATAAAAATACAAACCCTTTCACCCCCCTCATATCCAGGAATTTCATCAACAGGGTTTCAATTCACACAAACACTATGCGTATTTCAACAATCTGAACACAATTTATCATTCGTAATTACACTCTTAAAAGGAAAGACTGGATTTGCCTTCTCAGAACAGAGGTGTAATTTATTGGATCGTGAATGAGTTGTTTTTGAATGAGAAGCTGACTTTCAAATCGTAAAATGAGTAGATTTCGACTTAAATTAATTTGTGGCTGAGGTTTTAAAAGACGATGTTTTACCAAATTAGGTATTCTGATTGGAAACATTAATTTTCAAAATCTAATTATACGAAGATTAATCATCAGTATATTGTAGCATCAAGGCTTGACATGAAAAATAAAAGTTAATAATCTTTGTAAGACTTTTTTCTGCCACTGTAAAAGGGTATGTTTTCGTCATAACGAAAATTCCTTTTTTTCATATCTTCACAATGTTTTTATTTTATACTTCATAGGCAAGAGTTGCTCGCAACAAACATTGATTTCGTCAAATGAACTTTAAATCAAAAGCAATATATTAGTGAACTTGATATTGTATTTTAAAGCTATATGGACATATGCCTGTCCTCAATATAGCTTTAAAACCCACTGCCTCAAACATTCTTCCTCAATATGGTAAACGCTATGAACCACATTTCGTTGTTACATTTTATAATGTGTCAGAAAAAGTTTTCTTTCTGACGGAGACTGATAAGATAAATTGTATTCAATCGGCTCTCGAGGAGTTAAGGGGACGGTGGACTTTAATTTTTTTTTTTTTTTTTCATCATAGCAATATGAAATTTTGTGCAGATATACATTTCACCAAAAGCATATAGAACACCTTCAAAACAATTTCCAATCTTATTAAAATTTTTAAATTAAAAAAAAATTAAAAATTTTAAACAAAATTTTAAAATGCTCCCCGTGTTTTAATTTTTGAGATATTTTCTTTCTTTTGCATTTTTATCACTTAAAAGTCTATTATAAGCAAATCTGTGTGAGATTTTTATTTTAGTCTCTTGAATAGTTAATATTTTACAGATTCTTTTCTAAATTCCATATCGATTTTCATCAAAATTTTGCCTTTTAATAAGTAAAAAATCAAGTTTGACTATCTTAATGAAGACGAACTTTAGAAAGCTTACACAATTTGTTTCTAGACAAAATCAGGATACTTCCTTATCAATTACATAAATATTGATAAAAAGTTACGTCGCAAGGAGCATTACAAAAATCTAAAAACGCTGAAAAATTAGTTTTTAGTAAAACAGATTTAAAGCATATAAATACACTTACTTTCATTATTTACTTCTATAAACCTTCATAAATGACATTTTAATAAGAAAAAACTATTCTGGTACCATTATACAACAGAAATAAACCTTTTTTGCGACGATTTTTACCATTATACAACAGAAATAAACCTTTTTTGCGACGATTTTGCTCAAATAAAGGTCTACTGTCCCCTTAAACAAATATTTCCCTTGCAATGCATTGAATTGACGTGAGTACCGAACTCGAATATTTAAATTTTACTGACTTTTTTTTTTTACGTTTTGTAGAATGCGCTATCAGGTGAATTTATTAAAAAAATGTATTTTTTGCTCTGTTTCTTTTTCGGATATGTCAACAAGGAATAAAAATAAAACATTATTTAAACAATCTGTTTAGGATTTCTATATCGATTTCTCTTCATACGTCATTCATTAATATTAAATTATTAACTCCTAAAAGTGCAGTAAGAAAATATTGAGCTCTTTGCTTCTTATTTATAATTTATTTTCTACTTTTTAGATTTTAAAATATTTCGTTAATGCAGTTTCACAGCGATTTGGCCTTTTTTGGACAGCATTTATTGTCACATTATTAAATTTGTTGAGTTTTTTTTTCTTTAACTAACATGAAATTGTACGATTAAATACGCGATTAATTACGCAAAAGTGTAGCATAGTAGTTGAAATCTTTTGTATATCCCTGTAAATACTATCTGCTTTCTATTACACAGAAAGTAACTTGTAGTAAACCTCACCAAAGTATATCAATTTCACAAAATGTGAAATATTTTAATGTGATTAAAACGTATCCGAAGCGATGTTTTTCCCTATACCATTAAGTAATGGAATAGTTTTGTGGAGCTTAATTAATAAAAAATATTCTTTGCACCGCAGATTGTACAGAATGTATGTTTTAGTACATACTTCATAGATGGATATCAAGTTTGTTTTATTCGAAAGATTGTATCATCATTCAAATGTACTTGAAACTATTTTTTCCTATTGGCCGTAATATAATAGAATACTTTTGATTGTCTCTGTAATTAAATTATAAATCCGATTTTCATAAAATTTTAAATGAATCGACAAAAATATGAAAAAATTGTAATATTTTAAATTCCAAACAATTCGATTCAATAATTCTAGCTCTGTTATACGCGGACGGTCGGAGAGAGGCGGACAGACATACTGAACGACAACTATAGGTGGCACATATTTACAAAATTACGAGCGCTCATAAAAATGAGTTATATTTAAATGCATACCGTATTTAAAATGCATTGACAGCAATTATTATTCAAAAACCGTAACCGATTTCTTTTATGTCTTCCTATAAAGAACGATAAATGCTATGAATGTTCTATACTATCGTAAAGATCTTCTGTTGACTGCATCTGCTAATGAACTATTAATCCCACATATATCTTATACAATACCAAACATGTATTGATGAGCGTAACGTTTGCCAATTGCATGAAAATCCGAGTATATTTACGCAAGTTAAAGCGCGGGCAGAAGGAGCAACCAATCGAATGATTAAACATTTTTCAACTTTGCTAAAAAGTATTAAAAACAGATGGACTTAATTATACAAATCCAGTTTATACAAAACCGAGATAAAAATTTAAAATTTTACACTGAAAACGTGGATCGAAACTCTATTTTACTATTCAATTATTTTGTGGACGGTTTCATAGTACTCTGCTACCTTTTAATAATTTTCATACACCCTGTATAATCATGAAAGGATGCTTCACAAAATATTGATTTTGTGATTTCGTTAGATCAAAATCTAAATTTGTTTCATTGATTTTTAATAAATTATACGTTAATGTGCTTGCGCTAAACTAATGGTTAATCTTTTTAAAGTACAAGAGTATATTGCTAAATATAGGGGGTTCATTCTAAGTGTAAAATACAGCATTATCACATAGATATATTCCATAATATTTTGTAACTCTTTGTAAAATGTAAACATACAATCTCTTTTGAAAAAGGGGAAAAAAAAGGAGAAGAAGATTAGATAGAAGAAAAGAAGATTACATATAGATTGAAATTTCTAGATAATTTTTTTAATATATTTTATAAAAAGTGCTATTTTTTATGTAACTATATAACTCAATAACACCTTGTAATAATATACTAATTTTAATTGCAAAAACAATATATAAATTAAAACTTTTAAAACTGTAAAAATTTTATTCGTATGCTTACATGTTTCTATCCTAACCCAGTTTTTTTAGAAACAAATAAATTACAATATTCTACAATTGAACGGTCTTGTAATTAAATTGTAAATAAAATAAAACGAAAAAAATCATGGGCCAAGCATAGATTATGAAACATTTTACAACACATTCAGAATAATGTAACAAAATTGCAGCGTTTAAAAACTTAAAATACTACATCTCATTTCACCATGTGACGCATTTCAAAACCGAATTTCAGCTGTTCTCATCTATAATCGGAAAATTATCTGAAATGTTTAGCATTCCAGTATATGATATAGAGATTTGTATCTATTAACAACATGCATTCTAAAATTTAGTTTATTTAAGAGATACACATAATTCAGTTCAAAATACCCTTCAGCAATTTCCTCTAATAAGGGGAATGGTATGGGAATACTTTTTTGAAGCCCTGTATATGAGGTATACAATTTATATATAAAGAAGAATATCCAAGAACCTAATTTAATTTGAAAGTCCACACCGAATTTTAAAACGTACTCTCCACCAATTATTACGCAAAGACAGTACTACAAATGATTTCTTTTGTGTATCCCTGTAAATTAATAAAAAATGCTATGAATTATTTGTTTTAATATGATCGTAGTGGAATTCAGTTATTTATATTAGTTTCAGTATATTTGAAATAGTGTAATGTCATTAAAATACTCTGCAACAATTTCCTCCCGTACACCATCTGTAATTGAATTCTTTTGAGTGTCCCTGTAAATGAACCATTAATCGTATATACTTTAAATGTAATATTAAACCAAACCTAAACAAGACCCTAAAATACCCTAAAATGTGACCCTAAATAAGTTTTACCAAATGCATGATAATTCGAGTATATTTACCGGAGTTAGATCGTGGACAGACAGACGGACAGACAAATGGAATGCATAAGAACTGTTCAATTTTGTTGAAAAACGTTAATAAAAAATAATGTTCATGAAAGAGTACGCGAAAATTTACATGATGACGCTTCAAGGACCACGTAGTATTCGAATATTTTTATTTATTTGTTTTAAAATTAACTCGGTTAGGGTCGAAACATGTAAACAGTTAAATAAACCTATTTTTACACTGTTGAAATTCGATGATATTACAGAGAATCAACGGGTAATTCATTATTTTAAGTGTTATGTAAAATTACAGAGATTAGAAAAACACAGATTCTGAAATCACTACAGGGTATCAAAAATAAGATAAGGGAAATGTGTGTTAAATGATGACTGAGAAACTCAATAGAATGCTTTTAACCGAGAACTAATGTAAATTTACAGAGTGTTTCGCTTTTATTCTTTGTTTTTACAGAAATTTTTAACGGTGATACTGCTTTTAAAGTTTCAATTTACACCTTTAAGCAATTAAAATTAATGTAGTTTTATTTGTTTAATAATAAGAGTAATTTATTTTCTACTGTCCGTGCTTTATGGAAATACACGTTTCAAGCCGATACTTTATTATTATTCTATAAGAATTTATAAACAATATTTTATGATGAAATGCGTTTAAAATAAACATATCATTTAAATACCAAACAATTGATTAAATTTATATTCTGTTTAAAATTAAATTATAGTGTTTTAGTAATTTTAAATTAGTTCAGTCAATAATCTTATAACATAAAACGCATCAAATCTTTTTAGCTTTATTAAAAGTTTTTTTTTAAATATTTTTCTGAATGTTTAAGTAAAATTAGTACTTTCTGAAATTTTAAACCAGTTACCAAATAATAAACTATTTTAGAAAATACCTCTCTTCATGATCTTATCCGCAGTGATTGTTCCTAATACTTGTCTAAATATAATGTTCGTATTTTGAAATCATTTTGCTTCAGACCAAAACGTATTGTCTGTAACAACCTTAATTAATCAATCGTAAATAAATCATCCGCCCGTAATAAACATTGAATTCATGGCGGTTTCATGAGCGATTTCAAAATATGCAAGTTTGAATGTCCTATGCATGAATTAGTATTATGTCGGGTGTGTTTCATCAATACTTATTTTATAAAATTCATGAGGATTCATGATTCTAACAAAATAGTACACCCGAATATTTTAAACTTTGAGAAGAACTCTTTCAAATTATATTGACCGATATGCTTAGAACAAGAGGGAGAAATGCGTCATATTACGTAGCTTATGACACATTTTCCAATTCCGATATAGCCAAATTCTTTTTTTGTATCCGTTTAAAACATTTAAAAGTGGTGTCCGTATTCCTTACAAATAAGAATTTTGATGCAATCGACTTACGTACGATAAATATTTGTTTTCTTTTACCAGAGTTTTTAATTATGTTACACATAGACCGGGATGCTTCACAAAGCACAGACAATTCTCTCATCGAGTTCACGGCTGAAATTAAAGAATTAGCTAAAACTGGATTCGCATATTAAAACGAAATCGGCTCTCCAAGTCATACCTTAGTACAAAATGCCTAAAAACTGTAACTTAACTGTTAGTTCGCAGATTTACCACTGTGTTTTCCTGCTCCGAGTCCTCCATGTTTTTATATCTTTAGACGCAGGAAAACACATTTGTAAACCGACCATTTAAACGCTAAAATAAGGTTTTCGAGTGTTTTCCACTAATATACACTGTCAGAAAAATTCGTCAATATACACTAAGTTATCGTTATTTTTTCACAAATAATTTCTGTTCTCCCAGAAAACGTATTTGTTCTGTGAGTTCATTCCGAGCGTCGAAAAATGAGGAAAAGTTTCTGTTTATATCTAGCACGCATGGACGCATGCGCATTGGGTCTGTTAGTAATAAGTTCGAATTTATTTTTAAAATGAAAAACAAAAATATTCTATTGATTAAAATGTCTAATTTAGTTTTAAAAGACAAAAATGTTTTCGAATTTAAAAATAAATAACAATTACTTTCTTTATTCGTCCAAAAATTCTCACAAATAGAACATCCATGTTTTTTCTCTAACATTCTACGTAATATATTTAAAATTCACATTTTTATACTATATTAATACTAAACGTAAAAAAAAAAACCAGCCACAGTTTCATTAAAGATGAAATCTTTCCGAGATTGACAGCATAATTAAACGCTTTTTAACGAAATACACCAACCCACACCCACATAAAATAAACGGTACTATTTTAAAGCACAATCACGATGAGCATCCGTAGCGCCGTGGAAGAGCGTTGGTCTGGTAATGCTGGGGTCGTCAGTTCGATCCCCACCTCTTCCGCGTTGATTTTTTCCAAACTTTTTTCAAGTGACGGATATTTTTCCTCTTTTGACGGAGAAAAAAATAAACGGAAAATCGTCAATATACAGACAATTTCTGGCAGCAGTGCTGCCAGTGCATTTTCTGTGAAAAGACGGAAGTTTTTTTGAGAGTGTATGATTTGTCAGACCAATTGCGTTTTAATGTACTAAACGATTTTTAACTAATTATGGAACTGAATGAGGTGATTATCTGTTCTGCCGCCTCCCGGTAACAAATTAAATTTTACTTTTTAATATCAGAATTAATTATTTTAAAAGATATAGCTGTTCTTTTAGTCATCTGCCTCAAGCTTTCCACTCAGTCAATTTTATTATTATTGTTTTTTTTTTTTTTAATGAAAGCTGTTCATTTGTAGCCATTCGTACAGTAGCTATTTTTTTAAATACCCGATTTTTATATTTAAATTTTAATTTAAAAAGTTTTTTATGAAATTTCATCAAAATCGTTTCAATGGAAAAAAAAGGCAATGAGAAAAGAGAAATAATGATATTTTTAACTAATACTTTGTTTATATTATTTGTTTTTCCTGATGAATGTAATTGTGTCTAAATGAGGCGAGATTCCTCATACTTTTATAGTATTTAGGTTATATTAAGCATTTTATTAAAAAAATACCTTTTTTTCGGGAAAAAATGGAAAATTTTCTGAAATTTACGGGCATTTTTCCGTTAAAAAAAGAGTGAATTGCATTGGCGTCCCAATTGCCAGTACGATCTCTGTAAAATCGTCCTTTTTTAGGTGCGTTCGTAATTATGTAAATACTAGCACCTACAGTTCTCGTTCAGTCCGTCCGTCTGTCCGTCTGTCCACATATAACAACGCAAAAACTACCCAAACGAACCGTTTGAAATTTAAAATATAATTATTACATAATTTTGTCGAGTCATTTCAAATTTTATGAAAATCGGATGCATAGATCAATTACAGGGACAATCAAAAGTATTCCGTTACATTACGGTCAATGGGACAAAAGTTTCAAATGCATTTTAATTATTTGAAATTTAAAATATATAATTATTACATAATTTTGTCGAGTCATTTCAAATTTCATGAAAATCGGATGCATACATCAATTACAGGGACAATCAAAATTATTCTGTTATATTACGGTCAATATGGAAAAAAGTTTCAAATGCATTTTAATGGTGTTAAACTCATTCGAACATAATAAAATTTATATGCATCTATGAAGTACATATTATAATATACATTTTGCACAATCTGTGGTGCAAAGAACATTTGTTATTGATTTGCAAGGCCACACAAAAGTATTCCATTACATAATAGTATATTAAGAACATTGTTTGGTGCGCGTTTTAATTGTAATTAACTATTTAATATTTTATGAGATTGGTATACGTTGATGAGTAATATTACAAGTTATTTCCTGTATAAAAGAAAGCACATTGTATTTACAGGGACACACAAAAGAATTTGGCTACTATACTGTATTCGAAATACCGTGTACTATTACATGAAGATCTGAATAATTTTAGGTGCGTCCGTAATTATGTAAATAGCTAGCATCTATACTCGTCGTTCAATCTATCATTCCGCCTGCCCTTCCTCCCGTCTGTTTGCCCGCATATAACAAAGCAAAAACTGCCCAACCAAATCGTACGATATTTAGAATTTAATAATTTTAGCATAATTTTGTCGAGTCATATTAAATTTTATAAAAATCGGATATACCTATAGTTTAATTAGAGACAATCAAAAGTTTTCCATGAGATTACGATCGATAAAAAAAATAGATTCTGGCACATTTTAATGATGTTAAACTCTTTTGAACGTAATAGAAGTGACATAAACCTATGAAGTATATAAATATACTAAAATATATACTCTGTACAATCTGTGATGCAAAGAATATTTATTATTAAATTACAAGGATACACAAAAGTAGTCCACTATATAATGCTATACGGGTAAATATTGTTTGAGGCGTGTTTTAATTATATTAAAAAATTTCACATTTTATGTATATGATATCCATTGCTGAGGTGTAATAAAAGTTTCTTCCTGTATATTTACAGGAACACGAAAAAGATACCGACCACTATACTGTATCCAAAGTACTGTCTACTATAACAAGCAAAATCTGAATATTTTTAAAACTTCATTATCGTACGAACGCACCTCACTTGCTACGCCTCACGTGCAATTTCCAACTTGTATTTTACAGTTTACAGGCAAAATGACTATAATGGTGCTTAAATGACTTATTTCAATACAAAAACTTCACAAAAATTTTTCATTTTTAATAATTATGTCTGGTAAATAAAAATTTAAAAAATATACATCCCAATACACGCGCTTTACCATAATTTAAAAGAAAATTCTCCATTTGTGATAGTCTGACGGCCATGTAAATCATTTTACGTTGACCCAGCCGCTACTTTCGCAGCCATCATGTTATTCCTCCCCCCCCCCCTCCTGCAACATTCTTCTCTCCCCCTAACTAAAGTACGAAAAATACAAAACAAATAAATACACGAGAAAACATAATTTTTCAATTTGCAAGTACGGTCACCAAAACTAAAATAAAAGGAAGGGATTTCGTAGATTTAGTTTTTATTAATCCATTATTATTGTTTCTTTTTCGGAATTTTCTTACGAAATTCATTACTTGGTGACATGTTCCATCAAACTTTTTTCCATCGCTTGTAACGAAATGCTCCGATAAAGAATTGAAACGCTGTAGAGCGTTAAGGATTACTTTCAAAACATAAATCTAAACATTCAATTTCTGTAGCATTACGATAAGTCCTTTTTTTCTGTAATTGGTCGGGTTTTTTATAGCGTTATTATTTTTGATACTAAGAATTTATTTTTACTGGAAATTCTTCATTAGGATGGGTTTTTTTTTTAATTGATTTATATTAGTATAATATGTTTTCTGAAAAATATACCATGCATGTGAACGCATGTGTTTTGCTTTTTGCTTCATATTAATATGTACAGAAATGTTTTCAAGTACATTCGTAAAAGCCGCTTACTATTAATTTTTACGCATCACATTTTAGAAGTTTAGTAGAAGAACATGTTGTGATACATTTTGTAAAATAAATAAAAAAAAAGAAATAAATAAAAGAAAAAATGATAATTTATCAATTATGACAATTAATTTGGAAAATGAAATTCTAATCAATTTAACATGTTATATTCAAAGTCAGATGACGAGTGGTTACCAGATTAAATTTACTGGATTCAGATTCGAGTTTGTCCTATGCAAAAGCTCAGCTAATGGTTTCATAATATTAAGCTCCATGCAGCGCAGTCGTTCAGTAGCTTCAGAGCCCCGAGCTCACACTTCCTCCTTTTCGTTGTCTTTAAATTAATCAATTTTCCTTTTTAATTTATCCAGATTTCCATACAAAAGCTTCACAAAAATTTCTCTTTTCTAATAAACAGGTCTGGTAAATCAAAATTTTAAAATTACATATTGCAATACACGCGCTTTACCATAACTCAAAATGAAATTCTCAGTATGTGATAGTCCGTCGACCATATGAATCGTTCCACGTTTACCCCACCGTTACCTTCGCAGCCATCATGTCCCCCCCCCCCCCAAATTAAGTATGAAAAATACAAAACGAATAAATACACGAGAAAACATAATTTTTCAATTTGCAAGTACGGTCACCAAAACTAAAATAAATGGAAAGGATTTCGAAGATTTAGTTTTTATTAGTCCATTATTAATGTTTCTTTTTTGGAATTTTCTTACAAAATCCATTTCTTGGTGACATGTTCTATCCAATTTTTTTTTTCATCGCTTGTAACGAAATGCTCCGATAAAGTATTGAAACGCTGTGGGGTGTTAAGGATTACTTTCAAAACATAAATCCAAACATTCAATTTCTGTAGCATTACGATAAGTCCTTTTTTTCTGTAATTGGTCGGGGTTTTTTTTTTTTTACAGCCTTATTATTTTTGCTACTAAGAATTTATTTTTATTGAAATTTCTTCATTAGGATGGAGTTTTTTTCATTGATTTATATTAACATAATACGCTTTCTTAAAAATATACCATGCATGTGAATGTGAGTGTTTTGTTTTTTGTTTCAGATTAATTTGTACAGAAATGTACTCTTGTACATTCGTAAAGGCCGCATGTCATTAATCGTCACTTTTGGAAAACACAGTGGAAGAACATGTTATGATACATTTTCTAAAAAATAAACAAATAAATAAAATAAAAGATCATAATTTAACAAATTATGACAACCAATTTGGAAACTGAAATTCTAATCAATTTGACATGTTATATTGGAATTCAGATGACGAGAGTTTACCTGATTAAGTTTACTGGATCCAGATTCGACTTTATTCAACGCAAAAGCTCAGATAATGGTCTAATAATAATAAGTTCGACTCAGCTGCAGTCGTTCAGTAACTTCAGACCCCCGAGTCCAAACTTCCTCCAATTCGTTGTCTTTAATTTAATCAATTTTTCTTTTAAATTTATCCAGATTTCAATCCAAAAGATTCACAAAAATTTCTCATTTTTATTAACCAGGTCTGGTAAATTAAAATTTAAAAACATACATTCCAATTCATGTGCTTTACCATAATTCAAAAGAAAATTCCCAGTATGTCATAGTCCATCGACCATGTAAATCGTTCCACGTTGACCCCACTTTTACCTTCTCAGCCATCATGTTATTACCCCTTACCCCCATTCCCATCGTTCTCTCCTCTCCCCCCTAACCCCCAAACTAAGTACGAAAAATATAAAACAAATAAATACACGAGAAAACATAATTTTTCAATTTGCAAGTACGGTCACCAAAACTAAAATAAAAGGAAATGATTTCGAAGATTTAGTTTTTATTAGTCCATTATTATTGTTTCTTTTTGGAATTTTCTTACGAAATCCATTACTTGGTGACATGTTCCATCATTTTTTTTTTCTCCCTCGTAACGAAATGCTCCGATAAAGAATTGAAACGCTGTAGGGTGTTAAGGATTACTTTCAAAACATAAATCTAAACATTCAATTTCGGTAGTATTGCGATAAGTCCTTTTTCTGTAATTGGTCGGGTTTTTTTACAGCGTTATTATTTTTGATACTATGAATTTATTTTTATTTGAATTTCTTCATTAGGATGAGATTTTTTTTCATTGATTTATATTAGCATAATATACTTTCTTAAAAATATACCATGCATGTGAATGTGAATGTTTTGTTTTTATTTCGCGTAAATTTTTTCAAAAATGTTCACGAGTAAAAAGTCACGTGCTATTAATCGTCGAATTTGGAAAGCTTAGTGGAAGAACATGATATGATACATTTTCTAAAAAATAAATGAATGAATGAAATAAAAAATCATAATTTAACAAATTATGACAATCAATTTGGAAAATAAAATTCTAATCAATTTGGCATGCTATATTTAAATTCAGATAACTAGAGTTTACCTGATTAATTTTACCGAATTCAGATTCGAGTTTATCCAATGCAAAAGTTCAGCTAGTGGTTTAATAAGAGCTCGACGCAGCTGCAGTCGTTCAGTAGCTTCAGAGCCCTTAGCACACGCTTCCTCCTTTTCGTTGTCTTTAATTTAATCAATTTTTATTTTAAATTTATCCAGATTTCCATACAAAAGCTTCACAAAAATTTCTCATTTTTAATAACGAGGTCCGGTAAATTAAAATTTAAAAAACATACATCCCAATTCACGCGCTTTACCATAATTCAAAAGAAAATTCTCCATTTGTGATAGTCTGTCGGCCATGTGAATTATTTTACGTTGATCCAACCGCTACTTTCGCAGCATTCATGTTATTCTCCCCCAAATTAAGTACGAAAAATACAAAAAAATAAATACATGAGAAAACATAATTTTTCAATTTGCAAGTACGGTCACCAAAACTGAAATTAAAAAAATAATAATAATAATAATAAATAAAGATTTTCGAAGATTTAGTTTTTATTAGTCCATTATTATTGTTTCTTTTTGGAATTTTCTTACGAAATCCATTACTTGGTGACATGTTCCATCAATTTTTTTTCCCTTGCTTGTAACGAAATGCTCTGATAAAGAATTGAAACACTGTAGGGTGTTAAGGATTACTTTCAAAACATAAATCTAAACATTCAATTTCGGTAGCATTACGATAAGTCCTTTTTTTCTGTAATTGGTCGGGTTTTTTTACAGCGTTATTATTTTTGATACTATGAATTTATTTTTATTTGAATTTCTTCATTAGGATGAGGTTTTTTTCATTGATTTATATTAGCATAATATACTTTCTTAAAAATATACCATGCATGTGAATGTGAATGTTTTGTTTTTATTTCGCGTAAATTTTTTCAAAAATGTTCACGAGTAAAAAGTCACGTGCTATTAATCGTCGAATTTGGAAAGCTTAGGGGAAGAACATGATATGATACATTTTCTAAAAAATAAATAAATGAATGAAATAAAAAATCATAATTTGACAGATTATGACAATCAATTTGGAAAATAAAATTCTAATCAATTTGGCATGCTATATTTAAATTCAGATAACTAGAGTTTACCTGATTAATTTTACCGAATTCAGATTCGAGTTTATCCAATGCAAAAGTTCAGCTAGTGGTTTAATAAGAGCTCGACGCAGCTACAGTCGTTCAGTAGCTTCAGAGCCCTTAGCCCACGCTTCATCCTTATCGTTGTCTTTAATTTAATCAATTTTTATTTTAAATTTATCCAGATTTCCATACAAAAGCTTCACAAAAATTTCTCATTTTTAATAACGAGGTCCGGTAAATTGAAATTTAAAAAACATACATCCCAATTCACGCGCTTTACCATAATTCAAAAGAAAATTCTCCATTTGTGATAGTCTGTCGGCCATGTGAATTATTTTACGTTGACCCAACCGCTACTTTCGCAGCATTCATGTTATTCTCCCCCAAATTAAGTACGAAAAATACAAAAAAAAAAAATAAATACATGAGAAAACATAATTTTTCAATTTGCAAGTACGGTCACCAAAACTGAAATTAAAAAAAAAAAAAAAAAAAAAAAAAGCTTTTCGAAGATTTAGTTTTTATTAGTCCATTATTATTGTTTCTTTTTGGAATTTTCTTACGAAATTCATTACTTGGTGACATGTTCCATCAATTTTTTTTTTTCCTTGCTTGTAACGAAATGCTCCGATAAAGAATTGAAACACTGTATGGTGTTAAGGATTACTTTCAAAATATAAATCTAAACATTCAATTTCGGTAGCATTACGATAAGTCCCTTTTTTCTGTAATTGGTCGGGGTTTTTTTACAGCGTTAGTATTTTTGATACTAAGAGTTTATTTTTATTGAAATTTCTTCATTAGTATGGAGTTTTTTTTCATTCATTTAAATTAGCATAATACGTTTTTTTTTTTAATATACCGTGAATGGGAAAGTGTGTGTTTTGTTCTTTGCTTCAGATTAATTTGCACAGAAATGTTCTCTAGTACATTCGTAAAAGCCGCATGCCAGCAGTTAATCGTCAAATTTGAAAAGCTCAGTGGAAAAACGTGTTATGATACATTTTCTAAAAAATAATTTTTATTTTAAGGATGAAAATGTCATGATGTATCATATGGGTGATTCTCTCCAAATAGGAAAATTTAAGAGTTATGAGGGAGTGATGAATTTTAACAAAATGCCCATTAAAAAAAAAAAAAAAAAAAAAAACTTTATCTGAAATGAGACTAGGCTTAGTGGGCTTTAACTATATCTAAATACTTATAAATCAGAAGTAATTAATATTTTTTAATATTTGTCTGTTTTCAGTAGAAACTGATGAGGAAGTGATGACTATTGAGATACCACATCCCTTTGTCATTAGCCTCTATTTGAATTTAATTTGATTAATTATTTTTTAATTGAAATAAATTTTAAGCAAACAGATAAATCTCCATGAAAAACTCATTTAGCTAAATTAAGGTTAATACCGTTCCCCGTCCTTTATACTTAACCAATGAATCTCCAAATCTAATCAGGGAAGCACCTTATCAGAATAAACTGGTATAACAAGTTTGAAGAAAATCAATTAATTCTGTATCAAAAACTCATAATCATTTATCTAAATGAAGAAGACGATTGCCAACTCTCTTTTCTTCATAATTAGCTCCCCCAAAAAATCAGGTAAGTGTCTTGTCAGAATGAACTCATTTAACAAAATTTGAAACAAATTGGATATTTCTATCAAAAGTTATCGCATTATGTACATGCATACAGAAACTGCGGATTCATTAGCTCTCAGTTTTTGATAGCCTGTGAGCTAAAAAGTAGTTTCTTTCTGAAGCGAGACAAATTTCTGTCAAGAATAAGAACAATTAATTTTTTTTCTAAAGAAAATTATCTGATAAAAAACACAAAGCTATAAACAAAAAACAAATAGATACTCTGCTTTGTTTATCATCGACTACTGACAAAATTAAACATCTCAAAATCGTAGGACTGTTACCCTGGCAACTCTAATGTTGTTCTTTTCCAAAACTAGAACAGAGAAATTAATAAATCATGAAAATATAATTTTTCAATTTGCAAATACATCCGTTAAATAAAGAGAAAACTAAAAATATGTTTTTCATTAGTTTAGTACTATTTTTTCTCACACAATTTTTTTCCCAAATAAATCAATCATTTAACTATATGCATCTGTGAAGCACTAAAAAATTAAAGAGGACAAAAGAGTATTTTGAAAACAAATCTTTACAACCACATTCTTTATAAATATGTTTATTGAGTGATTGTATGCTTTTTACAAGATTTTATTTTTATTTTTATTTTTGTAGAAAACATTTTTAATAACTTTTATATATAATGTCTCCTAAAAATAGATGTCTCATTGATTTTTAAAGTATATCGTTGTTTACATAAGCTATTAGTAAAGGAATGTTGTGTACTTAATGAAATTTCTGTAATTGAAGAAATGTTCTGTAATTAGTGTACAACTTAAAATATTATAGTTTTAAGTTGTGTATTATTTTTTGCGTTTTTTAAGATTAGAAAAATACCAGTGGGCTCAGTCTATAGGCGAAGGTTGTTTCGAAGTTAGATACTAATTTGACCAATGAAAACTAAATCAAAATTAAAGATAAACCCAGTTTACTAAGAATGAGCTTTAGAGACTTAACTTTTTCTAAAAATTTTAATACACACCCATACATACACGTATATATATGAGTTAGATTTAAAAATGCGAAAACAAATTCAGAGAACCTCACAATGTTAAAATATCAACATTTCCGTAGTCGAATTTTTATCATATTTTAATACGATTTTTTCAAACTCACATGACGTTACATATTTACCTGGTGATTAGTGAAATCTATTATATTTTTTAATATGACGTAATATTCACATTTTTAAAAATTTATCAATCTATTTATTTCATTTTTAGCTTTCACATAAAAATCTTCCTATAGAAAAGTTATGACGATACATTATTTTTTTTAATTCACCAAACTATTTATATCATTTCTCATGTGAAAATCTTGCAACAGAAAAGTACTTGTGGTAAGAATTTATTTTTTTTTCTTTTTATTGTTGGCAACTGCTATAACGAAATATGCTTATTTTTTCCTCTCATTTTTCCGTAAGAACAGATTTTATCAGAGTCATGTTAAGGCAGTATTAAAATTTTTGAACCCTCTCCTTTCTACCCCTTTAGGCCGATTTTACCCATTAGCAATCCCCGCCGAGACATTAGACATCTCAATGTTTTTGGCGTGTTTGAAGACGATCCGTGCATAATTGCGATTTTTTTTGTTGCGGAAAAAAATTAGTGTATATATATATATATATATATATATACCGGGTGTTCCAAAAATAACCGGTAGATTTTAAAATTCAATAACATAAAAACGGTGACAGCTATTAAAAAATTTTTTGCAGGAGGGTTATGTATAATGCCATAAGTTTTATCTCCGTGATTTTTGATTTTAGTTCGGAAACCAAACAATAGATGGCGCTGACGGCGATTGGCGCTCAGTCGAAGCCGAAACTGAGCTCACTCAGCATTGATACAAAGGAAGGAGATTAAGGATATGGAGTGCGTCTCATTCGATTTGATTTCAATGAAATGCATTTTTGCCATGGATGTAACAGATTCTTCGATAGTGGAATGCAGCGTTCAGAAATGGGTATAAATTTCGCAAACAGTATTTGAGTTTGCAGGATATTTTACATTTATAAAGCTTTATTTGCCCGGATAAAATTACTTTCTTATGGCATGATTTAAAGAATATTTTATGCATCGTATTTTAAAACTACACTGTTAAAAATTTGAAACCTTTGCTGCATCATCACACCTCCGCTTTTATAGAAAAAGATTACTTCACTGTATTATGAAGCATCCTCATTGGTCAAAATTGAGATATTCTATAATAGCAATGCAGTGACGATGCAGCAAATGTTTCAAATTTTAACAATGTTGGTGAAGATATTTTGCTACAATCTTGCTCTTACACCGTAAAAAATTGACCTATTTGCTGCAGCGTCACTCCACCACCTTTATAGAAAACGGTTACAATATTGTATTATGGAGCATTATCATTGGTCATAAAAGACATATTCTATAAAAGCTGTGGACTGACATTCTAGCAAATGGGTCAACGTTTTTGCAGTGTTTCTACACTGGTCAAAATCTGCTGCATTTTGTTGCAACGCACTCCACCGCTTGTATATAATATCTCTATTCCAACCAATGAGAAAGCTCAATTTCACGGCTAAGTAACTGTTTGTTTTCTATACAAGCAGGGGAGTGCGTTGCAACAAAATGCGGCAGATTTTTAACAGTGTATGGGGTGGCATTTTTGTAATAACTCTATCGCATTTTGACATTTTTTAATAATTTTTTTTTTTTGCATTGCATAGCTGAGGTCCCTCTCAAGATCTCTCCTTTATTATATTTCTTGATTATTTTCAATTATTTTGGCAATTTTCAACAACAGATGACGCTGCAGGTGTGATGAAAGCTATTGAAGAAAACTCAGTCTCTGAGTTCGCTATTCTGTAGGTTGTCTTTCTGCTGCAAGCGTATGCTGTTCACAGACTGCAAGTTTGCAGGTAAAAATGGTTTATTCTTTAGAACAGAGGATTTTTTTGGTGTTGGAATTCCACCGCCTAGAACACAGTGTTGCTGCTACAAGACGAAGTTTTCAACGGAAGTTTAATGTAACCAAAGGACCGAAAAGCGATACAATAAAGAATTTGTTTGAAAAATTTCAACGGACTGGAGACGTGAAGGATGAACGTGCTGGAAATGTAGGGCGACCGCGTACGACAACAACAGAGAGTAATGCTCAGCTTGTGCAGAAGGTGATCGAACAGCGGCCTCAGGTTTCCATTCGCCGTGTTGCAGCTGCGGTCCAAATAAAGCCAACGTCCACGTACCGTCTCATGCGCCAGAGTTTACACCTCTATCCATACAAAATTCAAACTCGGAAACCCCTCAGCGCTTCTTCTATTGATGCACGAGTAACATTTGCTAATGATATGGTGCAAAGGATTGATGTCGGCGATATCCAAGTGGACAGCGTTTGGTTTAGTGACGAAGCTTATTTTTACCTGGACGGTTTCGTAAATAAACAGAACTGGCGCATATGGGGAACTGAAAACCCCCATGTTGCAGTCCCATCATCCCTACATCCTCCAAATGTGTTGGTTTGGGCCGCCATTTCTTCCAAGGGGCTCATTGGTCCATTTTTCAGATCCGAAACGATTACTGCACCACGCTATCTGGAATTTTCTTCGAGAATTTGTGGCGGTACAAAATGCCTTAGACGACACTGCGAAGACCTCGTGGTTTATGCAAGATGGTGCCCGGCCACATCGCGCAGCCGAGGTCTTTAATTTCCTGAATGAACATTTCGATGATCGTGTGATTGCTTTGGGCTATCCCACACATACAGGGAGCGGCGTGGATTGGCCTCCCTTATCGCCAAACATGAACCCCTGTGACTACTATCTGTGGGGACACGTGAAAGACCAGGTGTACCGCCACAATCCAGGAACAGTCGAACAACTGAAGCAGTACATCTCTTCTGTATGTGAAGCCATCCCTCCTGAAACGTTTATAAACGTTACTGGTAATTTCGTTCAGAGACTACGCCATATTATTGCTGCGCATGGTGGATATGTGGAAACTATCGTTCTTTAGATTTTTCAGACTGCAGCGCCATCTGATGTTGAAAATTGTAAGTAATTTCGTAAGTTTGTCTGTCTAAAAATTTACTATTGTCCCAAGCACATTACAACAAACGGTGTATTATTGATTTTTCAAATATACCGTCATTTTTGAAACAGCCGGAATAAAGTTACTTTTACTTCCAAAACCGATTTTTAATTGAAATTAACTTTATAAAAAAAATCTGCAACCAAAATCGAAAATGTAATCAAGGAGTGATCTTGAGAGGGACCTTACTTATGCAGTGCAAAAAAAAATTAAAATTAAAATGTCAAAATGCGACAGAGTTATTACAAAAATGCCTCTCCAAAAGAACACTATAAAAAATTGACCCATTTGATGCAGCGTCACTCCACAGCTTTTATAGAATATGTCTTTTATGACCAATGATAATGCTCCATAACGCAATAAAGTAGCCATTTTCTATAAAAGCGGCGGAGTGAATGACGCTGCAGCAAATGGGTCAAATTTTTTTACAGTGAATAGCTTTAGCTTGCGAGTTTCTTCGCGGGCAGGGACAGAGGGTTTACAGAATGGCAAATTCACAAATTGCGTTTTCTATTATAGCTTTCAAATTGCCTGCTGTGCCATCTGTTGTTGAAAATTTTAAGTGATTCCGAAAGTTGTATACCTGAAAATTTACTATTGTCCCAATCATATTGCAACAAACGGTATATTTCTAACGCTGCCCATTTAAATTTTATTGATTTTTCAAATATACCGGTCATTTTTGTGACTCTCTGCATCGTCACCAACACTGTTAAAATTTGAAACTTTTGCTACATCGTCACTCGATGTTATTATAGAATATCTCTGTTTTGACCGATGAGAATGCTCCATAATACAGTGAAGTAATCATTTTCTATAATAACGGAGGTGTGATGATGCAGCAAAGGTTTCAAATTTTTAACAGTCTAGTTTTAAAATACGATGCATAAAATATTCTTTAAATCATGCCATAAGAAAGTAATTTTATCCGGGCAAATAAAACTTTATAAATGTAAAATATCCTGCAAACTCAAATACTGTTTGCGAAATTTATACCCATTTCTGAACGCTGCATTCCACTATCGAAGAATCTGTTACATCCATGGCAAAAATGCATTTCATTGAAATCAAATCGAATGAGACGCACTCCATATCCTTAATCTCCTTCCTTTGTATCAATGCTGAGTGAGCTCAGTTTCGGCTTCGACTGAGCGCCAATCGCCGTCAGCGCCATCTATTGTTTGGTTTCCGAACTAAAATCAAAAATCACGGAGATAAAACTTATGGCATTATACATAACCCTCCTGCAAAAAATTTTTTAATAGCTGTCACCGTTTTTATGTTATTGAATTTTAAAATCTACCGGTTATTTTTGGAACACCCGGTATATGTAAATATATATATATATATATATATATTTACATATATATATATTAGTTTTAAGCATGTAGATTATTGCAAATGTAAGCACTAAAGCAGCTCATAAAAACTGTGACATGTAAATAATCTAAAATTACATGAAAATATTTCTTATAGAGCAGCAGGTGCATAATGTATAAATTTTTTAAAAATCAACAAACATTAAGACATTTAAATGAAACAACATGAACATCACCAGCTAAACTATAAGCCATTACTCATCAGCAGGCGAAATGGTTCTTTATACTTCCCCCACCATTCAAATATAAAACACCATTAACTGGTTTCGTATGATGAGACAAAACTTTGCATTAAATACAAACAATACTTTTAAAATATGTTTTAAAAATAGTCTTTAAAAAAATATGTAACATAATCAAAATATCACTATTATAAATAAACATTATTATAAATAAAATCATAATTAACCTTACAAAAACAAAATAATTTAAATTTGTGAAATCCAAAATAACTACAATATTAAAATACAAGCAATTGTCCCACCTCCGCCTGAACCTGCTAACTAGCGAAAAAAAAAAGGTATGGATATACTTTCGAATACATGTCCTCTTATTGCTGTATATTACTTAGCGGGAATTTTTAACGGTGTTATAAGCTTCGTAACTGAACTAAATTTTGGCACACTGTGAAGTACATACATATGTTTCTATATGTAATATTTTTTGAATGGAAAAGGGCATTAAACCCCTTAACGCGCAGTATTGCCGGGTCGGCAACACCTAAAGTTCCTCCTGTTTAGAGACACAAAAACTCCGTGAATATTTCAAAAACTACTCTAATGGCTACTTTAAATCTTTCTTATGAGTTCTAGATGGCTGCACCACAGAGATCAAACTCTACTGTTTTTAAATAATAGGTAAAATGTTTTATTGTAATACGCGCTTCACAGCAATGCTCTTTTCACTGCGCTTATCAATGCTTTATTTATGGGAGGTTACAACTCGGCAACAGCTGTATAATTAAAATGGTTAGTGCAATCTTTACAAAACAATACCTGTGTACTCCTCTAGGCCTAAATAGATTGCCTAATTCTTTTTTTCTTTAAATTCCAACTTTAAAGAGTAGTGCGCCGGAAAGGGTTAAAAGTAAAAACGCTAAAAACAGTTCAATTAGGAAGTTTTTGAACAACATCACCTGCTAGTTTCATGCCTTACCGAACAAAAATAAATTAAAATTTATCTCGTAAAGCTGCCTTTTTGAATTTGGGGTCATTAATGTATTTAAACCTCGTCCTTTTTATGTTAATTTCACGAAAATTGGAGTCTATATTTAGCTAAATATATGTTGGCAAACAAACGTACCCGCTTTGAATTCCCGTGAAATTTATGCAGCAACAACAACAAAACAAAAACAAACCCTTTCAAAAAGAAAAAGAAGAGAAATGAAAGGAAAAAAAGAAATAAAAAGAAAAAAAAGAAAAAATCCCACGAAGAATAGGAGCATCTAATCAGAAAATATACATGAATATAAACTAAATATATATATAAATGAATTGTATTGTACACCTTCTTTTGTTTCAAGTCTATTAAAATGAAAATCGATAAAAACTCTCTCTTTCATTTCAGATAATTAATAATTTGGTAATTATTAAAGGTAAGTTATTATATTTCGTGTTGAAGTAATATAAGCTGTCAGATAGTTGCAGAGATAGAAACAATCTCAAATAGAGTATTCGCATATTACCTTTCAATAAATAAATAGCTAAACAATAACGTAAATGATAACATTTATCGGCCCATCAGGACCAAACATTTAAAATTCTGATATGAAATAATAATGTTTAAAAAAAGTTATTTACTTTTTAAATACTTCCTTATCCCAATTAAAGCCATTACTGTTACGCGGCACTTAATTACTTTTTAATTTTATCTCAAGCGTTCATCACATTTCATTCTCTCGAATCATTAAAAGGAAAAAGGAAAGATAAATATAATTAATTTTTTGCATTAATCATTTTCTTCGCTTTTCCCATTTTCATATTTATAAATACGTATCTTTTGATAAATATGGAACTTGTTAGTTATTTTATTTTAGAATTTTTTCTAGCTTTTCAATAAATGTAGATATATGTACAGAGTAATTCGTAAATATTGAGACAGAACTTAAAGTTGTAGAGACATATCTAATTTATACAGGGTGTCTATTTAATGTTTCAATAAATTTAGAGGAATGTTAGTAACCCATCAAGAAACGATTTTTTATTTTTTAATGATTTTTTATGGTCAAAATCCGTTTATCTCTCTATTCTAGAAGAATAAATAATTAACGATGCTGCTGAACCCATCAAGAAACGACTTATTGTACAAGAAATAAGGGTAGATGCTGCTGAACCCATAAGGAAATGACTTATTGTACAAGAAGTCAGAGTAGATGCTGCTGAACCCATTAAGAAACGACATATTGTAAGAGAATTCATGATCAAAATCCATTTATCTGTCTATTTTAACAAAAAAAAGGTAACTTAGAATGCTGCTGAACAAAATCAATAAATGATTTTTTGAATGCGAAAATGAGGTTTAAAATCAATTTCTCTTTCTATTTTAAAAGAAAAGGTAAGAAACGATGCTGCTGAACCCATCTTTAAGCGATTTTTTGTATGAGAAATCATGATCAAAATTCATTTATCAAGAATCTAGAATATCTTTAGAATTATGTTTGAATGAATTATTTTAAAAGTAAACAAAGCAAAGGCTGTTACCTAACTCATCAAGAAACGGCTTTTTGTATAGAAATTCAGGATCAAAATTCACTTATCTTTCTATTTTAAAAGAAGAAGTAAAAAAACGATGCTTCTGAACCCATCAAGAAACGACTTTTTGTATGAAAAATCATGATCAAAATTCAGATATCAAGAATCTAGAATATCTTTAGAATTATGTTAAAATAAATTATTTTAAAAGTAAAAGAAGCAAATGTGTTACTCAACCCATCAAGAAACGACTTTTTGTAAAGAAATTCAGGGTCAAAATTCACTTATCTCTCTATTTTAAGAGAAAAAGTAACTAACGATACTGTTGAACCCATCAAGAAATGACTTACTATTAAAGAAATCATAGTCAAAATCCACTTTTCTCTTTATTCCAAAAGAAAAGGTACAATCGCTACTGCTGAACCCATCAAGAAACTATTTTTTTATGGAAACTCAGTGCCAAAAGCTACTTACCTTTCTATTCTAGAAGAAAGTACAAATGTTGCTGCTGACCCTATCATGAAACAATTTTTTATATGGAAAATTAGTGTCAAAATCCGTTTATATTTCTATTCTAAAAATATATTATAACTAACGATACTGCTTAACTCATCAAGAAATGGCTTTTTGTACGAGAAATCAGGGTCAAAATCCTCTTATCTCACTATTCTAAAAGAAAAAGTAAGAAATGATGCTACTGAACGCATCAAGAACCGACTTATTATAAGAGAAATCAAGGTCAAAATCTACTTATCACTCTATTCTAAAAGAAAAAGTAACTAACGATTCTGGTGAAAACATCAAGAAACGACTTTTTGTATGAGAAATTGGGGTCGAAATCCACTTATCTTTCTATTATAGCAAAAATGTAACTAATGCTGCTAAGTAATTTTATTTATTGCCTCTTTCTCATTTTCTCAGTTTATCTTGCAAAAACTGTTCCATAAAAATAACAATTTTTTTTATGGAAACTGATCTTGCAATCCACTATTGTAGTAAAATATATCGTGTATCCCAGTCCAACTCGGGCAATTTCTTTTTCACAACTTTAATCCCAATGAAGATTATGATGAGAAGGGGTGGAAGTAATCATCATACAGCGTTCGAGTAGATCAATAGCATAGCAATTTAAAAATTATCGAGGGGAACTCAAGTTGTTGCCAACTCGATATGCTCACACTAACTTAAGAAGCTGAGAAAATCAGTTAATGATGAAGATTTGATATCTTTAATCACAATTAATGAAAATTTTTGATCATAACATGAATAAACATAACTGTTTGTTCATGTTCTGTTAATTACAACATAAACTACATTAGTGGATTGCGAACTCAATTTCCATAAAAAAATTCCTTGTTTTTATGCAACAGTTTTTGAAAGATAATGAATGGATAATTATCTTACAAATTCATGTTCAACATTTGATCATGTTTCAATGTTTTAATCATAATTAATGATAGATGATTATATTTTGCACTTGGCTTCAACTATAGGCTAAATTATGCTGTATCTCGTGATTTTGTGTTATTTGTATTACTGAGGACGAACTTTAAAGAAGTCCGAAATGTTTAATAATTGTTTTTTTAAAATAATTTTTTTGTGTTTTCTAACTATTAAATTAAATTGTCTGTAATTTTGCAATTGTTTTTAACGACAAAATGCCTCATTTAGATTAAGTAATAATGATTTTTAATCATAATTAAAAAATGTGCATGCACATTATTTCAAAGTAAACATTAAGGAATACGTGTAAATTACATTTCACAAATTTGTGAAATAGGAAAACAGAGTAGGAAAGAAATATTTCATTAATAGTAGTTTAAAAATAAGTAGGTAAGTGTGATCGCAGATAGCACAGCGGGTTTCGTTTAATATCTCTTTAAAAATTTCTTATTCTTAAATTAATAATTCAAAATTACAATTTTATCTACTCCTCTGTTATAAAAAGATAAAGTTTGTATATTTGTAAGGGCTAGTCTCTGGAACTACCGAACCGATTTCAAAAGTAATGGTACCAAAATAATGGTGTTCACCCCGGTTCAAACATAGGGTATATCTTATGTCAGTGTCACTACTCCATGAGGAATGCAAGAGCAATAAATGTTCTAAAAATGTGACTTTTGTGTTACTATGGAACTAGAAACATAAATTTTGGCATGGTAATTATTTATACGAAAGAACGTGATCTCTAAGAAAACTTCTTTAAAATATCGAAATGTAAAAGGAGTGATACAGTGTGAAAATCATTCTAAAAAACACTCTAAATGAAATTTTTTATAGAATTTTAAGAAGTATCGAACCGATTTGAAAAGTAATGGATAGAAATTGATGGTGACAAACCCTTGCTCTAACATAGGCTCTATTTTATGTCGGTGTCACATCCATCTGGAGTTACAAAAGCAAAAACGTTCTAAATTGTGATTTTTGTGATACTACAGGGACTAGCAACTTAAAATTTGGTCTGGTAATGACATAAAAGATATAACTGCTCTCAAAAACATGTTTAGAAAAAAAATTAAATTTTAAAGGGGTTAAAATGTCCGAAAAGCGTTCTAAAATAGTTCTAAATTAAGACTTCTACACAATCTCAGGAAATTTAAAACTGATTTAAAAAGTAATGGTTGTAAATTGAAGATGACAGTCCCTGCTCTAAAGTAGGCTACGTAATTTTATGTCTTTTATGTTATTGTTATTACCACTTGGGAGTTGGAAGAGCAAAAAATGTAGTTCTATATTGCGTTTTTTGTATAACTGAGGAGTCTAGAATTTAGAATAACTTAAAAGACTCAAATGCTTTCTAAGATTAGTCGAAAGAAAATTCCAAATTTAAAAGAATGAAGTAAAAGTAAAGCATTCTAATTACATAATAAGTTACGATTGTTAAACAGAGTTAAACAGAGTTAATCTTAATCCAACAAAGGATTGCAGGAGCAAAAATCATTATAAATTGCGATTTCGGTTACACTAAAGAGACTAGAAACTTTAAATATTGCATGATTAGTTACCTGTGAAATATAAATATCTTCTAAAAATAGTCGAAATAAATTCAAACTTTAAAAGTGTGAAGCGAAGAGGAGTGAAAAACGGGCTAAAAATTCCAAATTATGATACATAACATATTTCTATTCAATATCAGAAAATAATAAAGTAATTATAAAATGCATGGTTGAGAATCAATGATAACAATTGTAATATTTCACATGCTACACCGGTGCCACTATCATCTGGGAATGGCAGAAATAACAAATGTTCTAAAAAAGGTTTTAAAAATTTTTAAATTACGTTTCTGTAGAATATTAGGAAGTATCAAACTGATTTCAAAATTAATGTTGACAAATTAATAGTGACAGTCCCTGTTCCAACGTAGACATTTTATGCTGATGCCATTACCCTTAGAGAGATAGTCGACCCTAAGACAAGAAACTTGGAATCACAGAGTATGGAACAGAGAATCAACTTTCATACACTGTAATGGCAACTTGTTTAACATGGGATTACGCATAGACAGTAGCGATACGAGCGGATGACTCTGAAACTACGATCATAACATAAGAGAGGTTGCTAATTTGGCGAAATATCGCTTCCTTGGCGACAAATGATAAAGGAAAAAAGAAAAAAAGTACAGCGACGGCTTGCTGCTTCTTGTTTTGAAATTTATGAAAGAATTATTTTAATATGAAATAACTTTGACGTATTCGTCTTGCAAACAATACATGTGTCTCTTCTTAACATAAAGACTTAATAATCTAAACTTGAAAATTCAAGAACAATAACAGTAATAATTACGAATCAATATAAGCGCGGAAATCTAAGATCAAATAGCATAAGCACGTGTGCAAAGATAATCAAATCAGCATTCAGCAAGAAGTGCCAAGCCAGAATATGGTTACAGTTAAACAGAAATCCCGAGAATAAAAATCGCCAACGCGATGGTTTAGTTTTTAAGTCATCCACTGAGGGCGTTCTTTTCAAGCCGATTTGAGGCTCTGTCCGTACTCTGTGCTTGGAATTAGACATGATGGTCAATTTTAAGATGTAAATGCATATTAAAAAGATGGTTTCTAAAAATTTAAAAACTTGAAATGAGCAGTGAAATGATCGCATGAATTGAGCTTAAAAGTTTCAACATACTTTCTAAATTCTGATTTATTTAGAGTTAGCTTTAGTTATTTTTGTCAATATAAGTCTCATTTTTTGCCTAATGCAGTGTAATACTGAAGTTTTGTCAAACTGTGGCTTAAAAGAAAAAAATTGTAAATTATTCTTTAAAGTATGATTTCTTCTAATAAAAATAATACATACAATTATCACTTGGCATGTTTCAAGTATTACTCGAGCGCGGTTTGCTAGTTATTTATAAAGCCTTACATAAATGGCAGCATCCTTATATTTAACTGAACAACGTCTCTTGGAGCTGCTGTATGTTTTCCCATGCATGCTGTATGTTTTCCCAATAGATGGCATAACCAATTTAATCGCAAAAGTATTTTATTTTGAAATAATATGTATGATTACTTCGAAATCACATTTTAAATATTTTTTTTAAATAATTAAAAATATTTTCCATTCCCCTTTCAATTATTAGAGCTATTTGAGAAATATTATAAAAAAATAGTTTGAAAAAAAATTATTGCATAAATAATTTAATTATAAAATTAAAATGTATTTTACTGATATATTACTTCAAGTTTCTAATATTCTAATTTAAATTCCAAAATAGTCTATTTATTTATATTTTTTGTAAAATAACTTAAATATTTATAAAGTTAAAAAATTGTCTTAAAAACACTATATATGAATAAGTGTAGCGGTAAAAATATTTAAAATAATAATAAAAATAATATAAAACCTTAAATTGGCAAAACCTACGAAAGTTCTTTTAATTAAATCACTCATAATAAAATTTTAACTTCCAACATCGAAGTTTGAACTAAAAACCTTTTGTTTACTAGCGAGATGTTTTAACTCTAGTCTAGGATGTCTACACAAAAGACATTGAAATTAAGTTTCTCACTTGAAATTTATATCGCAAAAATGAGCAGATGAATTGAAATAATTAATTCTATAAAGTAATAGACTTTTTCAAAATTTTATGATTTTTCGCGTGACACGAGGTATTTAGTTGCAAGTACACAAAATTTGATGCCTTTAATACAATTTTTGTGTATGGACTCTGTGATAGACAGAACGACAGAGTAGTGAGACGAATAGAGTTTCGTCGGACGAACGAAACCCTAAAAAGAAAAAAATACTCTTACAAATTTACATCATAACCAGAGCCCGATAAAGCTGAAGTTGGGCCTAGGGCCTGTTAAAAAGCTAAAAAATGGCTTTTTCATCCCCTGCAACAATTTCAGAAAAAAAGTAGGTTTATTTGATGAGTTGACAAAGTTGTTTTAGGTTTTTACGTTTGGGACCTAAATATAAAATGCAAACAATGGAAAAACTTAAATTGTGAGAAAATTTAGATGCAGAAAAACGCAAATTCCAAGAACATATAATTGTATAATCCTATTAATTTAGTGTTTGATGTACTTGATAGAGGTAAAACGCGTGTTTATAAGGCGCATTTTGCTATTCTTCCAACACATTTTACACATTTTATTTCATTTTACTTAACTTGGGAACATTATATGCTTATTTTTATATCTGAGCAAATATTTTGCAGCTCTGTTGAGTGACAAAGGGTTAAAACTGTACACATAGTTTTGTTTATAAATATGTATTTCGCCTCACTTAATCAGGCCAAGCCAAGCGCATAAAATTGAGCCTGAAAAGCCTCCACTTCGCATTCTATCTCTCCCCAAGTTAGAATGAAATTCGAAAACCATATCTCGAATCGTCATACATTTTAGAATCCCGTGAGTCCTGGGTATGATGGGCATAAAAAGAGTGATGGCTGGTTCACTTCCCTTGACGTACGCCGAGAAGGAAAGGAAAATTTATTGAATTTTGAATCAGTTCGTTTCCTCCCTTTCCCGTAGAGAAGTGGAATTTTTTTTTTTTCATCTATCGGTTACCGACTGGATAATCCCTTCCCGCCGAAAATACTGACAAAAAGAAAGTGTGTTCGAGAGATATGAACCATTAGTGAATACAAAGGCATTTGTCTTCCCTTTTAAAATAAAGTAACCGGGTGACTGATATGCAAAAATCATTAATTTGAAGAAATGTAAAGTACACCGGAAGGATAACGTCGCGAATGAATAGGGATCATTTTGACTTTGGATATATGAGTTTCGATTACGCATCAATTACTGCGTATTGAGCAAAAAATATTTTATGCAAGAATTCTAAAGTTTCTGGCAAAAAAAAAAAAAAAAACACACAAAAAAAACATATTTTTAGTCTAATTTTGATGTATCTAATTTTATGATACCGGGTGCTCCAAAAATGACTGATGGATTTTAAAATTCAATAACTTGCAGATGGTGACAGATTTTAATCAAAATTCTTGCAGGAATACTATGTAAGATGGCAGGAATTTTTATGATACGATTCTCAGTTTTAGTTACAGCAACAGATGACAGACAGCTAACTTGCATATGACGCTACAAGCACTAAAAACCGCTATATCCAGGATGAATTTGTCGTCCTCTGTCTTTTTCTATGCAAAAATATGAGAATAAAATACTTTGAATGGATCTAGACATACCAAATATCAGGCCTGGACTGAGCACCTATTGCGCTCATTACCATCTATTATAAAATTCAATAACTTGAAACGGTGACAGATATTAAAAGAATTCTTGCAGGAAGATTATGTATGATTTCAAGAGTATTTTAACTGTGACTCTTGATTTTAGTCCGAATATCAAACAATAGATGGCTCGGAGAGCAGTGGGTGCTCATTCCAAACCCGATTTTTTGGCACTTCGGGATCCATTTAATACATTTTAATATTTTCGCATAGAAGACTGGGGGAGGCTGAAGAAACAAGCCTAAATTTAGCGGTTATTGTTTGCAACTCCATCTATCGATGCTATTTGTAACTAAAACTGAAAATCACAGCATAAAAACTCTTGACATCTTATATAATACTACTGCAAGATTTTTTTTAAATATCTGTCACTGTTTGTAAGTTATTGAATTTTATAATCCATCATTCATTTGTGGGACACGCGGAATATATTTAAGAAAATATTAACTCCAGTCCATAAAATCGTAAAGTGCTATTGTATAGTAGTTATGAAAAGTGGATAATGCGTGCTTTTGATATTACTGTGAAATTAATATATCCTATATCATGATAAGTCTCAAGATGTAGCTTACATGTATTTTTAATTAATTAGTATTCACGATTACATTTTTATATAGTGATGAAGCATAACAATTGACATTATAACTAAAAAGCAATGTTCTTTACTCTTAGGAATTTCCTTTGGCCTTCGTTTAAGATCCTTACAAGTTCCAAATTCCGTAACTGCGGGATCTGTGGTCGTCCTGGCGTGCCTATTTGATCCAGAACAGGATGTGTTGTACTCTGTCAAGTGGTACAAGGACGACGTAGAATTCTTCAGACACCTACCAAACGATAGTCCGCCAAATCAGTTCTTCGATATTGGAGACGTTGAAGTAGATGTAAGTATCGAATGCGGAGCTTTTTTGCACGTATTTTTTATTACTGAGGTGATTCTTATATGGTTCTCTGAAATGAGAATTTAAAAACTCTGAACTATAAATCTTTCGTTACTTTTTTTGCGTGTTTATTTTAATAAATAACAAAAAAAATCATGGTTTAAACATAGTTTATGAAACACTTTCCAATAATTCTTGAAATCTTTAACAATAATTTATTATTTGGGAAATAAGTTAAAAAATAAGAAAACAAATAAAAAACAATTTTGTAAACAGATAACACATTTACATATCTGATTTCAGCAATTACTTTCCATAGTTACATATATATTCCAATTCTTTTGAACAGCACTTTTTTTAAATATGTAGGTTGATATATAAACTATATAATGAGAAAATTTAGTTTAGTAAAAAGCGCATAAAAGAATGAAATCTCTCATGCATCATTTTATACCTGTAGATGGAAAGGCACTTAAATATGTTTGTTCAGCCCTGTATTTTACCGAATAACTTCATTATACGCTATTATTTAGCTAAAATTTAATTCAAACTAAAACACTGTTAAAACTATTAAAATCACATTTCCAGAAATTATTGTCAATAAACGGCGGTGTATCCAATTCTTTGCATGGCTCTGGTTATCATTTTATCTATATTCTACAAAGAGTATTATATCTCTTAAAGGGTATATATAATTAAAAGTTTATGCATTACCTTTATGTTAACTACAGTAAATTGTTAATATAAATTAAATATCCTTTGTTATATTTTCAATTTTTGTATTTTTTTGTTTGTTTCGAATTCACATTGAGATCTGAAATACGCAATTTCTTTAATGTGCTTATGACTTCTATCATGCGTCCATATAAATTTCCTAATTCAAATCACGTTTAAATTTTTAAAAAGTTAGAAATTGAGATTTTTTGCACCCGGTTATTAGGCCAGTCAAATTGTCAGAAAAAAGGGCCGATAGATGCAAAAATTCTGCTAGAAGATTTTATTTTTTTTAAATGTTTATAGGGATGCTAATAACAAGAGCTAGTGGTTTTCCAACAAAATATCTCGAGGCTAAATTTTGTAAAGGCAAAAAAACCACAAAATTTTTTGACTTTTTTCAGTTTTTACCAATAACGCAGAAATTGTAATTTTTTTGCGTAACATACTTAATTATAAAAAGAAAGAGCATTAAATTCTCTATAAATTTTGTTATAAAAACGTTTTTGTAAACCCATTACTAAGCGCGCTATGGTTTTTTGAAAATGTCACATATTTTTAACTTTACAAAAAATGACCTATTTTTCGCCTCCCATCCCAAAAAACTTTTTTTCATCACTAACAATGGAAATTAAATACACCTATTGATGGATGAGAAATGAAAGTTTTAAGAAAGGAAGGATTAAGAAGCACAAATTCTAGAAACCCTATAAGAAAACGAAAACAATTACAAAGGGAGGAGGGCCAGGGATAAAAAAAGGGAATGTAGATGAAAGATTGCGGCCACATGACTTTCCCGAGCCGTTTTCATTTAGATGCCAGTGTTCTTTTATAAATACATACTCTTCTAATATGCTGCTATTAAGTTTATTTTATCTCTTCTCGTGACGTAATGAAAAATGAGTGAGCTCGATCCAAAATTGTGTTTCATTTGCCAAACGACTTCAAATAGTGATACTCGCGTTGTGAGCCAGAAAGGACTTGCCAAGCTCTTTGAACATAGCATTCAGCGTCAAAGTAATATTCATCAAAAGTAATATTCAAAAGTAATATCTTTTGGAAAGTAACAAGGGATGTTAGAATACAGGATGATTGCCGAAACATATGCGAATGCGAGAATGATAACAGCATATGTTCGTCAGGGTGAAGATTCTACACAGACTATAGTTTGTCCCTCAGATCGAGCACTTCTTTCAAGTTTCAAGATAATTGCTTCTTATGTGAAAAAGGTAATCCCGGTGACTTCAAAGAAAAACAATAAAAAAAGCTCTACGCAAAGAGAAATTTGATTCACAAAGTAATGAAGTTAGAAACGAAAATTACATTTTTGAAAGCTGCAGAAAAACGTGGGGATGAATGTTACCAGAAAGTAATTGAACGTATTCAGCACTAACCAGATTAGTAGATGCGAACCTGACTTGCAGATGCATGGTATAGTTTTTGTCGTGTAAATCTAGATCAATCTGTTACAAGTGGGGGAAAAAAAGAGGGCGTCGACTCGCACTATCCATTGACGATTCCAATGATTTAAACAAGAGCTTTTTCATTTCATTGATTAAAACAAATTAAAAATTCCACAATAACAGAATTCAAGTTGAGCAGGCAAAAGAAGAAGCTGATGTCATGATAGGTATCTCAGCCATTTCAAGAGCCAAATCTTCTTAACGCGTCATAAATGTCGGAGAAGATATTGATCTTCTCGTGATCATGACGAGCCTAAGCTATCAGCACAAAAATCTATTTTTTCAAAAGCCAGGAAGAGGCATCATCGAAATCAAATGGTTTTCAACCATGTCGTTCAAATACAATTACAACAATGTTCTTTTCACTCATGAAATCAGCGTATGCGATTCAACATCCGCTCCTTTTGGCCAAAGAAAGTTAGTCTTGTAACACTTTGAAAAAACATGATCAGCCTGGAAAAATAGCATGCGTGTTCAATAAATTAGGTTCTACCTGTCAAGAAATCATCAAGGTTGAAGAAAAATTCCATGTTGCACTATACAGTGAATGCATAGATACCACACAGAAATTGAACACCTTAAGGTTTCAGCTATTTGCTAAATCTGCCACAAAAAACAAAGTTCATCCTTCATGACTACCACCAACACAAGAGGCTGCGCAGCATCATTTTCTCCGATGTTATCATCAGGTAGGCTAGGAAACAACATCCCTCTTGAAGAATGTGGATGGGCTCACAGGTCGGACGCTCTCTTTCAGCCTGTTCAAATGTGCCAAGACCCGGCACCTGAATCCTTGCTCCATGCTGTGTCATGTAGCTGTAAAAAAAGGTGCAGCAAAGCATGTTCTTTTCATAAATTAAGAATAAAATGCTCGACAATTTATAAAACATGTAATGGGATCAACTACAAAAATGTTAACGACATTTTTTATCCAGAAGGAGGGGATGTAAAAATGTTACCCTTACCATAAGTATTTTTTTACTTACAGTCAGCTAAATACCTAATATTAATGTTCTCCACTAAAGCTCTAAATACAAAAAAGCTACGATGTTCTCAATTTTTTACAATGTTACCATTGTAATTCATCATGATTGTTATCATGCAAATACCTATAATTGAAATAAGCTACAATAAGGAGGATAAAATAATGAAAAATTATGTCAAATTTCCGTTTTTGCAATTTTTCCACAAAGTTAGAAAAAAATGAGTCACTTTCAAAAAGCTGTAGCGCGCTTAATAATGGCTTTAGAAAAACAGTTTTGTAATGAAATTTGTAGAGAATTTAATGTTCTTTCTTTTTGTAACTGAGTATAGTACGCAAAAATTTATAATTTTTGAGTTATTGGCAAAAAACTGAAAAAAGTCCGAAAATTTTGTGGTTTTTTTGGTTTCACAAAGTTTAGCCTCGAGATATTTTGTTGGAAAACCATTAATTCTTGTTACAAGCATCCTAATAAACAGTTTAAAAACATAAAATCTTCTAGCAGAATTTTTGTATCTATTTATGACAATTTGACTGGCCTATATGTTATGAGAGTACAAAATACTATTACTTCAAAATTTCCATAAACGATTGAAAAATTCATAACATTATAATGAGGTTCTATAACTTTTCTTCTTAACTCTGTCGGAAATAAGTACGAGAATTCTTCCAGAAGTTTCGGAATGCAATAATTTCTGCACATGACAAGTGGCGCTTGTTGCGTTCTATGTGTTATTGCACCTTCAACGACTAAAGAATGCATCATAACTAAATGTTCGGCATTGCAATAAAATAACACCGTTTCTAAGGTAGTCTCGAATCCTGTTTTGAACACAGAGCTCCATAGATACTATGGATCTCAGTGCTTTTGAAAGCAGAAACACATTACAGCGATTTCAATTTCGTATTTTAAGAGGCGACACTGAAGGTTTTACTTCTATGTCTGAAATTCATCAATGTGGCACTTTTTCTGACGCAGAAAACGGTGCACAAGATTTTGCATGTGGAAACAATGTAGTCCAAGAACCGACAACACAAAACATTAAGGTATCAAGTATGAGAAAAAAATTTTTTTATGTACCAGTAAATCTAATGATTCATGTTTGACGGAAGTGAAGTGTTGTTTGTCAATAATTAATGCCACCAGTGTTTGACTCATAAATTTACCATTGTGTTTGCCCTACGACCAATAGTATGAAAACAAGGAGGACTGGAAGCAGGAAAACACAATCATAAATCTACGAGTCAACCACCGGTGGTGTTAATTTTTAGCTTATGCACCACTTCACTTGATACATTAAAGCTTTGCTCTGTCATCTCTTAAATTAATCGATGTAAATTTTCCGTTGGAAAAGCGGTTTGTTTTTCATGCATTCAAAAAAGTTATTTGCTGAACGCATTTTACAGCTGACTAGCATTTGAACTATGCCTAAAACGAGATAAAGTCTCGAAGTGGAAATTCTATTTATTTATAGACTGTAAAAAGGGAAGAACTTGCTATTTCAGAAGCAAGAATGTATATAACTTTCTTAAAGGGTTTTACAATTCTTTAAAAATCGATATGATAGAGAACTGAATTGTTATTGGTGTTATATATGTATATGGTGTCATAATTCCATTCGATTCTGATATGGTCAGTTCAAATTAAATTTAAGAAGCTTTGGGGTAATCATTCTCTATTGCATTCTGTTTAACGTATTTTTCAAAAATGACTAAAAAACAAAACACGTGTCCTTCTGTTATAGTTTTACAATTATATTTAACAGTGATACTCTGTGTTTCAAGATGATATAAACAGCTAGTAATTTTGTGATATTCTGGCAAAAATTCATAAATAATTATCGAAAAACTCCATTCTGGTAACAAATACAGTAATTTTACATAATACATAGCTGTAACTTTAAATTCATTGAAAATATGAATTATCTAAAAAAAATGGTATTGCAAAGTGTTATAAAAGTTGATCGAAATTGGAAACATTACAGGAATATTGAATGCCACTCAGAGAAGAAGAAACCGAATAATGCAAATCAGTTTAGCATATAAAGATACTTCGCAGGCTAGGAAATTTCTAAACCTGATTGTAAAGTGAATTCTAGAGTTATGGGTCGTAAAAGTAGTGCTTTAACATGTTTTGAGAAAGGGAAAAGTGTAGCTTTTAAGAATCAAGGAATTTCGGCTAGAGCTATCATAAAAAAATTAAAAAGATCACCAGGTGTAATATTATTATTATTATTATTATTATTATTTTGATTAGAAGAGGATTATGGAGTCTCCGGGACGTCCGCGAAAGCTGCCCAAAAGAGGAAAGAAGCCATTATAAAAAGAATTAGTAGTGGGAAAACAACTTAAGGTGAATTTTCGAAAGATCTACTAATAGCAGTGCCAAAAATATCTTGTTCAGAGTAGTCAACAACTCTTAGATGATGAGGTAAAAGAAAAAAAAATTCAACCACAAATGACTAAAATGCATCGGCAGAGATATCGTAAAAGATCACATGTCCTGGAAGTTATAATATGAAAAGGTTTTTTTTTTTTTTTCAATGAAAAAATATAAAATAAATTTGGATAGTCTGAACGGTTTTTTTTATTACCGGCATGATCTGCACAAGAAATCAAAAACATTTTCAAAAAGGCAGTATGAAGACTTACTCAGGATTTGGGCTTCGTTTGGATTTCATATTAAGATCACCGTTGCGTTTCACTATTAACCTATCAAGATCTTCTTGAAGAAAACTTGCTGCCCTTTTATGAGGAAACTTACGGACCTTTTTTGGATGTTCCAACAAAACAATGCATTTATCCGCACGGCAAAAAGTACTTGGGATTAGTCTCTTGATAATGGTGTACATGTAATTTCATAGCCATCTGTTTAAGAAAATGGAAAACAATATGCCACAAATACGGATAGTAAAAACTGCTATCATCTACCACTGGAATGAAATTGATAAAAATATATTTAAAAGCTTGGTCCACTCCATGCCTGATCACTTTTTTTCATTAATTCAAAGATCTGGTGCATACATTGGCCATTACTCTATATTTTTGACCAATATTCACATCATTATGAAACATCACAAAATGGAAAAAAACAGCTTATTTTATGTATAAATCGATGCTTCAATTATATTTTGTTATTAAATAAAACAATTCATTTTATTATTGACACTGAATTAGATTACAATTTGTTTTGTAGCATTTTCTTCTTTTTTATGCTTGGAAAACTGGGTGTTCATATCACTTTGAAACACAATGTAATTGTAACTTGGAGTATAAACAATAAATTTGCTGTTTTAGAACAGATTATCAGAAATATGAGCATCTCAAATGTTACCATAAGGGCGTATTTAAGATTAATAGATATTTCAATGTACATAAGTTTTTTAAACGAGAAAATTAATCTTAAATCAATTTTTTAAATGTTATTAATTATTTTTTACTGGGCACTTTTGGTATCGGAACTAGGACTGTCTGGAACTTTGATGAATGATGCAAAATCTTTTGGGCTCGGGCTCCAAACAATTTGCGAAAACTCTTGTAAGTAGTACTGTTGCCATAAATCGTGATCAAACAAAGTTATTTAGCTAGACAAAAACCTCATCATCAGTTTCTCTTATAGCTGGACATGTGTACGCCTGAGAACATACATATAATCCGGGTTGTGTACTGCCGAATGTCAAAAGAGAACAGTGGATTTGTGACGATTTGGGAAGCTATATCGAGTTTTCTGTATAGACCCAACTGTCACGTTCGAAAAGAGAATAATTGGGAGTGGTTATTTGGAATTCTAGCCAATTACACTCGTTCTGTCATTCAGCATGACGGGGGATGCAATTAATTGAAATTAGACATTTCAAATTGTGATTTAAGATTAATTGTCATTGAAAGAAAAAATGGGCGTAATCTGGCGGGGACGAGGGGGGGGCACATGCCCTTCTAGTTTTCCAGGAGCAGGGGCAATGCTTACTTTTTGCCCCTCCAGTTTTTTGTATTATTTTGTGGTTAAGGGCCGATTTATATTCCAATTTTCTCTTCTTTTTTATTTAACCATTTATGTGTTATATTTTGAGTGCAAACTATAACAAATACTGGATAATGCCAAGAATCCAGCAGCAACATCTATATCAGTAATTTCATACATGTATCTTAGAAAAAAATAATAATGCCATAGTCTATATTCAATAAAAAATATTTCCCCTGCTCTTTTTTTCCCCTCCAGAAATGCTGAACCTGTGAGCTGTTTTTCATTTTGGAGTTGTTTGTATGTATGTGTGGAATAGATCTCCTGACTGCTTCTCGAGGATTTCATTATTGTCATTTTCTAAACTCATGATCATATAAATACATATGGTTTTATCATCGCTTATTTCAAGGTATCAGTCACTCATTAGTAATTCACGGTGGCCATAGAACTACACTGGATGTCACTGGGAGTACTAATTAGAAACAGAAATATAAAGGACACGCTCTGTTTCTAAAACAAATCCCATTTAATAAGATTTTTATGTGTTGAGCGGAAAGATACGAATAAAGTAGCCATAGAGTAATTATTTTAAAGGGAATAGAAAAATCTGCCGTCATATTAAGTTTTTAAATGTTTGTTTGGATTTGTATCATTTGAAAATTCTTAAACATAAAAATATATGTATACTAATAAAATAAAATTTCACTCACTCTGGCTAGAAAAAATTATCGCATGTACAAGACTGAAAGTTTAAATGAGGATAGTCCAAGGTCTCTTGATGTACCTGATACCCAGAATTTTAAATTTCTGATAAATAGTTGAATTACTAATTAAAAATCAGAAAGAACTGTCATCAAAAACTCATCTTTTTCCTTCCAAGCGCTCGCAAATTCTCAGAATTCGATTTCATAGTTCGTACGCTTTGAAAAAAAAGAAAGAAAAAAAAAAAGAACAGGAAAAGTGCTGAAATAAAAATATTCATTTTCAAGGCATGAATATTGTCCGAAATATTCCAAAAATGTAATAGTCCTTTAAATTTAAAATAGCGAGCTTCATCGATCGGATATGAAAAAATTCACGAATTTGTATGTGATTTTTCCCGAATTTTCAGAAAATTTAAAGCATTCGGTGACGAAAATTTAAAAAGCAAATTAGTTATCAGACCGAAAATTCGAACATGAAAAACTTCATGATAAAATATCCAGATTTTGACAAATGGTCGCAAACCGTTAGCATAAAAAAATTCATATTTTCACCAAAAGATAACTGAAAAAACAAAAATTTTGTAAAAATGTGGAAAAATGGGAATCTCATTAAAAGGTCGCAGAAAAAGGTCGTATTTCGTGAAATAATAGAAAAATAACGAACATTTCATCAAAAAGATAGGGAAAAAACGAGATTTTCATCAAAGAATCGTGGAAAAATGAGAAATTCGTCAAAGAATGGGGAAAAAGAAAACGCAATTTTTTTCAAAGGACTGCGAGAAACAGGGGAAATTTTTTTAAAGGATTACGGAACAAAATGTTAATTTCATCAAACAATCGCAGCAAAAACGTGCATTTCATCAAAATATTGCAGAATAAACATGAATTTCGTGAGTGGATCATGAAAAAGCAGAAATTTCCGTCAAAGAATCGCGGCAAAAATGTAAATTTCGCCCAAGTATTGTGAAAGAAAACCGCCAAATTCTGCTAAAGGATCGCGGAAAAACCACTAATTTCGTCAAAGGATCGAAAAAAAAATTACTAATCGTCAAAAGAAAAACGAATTTCGTCTAAGGATTGCAAAAAAAAGGATATTTTCTGTTAAAAAAATCGCAGAAATAATGCAATTTTTGTCAAAAAGTCGCGAAGAAACCTCAAATTTTGTTTAATATCGCGGAAGAATTCGAATTTTGTCAAACAATCGCAGAAAAAAAACGCGGATTTTGTCAAAAAATCGTTCAAATAACGCAAATTTTACTGAATATTGGAAATAACAGAATATATTTTTTGTCAAAGAATCGCAGAAAAATGCAAATTTGTCAAAACAAAAAAAAAAAAAAAAGAAGAAGAAGAAGAAAAAGAAAAAGCGATAATTTTGTCAAAGGATCGTGGAAAAACAATTTTTTGACAAAGAATCGCGAAAAAAATTCAAATTTTGTCAAGAAATCTCGAAAAAACACAAATTTCTTCACCGGACCGTGGAAAAAATGCAAATTTTGTTGAATATCGTGAAACAACACTAATTTCGTTAAAGGATCGCAGAAAAAACGCGAAATTTGTCGAAGGATCGCGGAAGAAATGCAAATTTTGTTGAATATCGCAAAAGAACACTAATTTCGTCAAAGGGTCGCAGAAAAAACGCGATATTTGCCGAAGGATTACGAAAAAATGCAAATTTGTCAAAGGATCGGGGAAAAATGCAAACTTTTGACAAAAGATCGCAAAAAACACACAAAATTTCTGTCAAAGAATCGTGGTAAAAACGGGAATATTGCTCCAGGATTGTGAAAAAATACAAAGTTCTGCTAAAGATTGTCGAAAAATACTAATTTCGTCAAAGAATCGCGGAAAAAACACGAATCTCGTTAAAGTATCGCAGAAAAACACAAATTTCTGATGGATAGCGAAAAAAAAAGACTAATTTCTTTAAAAAGACGCGGAAAAAACGCATAGTTAGCATCGGGAAAAGAATTTTCTCCTTCTCTGCTGCAGCCTTTTAGAAAATTAGCTGTGAACTTCAGTTTTGTTTTCAGTTTTTTACTTAATATTATAGGATGGACGAGTCTTGACTCAAAATAAAAAGAGTTTTCTAACGGACACATACATTTATTGAGAGACGAACAGGACAAAAAAAAATAAACAAAAAATAAAACAAATTAACTCTTCGTTGCTTTTCAAAATACTACTTTAAAAGTCATATATCAGTTCTTCGTAAATGTTCTAAAACAATCGTCATTTTTATTCTTCGAAAAATCCGTCTTAGTTTTATCATCGTCGTTCATCGTCGTCGGAAAAAAACATTCTATTTATTTCTTCCTAATTCTTTCACACCTCCACACACAGCTTGGAAGCTTCGCGTTTCTTAATTAATCTCGTGCCGGCGTTTCGGAGAGTCCGATGCAGGTGCAACAGAAAGAGAGTATAGCCAACATGCGAGAATATATCCCACATGCGGCCGTCCTGACATCTGGAGCTGCCGCGGCGACATGTGATCTTATAGAATCTGAAAAGAAACAAAAAGAAAAACAAAAAAAAGTAACTGTTCTTAGGAAAAAAAAATAGAGTTCGTTTGCACACTAAAAAGGTCAGTCGTCGTTTTTCTGAAATGGTGTAACATCGAATGAAAATGTTCTTTAAAATCGCTGACTTTTAAAATGTTCACACATATACATTAAAGATAAGGAAAAAAAATAAAGTTTCAGTTATCGTCATGCCAAGGCTTCATGTATTCAGCACACGAACTAGTACTGATCGGTCCTTCAGTTGATGAGATTTTCTCTACGTCGTAGGTGTCGTTAGACTTCACTTTGGTTACTTTATATGGACCTAGGAATTTAGACTTCAATTTTAACCCTGGTCCTTGTTGGGTTCTTTTAATTGCTACGAGGTCTCCAAGGTTATATTTCTGGGGTTTCTTACGTCTTAAATTATAATGCTTGCGATTTTTTGTTGGATTTCCAGAATATTCTTCTTAGCTTCTTTTCGGAGTTCTTCTCTATCTTTCATGAATTGGTCTTCGAC
Organism: Maratus speculifer; assembly: GCA_964019185.1. Taxonomy (NCBI): domain Eukaryota; kingdom Metazoa; phylum Arthropoda; class Arachnida; order Araneae; family Salticidae; genus Maratus; species Maratus speculifer. The sequence continues at coordinate 188,162,897 of OZ025290.1, forward strand.
TGCACTGTTTAGGAGTTCAATAATTTGTAAATCTTCTTTCTGTTTCATTTTGGTGCCAAATAGTATTTCAAATGGTGTTCTCTTAATGCTTCGTTGGTAAGTTGAATTAATAACTTGTTGAACTTTAGGAACATATTTAAACCATTTGGTCGGTTCGTCTTTGGACATTTTAGAGATTACTGAAATTATGATGGAATTAAGTCGCTCCACTTGACCATTAGCACGGGGAAGGCCAGTTGTTATTGTCTCATGTTTTATATTTTCATTTTGGCAATAATCAGCAAATTCTTTACTTGTAAATGCAGGACCTTTATCGCTAATAATTTTGGAAGGGTTGCCAAAAGTATAACTTTGTTGTTGCAGCTTCGATATGACTTCGGCAGAAGAAGTAGTTTTACAGGGATATAGCCACACGAATTTGGTAAATGAATCTATTAAAGACAAAATATGTTTATAGTTTTTGTTAGTTGATTCGAGAGGGCCTAGATGATCAATGTGGTAAGTTTGGAGGGGAGTCTCCTCTTTGTGTAAGGGATGTAACTCACCTTCTTGTTTTCCACGTTTCCGATTATATAAAAGGCATGTTACACAGTTTGCTATAACTTTATCAATCTTATTTGCCATATTAGGGATAAAAAATTCTTCATTAAGGAGTTCTTCACAACGTTTGCGTCCGAAGTGTCCTTTGTCATGAACGTTTTTAATGACGTTTAGCTGCATTTCATCCGGCACAACTACCAGATCGTAACCTTTATGATTTTTATAAAGAACGTTATTTTTGAGGAAATAGTTGTCATATGGCTTTGTTTTCAAAATTTCTTTGATGGCCTGTATATGTTCGTCGGTGTTCTGTGATTGTATGATTTTGGAAGTAAAACTGTCTTGAATGGTCATACATACGGGATTTCTGCTTAAAGCGTCAACGTGGCGCATACGTGTACCTTGTCTGTGTTCGATTGTATAGTTATAATCAGCTAACATTAAAGCCCATCGAGCTATCTTGGTGCAAAGATCTTTTTTATTCATAGTTAGGGCAAATGCATTGCAATCTGTGACAATCTTGAAAGGAATACCTAAAATATAAACACGAAATTTTTTAAGAGCCTCGATGACAGCCAAAACTTCTAGTTCATAACTCGAATATTTACGCTGAGCATCTGTGGTTTTTTTGCTCATAAAGTAGACAGGGTGAAATTGATTATCAATAGAAGACTTTTGAAGGAGGACTGTTCCGTAACCATCAATAGAAGCATCGCAATGAACTTCTGTTTCATTACTAGGGTTATAAATGCTTAAAACAGGACCTGAAGCAAGAATGTGTTTCAACTGATTAAATGCATTTTGCTGTTGGTCACCGAAGTGAAATTTAGTGTCCTTTCTAAGGAGGTCTGTTAAGGGTTTAGCTATTAAAGAATAATCTTGAATAAATTTACAAAAATATGAGGTTAATCCGACAAATGAATATACATCTTTTACACTTTTAGGTTCCGGAAAATTTAGAACAGCTTTAGTTTTGGAGGGAGATGGATGTAGTTGACCATTTTTAATGTGGTAACCCAGAAAATCAATTTCTCGCTGTAAAAAGTGGCATTTTTTTAGATTCAGTTCCAAACCATATTCGGATGCAGTTGTAAGAACGCGTTGTAATTTCTGGAGTCCTTCGGCTTCGTCTTCAGACGGTATCATAAAATCATCCATGTACACGATAAGTACTTTTTCATTAATGAGATCGCGAAAAACATTATAGATATATCTCTGAAAAACTAAGGGAGCATCGCTAAGGCCATAATTCATGTATAGAAATTCAAATTGACCAGAATGTGTTACAAAAGAAGTGTATTTTCGGCTATTTTCTTCTACTTCGACATGAAAAAATGCATTTTTAAGATCAAGAGTAGTAAATACTTTTGCAGAGTGCAACTGATCAATAATGTCATCGATGACTGGGAGGGGAAAGCGTTGTTTATGTGTTTTAGCATTTAGCTTCCTATAGTCAACACACAATCTATATGAACCATCTTTCTTTTTTACGAGGACAATAGGTGATGAAAAATTACTGGTGCTTTTTCGGATAATTCCCTTTTCAAGCCATTCAGAAATTTGTTTTTCGACAAATTCTTTCTCTATAGGAGCTAGGCGTCTGGGAGGACATGTAACAGGTATTTCGTCTTTCAGATGAATTGATAATGTAACATCAGTAGTCTTTACTTTTCGGGGGGAATAATTTTGAATAAGTTCCGTAATTTTTGAACGTATAGTTTTATCGGTAATATGAGATAAATCAAGATTACTATCGTCTAATACTTGAGCAACATTAATCAGAAAATTATTTGACATATCTTCATTTTGCTTGATTTTTTGCATCGAAATATTATTTTGAGAAACTGTTAAAATACTTTGCTGTATAACATCTGTACCAATAATAAAATCAAAAGATATGGAATAATCTGGTACTACATAAACATTAGTGGTGTAATTAAAATCATCTATAGTAATATCCGTAGAGAAAAAACCCAGGGGTTTGATCATAGTATTTCCTAATCCAGTTAATGTGATTGTTGAATGTTCGAGGTTCGAAACCGTTGGGAGTTTGCGATAAATACTTTCTTTTAACAGACTTCTTTCACTTCCCGTATCGATCAAAGAAAGAACATTTACTGACGAAATAATTACTTGTTTGGTCATAAAAGTATTCGACGTAATGGTGGAAATATTGGATGGTTCAGGCTTATTTCTAGATTTCCTTTGTTGATCACATTGAGCCGACTTATGGCCAAAATTCGAACAATTGAAACAGCGAGGGCCTTTGTCTTTATGCCTACATTGGCTACTTTTATGGTTGGCTAAACCACAATTAAAGCAGAGAAGATCAGGTTTTGGACGAAAAGATTTCTCTTTTAATGGCATTTCTGGTTTAGGTTTACGAAATTTAGTGTTCTCATAGTCATGCCGAATTTTGTCATAAATTTTGAGCTTTTGTTTAAATTCTATTATAGATTGGCAGCCATATAATATTGATTTTCTAAAAACAGGGTCGGGTATACCGTTAATAATATACTGCATCAGTGCTGAATCTTCGATGTTACCGCGCGAACATAATTGTTTCATTACGAGAAAATATTCTTCAAGGGATTCATTTTCTTGTAATTTTCGTTTATTTAACATATCATGTAACTCAGCAGAATTATAAGTAATGCCAAATTCAGAAATTAAGAGTTGTTTAAGTTTTTCATACGAGTTAATGTGAAATTCTGTTTGTACTAACAGCTGGGCTTTTCCTCGTAAGGATCGTTTAGCAAAAACAAATTTATGAAATTCTGATAAATTGAGCATGCTAGCGACATCGTCAAAATTACTTAACCAAATATTTATATCTTGAAAAGAACTACCATCAAAAGGCGGTATAACGCTTTCAACATCATTAAAATTAATAGTAGATGGCAAAAAACTTTGAACTGGAAATTGCTTGTTTTTATCAAAATTTGATGATTCAGTATTACTTGCAGTGTCCTTATTCAATGTAGTATTATGTGAAGATATTTCAAGTTCCGAATCGGTATCACTTTCGTTTTGGATAATGTTAGCTTGGAGTGAATTCAAGTCTGAAAGATATGTGACTAATCTGGTTGCAAGTTCAGTTAAAGTACCTTCATTTGAGATACAGAGTAAATTACAAATTGTGATTAAATCGTTTAGAGAAAAATCTGCCTGAACTTTCGTAACTTTATTTTTGAATTCAGTGCTGGTCGTTTCGAAATCGAAACCAGTGAAGTCACGAATTCTTTTTCGATTTGAGCGATCACCATCAGTGTCGAACAATAATTTATGAAGTAATTTAATTTTATTAGTACGTTCATTTTTAAATGCAACTTCCAGTTCTTTGATGTCGACAAGCTTCATAGTAAATATAAAATATGGAATAATTAACTCACCCGTAAAATGATATCCGGCTTGAATCTGAAGAAAAAATATCTAGTTCATAACAATGAGCAAAAATGGTAAGTGGGCACTTCTGGCACCACTATATAGGATGGACGAGTCTTGACTCAAGATAAAAAGAGTTTTCTAACGGACACATACATTTATTGAGAGACGAACAGGACAAAAAAAAATAAACAAAAAATAAAACAAATTAACTCTTCGTTGCTTTTCAAAATACTACTTTAAAAGTCATATATCAGTTCTTCGTAAATGTTCTAAAACAATCGTCATTTTTATTCTTCGAAAAATCCGTCTTAGTTTTATCATCGTCGTTCATCGTCGTCGGAAAAAACATTCTATTTATTTCTTCCTAATTCTTTCACACCTCCACACACAGCTTGGAAGCTTCGCGTTTCTTAATTAATCTCGTGCCGGCGTTTCGGAGAGTCCGATGCAGGTGCAACAGAAAGAGAGTATAGCCAACATGCGAGAATATATCCCACAATATCATCCTTGTGAATTTCGTAGATTATATATTGAAGAAATTACGATTTTTTTAACTTGTCATGGTAAGAAAATTCTTTCAATCAGGAAAATTCGGATGTTTTGTCAAAAAGTCGGGGAATTTTTGATCCATTAATTACTTTCCGTGCAGTTCATAAAACAAAAGAGATATAAAAGTTGTGCTACAATACTTTAAGATATCTTTTTAAAGACTTAAAATGAGTAATTTCTTTTTTTTTTCTTATTTTTTCGTCTATTGCTGTATATTTATAATTTTTTTAATAATAAAATTTTTAAGCATTTAAGTGTACGCGCGATGATTGGAAAGGGGACGGGGGGAGTATACTTTTCTAAAAAAGTACTTCAAGACTTTTGCCCCCCTAGTCTTATAGCCCAAGTTACGCCAATGAAAGAAAATCCCACATTTCAGTTGGGCAATAGTTTTCTGAGCCTGAGCCTTTGGGTAAAATAGTGTCTGGAGTCGATACCCTGTCTAAAATACCGACTGGAGTATTCAAAATACTTCTTCTTGGAATTGTATATTATCCGAAATTCGTTTGATTCAATTTATGAATTGATGCAACACTGCATGTTTAAGGTGATCCTATGTGGTATTAATAAAAATGTTTACTGATGTATTTGTGTTTCTTTATTTTGATCACTGATTGTATACGGTCATGGTCTTTTATTCCTTAAAAAATGGTTGAACCATTTGATAGTTTATATAGCAATAAATAAGCGCAACCCTTCCTCTCTTTTAATGGAATGAAGTTAACCGAGTAAAAATAAAATCTATTTTTCAAAACACTTTTCACTTGTTTACTATGACTAGTAAAACAGAAAAGCGTAGGGTAACAATATAACTGCCATAAAGGGATAAAATAGTGCGAGGTATAGCTCACGAAGAAAGATGATAAGATCTTTCGAAACTGCATCCAAAAACTTATTAATTATTTGAAACAAAAGCCAGTTCCCTGTCATACTTTATCTAATCTTTATTTTATTCGCACTGCAACTTTTTAAACATGTTTCCATTAACCATAACAATCATAAAAAACTTCAAAAAGAAATTTTCCAAACAAATATCAACTACTTCACTTCTGATCTCAAAAGAGAAACACTCTCAACGAAATAGTACCCGATGTTTTACAAAGGAGACACGCATAGCCTGTTGAACACTCATCCCTCGAGAATTGCTGGTAGTGAGGCTATTAATGGCTGCCTTGTGGGTGGAATAGGGGCGCCCTCTGGCGAACCACGAAATGATAGTCTCCATCGCCGACCGTTTCATTCACTCCTCTCTTAAAAAGAGGGGATGCGGAAAGGAGGAAGTGGCTTCCCAGCTTCCCTCCCCCTTTCCGGATTTTGTTCCCCTTTGGCGCGAAGTCGATAAATGATCGTACGCAATGGCTAGGCAAAGAAAAAGAGAAAAAAATGACTCCAGGCAAAAAATAATAAAAGAACTAATAGGGAAAAAAATCCCCTGAAAGGCCAATTGCTCCATTCTTTTTTTTTAACTCGATCAGAGCAGTTTTTAGCGTAAATCTACTTACAGAAAAACTATTTTTTGTTCATTTTAACAGTAAAAATTAGAAATAATTATGTTTGTTATTGTAATTTTAAGTGAGACTGTCACTGTGCGAGAGGATTTATTGGAATTTAAATGATCATGTTGAAACAGAAATTTAGATTAGAAGATGAAGTAGAGAGAGAGGAATATTTGATGAAAGAGTAATTAGAGTTAGTTGCACTACTATGTCCATAATTCGATATGATATGCCTTTCAAACGATTAAAAAAAAAAAAAAAATTGTATTATATAGAAGACAACTTCTGATAGAGTTTGTATTGAAACTCCGCAGAATCGAATCCGCGAACTTTAAATTGATCATTTTGTAATTTAGAAGGCAAACATACCAGTTATTCAGCTGAATGTGTTTTGTGGCCATAGATAGATGTTTTCTAAAGCAGAAAAATATCTTATTTTTAATTTCAGCATACATTAAAATAATCCTTCAATATTTTCCATAAGAAGAATTTTTAAAAAGGTTACAAAAGTATATCTTTATAAGAAACAAATCTTAAAACAACTGAGTAAGGCATTAATTAAAGAGTTGTAAATGTACAAGACGTTTCAAAAAGAATGAATCGATTACAAAAGACCATAATTTTATTGTAAGAAAAAATCGAATAAAACATTTAAAACAAAATACAGAAAGAAGCTACAAATTTTGTTTGCATACTTCATAATTGTTCGAAACGCTGTTTCGAACAATTATGAATACAAGTCTTTTACATGTCAGAGGTTATGAGTTCGAAGACGATAGAGCCTTCTATATGTTGTGCGCAGTTTGCTTCAAAACATTCATAATATAAAAATTAAATGAAACCTTTACCTAACCGCTGAGAAAAATATGTTTAATTTAATACCAGTGAGATATACAGAAAAAATATTATAATGCTTTTATTTATTTATTTTTACATAGGGGAGAGTGGGGATACTTGAGCCACCCCTATTATCTCTACAGTTAGTTAATTTTTCTTTCTAAAACTGCCAATATGGTAACATATTTACAGTTCTGAACATGTAAAAAATAAATCACACACCTTGGTACCATTTTGAAAGTATAGTGATTAATAGTTGTCTTTTCCCTATCTGAAGTAAATATTTGGGTGCATGTTTTTCTTTTTCTTTTTTTTTTTTTTTTTTTTTTTTTTTTTTTTTTTTGTAATCAAAGTTTTGTTTAAAGTTGCAACTATATACATAAATTTAATAAGCATGATTTCAATTGTATTTTGAATCTAAAATAGTTCTAATAGCTGCATGCTTTCTTTAGTAAAATTCTCGGAAACAAAAGTAGTGGTAGTGGAGATACTTGAACCAGTGAGAGTGGGGATACTTGAGCCATGTCTTAATCATCCCCACTAGAAATTAAAAATGGGTGAAACAAACAAAAAATGAAATTCCATCCTTATATTCACTAATAGACTTTTTTCTGGATAAAAGGGAGAATAATTTTTTTTTTTTTTTTTTTTTCTTAAAAAATAACGACCTAAAAAATGTTTAAAAATGTATATTTTTTAAATGAAAATATCTATTTTATTTTTCATTTTGACTAACAAAATAGCCAGTCTAGATAAATGTAAACATAGTTTTCAATTTAACTTTTATTAAATTAAAATAACTTTTTAAAACTGTTTTACATGCTATAATCTCTAATACTTTAATTAGTTAGGTCCAACATATTAAAATGTTTATTTTTTAATATAACATAGTAAGATTAATATTTTGTATTGAAATCGTAACCTCTGTTGCTGTAACTTTTTTTTTAACTAAGAAAATTGAAGAAAAACTGGTAAAAAGAGCGCACAAAAAACAAGAAAAGCAACAAAAATCCCAGTTGAAACTTACCTGCATGGAGCCAAAGAGGAAGACAAAATCTTTTCCTGTGAAATCAAAAAGGTGTTTTAAATAGTAGAATGATACATCTGGCTTAAATTCCGACAGCTACTAAATTAAAAGCATGAGTTCGACAATATCACTAGAGGGAAATTCTGTCAATGATGGTGATGATGTGAAAAGAAAACCTTCTATTGATGGTTGGTTACTAATAAAATATGCCAGAAAGAAAACTGTAAAAATATTTGTTGGATAAGTGCTTAATATTTTGAAAATGAAATTTGCCCGAAGAATTGCAGATTCCAAATTTAAATGGCTCTGAACTGAGGATGTTTCTACCGTCGACATAACTCAAGTTGAAATTATCCTTCGACAACCAGTTCTATCGACAAAAAATAATCGTATTACTAGCTTTTTTTTCTCAATTGGTTTTGAAGGACTTTATGTTTCATAATTTATCATTTTGTAAAATGCTTGTGAAAAATAAAGCGAAAAAAATACTTTTGTAGGTATTTTTCCGTAGTGGCTCAAGTATCCCTTCACCATGGCACAAGTATCCCCCCACCTTCCCATGGGGATACTTGAGCCACGATGTAAAACAAAAAATAAACATTTATTATACATAGAAAAATAGTTCAAAATTAATTGAAAGTGGTTTTCAGTTGAAGAAAAAATATCAAATTTTCATTTTCAATATTTTATTTTATTCTAAGAAATTATAAAAAATTTAAAAAAATTAAAATTCAAAAAATGGTTCAAGTATCCCCATTTTCCCCTACTACATTATTTATACATGCTACATTATTTATTATTATATATTGTTATTTTGTATTGTCATATAACTATTTTATATAACATTTTTATTAATAGATCTTGATCGATCCTTACATTCTAAAAACATATAATATTTCAAAATAAATTTACAACTTTTTTATGCAAAGAATTATTTAAAAAAGTTTTTAAAACACTTCATTAAAATAAGGAAATTTGTATCCCATACATGAAAGTCTCCGCTCTTTTACATGGCATCGAATTAAATTATATGAATATTGAATTACATAGTTTCATTTTTAACGTTCTTCACATAGAATACAGTGAACAGAAAAATTGCGACTTTCTTTTTATAGAAATCGTAGCACAAACACTATTCGCTACAGCTTTATTGTTCCCAATTGAAATTTGATTAATTTTGAGTCACATTCCCCAGACAAAATTGATAAATGGCTGCTCGCTGAATACCTCTTTATTTTGGAATGCCGTTTTTATTTGCATTCCAACATGTTAGTTTGTTCTGTTTCCAGGAGAAGTGTTTCATTGTGTGTTTAAAATGACGTTAAGAAAACCGGAGGCAGAGGCAAGGAAGAAAGGAAATTTATCTTCACTCAGCATTCAATATTTTACGTGTAGTGTTTTTTCAGGGAAACTTTTGTTTTATAGAAAGAAAATTTATTAAAATATTTATGAATGTTTCCTTATTGTTACTCACGTGTTAAATCAGTACAAAATGTGGCGAATTCAATATTGAATATTTTGTGGATCACTGTCTTGAACAGATTAAAGTATTTCGCAAAATAACAATAAATAATATAAATGTACAAAAATAAATATATGATTTTATTAAGATTCATTAAATTGTAGAAATAGTAAAGTTGAACCTTGAAAAACTGACCTTCGATTAATTGAGGTTCCTGTTAAACGAAACGATAAGAAAGTTATTATTATTATTATTATTATTGGATAATGCGCCTTGGAAAAAAACTGTTTTTTAGTTCCTTGTCTGCGTGATACAGAATTTTATTTCCCCAAAAGTACTCAATTCCCAATAAACGATAACATTGAGAATTCAACAGCGAACAATGCGTTGTCTCCGGTGACCATTGAAACCTGTATCTTACCGCTGAGGAAAATATGTTTAGTAACAGTTAATTATTCAGAAAAAAAATTACTCAATCTTTATTAATACATTTTTACATAATGTTATTATGCATTATTATATAACTATTGTTATGTTATATAATGCTTTTATTAATAAATTTTAATCAATCTTTATAATCTAAAAAGTGCTTTTTTTATTTTAAAAAAATCGCAGTTTTTTTTATGCAAAGAATTATCAAAAAAAAAAAACTTTATTAAACACTTCATTAAAATAAAAAAGTTTGTATGCCATATATGAAAATCTTCTTACCTTTATGTGGCATCGAGTTAAAATGTGTAAATATTGAATTATATAGTTCCATTTTTAACGTTCTTCGCATAGAATACAATGAACAGAAAATTGCGACTTTCTTTTTATAGAATCTTAGCACAAACACAATTCGCTCCACCTTTATCGTTCCCAATTGAAATTTGATTAATTTTGAGTCACATTCCCCAGACAAAATTGATAAATGGCTGCGCGCTGAATACCTCTTTATTTTGGAATGCCGTTTTTATTTGCATTCCAACATGTTAGTTTGTTCTGTTTTCAGGAGAAATGTTTCATTGTGTGTTTAAAATGACGTTAAGAAAACCGGAAGCAGAGTCAAGGAAGAAAGGAAATTTATCTTCATTTAACATTCAATATTTTACGTGCAGTATTTTTTCAAGGAAACTTTTATTTTATAAAAAGAAAATTTATTAAAATATTTAGGAACGTTTCCTTATTTTTTCTCACCTGTTAAGCTAGTATTAAATGTGGCAAACTCATTATTGAATAATTTTTGTGGATTATAAGATCAATTCTCTCGAATAAATTAAAGTATTTGACAAGATAACGATAAATAATATAGATATAAAAAATAAATGTATGCTTTCATTGAATTTCACAAAAATGTAGAAAAGGTATAAAAGAACCTGAATTAACCAAGCTAATAATTTTTTTTTTCTTTATAAGCCTTTATAAAGACCACGTTTTTTAGTTTACTGTTCGTGCTACAATCTCTTCTCCCCCCAAAAGTACTCGATTCCCAAGAAACATATCACCCTGAGAATTCAACAGGGAACAATGTATTGAGTATATAATACGTTAATTATCACTTGCCAACTAACCGTAGAACCATTATGGTGAAAACTGTCCAAGCCGAGTATCGAAACTAGAACCCCTGGAATAGCGCTCCAAATACTCTACCATTTTAGCTACGAGCACGATGCCCAGCTTGGCGTTTTTCGCTTTCATATATTGATAAGGCTGTAGTGCAGCACAAGATGGAATAGACTTCATGAGCACACAATCTTGAAACTATTCCAAGCGTTTCGGGTTTCGATCCCCGGCTTGGACATTTTTCACCATGTTGCTCTACGCTTAGTTAGCAAGTGATGCTTCAAGATTATGTGCTCATTGTGTGCTATTTATTTAAAAAAAATTTCTTTATAAACAAAAATTTCAGACATTTCTGAACATATATTTGAAAACCGCACCTTTAAATTGTACATGGTTTTCTAATTATTGTCATTTTAAAATTTTCGGAACTTCTGTATCTCCCAATATATATATATTCACTGAATTAACGTCATACTTTTCTTTCGCATTTTTCTAGAAAAATGTGGATTGTACAGGTACATTTTGAGGGGGTATACTCAAATAATGAATGGGGTTGGAATTAAAATAAAGGTATATTTTATGTATTCCAAAATTGGTATTTGGCTAAACAGAGTTTGGGTAGCCTTTTTGATAAGGTTTTTTTTTTATATTGTGCGCATAGTAAAATCGTACATTTTTAATTAGAGATTGTCTGAAGTTTGGGTTTTGCTTTCGTTTTTGACTCAAGATCTGAGTATTGTAAAATTTTTGTTTTCGACAAAAAATCACCTGGGATGAAACTAGATTGAAACTATATATTTTATAAATCTCGTTTCTTCCTTCAAATTTTTAACATTACTCTTTTATTTCAGCACAATAGGCTAAAATAAGACACTCTTCATTTATCGATTACTATGAGCTTTGCTGTTTACAATTATCTGTCACCACTGACTCAAGACATGAGTTTGAGTTATGAAGCAAGCAATGCATACGTGACTAAACTTTGAACACGCTTTTCACGTGATCATTAAAAGCTGCGGTCTTATCAGTAATAAAGAATTTGTGATTTGAATCAGCAGAGGCGTTTCAAACACTTTACATTTTATTTCATATGAAAATAAAATGTTTTAATCAGAAGTAAATAGAGGTAACTTGGACGACACATATAATAAATTAATAATTATCTATATTTAATAAATAAACATAATTTTTCCAAAATTAGTTTTTTGAGTATTTTTTTTTAGTTCATTGTATTTGGATGAAACGTGAAACGAGGTCGTTCACATGTCAAATGGCCGAGTGTGAATGCGGTTTATGGTTCTCAAAACACTCCATGCCTAGTGATAGGCTTTGCTTTCTTAGCAGTTTCCAGCATAATACGAATGATGTAGAGACCCAACCCATACAAGAAGAATTTTTTTACCTTCGAGACCGGAAAGATGTCCCGATCGAGATATCTGTAAATTGATAGCCGAATGTGTCGGATTATTTCCGAGAAAGGTCCCAAATCTCTCTTCATTTTAAACCGTAAATATTGTAACTATATTATATAACCTAGAGCTATTAAACAGTTATTTACTATAATCCCTAGATCTCCTTATTTACATGAATTATTAATTATATATATTTATCTACGTATCAATTACTGAAAACATTTTATTGGATATTTTCCTTTTCGTTTTCGATCGAAGATAGCAAGTTTACCTAAAGTTCATTTTCATTTTCGATTTTGACCAACTTGTTTTGGTCGATCTTGATACATAATGCAAATAACTTACACAAAATGGGTTTTGAAGCTCACAATAATCGTAATTCTTTTAGCTAAATTTTATGCTATATATATGGAGATATTTTCAATTTTAAATGCAATCAAATCAAAGTGCGCAAATTATGAAATATGGAAGAGTATATATTAGCTTTCTTCTTGATGAATGAAAAGTTGCCATCTTCTTCCATAAAAACCTTAGCATAAACACAAATCACTCCACCTTTGTCGTCCCTATTGAAGTTTGATTAATTTTCAGTCGCATTTTCCTCCGCCGATAACATGGATAAATAGTTGTTACGCAGGATACCTCTTTATTTTAAAATGCTGTTTTCATTTACATTCTAAAATTTTTAAGCTCTGTTTTCAGGCCAAGTGCTTCAATGTTTGTATAAAAATACTGTTTGGAAAATCAAACAGAGGAAAGTAGACAAATTATCTTTATTATTCATATGTTGAATACAATTTTATTCCAAAAATGCTTGCGCTTCATGAATGTAAAAATAATATGTAAATAAAATTTAGTAAGGTCTAGTTTTATTTAGTAAACAGTCAAAAACGACGAAAATATTCTAACAGTTTTGATTTTAAAATATTTAATTATGATGAAAGCAATCTAATTAAAACCAACTTTGTTTGAGACCGTTTTTTAACACTTTCGAAAATAAATAAAGGGTATATATGAATGAGGTTTGTTTAGCCGTTTGTCCACGGGTAGATATCACGTAAATATAATCCAATTGCCGTATAATTGGCATATATTATTGAGTTATACCAAGGAATGCTCGGGTATTAGCATTAAAATGGTGTGTAGCATTTATTGTTGTTTTACAGTGGCATTCAAAAGAATGCCTTTGCATTTTTGCATTAATGGTCTATGGGAAATAACGGTTTATAGTGTATTTTATGATATTACATTATTTCAAACATATTGAAATAAATATACATTAAATATAGGCATGTATACATGCATCTTTGACATGCTTGTTAGAGAATAGAACAATATAATCTAGCATTTATTATTCATTTACAGGAATATGCAAAAGAATTCGATTTCAGATATAACTGAATTATATTCGCTAGAAGTTTACTTTCGATTGTGGTGTAAATTTTTAAATTAACTATTTTTTTTTTTTTTAACATTACTTGGTACGTATAAAGATTGTAAATCATAGATAGTGGTTCACAAAAAAATTCGAGTACATTTAAACTTATGGAGGAAAATTACTGAAATATAATTGAAATTTATACATGAATATAATATTGAATTTTTAATTTCCTTACTAAATTTGATAGAGCACTGTGTAGTACATATAGAAATTTTCAGGTTCAAAACAGGATTACACAAACGGATTGCAATATTTTGCTGGCTACAAATGGTAATTTTGTAAAGTGAGTTATACGTTGCCTGACTGAAAAGATACTATGTAGTATATACATATGTATTTATACATATTATACAGAGATCTGCAAGAGAATTCTTCTATTTAGACGGTTATGGGTGGTAATTGCAGAAATTAGTATTTAAATGGGTTATGCGTTTTCGAAAGAGATTATTTAGTCGTTGTCTTTCACCTATTAATCAGTAAAGTTTTGGTTGGAAAGTGTTTCATGAGTATAATAGATGTTTGATTTATCTTTCTTGTTTTCATTTTAGATATAAGCACTGAAAGCAAATTCTGACTTTAAAAATATTTGATTGTAATACTCATGTTTTACAGCAAGAATTACTGAAATTGATAAAGGTCATTTATTGGTAAAGCTTTTCTAAAATCATTTACTCAGAAAAATATTTTATTTTATCTGGATTTAAAAAGACTGGAAATTATGCTTTTGATCTTAATTATTTCAACGGCACTTATTTTTAAACCTTCAATATGTTGCGATCATCTACATGAAAGTGAGTTAAATATGCATCAGTTATCTACTAGCACGAAAATTGAAAAACCATTAAATCCTCTCATCTCTAATAAACAAAATGATAGAGTTATTAGTTTTTCTTTTAAAATAAAGCTCAAATATACTAAATTTACGTTAAATTGTTTTAAAATCAGCAGTGTTTACTTTATTTTTCTCTTGCAGCAAGATATCTATGATTTTCATTATTTATTTTCTAAAAAATAAGTTAATAGGATTTTTTTTCTTCTTCTTCTTCTTGTTTGATTGTTTGTAATAAAAATTTCAGAAACAAAAATATGTTTATGTCATTTCTTTTTGAATTCTTTAAATTTTACTAAAATATTTAAAGATTTATCATAAAAAATTATATGATACGAATTGAATAGTCTGCATTTCTCTTTTCAAGTTACATATCAATGCATCAAATCTCCCTTGCAAGTATTTCAATCTTCTATAAAGAGGAGATTTGTTGCAATAGTAATCATTCAAATTAATTGGGATATATTTTATGAATGATTATTTTTTTTAATTTACTATATTTATAATAAATAAATAAAAGATCACTCTATAAGAAAACACGAAAAAATTGTTTACAAAAAGCTTTCTAAATGTTGTAAAAAATTATTTAAAACATATGTGTAATATATATTTCCTGCCTCCCCTATATATGTATGTATGTAGTTATCTAAACTTTTTATTTAAAGGGTTTCTGCCTGTTTTAAATTTTATATTTTAACTCTGTGTTATGAATTCTCAAAATTTATCATCGGATGCTTCTTATTGCAGATGAGTCGATCTTCTAATGGCACTGTATATCTTAGGAATACTTCAATATCAGCAGAAGGAACGTATAGGTGCGAAGTTTCAGCTGATGCTCCTTCCTTCAGATCCATCTCAATGGAAAAATTCATGGCAGTAGAAGGTGAAATTCTGGTCTTTCTCGAAATACTGTTTTTAAAACATATTTTGCACATTCCAACTATTTAGCTAAATTTTTAAAACTATGTAATGTTTAGTTTTAAAATAAATTATTGTACTTTGATTATATAAATATAAAAGACTAGTTAAATTTGTACTCGGGATTGATTGTATAATGTCTTCCAAGCAGTAAAATTCTATATTGCATCCTATTTTTATTTTAAATATGATGCTTAATTAAAAAATTCAGTATAATATTAGATTAAACATTAACTACTGCGACAAAAATTGTTGCATAGATACTGCGAGTGGTCCCTGAGAGCGCTTGATCAAAGGATGAATAAAGGACTCGATTAACTCAAAGGACATTGTTTCTGAACAACACTTTATACGAGGGTAAATCAGAAAGTCAGATTCTTGAAGCCCACAAAAAGAAACAAAAATGAATTACATAGAAAGACTTATTGCAAAAAATATAGCAATGTTTCAACTACTACTCAAACTAAGAACAATCGGATTTTAACACTTGTCATTCTATCAGATGAGTTTTTGTAGTCCAGTATCGTAGAAGTTTACCGTCTGGGAATAGGGTCAGCTTATTATAGTTATCAACCCACGTTTCACTACACCTAATGATCCTCGTTGCCCTCATCCTAGTATCGCTGCAGGAAAGATTGGCGATTCATGAAATCATCATGAAACTTAACTTGTTCCGGAAATTATGCACCAGGTGGATGCCGTAAAGCCTTACAGCCGAACACAAAACCAAACACAGAGGAACAACTTTGACAATTATGCAGTGATGCCACAGTATCGTTATGGGTGATAAGACGAGGGTTGACAATTGTGTAAAGCTGCCTCCATTCCCAGGAAACAGACTGCTATAATACTGAGCTACAAATTCTTATCTCGCGGTATGAAAAGTGCAAAACTTCCGGTGGTTCTTATGTTGAGAATGAGAATTTGTTAAAACATTTATATCTTTTGAAATAAACCTTTCCATGAAAGTATGTTTTATTCCTTTCTATGGGCCGTGGAAGCTTACTTTCAGATAATTCTCGTATACAGAGCTATTATAATTTCAAACAGTTGTGTATAATTTTCTTTGTGATTCAATGAACTTATAAAAAAAATAAAAATGCGGGTGACCATCAAGTCTCTTAGCTACACTGTTAAAACTAATGGTGACACATTGCACCTTCTAGGGGTGAAAGGCTTGTCTCATTGGTGACACCCCTAAAGGAGCCAGATAGCACCTTTAATTAGGGTGAAAAGATGGCACCCATAATCCAGAGTGCCCAATAATAAAAAAATTAAAAATATACACACCGACTTTCGGCCCTCGAAGGATTCGAACCCACAACGTCTGATTACAAGCTCAGCGTTCTAACCACTCAGCCATCGAGCACACCTTCATTCACTCACAGCCGCAGATTTTACTTGCCGTCACCGAAAACAGAAAGACACACGTCACAGCGCATGCGCATGGTGCCAGTCACCCGACGAGGTGCCCCATTGCTGCCAATACGAAGTGCATGGCACCTTATTTAGCTCCAATCACCCAGTAAGAGACTTGTGGCACTGCAACCACATATCCAAGCCCCTGTGACACTCTAGGGTTCCAAATGGCACCGCCTTTTCACCTCCGGGTCCCAAATGGCACCGGTTTGTCACCTTTACTTTTAACAGTGTAGGTGCAAACGCAAAGTTATTAGAATGGCGGTTCAGAATTGTACCTATACATATCTTGTATTATAAAATCGTCTTTAGAATTCTCAGTAACGTCCAAAATGCTTAATGTGTTAAAAATTGTCAAATGCTTGGAATACGCTGATTTCGAAACCATACCAAAGATACAAAATCATTATATTCATGGAAAATTACCGCCGTTTAATATCTTAGAACTTAATCTATAACGTAAATTGGATTTTACTCTTAACTCTGATAAACCACACGGTTTAAGATATTACAAGCATGATTTACGAAGTAATCCATATCTGCTTTAAATATGTGTACAAGGTGTTGGTTCACATAAGATTTGGGTAGGCTTCAACTGACAAAGAAAATAAAATAATTTTCACCAAGACAAAGGTGGATTCCTGTAACTATCAAGATATTCTTGGTAATAATTTTGTTACACTTAACGATGAATTTATGAATCAAAGTTTTGTATAGCTTTAAGATAATTTTTCTATTCTCAAATCTACGTCACGTTTACTTTGATTATCTGCAAACAACAAAAAACCTTTCCAGCTGAAAATCCTCACCTAAATCCTGTAAAAATCTTGTGAGGAATCTTGATTCACCAACAAAAAGCAATCATTTTGAAAACGTGACATTAACTACCCATTTCCACACGCAAAAACCTAGCCAAATGCTTCCCAAGGCGTCTTTTGGGAGTCATACGTATTAAGGAAAACCAGTATTAAAAATTAATGTACAACTCCTTTCTTTCGCTCTTTATTTCTCTCCATCTTCTCAGAGGATGCTGTACATCTTTGCCCTAAGACCTACAAATTCGAAGATTTTTTTTCTGTTAATTTCATCCTTGAATTTACAACTTTTTTTCATGTGTAATTTAAGTATTAAAAATACTGTTTCTAAACTTTTTCAGCCAGATTATGTTATCTAGAAATTAATTTTTGCTTTTATTTTAAAATAAATTATTGCAATTAAAAAATTAACAAAACTTGCATAACTTTATGCGTATAATTTGGTAATGATATTAGTTTCTCAATAACGTAAGAGATTAAATGTTTTCTTAGTGATTCTAAACATTTTTCCAGCACTGAATTTTTTATCCAATTAGGAGGCGCATGGCAACAAGAATATAGTCATGGAGTAAAAGATAGAGGTATTTGACATACATGTGCTTTCCAATCATAAATTGGAAGAATGCCGAAAAATTGGACAGTAGTCACCGCTGTCATCTGACTTTATATCGTAATATATCCTGCGTTTTTTTGCTAGTGATGAAAAATCTGAAAGCAAAGGACAGATCACTGTGATCGTAACGCCTTTTTGAATCAATCATATTTACAAAAAAATAGCAAATTTTTCACATGGAAATATACAAGAACTATAAATAAAAATGTCTCATTAAAACGTGTGCATCCGTATTTCAAAAAAATTTTCCTCATCTTCAGCAAGTCATTGAGATCAATATGTTTTCAATTTCTAATGAAATGTTATAATGTTCGTGTAGAATATTTAAGGGCAGTCTTCACTCACCTGAAAACTCCCGCTCCGTAATGTTAAACCGTAATGCAGGTTAATTTCAAATTTCTGGTTCAAATTTGAATATTTTAAAAAGATTTTTTGCATAGGATAACTGAGCTCAATCTTTGGTATAACTACTTTTTACTTTTTCGATTTTGGCTACAGATTTTTTTATAAAGGTACTTTCATTTTCGAAACCGGTTTTGAAAATAAAAGTACTTTTTTGAAAAAAATCTGCAACCAAATTCGAAAAAACAACAACAACAAAAAAAATCCCATCGGACGAAAGATTTAGCTCGGATATCCCATGCATAAAAAAAAATCGTTTAAAAATATTAAAACTTAAATGCGTAATTCGAAATTAACCTACACATTGGACTAACATTAAAGAGCAGTTGTTTTCAAGTGAGTAAAAACTCCTCTAAATTGCAATAGGAAGATGTCAGAAAATAAATTTTCACTTAAACTATACACCTGTCCCTGTCTCTCTGTTTATTTTTTACCTCCTTTTATTTGTGATTATTTTATAACATTTGTGAAATATGTGTTAAAAAATCACTCTTTATTATTTTTTGAAGTCATATTATGTGATTTATTGAAACACTTAAAGGATGACAGTGTGGTTAAAGCCACAATCTAAAATATATGAGGACCATTAATAAATTTTCTATCGGCAGATTTTGTGATAAAAGACATTTAAGAAGGAACTTTATAAAAGCAATGCTATTTTATTTGTTATTATTTTTCTATATTGATTTTTACAAATTTATACTAATACTATAAAGAAGTGATGTGTTTTGTTTGCGTGTTTTTAAGGAGTAATATCTGAAACTACATAATCGATTTCATTTTATAATACTGAATGGTCTCAGTTTGAAATTGAACGTGGTAATTACTTATAAGATGTAAATGCTCTCAGCGTATAATTTGTTTCAAAAAATCGAAATTTAAAAGGTGTGAAAATCCACGAAAATCATTCTATCGTTCTAAAGTACTATTTCGATAGAATTTCTCTATTCTAAAAAAAGTAACTAATGCGTACACAACCGCTTTCCATTGAATTTTTTGTGGCCCTATGGTATTTCTTCGCTAATATTAAGAAAACTACTGCACACTAAAATATGAAAATATGTGATATTTTAGAGAATTGTTTGATAAATAAATATAATAATCGAATAAATATTTTAAGAGATATTTAGTATTAAACTTGGTCAAAGTCATTCCTTTAAATAAATTTTGTAGGAGCAAAAACTGTACATAGGAATCTAAACACTTTTACATCATTTTATATATTAGAAGTTTCAAATGTGTACACAACAGCATTTCTTTTTTCTTTATATATATATATATATATATATATATATATATATATATATATATATATATATATATATATATATATATATAATTTGACTTATTTTTTGAGGATTTATTTCTATTTTAAATTCAAATTTTCAGCTTTTAGAGAGACATTTTTTACATATTTTAGAAAAGGTTGTACTTTTAAATTGTTGCCTAGTGATTAAAGAATAATATTTTCTTTATATTAAAAATCATTTACACGCGACTGTCACAAGTAGAAAGAAAAGAACTTTCAAATGAGAATTAAATACACTACTGGACATTAAAATTGCTACACCATGAAGGCGACATGCTACAAACCTGAAATTTAAACGACAGGAAGAAGATGCTGTGATATGCAAATGATTAGCTATTCAGCGCATTCTGCCAAAGCAGGTGCCGGTAGCGACATCTACAATGTGTTTAAATGAGGAAATTGTTCAACCGGTTTCACACACAGAAATTGCATTCGAGCATTGTTGCCTGGTGAAAATTTTTTTTGATGCCTGTTGTAAGAAGGAGAAATGCGTACCAGCATATTTCTGACCTTAAAAAAGGTCAATTGTGGCCTGCCGGGATTGCAGTTTTTTCGTATCACAGTATTGCTGCTCGTATTGGTCGAGATCCAATGACTGTTCGCAGAATATGGAATGAATTCAGGACGGTAATACGGAACGCCGTACAGGATCTCAACGGCCTCCTATTTCTAGCAACCGAGAAGACAGGCATGTTATCCGTATGGCCGTAATGGATCGTGCAACTACGTCACGAGCCCTGAGTTAAGAAATGCGGTCATTTGCAAAACAAAAAATGTCTGCTCGAATAGTTCGACGACGTTTACAGCAGCATGGACTCTCAGCTCGGAGACCATGGCTGCTTCTTCCCCTGACGCTGCGTCACAGACAGGAGCGCCTTCAATGGTGTGATCAAGGACGAACTTGGGTGCACGAATGGCAAGGAGTCATTTTTTCAGATGAATCCAGGCTCTATTAACAACATCATGGTGGTCGCATTCGTGTTTGGCGGCATCGTGGTGAACGAACATTGGCAGCGTGCATTCGTCTTCGTCATACTGGCCCAGCATCTGCCGTGATGGTATGGGGTGTCATTGGATACACGTCTCGGTCATCTCTTGTTCGCATTAACGGCGCTTTGAACAGTGCATGTTACATTTCTGATATTTTACGACCAGTGGCTCTACCCTTTATTCGAGACCTACGAAACCCTGCGTTTCAGCAGGATAATGCCCGACCGCATGTTTCCGGAATTGTACAGACCTTCCTTGATACGGAAAATGTTTGGCTGTTGCTCTGGCCAGCACGTTTTCCAGATCTCTCACCAATAGAAAACGTCTTGTCAATGGTCGCCGAGCGACTGGCTCATAACCATACGCCAGTCAGTATGGTTGATGAACTGTGCATCGTGTTGAAGGTGCATGAATACCTGTACCTGTACTTGCCATCCAATCTCCATTTGACTCAATGCCCAGGCGTATAAGTGCTTTTTTACTGCCCGAGGTGGTTGTTCTGGGTATTGATTTCTCAGGATCTATGCACCCAAATTTCTTGAAAATTTAATCACTTGTTATTTCTATCATAATATATTTGTCCATTAAATATCATTTTGTTATCTGCATTTCTTCCTGTTGTAGCAATTTTAATGCCCAGTAGTGTAATTACAAGTTAAAAGCGGTAAATATTGAAAATTACGTCATAAAAAACTATATTTACATGCGAATATTAAAAGAAAAAGAAAATATTAAAATAATAAATTCATTAAAATGCACTAATCGCCGTAAATGGAAAAAATTATATGATGTTTAAAATAGTCAAACAATAAACCTGCAAACATTTTAAATTAAAAAATATATTTACGTGAGGCATTTCCCATATATTTCCAAATGCTAATTTAAATTGTTGTTGTCAATTTTAAAGAAGCGGAAATAATTCTTTTCTAACAATAAAAGTATCTTCACTTGACTATCAAAAAGAGAAAAAAAACTCTAAAATCAAAGATAATTTTATTAATGAGTGCTAAAAGCAACAATAAATATATATATATATACATATATTATATATACAGAGAGAGAGATCGATGTTTTACAGTCATTTAAAAGCCGATCAAGTTAGTGTTTTCTTACAGTTTGTGGTGTCTCAACTGGGATTGACTGGGGGGTAAAGCCCTCTAGTTGTTAAAAACAATAGCTTAAAATTTGGCAAACAGATACACTGTAAAGAATATCCGTTAAACTTAAGGCAAAAACTACTTGCATCAATGTTGCCAGCAGTTTTTGCCTTAAAAATAGCAGCAAAATTAGATGTAATTTTTTATTACATCTAATTTTACTGCAATTTTATCGCAATAAAATGTAAATGTTCTCTAAGTACAGTTTCTAAAAAATTCCAAAGATTCAAATAAAAGAAAATCATACAAGAAAATTTTTTTTAATTACGATTTCTGTAGAATCAGGAAATGGGAAAGCGATTTTAAAAGTAAGGGCTGCAAATTGATGATGATAGTCCCTCATCTAACATAGGTTATATTTTATGCCACTGCCACAATCACCAGGAGTTTTCAGGAGCAATAAATATTCTGAAAATTCAATTTTGGTGATACAGTAAGGGCTAGGAGATTAAAATTTGCTTGGTTGTTTTTTATAGGATACAAAGACTACCTAAGAACAGTTTCTATAAAATTCCAAATCTGAAAAGTTGAAATGAGCAAAAAGCGTTCTAAAAATTGTAAATTATGAATTCTGTAGAATCTTTAAATATAAAAGTCTTTCCGGCAATGCCGGGAAGAAGAGGTAGCTTTCATATACTTATATATTTATTTATTTATTTTAAGGTAAGTTACATTGTTCAAAAATACTAAGCTGAAATTAGTGGAAAAAATCTTATAAAATTAGGGATTTTATAAGATTGAATACTAGTTTTTGTCAAAACTGAATATTAATAGAAATTTTTAGAAATTAGTCATCTTTTATTCAACCTGGTTTTATTTTAAGCGATTTAGAGAGTCACCAAATTCCACGATATCATAAAGTGTATGCCATTTTAAAGCAACATTGTGGATCGTTCAGATCAGACCGTTTCAAAATGTCAGCCATAAGCAAAATTCAAAGTGCTATAACTCAATCATTTTTTAAGGTAAAGACAAAATAAAAAGTGTTCTGGAATCGTTGTTTTAAGTTCTAACACGTAAAAGAAAAATATTTTTCAACTTTTAATTTTTTCGCATTTAATTTTAAATTTTTAAAAAATTTTAAATGGCCACCATTTTGAAACAAAATGGTGGATGATGCTGTCCAACGAACTCGGTCGAGACATTTGTATGTACTATGTACATACCAAGTTTCATTAAAATCGGTTCATAAATACGCGAGTTATCACGTGACAAAAATCAGATCGTTTCAAAATGTCAGACATAAGAAAAATTCAAAGTGCTATAACTCAAACATTTTGTAAGATATAGACAAAATAAAAAGTGTTCTGGAATCGTTGTTTTAAGTTCTAACGCGTAAAAGAAAAATATTTCTCAAATTTTGATTTTTTCGCAATTAATTTTAAATTTTTAAATTTTTAAAAATTTTAAAATGGCCACCATTTTTAAACAAAATGGCGGATGATGCTGGCCAACGAACTCGGTCGAGACATTTGTATGTACTATGTACATACCAAGTTTCATTGAAATCGGTTCATAAATACGCGTGTTATCACGTGACAAAAATCAGATCGTTTCAAAATGTCAGCCATAAGAAAAATTCAAAGTGCTATAACTCAATCATTTTTTAAGATATAGACAAAATAAAAAGTGTTCTGGAATCTTTGTTTTAAGTTCTAACACGTAAAAGAAAAATGTTTTTCAAATTTTGATTTTTTCGCATTTAATTTAAAATTTTAAAAATTTTAAAATGGCCACCATTTTGAAACAAAATGGCGGATGATGCTGGCCAACGAACTCGGCCGAGACATTTGTATGTACTATGTACATACCAAGTTTAATTGAAATCGGTTCATAAATACATGTGTTATCACGTGACAAAAATCAGATCGTTTCAAAGTGTCAGCCATAAGAAAAATTCAAAGTACTATAACTCAATCATTTTTTAAGATATAGACAAAATAAAACGTGTTCTGGAATCTTTGTTTTAAGTTCTAACACGTAAAAGAAAAATATTTTTCAACTTTTAATTTTTTCGCATTTAATTTTAAATTTTAAATTTTTTTAAATTTTTAAAATGGCCGCCATTTTGAAACAAAATGGCGGATGATGCTGACCAACGAACTCGGTCGATATATTTGTATGTACTATGTACATACCAAGTTTCATTCAAATCGGTTCATAAATACGTTAGTTATCGCATGACAAAAATCAGATATATATATATATATATATATATATGGTTATATATATATATATATATATATATATATGTCAACATTTGAACGGAGGGTGGTTTTGGGGTCTGGGGGTCATGATCGGTGAAAATATACCAAAATTTTCCGGAAGTGCTTTCCTCCGGACGGCTGCAATAGGTAGCTTTTTACTTTTTGTAATGAAAGCTACCTAATAACTTGAAATTTGTCATGGTAGATATTTATAAGATGTAAATGTTTTGTAAGAAGAGTTTCTAAAAACTGAATATTTAAAATGATAAAATGTTCGAAGAACATTCAAAAAATGTTCTAAATTACGATTTTTAGGGAATTTTAAGAAATAGAAAATAGATTTCAATAGTAATGTTGCAAATTGATGGTGATATACATGCTCCAAATATGGCTATATTTTATATTGATGACATTTTAACCAGTTATTGGAGGAGTAAGAGGTGGAGATGGTGTGGGGTATCTTTCGACAAGAAGCATGAAATTTGGAATGATGCTTATTTTTAAAATGAAAATGCTAAAAACCGCTTCTAAAAAATTTAAAAATGGAAATTGAAACTAGCGTAAAAATTTGAATATCCATTCTAAGTTATTATTTATTGATGATTATTTCTTCTCATTAATTTAAGTCTCATTTTCAACTAATACTGTGTAAATAATAAAGTTTATTGAAATTGTGGCTGAGTTTATGTTGGTACACAATTACAAATTCGTATATTTCAACCAATAAATGCTAGCAAAACCCTGGGCTTTCCTTGTGTTATAATAATTTTCTTTAGTCATTTTCTAAATTTAACGCTGAAATTGATGTTTTACAGGAGGCATTAAAGTATTTCCTCAAAAGAAATGGCCACCAAAAAATACAAATCTGAAAAATTAAACCGTTTTTGTTATGCTTTTCTAAGAACGTAACGTACTTCGTGTACTATAAAGCTCCTGTAAATATTCTTACTAATATTTACATCTATTTTTACGCTCTTTTATTACTCTAAACTTATTTTTTGTGTGTAAAGATTACATTTTGTAATCTATTTCTAACTCATCACATGATAGGCTAGAATTATAGAAATTACCTTAATCGGTATGTATCCGATGACTATACAAACTTTTTAAATATTTTTAGAGCTTAATACATTAACTTTAAGGACTTTCTCCGTTAACCCGCCATAGGTGATTAATTACGCAATATCCTTACAACTACATGTGAATTGAAACAACAATGGATTTAATGATGCATCAATAAACGCTCTTCAAGATAGATCAAATAGCTATGAAACTGCAACGATGAATCATTTTAAACATTAAAAAGTCGAAAGAATATAAACAACAAAAAAAGAGTGTAATATTAAAAGAAAATACATTTTTATAAATAAATAGTTTAGCATTAATTAATTTACGATGATGCGTTGAAAAATCATAAATCCTAAATCCTATGAATCTTATAAATCCTAAAAACATAATTTAAAAGATTTTTAATTTTATTCTTGTTTGTTGCTTTATCTTCAAAAAAAAATAGAGCAAAAATTATGTATATTCTAACAAAATCACCTACTTCTTCTTTCTACAAAGAGTATAACAAACAGTGAAATTTTCATAATCGAATTCTGTGCACACGCCAGAATAATGAGCAGTTAACTTCTGATTATCCGTCATTCTATCAACTGCATATCTCGGTTAATCGCTACTGCCCTTCCTTCTACGATTTTGTTGTCGTTTTTATCAAAAAGAAACAATAGCGTGACACTGTTGCTAGTACACAAGGTGCTGAACCACCTAGTGATAATTCGGGAATATTGAATCTCGTGTCAAGCATAACATGTTTAACAGCATTCCTACGTATGAAAATCACAGACTGATTTGATTGTGACCAGAATCATACTACTTATAAAAAAATAACGGATGGGGAAATTAGGCAAAATGTTTTAGATCCAGAAAAATCTGAAGCAGATGAATGTGATGAATTGAGGAATGATGGCCCACGAGTCAGTCATGCAGAAATGAAGACTGAATGCTTTCTAAGTGCATTAATTGGTTTGAAATGCAAGAAACCGGTGCGATTCAAACCAATATATTACATAGAATTTGTAATCTTTCTACAGTAAAAGTGCAATCAAAATGAAAAAAAAATTCTAATGGATTACTGTGGATAAAAACAGTTTACAACGCATTTCTTCTGAAAATTTTTTAATTTGTATCCATATCCTTCTCAGTGCTGAAGTCTCCTTTAAAAGACACTAAAGAACATCCTTTAAATAAATTTAAATACTCCTTGAATTTTAAAAATTACTTCTAGACTTTTTTAATAAATGTATTCATATCATAAGCGTATCTTTGAAGATGCTTCAGATTAATTTTAAACTGATTTCTGAAGCCCCACATAGCATTTTTCTCAGAACTGAGAAGTTAATTGATTTCTTTTTATCAGTTATTCCTTTTGCGAAAAGAGAGAACATAGCAGATTGAAAAAAAAATTGTTTAAATATTCTCTTTTATATACTGACGAATAGAAATGTAACTTTTCTAACGGTCATGTAACATCTTTCAATATCCGTATATTTAGATTATCCGTCGGTCGCATGAGTGGCGGGTAATCGTAAGTTTACTGAATTATAAGGGAATTTTTGGGAAAAATTAAGAGTGCAGTTTTGAATTTAGGCCAGATTTTCAAAATAAATACTCAATGCTTGTAAAAAATCTTTTTTTGTTAAACTATTGCTACTTTTAAAATTATTATATCTAATTTTATCGTTTTTGAAACAAAATAATAAAACTTAAAGAAGAGAGGTTATCGATTTAAAGCCAAACTTCATTTCATATCATCTTCCTGTCAATCAACCCATCAAAAAAGCGAAGAATGACATCCA
The DNA here is from genome assembly GCA_964019185.1 of Maratus speculifer. Taxonomy (NCBI): domain Eukaryota; kingdom Metazoa; phylum Arthropoda; class Arachnida; order Araneae; family Salticidae; genus Maratus; species Maratus speculifer. Next base: position 188,190,113 of record OZ025290.1, read on the forward strand.
ATGTGAGAATTAAGTCCTCTCTCTTGCGCTTTTAAAGATGATTTGCTAAATAACAGATACTTTCAACTCCTGAGAAGTCTTTAAAGTGAGAGGGAATTCTAATGTCACTTTCTGGCGCGAAAATTCCAGGCATCCTTCGGCTCTCTTCACTAACTTCATCTTCTATCTCCACCCGTCAATTTAGCCGGGCAGTAACAAAATTTCGACTTAATTAGCCAATAATTGAGCGCTGCGGATCGAGTGTCACTCCGTAGATAATGAGACTTCGAAGCCGAAAATGAACGGCAGGGAAAATCCATAACGGAACAAAATAAAAATAAAAAAATTGAGAAAGAGGGGCCGCGTAGATTGCTTTCTGCCTATTATTACTTGCCATTTATAGGGTGTTCAGAACATCATCGATTCTCCCGCCCGGCTTGTTCTATTTACTCCTCCACTTATTTGTTATGCCACTGGTTTGCCAAATATTGTTTTTTAATACCTCCTTGATTCTCCAGCATAAAAGGATACAGGAATAGACCGCGGTGAGGAGAAACTGTGTAATTGAAAGTGACTGAATTAGTGTGCTGTTTGAGCTGATGTTACGAGGGCAGAGTGTTGTTTACTGTGGTTATTTAAATTTGATTCTTGGCTAAATCAATTTATCAATTTTATATCCTTTGCTACATTCTTTTAGTTAAGTCAATCTTGTTTTTAAGTGTAAAGATGGAATTTTTTAAATAAACTTTTAACTCACTTCCTGAGATTAGAATTATGAAAGTCATATTCACGGGTGTTTTTTCGGTAGCAATGAACATTTTAATATTTTTTAAATTTAATTATTAAATTAATACTTTATTTCACAAGAATTTTTTCATTAACCCGCCCAACCGACAAATATACTCTGTAAAGCGTGCAATTATATACGATTTGAAACTACAATGGATTTAACGATACGTCAATAAACGATGCCCAAAACAAACCAAATTGTTGCCAAATATTGTTTTTTAATATCTTCTTGATTCTCCGGCATAAACGGATACTGGAATAGACTGCGATGAGGAACAGCTGTGTAATTGAAAGTGACAGAATTAGTGTACTGTTTGAACTAATATTACGCAGAGTTGTTCACTGTGGTTATTTAAATTTTTGATTCTTGGAAAAACAAATTTATCAATTTTATATCCTTTGCTATTGTAAGAGCTGTAATTTTTTCATAATATCGAGTTCTGTGCCCACGCCAAATTAATGTATTATTTGGGAAAAAAGCATAAATTACAGTCAAAAATTCAGCTTTGATTTTTCAGATGAACATTAACAGAGTGCTTTTTAAAAAGTCTTTCGATATTTATACTTATTTACACAATAATTTAGATGTTTTTCATTGAATGAATATATTCGTATAGTTTACAAATGATTTCAGCAAGAATTAAAAAGCGTTGTCTCTCCAAACTATGAATGCATTATGTTAAATTTGAGAAACTGAATGGATTTACTTCGACAAAAGATCGCAAATTTTTCGATTGCAAATTTCGACAAAGGATCGAAAAATAATGAGAATTGTCCAAGGACCACAAAGAAAACGCGAATTTCGAGAAGGGATATGCAAAAAACACGTATTCCGTCAAGGGGCTGCGGAAAAGACGCGAATTACGATTAAAGATCATAAAAAAAGCGTATTTCGTAAAAGTACTGCATTAAAAATTAATTTTTTGAAAGTACCACGGAAGAATAGACACGGAAAAAGCACGGATTTTGACATAGGATTCCGAAAACACGAATTTCATCTAAAAATCGAATAAAAAAACCGCAGTTTTTGACAAAGGATGGCGGAACAAATGCAAATTTTGCTAAAAGGGTCTCGTAAAAGACGTAAATTCCGTCCAAAAGATCCAGAAAAATGCTAATTTTGTGAAAAAGCTTTGCAAAAACATAAATTTCGACAAATGATTGCGAAAAATACCCAAACGTCGTCAAGAAATAGCAGAAGATACGCGGATTTCGAATAATCATCGCAAAAAAGGAGAATTGTCATAGGGCCGCGAAAAAAGTACGAATCTCGTTAATGGGCCACAGGAGAAAAGACGAATTTCGTCAAAGAATTTTCAAAAGCACATATTCCGTCAAAAGGCCGCAGAAAAAACACAGTTTACGTCGAAAAAATCACAAAAAAGCGAGTTTCGCCAAAGAACTGCAGTAAAAGCTAATTTCCTGAAAAAAAATCTTAAATTTCGAAAAAACCACGGAAAAGCGCGAATTTGGACTCATGATCCCAAAAACACCAATTTCGTCTAAAAGTCGACAAAATAAAAACGAAATTTTGACAAATATCGCGGATAAAAAGCGAATTTCGTCAAACAAAGGCAGCAGAAACACAAGTTTTGAAAAACGGTTGAAAAAAAAGGAGAATTGTCAAAGAGCGCGAAGAAAACCGGTAGAAGAAACGCAAATGTCAAAGAGCCGCAAATAATTTTGACAAACAACCGCGACAGAAAAATCACGTATTCCGCCAAAAGAGGACACAGAAAAAGCGAATTTCGGCAAAACATCGCAGAAATTGTTTCCTCGAAAGGCAGTAGGAAAAAGAAACGAATTTAATCACAGGGTCATAATAAAAATCTGAAATTTGTCAAAGGGTCGTGGAAAAAGTGCAGCAATCGCTTTAGAAAATAGTACACATACAAACAACTATGTTTATTGCTAAAGGTTACTAAAAATTACTTAAAATTTTTTAAGCAAAAATAATAAACTGAACTAACTTTTTAAAAGTCGGATTTTTTTCCGAACCCAACAGCCAGAAATCTACACTCAGCCTGAAATCGATCTGAAAAAGAAACAGTTAACTCAAATTACAACAAAAATTACTAACTCTGATAAGGAATCCCCTACATTTCATTCTTCTCCAACCTTTTAGAAAAATTTGCTCTGAATTTTAGAATATTTTTTTACTCAAAAACACTCCTGGAATTGAGGAGGCAAGGATTATCAACTGAAGCCGCGGCAAGCCTAAATAAGTTGGAAAGTGTTAATGTGTTATGTTATATACCCATTTTTAATGATTTTAAGTCATTAAAATGTCATCTTCTCAATTGTTCAACATTTTTAATGTTTTTAAGTCATAGTAGTTATTTGTTGTAGTAGTAGTTGTTGTTTGTTCGTTGGTTATCCTGTGGTGTAACTGTGCGCTGATATGATACTAACCATAATCGCTAGTTCGTTATATTGCAGAAAGAAAATTACAAATTTATCTCAGACAAAAAGAAAAGAAATCAGCATTTTATAAATTTCATTTTCGGTTACTTTGGGAAAGGGCTGTAACTTCATTACCCCATTCCATTTCTTTGGATATCACGTGGTGTCACTGTGCATTAATATGGAACTGGAGAGACGAGAGCGGCTAGTGTGTTGAATGATAAGGAAAAAATTACAAATTTATTACAAACAAACCAAAAAAAAATTAGCATTTTTTTTAAATTTCATTTTCGACTACTTTAGGAAGATGCTGTAATCCCTTTAGCCCCTTACACGTCTTTTCGGGTATTATGTGGTGACATTGCACATTAATAGGGAATTAAAGAGAAGAAAGTGGTTGGTTTTTTGAACGATCAGCGGGGGGAGGGGTAATGCAAGTTTATTTCAAACAAAAAAAAATAAACACTTTTTGAATTTCATTGTTGATTACTTGTGGAAGGCACTGTAACTCCATCATACCCTTTCCATTTTTTGGGTATAATTTGGTGTTATCATATACTCACATAGAACTAAAGAGAAGGCAGCAGCTAATCTATTGAATGAGAGGAAAAAAGATGCAAATTTATTTCAAACAGAAAAAAAACCCTTTAATACTATTTTTTCATTTCAATATCGACTATTTCAAAATTAGGGGGCTGTAATTTCATCAGCTGCCTCCCCATCTTTGAGTAAGCTTGGATGTGATTGTGGATTAATATGGGGTTAAAGAGAATGGCTATTTGGCTGTATGATAAAGGAAACAAGTAAGAAAAAATCATGTGTCAAGCATAGATTATGAAGCACTTTCCAACACTTTTTGAAATATATAGCAAAACTCCGTTATCCCAGGAAATAACATATTATTGCCCATATCCAAATATGCACTCCAATACTTTTGAAAAGCCCTGTATTTGACCTGTCGGTTAATATACAGACAATATAATGGTAAAATTTAGTTTAGCAAGAAAACGTCTAACTGGTTGAAATTTTCCGGTTCAGCATTTTATGCTAATAGATGGAAACATACTTGGATACTTTTGTTTAGCCCAGTAAAATATATAGTACCTTTAATACACGAAAGTATTTTGCTAAAGTTTAATTTAAAAATAAATTCTCTTTAAACTACTTAAATCAAATTTCCAGAAATTATCATGCAAAGGCGACAATGTATCCAGTTCTTTGCGTGACCCTGTATATCATTTTATCTATATTCTACAAACATTTCTTACTAAATAAAATGCCGTTCATCGTATAAAAGTATCATAACATATTTAAAAATCCCTGTCGGCTTGGCCTATAGGGGGAGGTAGATTTCGAAGGGTTTTCATTTCAACAACAAAAAATAAAATATTATTAACGATAAACCCAGTTTAACTAATTTAGCTGAAATTTTCCTCTTGTGATTTGCGAATGTTGTTTAAACAGATTTCTTTAAGCATCATATGTACAAAAATATTTTTAATAATAATTAAAGTATATAGCATAAAATTATTTTGCTTTTTTTAACTGGCTGCATTTCTCTTAATAACTACTTCAAGATGAAACAAAGTGGGTCAAGTTTTCTATATATAGTGGGTCATCCTTCCCGTATGGTGGGAGTTTTGACTCATGATTAAAATCAATCATTTTTCAAAATTTTTATATAATACATTACAATACGTAACAATTATCTTTTGATAACTGATTGTATAATCAATATAATGATGTATAAAACTATTCTAAGTTCAATATTTAAAAATAAAAAATCACTTTGTAAAAAGTGGATCAAATCTCCCTTGTTTCCCCTACATGCAACTCTCAGTTTTCAAATACGTTCAAAGATTCTTCATATAACGTTCTAATATAGACTTAAAATTTTATTTCTTGTGACACCACTTTTCAGAACCCCGTCTCAAAGTATTTAGAATTTCAACATATTCAAAATAAATAAAAGTGGAAAATTGCACGTCAAGAGTAGAAAATGAGGTGTGTTCATAAAATAACAAAGGTTTCAAAATATTCATATCTGAGTGTAATAATATACAGTACTTTGGATACAGTATAGTATTCGAAATCATTTGTGTTTCCCTCTAAATACTACTTGTAGTTAACTTCAACAATGTATCTCAATTTCTTAAAATGTGAAATAGTTTAAATATAAATAAAATACGCCCCAAACAATGTTTCCTCTTATATCATTATAATGTAATACTTTTTGTGGCCCTGTAAATTAATAACTAATGCTCTTTGCACCCCTGATTGGTACAGAATGTATATTTTAGTACACGCTTCATAGATGCATATCAATTGTATTATGTCAAAAGAATGTAACTTCATGAAAATGCACTTGGAACTATTCATCCCATTGACTGTAATTTAAAGGAATACTTTTGATTGTCCTGTAATTGAACTATGCATCCGATTTTCATAAAATTTGAAATAACTCGAAAACATTATACAACAATAATATATTTTAAATTTCAAACGATTCAGTTGAATAGTTTTTGTTCTGTTGTATGCGGACAGACAGAGAGACAGAACGAACGGACACACTGAACGACGACTATAGGTGCTACATTTTTACATAATTACGAACGCACCTAAAAAGTAAAATCGTAAAACATCTTCTCGTTTTATAAATTGCCTATTTTCTATAAATAAGCGTTCTAAAATTTTTCGGAACTTCTAAACTCAGTTGTCTCGAACAATCTAACAAATTATATCTATAGGTTTTTCAAAGCCTCTTAACATTTTTCCGATATGTATATTTCTCCAAGAAAATAACCTCTGCAGAGTTCGCGTCCTAGATTTACCTTGATGAATTATTTGGAAAATAAATCACCGGAAGGCTTGAAAACAGAAAAAGTGTAGATTTCGTTTAGCTTGAAACTGATAATTAAAAAATAAATTAATCCAATTTGTAGACTCTTGGATATTTTGGAAAGTTTAGAAAGAAATAATCAGAGTTTCTATTTTTGGATTTATAAAAAAGACTAACAGACAAGAATAATTGCATCGAAAAACTAGTCTTTTATTAAAATTTTGCATGGTTTATATTCTTGGCTATACTTAAATTACATGAATGAAAGCATCGATTTTATTTTTAACAGAAAAATGCGCTAAAACCTCATTTTTTACTTACTTTAATTTTAACTCAATTTATTACTTTCTACTATCTTTATTAGAAGAAACTATTGGATTCATGAAAATTCCCAACTTCCGGTTTTCGACGGTTATGGAGGTCCTCAACACGATTTTACTGTTTATAGAAAATATCTGTCTATGCGTCTGTCTGTTTCAATGAGTCTTAAATTTTGTGTGTTCTATATCTCAAAAACTGATGCACAGAATTTAATAAAACTTTTTGTTCAACTAGTTTCTGATATAAATTATTGTTTCACATTATTGTTGATTCCGCAATATCTATATCATAAGAACTAATGAGCATATTTTAATTAAAATTCAGATTCAATTATACCTTGATATGATTTCACGCTGATTACTTTTTGGTGTAAATCTCCCAAAATATCACGCTGCTTAATAAAACTTTATATTTAACTAGTATCTGATATAAATAATTGTTGATTACTTTTGTAGCAAATGGCTTCGCAGATGGTACTACTGTGAGCATTATTCATGATTTCCGTAACATCTATATCTATAGAACAAATGATCATATTTTAATTAAAATTCAGTTTCATTTATACCTCTATATGATTTGGCGCTGATTACTTTTTGGTGTAAATCACGCAAAAAGTCACGCTGCTATACTACATTTTTCTCGATTTCTACAATCGCTCTGTCTCAAGAACTAACTAATTCACGAAATTTCATGAAACTTCGAATTCAGTTTATATAAATTGATATTGATTAGTTTGGGGGCAAATTAACCAGCAGTTTGTGCTGCTATACTGCATTTTTCAGAATTTACACTATTTTAGCGATAGTCGTATCTCAAGAAATAACGCACGGAATTTCTTGGCCGTTGGTATACCACAAGGTGGTAGTACATCTAGTGTATTATCTGACTTATACTTATATTACTATGAACGTCATTATTTAAATAATACAATACATTTATATCGATATATAGATGATGTAATTTTAATTGATACTGATAACACCTGTATATCTCAATTCCCTGTTGATTATCCTTCTAATCTAGAACTTTCAAAAAACCTACTTTTTAATAATACAATCAATTTCTTAGATATTAAAATTATATTAAAAGAGAACAAATTTATAACTGATATTTATGACAAAAGGAAAGAATTTAATTTTAAAGTTAATACCTTTACTAATTTTAAATCATGTCTTCATAATTCTGTATATCGTAATATAATACTTAACCATTTATATAGAATAAAATGTCTATGTTCTTCCCATTTAATTAATACTAATATTAAAAAGCTTGTATATGATGCTATAAATAATGGTTATCCTAAGAAATTCATATATTCTTTAATTTATAATTAGATATTACATGATCTTATAATTAATTCTTTGCGTAAAAAATGTATAAAAAAAAATATAAAACATAAAAAAAATAATAAAAAATTAAAAATGTTAAAAAGTAATTAAAATATATATATATATATAGGTTGGTTGGGTGGGTAGATGTTAGAGTACGGAGGAGGGTGGTGTTGTCTGGATAAAAACGCAAAGGTTAATTATTTATTATTAAAAAAAATGAGCGTGGGTTACTTATTTTAACATAATTTTTAAACTGTTTAATTTACACCAATATATGGATATTTGTCTAGTTATTATCTATAGTTAAATAGCTATATTTTAATTATCAAATTATTTTTAATGTTATTGATATAATTTTTGGTATTATTATTAATAATATTATTACTATTATTATTATTTTTTATTTTTCTTTCATTTTATTTTTTAATTTTTATTATCCTATATTAAGATAATGAGTTTTCACCATGTAAAGTCACAATAAATGTTACTGATTAAAGTAACAATAATGTATTTTAAGTTATATGTTAATATGAATGTTATCTCTTAATTCTAATTTTAATCATTTTATTAATTTAATTTTATGTTAATATCGATTATTAATTATTTTTCCGGTTCAATTATATTTCCATTCAGCTTTATCTTTTTTGTTTCTTATGGATAACTATTATTTTTACTTACTTTCAACTCCTTTTTGTAAAATATCTTTGTTCCTTGTTTAATAATTTGGTTTTTGTGTGATGGTAGTCCCAAATTCGTATTGTTTTGCTTTTTCATGGCAAATACGAAGATGAAACCACACACTCCATTTGTAGTTCCAAAGTATTTGGGACCTGAAGATTCTGCTTTGGTTCTACAAATTTCATTTGTATTCATATTATTCTTTTTTCCTTCCATGTTCAATGTGCTATAAGTTATTAATTTCAATAGTTAATTTCAAATGGTTAATATTGTTTACTATAATTCAATTTAATTCTTCGTTTTGGTTTATTGTTTTGTTGATAAAATCCATTGGTGAATCTTGTCTACTTTTAATGGTATTATATTAGCATTCAAATTATTATGCTGCTCCGCGCGTGTAATTATGAATGTATACAATTTGATATTTAATTGATATCTTTTCATTTTGAATAGTCATAATGCATTTTTTCCTATTGTGGTATCTTATATATAATTAATATATAACATCCGTTGCTAATAGCAATTTTATAAATATGGTGCGCATAGGTAATTGCTGCTATCCGCATAACCTTTGTGTATTGTCTGTGAGATTTCTACAATGTAGTTTTCCGTTACCATTTAATAGGATTTCCATTAAGAGTTGCAAATCGTTTCATCATGAATATTATATGTGGTATATTTATAATATTTTAACTGTTAATTTTGCTATTATGTTTAATTCATTGTCTTGATATATGGTATATTAAATGTCAAAATCAATATTCATTATTTATTATTTTTTAATATTAAAGTAATACATTGAAATTATCATTATTTATTATTTTTTTATATTAAATAAATACATTGTAATTATGATTAGTTAAGCCTATGTGAAATGTAGTAACAATGTGAGCATTGTGCTGAGATGTTAATTGGATAAGTTTGTGGATTATTATGTACGGTGATTTTTTCACTTTTAAATGAGTCGATTTTGTGATTTTGCATTTATTTTACTGTGAGTACTATGATTCTTATTATATGTGGTGTGGGATGGTAGTATTATGGTCGTGCATTGTTTCCTTTTGGAGGTTTGAATACTGCTTTAAAGCTTTGTACATATTGTATCTATTTTCATTTTATAGTTGTATTATTCTAGATACTTTTCTTTAGTAAATTATATTAGTCAAGATACTCGATTATTTAATTGTAATTTTCTATTTTTATCTTTTTATTATATTTGTATTATCTTTTATATTATGGCAGTACTTAGTAAAAATCTCGATTGCAGTGTAGTGCCCGGTACAGGAGCAATAATAGGGTTACTCCTGGACCGTCATCCAGTTTCCATATACATGCTCCTCCTCCTCAATTATATTTTCAGAAATGTTCTGATATCCGATGTAAAACTTGTCCATCTGCTTCTCAGTCACAAATCGTATCAGATCCTCATATTTCTATTTTTTGTAAGGCTTTTAATGTAATTTATAGTATAAAGTGTAACATTTGCAATTTGAAATATATTGGTGAAACTTCTGGTCCTCTTCATATACGCATGAATCAACATCGATCAGATTCTGAAAATAATTTAGCAAAAAATATACAGTCTACAGCTGAAATACAGCATTTTCATAAACATAAATTTAAAAATACTACTATTGAAATAATACAAATTCAGAAAAATAAATCTGAGCGTCTCTATTTAGAGTCTTCATATATGAAATATTATAATACAATTTAACCTTATGGTCTTAATAGTGAGGTTTTTAAAAGATCTGTTAAAGTTTTTTCATCTATAAATGATACTACAGATTATTCTCCCATTTATCATAGTTTAAATCATCTTATAAATCCTAAAACTACACGTAACAAAAGAGGAAAAGGTTCATCTTCTAGTATTACTCTTAAAAACATTATAATTCAACAAATTAATAATCTGCATAGTAATTATTTAAAAAATTACAATTGGTTTCTAATACGTAAATATATTTTTGGAATAAAAAAGAAACATATAGTACAATATTTAAATATTTTTCTCAGTAAAACTTACTCTAAACATTTTTCAGATGTTTTTTATGATCTCATTATGACTCGTGTCAACCTTTACAATATAAATTTACTAAAAAAACCTAAAAATCTACATACTAATACTCAAATGGTAATTACTTTTTCTAATCCAATATTTAATAAAATCAATATTAATTCCATATTAAATGATAAAAACTGTCAATTTCCTATTAATAATATTCATATTTCTAAAACCTTTAAGTATCCCATCTCTATTGGCAGAACGATTTTTAACTATAATTCTTTCGCTAAATCTTCTTTTGATGCTAGTACTTTACCCTGTAAATGCAATGACCCCTCTCTACAAAAATATATAAATAAAGATCATGGACATATTATTACTGGTAATCTTAATCTTGTAGATGATTTACAACTTAGAAGAATTATGGGTTATGGGACCAAGTACAGAATTCCATCCAAATTAAACATTAAATCTATCATAAAACAATTTACATATGATATAGATATATTTATTTATAAACTTGCAATTTATTATAATAAACCCATTGAATATTTTAATCAATGGAAAATATTAGTTATCGATAAATTAACCAGGTCCTTAAAATATAATATTTCACACCTAGAATATGTAAATACACAGCATCTGTTTAAGCAAATCAATAAATTACAACAAAACTTTGTAATAACTTATGTTGATAAATCTCCTAATAATTATGTCATTATTTGTAAATCTTATTATCATCAACTGCTTAAATCTAGTATATCTAATAATAACACATTCCAAAAAATTAATGATAACTTACTTGCCAATAATCGTAAAATTAAAGGATTCTATAAATTATTAGACATTAACCCTACTAACTTTAAATATCCTTATCTAGTCCTTATACCCAAATTTCATAAGCATCCTGTTAAATTCAGAACTGTTACAATTGGTTGCAATACTTATAATAATGCTGCTAACAAACTTCTATTAGTAATTCTTAATCAAATATATAATATTACAAAAAAAAGTGATAATACACATTGCATAAAAAATAGTTATGAACTGGTCCATATTATGAAAAATCTTAAATGTATAAAAAATATCACTACCTATGATTTTAAAGATTTATTTAATAATATCGATTTATCGGATTTACATAATATCATAAATGAGCTTTTTAAAAAATATCAACACGAGTTGGACATATCACATAATATCGATTCTGATTATTTTCATACCTTAACTAATTTCATTATCTATAATAATTTTATCATGCATGATAACAATATATATATTCAAAATGTTGGTATACCACAAGGTGGTAGTACATCTAGTGTATTATCTGACTTATATTACTATGAACGTCATTATTTAAATAATACAATACATTTATATCGATATATAGATGATGTAATTTTAATTGATACTGATAACACCTGTATATCTCAATTCCCTGTTGATTATCCTTCAAATCTAGAACTTTCAAAAAACCTACTTTTTAATAATACAATCAATTTCTTAGATATTAAAATTATATTAAAAGAGAACAAATTTATAACTGATATTTATGACAAAAGGAAAGAATTTAATTTTAAAGTTAATACCTTTACTAATTTTAAATCATGTCTTCATAATTCTGTATATCGTAATATAATACTTAACCATTTATATAGAATAAAATGTCTATGTTCTTCCCATTTAATTAATACTAATATTAAAAAGCTTGTATATGATGCTATAAATAATGGTTATCCTAAGAAATTCATATATTCTTTAATTTATAATTAGATATTACATGATCTTATAATTAATTCTTTGCGTAAAAAATGTATAAAAAAATTATAAAACATAAAAATAATAATAAAAAATTAAAAATGTTAAAAAGTAATTAAAAAAAAAAATATATATATATAGGTTGGTTGGGTGGGTAGATGTTAGAGTACGGAGGAGGATGGTGTTGTCTGGATAAAAACGCAAAGGTTAATTATTTATTATTAAAAAAAATGAGCGTGGGTTATTTATTTTAACATAATTTTTAAACTGTTTAATTTACACCAATATATGGATATTTGTCTAGTTATTATCTATAGTTAAATAGCTATATTTTAATTATCAAATTATTTTTAATGTTATTGATATAATTTTTGGTATTATTATTAATAATATTATTACTATTATTATTTTTTTTATTTTTCTTTCATTTTATTTTTTAATTTTTATTATCCTATATTAAGATAATGAGTTTTCACCATGTAAAGTCACAATAAATGTTACTGATTAAAGTAACAATAATGTATTTTAAGTTATATGTTAATATGAATGTTATCTCTTAATTCTAATTTTAATCATTTTATTAATTTAATTTTATGTTAATATCGATTATTAATTATTTTTCCGGTTCAATTATATTTCCATTCAGCTTTATCTTTTTTGTTTCTTATGGATAACTATTATTTTTACTTACTTTCAACTCCTTTTTGTAAAATATCTTTGTTCCTTGTTTAATAATTTGGTTTTTGTGTGATGGTAGTCCCAAATTCGTATTGTTTTGCTTTTTCATGGCAAATACGAAGATGAAACCACACACTCCATTTGTAGTTCCAAAGTATTTGGGACCTGAAGATTCTGCTTTGGTTCTACAAATTTCATTTGTATTCATATTATTCTTTTTTCCTTCCATGTTCAATGTGCTATAAGTTATTAATTTTAATAGTTAATTTCAAATGGTTAATATTGTTTACTATAATTCAATTTAATTCTTCGTTTTGGTTTATTGTTTTGTTGATAAAATCCATTTCTGAATCTTGTCTACTTTTAATGGTATTATATATATATGTATATATATATATTACAATGTATCTCAATTTCATAAAATGTGAAATAGTTTAAATATAAATAAAATACGCCCCAAACAATGTTTCCTCTTATATCATTATAATGTAATACTTTTTGTGGCCCTGTAAATTAATAACTAATGCTCTTTGCACCCCTGATTGGTACAGAATGTATATTTTAGTACACGCTTCATAGATGCATATCAATTGTATTATGTCAAAAGAATGTAACTTCATGAAAATGCACTTGGAACTATTCATTCCATTGACTGTAATTTAAAGGAATACTTTTGATTGTCCTGTAATTGAACTATGCATCCGATTTTCATAAAATTTGAAATAACTCGAAAACATTATACAACAATAATATATTTTAAATTTCAAACGATTCAGTTGAATAGTTTTTGTTCTGTTGTATGCGGACAGACAGAGAGACAGAACGAACGGACACACTGAACGACGACTATAGGTGCTACATTTTTACATAATTACGAACGCACCTAAAAAGTAAAATCGTAAAACATCTTCTCGTTTTATAAATTGCCTATTTTCTATAAATAAGCGTTCTAAAATTTTTCGGAACTTCTAAACTCAGTTGTTATATCCATTTACTAGCTCGAATACTTAAAAAAAAACTCTGGATTTTTCATAATGGAGTTTAGAGACCACGTAAAGTTAAAACCCCTTCGAGAAGAGCGTCTTTTACAGAATTTTTATCTTTTATCACCGTTTTTTTAAAACAAAAATATTTGCCCAATTGAATCGAGAAAATGCTCGGATTAAATGCAAAATTTATAATGAAATGTTACTGGAGAGAATAATCAAGGATTCTCAATACCATATACGACAAGTATATCAGTTGCTCGCCCCTAAAGGGTTAATATAACGCAAATATTTAAGGGGAAACATGAATTGCAGTCATTAATTTAAATGTAAATTTCGAAAAAATATTAAATGCTCCTAAAACAGTTAGGATAAAAAAGATCATTTTAACTTTTATATTATATAGTTAATTAAACTTAATTTTGCGGCGATAATTTACCTGTGTTTGAAAAATACAGAAATAATTAGTACAATCCCTTAGCAAAAAATGGCATAGGATTTTTTATGGAAACACATGATTTTATATGGAAAATCATAAAACATTTATGTCATTATATGTAAACATATTGTATTCATATGGTAAACATTAATCCCTCTATGGTATTGCAGAGCAATGCGTATGGTAAAGTTATAGGATAATGATATATACCATACATGATATGTATTCCATAGCAAGGTGTATGGTAAAACTATAAGGAAATGAAATTCGCCTTACATTTAATGGTGTTCCATAGCATGATGTATCGTAAAATCATACATATTTGTTCGTACTATAAATTGTATGGTATTTCAAAACATGGTATATGGTAACATCTTAATACCCTTTGAAAATTTATAATATATTAAATTTTGTGCAACTACAATATAAAACTACTTAATTGTGATAAGCTCAAAACTTTCTCCTATCTTTATGCATGTCTTATGCACTTCTAAAAAATAGAATAATAGCAGCGCCAGTGGATAGATGGTTTAAACCAAAATCTATTTAGCAACAACTTATGTTAACTTATAATCAGTCTGATGAAAATCCCTTGATCTCAAATTAATGTAACATAAAATAACAGATTATTATTTTATTCTTATACAATTCATATATATAAGTGTGTAAATGCGTTAAAAATATAAAAAATATATCTTGTTAGAAATAAAATGATTCAATAAAAATGTATATTTGACATATTTCCTATAAAATTGAAACAACGATTAAAGGAGTCCGGGACACATATAAAAAAATACTGCATTAAAAATTTCTCTGATTTTTTATGCTTATATATGACATTTAAATCATCTTTTTATCATAATTAGAAAAGGAAATATGTTTTTTGCTTCGTTTTAAGCATCTAGCTTTCTAGCATTGATTCTCATGGATAAGACTTCTTGTATGCGTTTTATTTCATGATGGGTTTTCACAATTTCTCACATTTAAATTGTTATAACTCAAGAACCGTAAAACATAAATGCTTTAAAATTAGAACATGCCTTTTTTTAATTGCTTTACTTTAATTTTGATCCAGAAAATTTGAAAAAAAATGTTTACTTTTGAAAATATTATTTTTTCTTTAAACTTTTACTTTAAATATTCTTTTTATTTTTTTTAATTGATATTTTTAAAAATGCTGAACCAAAATTAAAACGTAGGTGTTTCTGTTAATTTAATTGCTAAAAAACTAAAATTCTACAATTATTACATTGAGTTACAATAATTTTTAATTACCCGCCAGTTTTTTAAAATAAATTTTAAATTAAAAAATAGAGAAGCTTTATCATGTGATTTTGTTTAAAAATGTTATGTTTAATCATCACCAAAAAATTTCAAAATTTTAATTCAATAAAAGATTTTTTTATGTGTCCCGGATCCCCCCAAATTAAACAAATTGTCAAAAATAGACTATATTTATTTAAAGAAAATCTTTTTGAACTTATTTTAAAAAGGACCTACAAATATTTGAATCATCAAATGAATTTTTGATATAGCTTTTAAAAATATTAACAACAAAATATTAATATACATATATTAATATAATGTATGTTATATAATATAAAATAATATATTAATTAAATATTAACATTATAAACTTAATAATACAAAGGAAACTGTTCATAAATTAATTCACTTATTTTATAATTTTACTTTCATTTTATATGCAACAACAAGAATTTTTATTTTATTTAAAAGTTAATAATTATTAAAAAGATTAAAAAGTATTTTACGATCTATAAACGTTAATAATTGTTGAAAAGATTAAAAATCACTTTACAATGTATGAAAATATTAAAAAATCTATAAATCTTTTCAGTATTAAAATTTAAAAGAAAGATTAAAAATTTCCATAAAAATTATCTAAAAGAATAGTAATATATATATATATATTACTTCAAAATTTAAAAAAAATGCTCGTAAGTAATGAATTAATATAATATATTAATATAATCATTAAAAATACATTATATACTAAATTATCAAATGATTTCTTATTGTAATTAAATATTTTTTATCGACTTTCTATTTTTTAAAAATTAATTTTAATAAATAGAAAATAGTTTTTCTTTAATTATTGGATTTTATAATTAAATAATATTTATTAAGATATTTATTCCATTCATTAAAATAATAAATTAACTTATAAATACATGTCTATAAAACGATTTATTAAAAACCCCCTTCAAAACTCCTTTCTTTTATCAACCATTAAATTAAAACGGCAAATAATGGTGATTTACCGAAACGCTTTATTCATATAACGTTTTATAACCACAGCACATCATCCCCATATGGCCGAACTTTTAAGACAATCGTCTCCCACTTCTGCCTTCCCCAGATAGAATCCCAGTTCTTCCCAACGATGTAGTTCTTCCGATGAAGTCTAGCTTCCGAACTGCATTAGTAAGCTTGGTTCCTCGTATTCCTAAAAGATGGCGCCACCGAAATTGATATCTTTATTATTTTTTAATATACAGTACCATAAAGAATTACCATACACTTAACGTTTATATGGTTTTTCATAAGAATTACCATACACTTAACGTTTATATGGTTTTCTATAGAATCACTTTTACCATAAGCAAAAATCCATATAATTGCACTTATGTGGGGTTTTTTATGGTAATTCTATGCCCTTTTTTGCTAAGGGATCATACAGCTTTCAAACTCAATAAAATTTTTAAAAAATAAGGCAGTTAAGTCATTTTTTTTTTCTATGATATGTAATCACAATATACACAGTTTCACTTGTGAACAAAGTTTTGTAAAAGTAAATAGTATTCAAAATTTTATAAGCGGAAAAAAAGGTTCCGCCGAAACATTCCCACAACTAGATCAGTCAGATATCACGCTGTGTGATATTTTCCCCCTTGGGATGCATTAAAGACCGCATGCATCATACTCTAGGGTCTAATATATATAATTTAAAAACAAAACTTCAGTTGAAGTTACAAAATTTCACGTAGATATACTGAACATTGGAAGGATGTGCCCTACAGCTTACATATTAAAATAGATCACAAAAAACATTTTTCTTAGAAACAAAAAATTATGTAGAAGCAACATAAATAGGTTATTTTATTTAGTTCAAACTAGCTTTGAAGCAACCTGTTGTATTGTATTTTTAAGTCACCTAAAATCTTTTTATTGTTTACATTTATTATGTTTCAAGTTTATAGTCCTAACAATTGCAAATAAATGGTAATTTAGAACTTATTTGGAAAGTTTTCTGTTCATTTCACGTTTTAGATTTCAGTTTGTTTAGAAACTGCTATTAATGAGTTTTTATATATTTTAAATAATTACCATGCCAAATTTAAAGTTTCGAACCCTAACAGTATCACAAAAATTGAAATTTTAGAACATTTTTTTTCTTTTATTCCATTCTAATTTTTGATTTTTGTTTTGATTTTTAAACTACTCTGTGGCTTACTATGCCAAATTTCAAGTGTTAAAACTAACAGTTATAAATTAGAACGTTTTCCTCTCATTTCACTCTTTTAATTTTTTTTTTACTTGATCATAGCGAATATTTATATTTTATATGCAAAATTTCAAGTTTCTAGCTCTAACACTGTCACAGAAATCGCAATTTAATTTTTTTTTTCTCGTGCGCCCTTTTAAATTTCGATTTTTTTTAACTGGTCAGCATGGCTCTGCATGATATGTCTTAAATTAACACCTAAGTAAAATACTAATCTTAATAGTACAAAAAAAATCGTAATTTAGAAAGTTTTTTACTCAATTCACGCTTTTAAATTTCGAACTTTTTTGTAACCGTTCATAGCAAATATTTACAAATTAAAGGTAACCACCAAATCAAATTTCAAATTTCTAACTTCAAAAATCACAGAAACTGCACTTTCAGAATATTTTTTGCTCTTGCATCCACTTTAGAATTGTTGGATCGACATAAAAGTTAGCCTACTTGGAGCTGAGGTGGTCACCTTCATTTTGCCACCATTATGTTTGAAATCGGTTTGGTAGTTTCAGCGATTATCCTTACAAACAAACAAACGTTATTTTTTTATAACATTTATATAGATTTTATTGAATGTCAAATTGGAAACATAATCCTGATTCGTTCTACATTATTTATTGAAGTTAGTTATCAAGCTTTGTAAAGGTAGTTTAACGAGAGATTATTAGAAATAACTGAAATATATAATGTTATTTGAAGTACAATGTAGTAATAAAATTTTGAACAGCTATTGGTAATTAACATAGAAATGCTAAATTTCATAAATGTGTAATGATGTTGTGGAAAGTTATAAGAAAGAAAATTAATGTACTGGCGAAATAAATAATTTAAAGAGCAATTATTGGTGTCGAAATAAAAAATCACGATTTGCACAAATTTAATGATTAGTTGACTGAAAAACAAATAATTCATACCTTGAGTTAAGGTGTCACATACCCCATTACATAGGTGAAAATAACCTCTCAATTTTTAGAGAAAAAAGTAGCAATGTAATCTTAGTATATGAATTTGTTGGGAAAAATGTATTTCTTAATTTTACTTTTTGAATTTTATTTGTTTATCTGTATGTTTTCTTCAATAACAAAGGACCCAAGGAAAGAACAACTTCAGTCCACTTTTTTCTAAAATTGAATTTCTTGTTTCATTTCGTCATTCATGAAGAAAATTGTGACACTATGCTTTTATTATCTGTACAAAATTAGTCAGTTCGTCAGTGCACGTCCAAATAATCAAATACAAAGATATCTCAAAGATTTTTTTTTTCTTTTGCGTTTATTTATTTTAACTCTGTTCCATTGATTGATAAATTTATCATACGGACAGAGTAAAAAAAATGTCAAAATTGGGAATAAGACCCAAGACATTTGGCTTCAACTGCCAACGTTCTTTCAATAGATTTAGCTGATTTCATTCATATAACCTGGTAATAGCATTTTTTCTGTTATGTAGATAACTCAGCAGAATAATTGACAGTTCCATTAATTGTAATGTATTCTGTTGAGCTGTATGCATGGCAGACCAGAAGCTATAACCAATAAAGTTATTTAAGAGAAATGTGTCCGCTGATTGTCGATCCAGTTAGCTCAAAAAGCAGAACTTCGATAATTAAAACCAAAGATCTTTAAACCATTTTAAGTTTGTTTACCAGCCTGGATAATCTTTAAGGCAATCGGATGTATTCATTTCGTATTTAATTTGCGCTTTTCTCTAAATTAATATCCGTGGACTAAAGTGATTCTCGATATAGGGGGTCTTGATATGTAAAACACGTATATTTGTAATAATTCTCATGTTTTGCAGATCGTCCTCCTGTTGTAAACCTGTCTGCACTGGGACCGATTGCGTCTTGGCTGCTTCTGTTAATCCTCTTCTTGTGTCACTGAAAGAGGAACTCTTCTTGCTCCATTTCACGACGTGCCTGAGACTGCTGCCGTAGTAGCTGCTGCGACCGCGCCGTGAACACTATAGACAACATAGGATTTCTCAAAAAAGTGAACAACTGAGCCTGAATGGAAACAGGATCTTCTATCCCTGGAGTAAAATGAAACAAGACGACAAAGGGTTGACCTGGATGATCAAACAAAGTGGTGCCAAACCAACCTCGAAAATTCTTGTTGTTTGTACAGCAGCTTACCTAGGAATAAAAAATAAAGAGGATATAATACCGCTACAAACACTTAAGAGGATATTGCTATAGTAAAATACATTGCTGTTTTCTATTGCTACTATGCTGTGATTTGCTGTTTAGCTAGCTAAAAGCATAACAAAGTGATAAATGGGATCGAAGTCCTTGGATGGATAAACTGTACACGAGGTTTGTCTCTGTTTAAATATGATATAAGTTCTACCTTTATTACATAAGTTATTATTTGATAACCCATACAACTTATATAATCGTACACTACATATAGCTACAGGGACAGAATCACTTTTCAAAGAAACTTTCCATATGTAATAATGTACTTCAGAAAAAAAAGACAAAATATAACGTGCTTCCAATGGTGCAACATTTCAAACTTTAAAATATTGTTAATGTGTTCGATATAATCAAAGCAAGATCCGAGATGCAAATGGATACTTCATACATATTAAGTATGTAATAGTTTATTGCTGTCATAATTACCCTTTTGACGCGCAATTTTAAAAATAAATGAAACAGAACACGTAACTACGGTTTTCCGTGAAAAAAATCCCAAATGCTGCTAAATATAACAAATATAATGGTTTGGCATCACTAAAATATAACAAAAAAGAAAAAACTCTAGTTTTGTTTTTTGTTTAAAATTAATAATTATACGTTTTACTTAGTTTTGTGTGATGTTTCTGACGATTGCTTGCATATGTCACTGTTATCGATCCTGCACTTTCGTCAACGTGGTCAGAATACAGAACGCGCTCACATCCCACTAAATTTATAATATGGGTGTTCACAAATGTATTTAGGTGCTATCCATTATCATTTTCTGTTTGACAAGAAGTCGTATCAAAACTTTGTTAACCATTTTTATTTGTTATTTACATAGTATTGTATAAAAGTACTAAATCATTTTTTTAAATAATGAAATGGAAATTCAGAGAGGATATATATCAGGTCGCCAAGAATGAAATTTATGAACCTCATTTATCCCTTACACTTTGACCTTTGTCTGCGTAATCCTTTATTTAGATGTATTTATGATATATATATTTTACTGTTGTTAAGATAATTTGAATCTAAATATTGCCATTATTAATTTGTATTCTGTTCATACTTTCAGTAGGGAAATATAATTTTAAAAATGTTTTGAGAAAATTTATCTAGGGAATCATCTAAAATTTTAAAAATTGAAGGTTTATGAACACCAATGGGAAAACTATTCTATTAGCACAATATTAATTCCTGCAGTGTTTATCTATTTTGTTAAATCGGAATTATAATATCTTTCTTGGTTATAAACAAGCGACAAGTTAAAAACTCTCAGACATTCAAACACACAAATAGCATTCTAAAAAGAAATTTTAAAAATATCTTTAAATTTAATATAACATATTTTTGCAATTTTTATTTTCCCTTCTACGAATCCAATAATCCCACTGTAAAAACAAAATTTCTTGTTATGTTAAAACTACAAACAGTATCAAAGTATTTATATGTTGTTTTCATATTTCGCATCATTCTATTTTGTCACAAATCCACAAGGATATTTATCTCTTTCAAATTTGACGTTATTCTGCGTAGACAGCCACACATCCCAGCTTGGAAACATAAAATAATTGAAGTTATATAGTTTCTTTTTTTGAAATTATGTAACCGGTTCTAATGCTATTGTACATTAAAATGAGATAAAAATGAAAAAAAGAAGCATGGAATTTAAGACATTTTCCATTTGTATCATAAAAGTAACATGAAATGTTTTCCCCTTAGCTTAATTTTGTTCCTGCATCTTCTTTTTTTTTAGTTTGTCATTTGACATTTTTATTGTAGTTCTCTCACTTTGTTTATTTAAAAAAAAACATGAACGCTTTTTGGTTTTTCTCTTCTTTGGTACGCACAAATCAATCAGATTTCACTATTTTCTGATTTCACTATTAAAGCATGGATTCATGTATATTACAAATTTAAAATTTCTTTCGCCAAAACTAACCTTTATACTACCTTAATTTTCTTATAATAATGTTCCGTACTTACTTCAAATTATTAAATTCAAATCTTGTTTCTAGATCTAATCTGTTAATCTGTATGCAGACGATATAAATTCTTAATTTACCTTAAAAAACATTATTCCAGTATGCGTAAATTTAAAAAGATGGCTCTAAATTAAAAATATTCTTAATTAAAACTTTATTTCTTAATATTCCAAATAAAACTGATTTCTTCTATGTTTTTATCAACCCTTTTTAAGAAAATCTTATTAAATTTATTCCAAAACCATACCTTTCAAAAAATATCATTATTTTATTTTATCTATTTATTTATTTTTCCGCCGTCAACCTTTGATGTGTGCATTAATAAATTCATTTCTTTTCTTTTTCTCTTAAAAATAATCATTTATAAAAATCGTCTGCCTAAGAAATTATGAGTCGATTATAAATTGGTTAAATAATATTTTTTTTAAAATAAATTTATCGTCTGTGTCTAGTCTCGTATCTGGACAAGAATTCTGTTTACATAAAAGGATGATGGTTTGAGATTACAGAAAGTTCTAGAATTTTCTTTTTAGTTTTAAAAGGTGGAAGTCTCGAGATGAGAGGGGGAGAGATTCTGGAGTTCTTTCGTCGATGAGTACGGCTGGTTGAAGTAAATGATGGAATATTTTTTGGACATTTCGGTAAAAGATCGTTTGCAAAAAGGAGTTTTTCCCTCTATAATGACTACAGTTCAATAAATAAACTTACAGCCACCAATGAGTGATTTATTGTATATTCTACATTTATTTATTTTTTCCCTCGCTGGCCATGACTTCTGTGCAAAGAACGGGGACCCTGGCGATGATGTTTCTGGCTCCTAACTTTAAAATGTCACAGTCTTTTCTAGAGCCGGCAGGATGTTTTATGCCTGCGCTGCCTTTTTTGGTTTTTAAAGAAACTTGCTATGGAACGAAGTGATAATAAAAAATGTGGATCGCTGAATAATTTGCCCGTCATTATTGGATGTGTTCTTAAACAAAAACTGCCATAGTCTCATGATTTCTGAAGTGACAAAAACAGAGGAATTGTTCCTGTAAAGTGCTTTGAGTCGGCTTGATTTTCCTGAAGCCATGATTTCTTGAATGGCTGCAGAAAAGGAGATTTTCTTGATTAAGATTTTCAAATCTATGCTGAGGAAGATACTAATCTGAAATAATTGCTAGTCGCTTCGAGTCTGATGGGGATTTCCTGACGCTTGATGTTGATCTGTGTGCATAAATTTTGATTCAGTATTCATAGTCCTAGTGAAAATTTTTGAAAATTAATGACTTCAAAGTGGTGAGTATGCAAGAAGTATTTGATGAGGAATTTAAAGACGATTGAATTTATTGAAGATTTTTCAAAAATCTGTAAGTTATTTTATTAAATGTTTTGATTATTATTATTTGTATACTTTTTATGTATTTATTTAAATTAATTATTCTCTATTTGTCAGGTTTATTTATTTGATTATTTATCTGTGAATCTTACTTACTTACCTATTTATGAGTATTTTTATTATCATTATTATGTGTTGAAGATTGAAATATTTTTATTCTTAAGGATTTAATTGAGGAGTACGATGTTCTCAAGATATTTACTGTTACTTATTAAGATTATTATGATATTTTTATGCACGTTTAAAGATAAGTTCGTAATAAGAGTGAAGTATAAAAGAACTTAGAAGCTCAAGTTATTTTTTTTTTTAAAAAAGATACATTTTCTATTTTATTGATATTGTTTGTTATCAAGAACTATTCTCAGAATACAGTGTTTTCATGATAATGTTCCTACAACTAAACATTTGAGCTGAAAATTAAGTTAATATTTATGTTTTTCCTGTTATTTGTTAGAATTTCTGGTTACAGTGAGCTTTGGTTCCCGGATTCTTATAATTTATTTAAATTCAGTAAGAAAGATGGAACTGTGCAAGGCTGTTGCTAGAATTTTGACTGATAAATATGATTAATTTTTTCAGTAAATTTTGTGATTTTAAGTAAGAAATTACCTATAATTAAAATTTTTGAATCTGTTTATGATCTATAAAATAATAGAATTAAAAGTTGATCCCAAATTAAGGTATATCTATGATATTTACAATTTCTGTTTTATTAGATAAAATTTCTGGTTAAAGTTAGCAGCTAAATATAGTAATTTTGAAAAAATATGTAATTGATAGAAATCATTAACTTTGAAATTTATTGCGAATGATTTTACTATCAGGATTTAATAAAGAAAATAGAAGTGCTTCATTTATTCTAATGAGTAAGAATAAAAAAATTATGGAAGATCCTAAATTCGTACCGTTTGACCCGAGTTCTGGAATGAACATTTTGTCTTGGTTAACTTATTTTGATAAAACATGTGATAGGGAACAGAAAAATCTAGAATGGAAATTTAATTTTATTGCGCAATATTTGAAATGGGAAGCGCAAAAAATTTATATCAATGACTGTTTAAAATGTACGGATTATGAACAAATTAAGAAAATTTTGATAGAAAGATTCATTGAATTAGACTTCCCGAGTTTTTCTGATTTTTTAAATCTGAAATTAGATAATTTCGACAATTTAGAAACTTATTTTCGTAAAAAAGTGGAAATTGGTAGGAAATTACATCTTAGTGAAAATATACTATTACAAGGTTTAACTGATGGTTTAAAACCAGAATTCAAAAACAATATTGTTATAAATCCTCCTAGTAGTACCACCGAATGGTACCGGGTTGTCAAACAATTCGTGGAAGTTTCCACCCCACTAGTTTCAAACCAAGTAATAAATCAACCATCAGCTAGACAAAATTTTCAACCTTTTCAACCAACTAGGCTCTGGATTCAGCCAGTTAGGCCCAATAATACACCTAGGAATTGGATTCCCCAAAGGCAACCTCAGTTTCAAAGACCTAGAGTTTGTCAAAAATATTATATTCAAAATTCATATCCTTCAAGACCTTGTAGGATATGCACAAATAGGGGTGTGAGTAATGCTTTTCGAATGTATTTTTAGGAATGAGTTGCCATCCTCTGATACTCTTCCAAATATCTCACAAAATAATTCTCATAATGTTTGGCAATTAATTGTGTATTGATGTACAAATAATTATAATTTGCCATGTGTTGTAGATACTGGCTCAACTATTGCAATATTGCCACTTAAATTTGTTAAAAAACTTAATGCTAAAATTGAGACTATACCCTCAGTTACCATTGGTCAGGCAAAAGGATTTTTACATGTAAATAAAAAAAGTAGTGTTCTTCTAAAAGTGGGTAAAATTAAAAAATATGTTAATTTTTTAGTATGCAATACAAATTTGGATTATGCTATTTTGGGTTTAAAAGAATGTTCTAAATTTAAATTAACCATAGAATGTAAAAATTGTATTGTAAGGCAGGGAAGGAAAATTATAACTAACAGTATATCCATACATAATGAGAGATCCCTTCATTTCAGTTCAGTAAATATGGACCAAGTACAACAAAACAGGGATCAATCTAATGAAATTGTAACCTCAGAATATAAAAAAAATATGAAATTAAATACTGGTAATACTGTAGCAATAGATAATTATGATAATGAAACACTGAATGTAAGTAATCATGATATAGAGTTACAATCTACTTGTGGAAATATTATGAAAGATGAAGACTGTGTTGAATATGATCACGAAATTAATGTGCATCCTGATTATAGAGGTTCCATGACTCTTCAAAATTTTCGCGATAATTCGGATTCAGATTTAACTGGGGAAATAAATTTAATTCAAGATGTAAATTTAAGGGAATTAGTTCATATTTATAGTGATATTTTTGCAAAGCATAAATATGATGTGGGTAGGATAAATATTGAACCACAACGCGTTATACTAAACTCAGACCTACCTATATCTTTGAGGCCCTACCGAACATCTCCCTTAGAAGAAATAGAAATAAAAAACCAAATTCAATCATTGTTAGCAGCCGGACTGATAAAGGAAAGTAATAGCCCCTATTCTGCCCCTGATACACTAGTTATGAAAAGAGAGGAAGGTAAAAAAACGCGATTATGTATAGACTATAGAAAATTAAACGCAATAATTAAAAATGATGCAGAACCCTTGCCCCGTATCGATGGAATTTTAGATAAATTGAGTAGTGCTCAGTATTTTTCAACTTTGGATTTAGCCTCTGGCTACTGGCACATACCAATACATCCATCCGATACAGAAAAATTAGCATTTGCAACCAATTTTGGACTTTTTGAGTGGCTCGTGCTCCCTTTTGGCATAAAAACTGGCCCTTCCATATTCAATAGAACCATTAGAAGGATCCTTAATAAATATAAAATCGACTTTGCGTGCCACTATTTTGATGATATTATAATTTTCTCTTCCTCTTTAGAAGAACATTTAAACCATTTAGCTCAAATTTTTGACATTTGCAAACAAGAAAACATTAAACTTAAACTTTCTAAATGTAAATTAGGCCAAAAGAAAATCAATTTCTTAGGTTATGAAATCACTAATGGAACTATAACACCAGCAAATGCCAATATTGAAACCATCAAAAATTTAAACCCTCCTTCCAATGTGAAAGAGTTACAACGATTTCTAGGTTCCATTAATGTTTACCATAAATTCATAAATAAATATGCTGAAATTAGATATCCTCTAAATCGATTACTTAAAAAAGACACAATATGGGAATGGAACTCAGAGTGCCAGGACTCTTTTGAAAAATTAAAAAATTCTTTAATCGCAAAACCCATTCTCAAAATTTATGATCCTAAATTACCTTTACATATGTTTGTAGATGCCTCTCAGATAGCAGTAGGTGCCGTTCTAAAACAACCTGATAAAGATAATTTCTTTAATCCTATTGCTTATCATTCTAGAATTTTGAAGAGTTATGAACAAAATTATTTCATAACTGAATTAGAATGTTTAGCTATTATAGATACTCTTGACAAATTCTATCATTACTTTCATGGTGTCAAGTTTACAATTCATACGGACCACGCATCTCTAGTATGGCTAAAGAGTGTTAAAAACTTAAGAGGTAGGCTTTTTAGATGGTCACTCAAACTTAGTATGTTTGATTATGAGATAAAATATGAAAAGGGTTCAACAAATGTCGAAGCAGACATGTTGTCACGAAATCCTGTTTGTCATTTTAATCAACATATTAGTTTATTGCTAGATAGGAAAGAAATTATAGAGATGCAAGACAAAGACAATGTTTGTGACAAAAAGTATAAAAAAGAGAATGGAATTATTATAGTTCAGAAAAAGGGATTCAAAAAAATTGTTGTACCAATGTCATTAAGAAAAAAATTACTCCATATTGCTCATGATAATTTTGGACATTTAGGGATTCAAAAAATGCTTAATTTAATATCTCCCAACTATTATTGGCCTAATATGACAATAGACATTACAGAATTTGTTAAACATTGCGACACCTGTCAGAAAAATAAAAAACCAAAACAGAAAAGATTCGGCTTATTACAAGCTATGCCAGCAACAGATCAACCTTTTGAATGTCTTTCTATTGATACTGTTGGTGGATTTAACTATTACAACTCAACAAAAAAATTCTTACACATAATAATAGATCATGCAACTAGGTTTGTTTGGGCTTTTCCCTCCAAAAATGTTACCACTGAAACATACACTAACTGCTTAAAACAAATTTTCAATATCAAAGCACCTCAAAAAATACTTAGTGACAGGCATAAATCTTTCAGATCTCCAAGATTTAAGAAATTCCTTAGAAATCATCATGTTAAACAGCGTTTTACATCCGCACATCATCCTCAGACCAATGGAAAGGTAGAGCGCGTTAATCAGACTATAGTTACCAGGCTTAAATGTAAAGTTAATTCCACTTCTTCTAAAATACCTTGGACTAGATTATTAAACCAAGTCATCGAAGAATACAACAATACGCCCCATTCTATCACCAAATTCCCACCTGCCTATTTATTTTATGGTCAATTGCCTTATGAATCTCCTTTAAAACAGAACTATTACCCACCAGTAGACAAAGCCCTCAAAATTGCGAAAGCGCGAACTCAGGAATTTCACCTTAAAAGTAAAAGGCTCTATGATCGAAATTTTGTCGAATGTCCATTAAAAATACAAGACTCTGTAATTTATGAAGAATTTAAATACCCTAACACTCGAAAATTAGAACCTACTTTCTCTGGACCATACAAAATTATAAATAAACTTTCTGATGTAACTTATGAAATAGATAAATTTAATTATGAGACAGGACAGAATTCCGTTATTGTGCATGTTTCTAAATTAAGACCCTATTTTTCACCAGAAGATTTTAAACTGTTTCATGAGCAACCCAAAAAACAAACAAAACCTCAAATACAATCACAATCACTAGATCAAACTAAAGTCAAGACAGTAGATTAAATTTTAATTCTTATTCTTTAAATATTTTATCACCATAATTTTCAAAATTAGCAGGTATGTTCTTGGTGCGCAACAAGAATATTACTTGTTTTTGGGAGTTTTTGAAATTAAATTGGGCTCCTTATGCAGGCATAAGGTGTGCACTTTGATTGTAAAGGCTTTCAAATTGATGTTGATAAATTAATTTTAAGTGTATTTAAGTCTAACTATATTTACTCATTTATTGACATTAGTATTATTCTACTTATTCAGCAGATATTTATGTTATAACAGTTATAAAATCTGATGATTCTACTCAAACCTATAACATAATATGTGATTTTCAGTGATTGTGAAAACTACAGATATTAAAAGTTTTTCAAAAAAGCACACTATTTTTATTTCCATTTCTCAATTAAGAATGACACCTTTTATTCCTATTTGTATTTTATTATTAAAGTTTATAAACCATGTGTAGATAAAACATTATTCTACATTTGGCATTGAAAACTTATAACCAAATTTGACAATTTTGTAAAAGAGTATCAGAGAGGAATTATTGTAAGGAAATACTGGTTGAGAGTCCATTTTCTAAATAGTTAGATTTAATTTTATTTGGATTTTGGAATTATTATGATTTTTTTTTATTTATACTTTCGGCTAGCAAAAAATACTTTCTTACGCTATTAGAAGATAAGAAAATTATTTAGTTGCTATGTAATTATTTTTATCCTCAACCAATATTTTCCCTATCAATAATAAACAAATTGTGATATTTTCTTTTGATTATACTCTTGTTTTATTATTATTATCATTATGATTTCTATAATGAAGTTTAGTATTAATTATACTCTTATTGGGAAATATTAGGATATGGAGTCTTATTATACTATCACTTATTATTGTTGTTATTGTTATTATTTAAATTTTTCTATATTATTTATTATTGATATTGAGAGTGATGCTATTTATTATTAAAAAAATTGATATATTATTGAAAGAAAAATTTGATTGATTGTTAAAAGATGTTGGATCCAACATAACATAAAAAACAAAGATTAAACTAGATTTGGAGATCTTTAATTAAAGAGACTGTATTCAGTGAACATTGGAAAAGACTTTTATACACAATGGAAAGACTTTTTTCATTTGAAGAACTTTATTTAAAATAACCTATGCATTAAGTTATTGTAATTATTTAAACTTCCATGAGAACGAATTGTTATTGTTTTTATTATATTTTTTATCTCTTGCTTATTTATATTTATAACTTATTTACTGTTATTGTATGTATTATCTCCTATGCACTTACAAATAGTAAGTGATATTGTAACAGTATTGTATCTCTTTCAGGGAAATGCTCCAACCTAAATTTAATTCAGATTAATTTCCTCTTAACTATTTTATTTTAATCGCTAATATTTTTTATATTGCGTTAATTTTCTTTTCTTCCATCTCTTGGCTTCCTGGGTTTGACAGTTTTATTCCAAAATTTGACTTTTCTAAATTATTATATTTCTGTTGTCTGAACTTGTAGTTTTATTTAACTATCAATTTCATACAAATTTTCGGGGAGGGGGGATAATATTACAAATTTAAAAAATTTTTCGCGAAAACTAACCTTTATACTACCTTAATTTTCTTATAATAATGTTCCGTACTTACTTCAAATTATTAAATTCAAATCTTGTTTCTAGATCTAATCTGTTAATCTGTATGCAGACGATATAAATTCTTAATTTGCCTTAAAAAACATTATTCCAGTATGCGTAAATTTAAAAAGATGGCTCTAAATTAAAAATATTCTTAATTAAAACTTTATTTCTTAATATTCCAAATAAAACTGATTTCTTCTATGTTTTTATCAACCCTTTTTAAGAAAATCTTATTAAATTTATTCCAAAACCATACCTTTCAAAAAATATCATTATTTTATTTTATCTATTTATTTATTTTTCCGCCGTCAACCTTTGATGTGTGCATTAATAAATTCATTTCTTTTCTTTTTCTCTTAAAATTAATCATTTATAAAAATCGTCTGCCTAAGAAATTATGAGTCGATTATAAATTGGTTAAATAATATTTTAATTTTAAATAAATTTATCGTCTGTGTCTAGTCTCGTATCTGGACAAGAATTCTGTTTACATAAAAGGATGATGGTTTGAGATTACAGAAAGTTCTAGAATTTTCTTTTTAGTTTTAAAAGGTGGAAGTCTCGAGATGAGAGGGGGAGAGATTCTGGAGTTCTTTCGTCGATGAGTACGGCTGGTTGAAGTAAATGGTGGAATATTTTTTGGACATTTCGGTAAAAGATCGTTTGCAAAAAGGAGTTTTTCCCTCTATAATGACTACAGTTGAATAAATAAACTTACAGCCACCAATGAGTGATTTATTGGATATTCTACATTTATTTATTTTTTCCCTCGCTGGCCATGACTTCTGTGCAAAGAACGGGGACCCTGGCGATGATGTTTCTGGCTCCTTACTTTAAAATGTCACATGTATGTATGTCGTATTTATCCATTTTGTACATTTGTACGTCAGACGTATATTAAAAATAATAGTAACAATTTTGAGTAACAAACACGTGAAGAGTGCAATATTTATAATATAATGAATGGTAAGAGGTAGACCGTTAAAGCGTTGTACGGAGTTTCTTAATTGTCAATAAATGCTTGTTTTCCATGGATTAAACATAAAGTCCACGGCAAAAGATATCTCTCCACTCCCTTTAATATAGGGCGTATGCTTGCTCAAAGCAAATCATATCTACAACAATGTAAAAATATTTGCTGAATTTTTCTTTTTACGATTTTGTTAGTATAACGCTAATATAAAAATGGAAACACAAAAAGTATCATTGATCTACTACATGAACGTTATTTAAAGTGTTGTAGAAAAGGCTTTACGAAAGACACCATTTTTGCTTGACACGTTTGAAAAAAGGTCATACTCTGAATATTTCAGAATTTCTCAAACTGTGCTTATTATCACTATACTGTTACTTTTAAGATGTTTTTCCAATCATTTAGAAAAAGTTACTTTTGTATAATCTGTCGTAGATAAAAGTAAATTTTCCATACGGTATTCATTTCTTACATTTCGTTTTTCAACATTAATATTTCCTAATCTACATTAGAATATTTTTAGATGGCATAAAGTAGAAAAATATTTTTTCTCGAACAGAAAGCATGATTTAGTGTCATAATAAATCAGTTTAGAACGAATATACTGATAGACAAAATCTCAAAGACAGTTATAATAACTAAACCGCTTTCTCAAAACTTAGAAACAACAATACCGGTGTTGTTGAATTCGACCTGGCAACGTTCATTATTTCGAAAGTATCACTCAAAAACGGGGGGTTTTTAGTTATGTCTGTTAGTCTACTAGTTTTTCGTCTTTACTATTCACCTAAAATACCAGATAGTGCACTGAAAATCCAGTCACGGGGTAGCTGATGTGTTTGCAAGATGGCACTTCAAAAACCGGTAAACAGTTTTTCGCATTTCCTGAAAACGAAGTCTTTTGATTTATGTCACTTTTGAAGCAAGAATACGACTTGTTGCTCTTTTCCAAGTTTTCCAGTAACACCGGGAGTGTAATGGAAAATTATAATAATGTATGTTATATACCCGCTGGATTTTTTAGAAGTTTCCAGCATCCTTTGATTCGCATAAAAGCTAGTACGCAATCCCTAGAGTATGCTATTTGTCTGCAAGATATGCACTCTTTTCAGCACTAAATAATCCGTCGACATATGGAGTTATTTATAAACCGCACTGAAAAAAAATGTGTTCTCAAAACTGAGTAAAAAGTACTCATTTTTAAGTACTTCACATATTCAAAATAGCTCCGTTCCAAATGTATTCAAAACTGAAAAACACTTGTGCTCATGCTTGATACTGTGGTTGTGTTCAAATATGAATCCCTATATACTGTCCCCTGAAGTCACAAATTAAAGTAAAAATTTACTGGCGTTTATTTCTTGATCAAAATTATTAACAATAAACGTTTAATTGATTTTTTATTAAGAAAAATAGCAAAATTATTAGCAAGATACTTCAAATCGAATATTTTTATGACAAGAGCATTATTTGCAAGTACTTTTAAGCTAATTTAAAAAACTGTACATATTTTAATACTTACATTAATAAGCATCTGTTAGGCCACTCTGCATGAAATAAAACAATACAGAGTACAAAATTATTGTTTGTTTGGATTTAATAACATATGATGCTTCAAAATTTAGAAAGCAATGTGTTATTTTTTGCTACAAACATTCGATATGAGTATATCGATTTACACATTTTTGAGTACTTCATTTTTTTCAGTGCGGAAGACGGCTGCACGAATCAATACCTCATCGAGTTCACGGCACATATTTCAAGATTAGGTTAATCTGGATTCAGATATTAAAATGCCACTGATCTGCCAAGTTATGTCTTACTTGAAAACGCCTGAAAACTTTATTTTAACGGTTGACTGGTAAGTTTACCGTTCTATTTTCCGGCATGCAAAGATGTAAAAACAATGGAGGACTGGGAGTAGGAAAAAACAATGGTAAATCTATGAGTTAACCACTAAAATCGGGTTTTCAAGTGTTTTTCCACCAAGACATGATTTGGCAGAACTGTGTCATTTTAATAGGAATTCAGATTTAACTAATCCTCGAATTTGAGCCTTGAACTCGATGAGGTGATGATTCATGCAGGGGGCGTCGGTCTAATAGATAAAATCTCTATTATTATTCATAAATTTAGCTCTGAAAATTCATTCTTTGCAGCTCTAATTCCATTTCCAACAATAATTGCCTGCATGAATCTAACATCTTAAAACTCCTATTAATGTTACCGAGTAATCCGCACACACTTAAAATTAAATTTTGAATTCATAGTATCATTCTCGTAGTATCAGGCATTTATGTTAATTTCCAATTCTTGTTGTCTTAGATTATAAAATTACCGTCATCGAATGACAAAATTTTAGATTTTCTTGACCAAATGCACTACAAAAATAGCTACTCTTAAAAATTAAAATAACTATGTGTAAAATAAAATATTATTTACGAACATTTAAAATAACCGTTTTAACTACTTGCAATAGTACTTAATTATATTTTAGTTCCCCAAAGGACAAATTGTAATCTCAGAAAATTTCAATTTTACGGAAAAGTTACAGTTTTGATTATTCAAAGATCTTATCACACTGATAACTATGTATATAATTTTAATATTTTTAAATTAAATGATAGTCAACATTAAAATAATAGTTTAGGACTTATGCATGTACATAAAGTTCTTGCTAGTTTCATATAGCTTTATTATTTTGAATCTAATTAATTAAATCATAACACTACATTGTTATAAAAAAAACTCTACCGGGACATTTTTATTTTTATTTATTTCATTTTATTTTATTTTTCATTTTATTTATTTATTTATTTATTCATTTATTTATTTTGTCATAATATTGCTATAACAAACAGAATTTTCCCCTTCTAAATAAAGCCATAAAATGTTATTACTAAGTATAATTTTTAATTCATTTTTCAATTCATTTTCAGCAGTTAAATTACGCTCGAAATTATTAAATATAAAATATGTGAAATTTTTCACATTGTTAACTAAGCATAAATCAACAGAATAAAAAATTTCCATGCAGGGATTCAAACCCTGATCTCTGGAACAGCGCTCGAATGCTCTACCATTTGAGTTACGAAAGTAATACCCCGTCTGGTATCTATCACTCTTAAATGCAGAACGAGATGTCTTTATGAGCACACAATCTTGCGGCATACATTAGACAAAATAAAGCCCAACATTGGTGAATATAATTTTTAATTTATTTTAGCATATGTTTAGCATATGTTCTTGTAGTTTAATTGTAGAACACTGGAGCGCTATCTCAAGCACCCGGGTTTTCTTGCTTGATCATTTTTCACACTTTGGTTTACCCTTAGTTAGCAAAGTGAAAATTTTCACATATTTAATATTTCATGTTAGTTTTAGTTAAAGTTCATTTGAGGTTTTTTTTTATCATTCAAAACGTTTAAAATTTTTGCATTTTAAAATGTATATCTGTAGTCCTTCACAATAAAAAAAGCAAAAAAAGTTCAAATTATGAAGAAATTAACCTCAATAAAAAATCCTATTGTTGTAGAAATGCTTAGTTTATTGGTTTATTGAAAATATGAGTTTTGTTCAAATCAAAATTATGGCTCCAATGCTCAAGAGATAAAAAGATAAGTCTGTTTAAAAACTAATATTTTATGAGTATTTTCGTATGTTAGAAATTAAGTGTTACTATTGAAAATTTCCGATTCTGGTACAATTTCTACATACGGAAGACTTTCCGAGAAAAAATTTAAATATAGTATTAATTACTGGACGTTATTACTAGTTAGCACCATATGGTTCGTATTAATTGGTACCAATGCCATTTTTAATGAAATAATTTGCAGCACACATAGCAGAATTTGTTTTTTTAATTGCATATGTAATGATATTATCCTCTCTGAAATTTTATTCAATTTCACTGTTATGATATGTATTTAAAATAATATGAAATCAGAATTTTTTATTATTGTTTTCCGATGTTACATACTTTCAAAATTTTGTTTTAAAATCGACTCATCAACGTAGTATTATTCGCTGTATTTTCACAGACTGGAAGTAACAGCTGTAACTCCATTTCTCTCTCCCCTATGGGGAGACCAAGTTCATCGCGGGTAATGTATTATTATGTGTCTTTGAAATAATTTACTAAAAAGAATCACTCTGTGAAATAACTTGTTGTAATCATCAAAGAGAGGCTTTCTTGTATGGGAGTTATTTCATAAATGATATACCTTGGTGACTTTTATGTACTTTTCAATTAAGATAATATGACTTTATTACTGTTATATACACACTATATATAGTCAATGATGACCGGTCTCTTGCGATCTTAGATGTTTTCTTAACTATCTAAAAAACTACGTGAGTAATTATCCTGAAATTTCAGGCGTGTAAACAGCATAGCAAATTTTAAATATTTCGGTGAAGTTTTTTTTTTTTCGAAACCTTATAAGGGATTGTCCATAAATTATATAGAAATGAATATCTTTTGGATAACCCTAGAAAAATTAATTAACAAAAGTATTGAAACAGTAGCAACAGAAACAGGCATCTTGTAATAAACTGTGTTCATTTTTATGAGGATAGCATGTATACTCATGGAAGAATTAAGATATTATAACGAAATCTCTAATTTTAACTAGTGTTTTGCTTATAACTTGCAGAGTTCTTAACATAAAAGTTTTTTTTTTCAAGAATAATGACAAATAACATTGCGCATAATATCCAGCAATCAGAATTTAAAAAATAATAAATATTATATGAAAAATGAGCTGGTTTACTAAACAATGTTTCACTGAGCATGTACGAATGCAATCAAAATATAATATGCATAATATATTAACTAAATGTATAGATCAACGTATGTGAAAGTCTGAAAAACATAGCTTGGAAATTCTGAAAGCGGTCAACGACAAGCTCGAAATCCAATATTCCCAAAAGGAATAAAAAGATGAGGAACTGCATCCAAATGTAATAATATGTGGAATATTGTGTAAGTTACATTGGCACTAATCAATGGATGTATGTATACAGCCTCTCATCCTCTTTCTTCCTTTTGGGAACATCTAATTCCGAGCTTATTCTACCGATGACCTTTTTCAAAATTTTCAAGCTATGTTTTTGAGACTTTCACAAAAATTTCTTAATGCATTTAGCCAATACATTATGCACAATATATTTTTATTGCATTCGCACGTGTGCAGTGAAATGTTAGTAAACCTGCTCATTTTTCAATCAATATTTATTTTTTTAAATTCTGATTGCGGAATATTGTGGTTAATGTCGTTTGTCATGATTCCTGCAAAGAATATTCTTTTATATTAAAAAAATATAAACCCAAACATTAGAAATTTTTTTTTAGAGAAACCTTAATTCTCCACGAGTATACGTGATATCCTTATAAAAATGAACATTGTTTATTACAAGAAACCTCTTTATCATATGTTACAGTTTCAACACCTTTACTTTATTATTTTTTTACAGTATTATTTAAAAGATATCGTATTTCTTCAACTTATTGAAGGTCTCCTATGGGGTTTTCGAATTCGAAGAAAGAAATCTTTACGGATATATATGACAGTTACTATGCTCTTTACAACCTGAAATTTCAGAATACTTAATCATATATATTTCGATATATAGTTATCTAAACGTCTAAAACCGCAGATTGACGATTATCATTGTCCAAATCGTATATTTCTTCATACAACTCAATCGCAAAGCACCAACATTTTAGAAGGTATAAGCGATCAAACGGTCTTGAATTTTACAGAAAGTAGGGACGCGCAATTCCCGCAATTTTCGATTTAAAAGTTGATGAATTCGTGATTTTTTTAAGGTAAAGTTTAAAAGTTATAAATTTTAAAGTTTTAAAAACTTTAAGTTTGAGTTCTGTTAGAAAATTTTGTCACTTTAACTATACATTATTAGGACAGAGATCACGTAGTTTATGCATTTTCTGAATTTAAAACTTATTAAAATTCTAAATTTGATCGATTCCTGACTTTTAAAAGCAAATGAAAGTTTTAAGTTTCAAAAGTTTTAATTTTAAGCTTCTTTTGTAAATTTGGCCTCTTTAACTGATTGTTCACACCTTTTGATGGCTTGAATAAATGTTCTAGGAAAATCTTCAAAAGAGAAAAACATCTTTTTCATATATAAGCTTTCTTTCTTAATACAGTCTGTTTCAGTTTGAAAAATATGTCAAAGCACAGTGAACACATGTTTTGATTGTTTAATACATAAGACAAAGCATTTTATCTGTAATAATATTCAAGACTAATTTTTAACCTTATTTTTCATTGTCTTTATATCGTTCAACCGCCATGTACGAAAAAGAATGCATGCAAAAATTCTGTTTAAAACATAAATATAACATAAAAATAAAAAATATATCACAATAAGGTTGACGTTCAATAACAAAAATATTTCTAAGATCAGATTTCAGACGTTTTTCCAATCTTGTATGTTTATAGATGTCCTGGCCAACCACTCCATTTGCCCGACAGATATGCCGGCCCTGCTTCCAAACATCCAGGGTTTCCACACGCCACTGTTTTAATATCGTATTCTCTCACCACTTTTTTTAAAAAAATGCATATTTTGTGGTATATTTCAGTAGCACATGTTGGCAAAGTCTAAGTCAAATGCTTTTGTTTTAAGAAGGTGGTGTCAGAAAGAATTAAAAAGTAGTCGCCCGTGGCAACCCTGAACATCAGAGATGGTTATCTACTGCATTAGTTGTCCTCTTGCTAACTCCGTATTTTGAAACGAATCTGAACTGCATCCTAAACAACTCAGCCCTTTTTGTAATGGCTTTCTTTCCAATTTCTCTATCCATACAATAATTTCCCAATTATATGCATCATTTATGAAATGACTCCCGGAATTCACATCTGTTTAAGTAGACAACTTCTAGAAAGAGTTCAGACTCCCAAAACTGAAAGTGATATGAAATAATGAAAAAACTGCCATTATTGTTGAGTGTTTTGTTTTAGTTTTAGTAAAATGATTGACTATTGTGTTGAATTATTAGTTATTTGCATTATGAGGTGAGTAACTTCTAATAAAGCTTGTGAAGAAAGAGCAGAAAAGAAAGCAGAAATTTCACAGATGAATAATGTTATGGCGATAAATTCAGCTTCTGTATATACAAGAGTGAATAAACACTTTTTTGTAAAAGTGAGAAGGCGAATCACTTTATTTGGTGTTATTTACACATACACATTCAGGAACCTTATAATAAACTTATAACTCAAATTATAACAAAAACAATAAATCTTGTACTAAGCAGAGGTTATGAAATATTTTCCATTTACTTTAGAAGCTACTTTAGAATATTATTTAAAAAAAAAACTCTTCAGTTTACTGAAATAAAAAAATTATGTCTAAATACCCAATTTAGAAAACACTTAAAGAAAACCCAATTTCAGCAATTATGGTCAAAATTCAGAAAATATCCAATTTTTTTTTCACTTTTTGAGAAGTCCTCTATATGACCTATATATTTATATGTGTACTACGCAAATGCCGAAATTATGTGTTCAGTTAAGAAACACATAGTACAGTCGACTATTCCCCTTCTGTGTAAAGTCTTGTATATGAGATATAGAATTTATTAGGTTGGTAAAAAAATCGTGCAACACACAGCACATTAAAAAAATAATAATAACGATAAAACATTATACAGTAATGTCGATAATATCTATAACTGACATATACAATAGAGGTCAAAAGTTCCCGGCCAACATAAAAACTTTCGATAATTTGTAAGTATACCCATATAAAGAGGAATTTCAAAAAGGTACTTATAAATGTTATTCACATAATTAAACTTATTTATAGAATAACAATGTCAATAAATTTAATTGATAAAATTAATTGCAAAGGAAAATGCAATTTTCAAAAATTTCCGGTCATCTTGATAAGTTTAGAAAAAAATGGTAATAATTAAAAATAGCTGATCAACAAAATTTACAATTAGTATTTTGACGTCATATTTTTAGCAATAAATACTGTGGCGCAACGGCGTTACTAATCGCTTCATTTTTATCGGGAATGCTAATTAGTTTTTTTCCCAAATTATCTAAATCTTTAATTTTCAACACTTTTTCTCTCAGCTCGAACTAGCGGTTAAGCTGAGAGAATCAGCTCAACCGCTTGAACTAGCGGTTATGGGCATACTAGTTGGCCTGAGCAGCGTTGATTGAGTGAATGGTGCCCGCCAGGTTTGTCCTGTATAACCCAGATGGCATAGAATTTGTAGGTTCTAATTCCGACTTGAACACTCTTTCGCTTAGTTTCAAAATTTCAATTTATGTCACATATTTACTAATTGATTGTCTTAAAATTAATTGTTTTCCAAATATCTTCTGAAAGTATGGAACAGTTTCGCAATCATTGCCGATTACAAAATTGCATTAAAATATCGTAAAAGTTTTCTGCTACATCAGAAAAATATTTTTGTTATCTTTTGTTTTAACAGTCCGGTTGTAATAAGGCAGTTAATCTTAATGTAATTGCTTTGTATTTAGGTCACAGGCTATCAAATCCTGAGTTTATACCATGCCTGAACTTTGTGTACTAGTTTATTCTGATAAGGCTGTTCAATTATTAGATTTGAAGGCTCATTAGTTAAGTATAAAGAAGGTGGCGGGAGCTAATAACTAAATAATTTAGATAAATGGGTTTTTTTATATGGAATTATCCGATTTACTTGAAGCACTGATTTATTCTGATAAAGTTCTTTCCTGATTATATATTTGGAGAATTATTGTTTAAGTATGAAAAAAAGAAAAGGGGGAGCTAATCTCCCTTCCTGAAATTAGAAAATGGGTGGTTTTTTATGTAGAATCATCCGATTTGCTTCAATTTGGTATGCAGTTTTATTCTCTGATTAGATTTGGAGGTTCTTTTTTCTCATTTGAACTGTATTGGTTTGTATCATAATAACAACAAAACATAAAGGAGAAAATGAAGGAAAGAAAATGAAAAGAAAACGAAAACTCCGTTTTATGATTTTTGTTTCGTATAGTTTTGTACTTTTATTGTCTATTTCTTTATTTTTCAGGAGCTTTAGTCTATGAAATAAGGGTATAATATAAAATTAGTGTGAATTGCCTGTGAGCTTAATGCCATCTGCTAAACTGTGCACATTTCTTTTTTCTTTTTATATGCAAGATGTGCATGTAAACATTCACAATTTAGGTGAAAAATTCTGCCAACATTTTGTGAAATATTT
Source organism: Maratus speculifer (assembly GCA_964019185.1). Lineage (NCBI taxonomy): Eukaryota > Metazoa > Arthropoda > Arachnida > Araneae > Salticidae > Maratus > Maratus speculifer. The sequence continues at coordinate 188,230,229 of OZ025290.1, forward strand.
CTCCTAAGATCGATAGGGAAAAAAATGTTTCTGTATCTTTTTTTCTTACTGCTGTCAAGAGTTTCGATTGATGTCCCATTGTAGCCATGTATTTGTCATGCTTTATTTTAAACGGCGACCGATAATAATTTCTTCAGTTGGCTCCAAAACATATTGCTATAGAAAAAATGCTTCTCTTCCTTCTCTTTGTTTACCCGTAATGCATCGCTAGTAATCGCATGCCAGCTGCTTCGTTCGAAATGATATATATTATGGATATTGTTTTGATTCTAAGGGTCGATAAACTGGGAAAGAAAGTAAGTCAATATCTTTGTCAACAAATTTTCTTTTTTTTTACATTTTAATGTTCTCTCTAAATGAAACAGGCGACTGTATGCTGTATCTAGACATGCAAAGTGCAATCGCACTAAGAATTATTTTATTTTTAGCATTGTTTTATAACGGTTTCACTGAATGCGATAAACTAATATATTTAATTATTAAAAGAATTCAGGTTCTGAAAAAATATATTTTGAGACGTAGAATAAAATGTAAATATATTTCAATAAAAACAGCTACATTATGGAGTTAAAAACTGGGATCCAGACTTTTCTTACAAAAAAAATGTACTTTTAAGTAAGTGATGAAAAACAATGTATTTGTTACATTAATTTTTAGTTACATTGCTTTGTAAAACAGTGCATAAATGTTAAAAAATGTCTCTTAAAAGATTTAATAATCCTGATATTTATTGTCTGGTAATTCAGTAATCATTATGATATGATATTCCTTGTGATATAACACTGTGTTTATATAATAACGTGATTTCCCATTTATACGAATCTATTAAATGTGTAATTTTTTAATTCGTTCCAGTAAGAAATACCCAAGAAATAAGTTGTTTGTTTCTACTAAACTAAACTAAAACTAATATTATCCTCATAATACATTAAGGATTATGGACTACACTTCCAAACCCTATTTTCTCAGCATGAGCCCTCAAATATTGTAGTCAAGTGGCCAATCTAATAAAAACCTTCAGTGTACATAGTACTTTACTGTTGTTTATTCTGATGAATTAATAAAACTCAGTTTGAGACTTTAAATAGGCATATTTTCATAACTTAAAAAAACGAATAAATATATACTAATATTTTAAAATGCTTTTGTAATATACAGAGGCGTCACTGTGTTCAATGTTTATATCAGTTTACTGTACGCAGGCTGTTAAAAATCTATGAACGTTTCTAGGAAATAACGGATAACAGTGCCAGAACAATTACCTGAAAAATTGTGGTTTTCTGTTCTGAAACATTTCAAATCAGTTTTGAAAACCAAAAGTATGTCAGTAAAGCTTGTGGAAGACTAACATTTAAAAAACCGTTTCATGAAACACAGATGTCAACCAACTGCCCATTAATTCTTAAGATCATTTTTGAAAGTTCTTATAGTGTAACAATAATAATAATAACATATAATGAATCTGATGTAAACGAATTTTCCAATTATGTTCTTCAAAAAGATCTCTATGCCTTATTAATAGAAATATTCTAGACAAGCTGTTTAGCCCACTCAAATAATTAAAAATAATAAAGTCTGGGTTTTTTAAAGTCCCAATTTTCCATTCATTACATTTTTGTAAGTTGAATAAGTTTGGTAAGTTTCTGCTTGATTAAGAAACAGTTACAAAAAGAATTTTTGTGCGGTAACGTTTCATTAAAAATTCAGTGATATTTAATTAAATCTGATCATAAACCTAAACTTTATTTTCAAGACTAAAATATTGTAATATATTACACTATTGACTTATACTACACATTATTACTACTACTGTACATGCTATGTAAAATTATGGCCATATTTGTCATATTTAAACTTTATGTGGCAACACACCGTAGTCTTCTAGAAGTTTAAATCTTTATACTACCTCCTTATTTAAGTTATGTAGTAAACATAAAACACGTTTATGAAATTTTGGCTTTAAATTAATTAATTAAAAGAGAAATTTACAACTTTATTAGAATTACTTTATCCCTATAGAATTACTTTATCCTAAACTTCTAGCAAGAGGGAAAACTGTATATGTATGTATGTATCTTAGTTCATATTTTAATTATTTGTAATAATTAAGCATAAGTGCATGTCTTTACTCTTTACTCTTTTCCAACCTTAAAAATTATCTAATTATAATTTTCAAATCCGTGTTGCATTGCTGCAAATTGCAGCATTTTAACCTCACACTCTTTCAAAAATCATAAAAGAAAAAAATGGGTTTATTATTTATTACATTATTATTTCTTACAAAAAAGAAAACTTTGAAAAATTCTACCACAGGGCACAATAACTACTTGACGAATTCTTCTGGACATCAAAAATACTAGGGAAGGCCTTACATTTAAGTCAGCTGAGCGAGTTAATCTCAAAACTTTTATTTGATGTCTTCAAGCAGAAATCAATAATTTCTGATTTCGAAACAAATGTTAAAATTATTTTAGTTCTCAAAAGAAAGTTTGTCTTCGAATATTTTTAAAAACTCCAATATTCATATTTTCACTGCAGCCATAATATTCTGGGACCATGTCGGTCTAGTGGCTAATATGTTTACCACAAAATGAGAAGTTTGCTCCCAAGCAGTTACAAAATCAATGTTATCTGGTCTCAATAATTATGCAAAACTTTAAAAACTTTTTTTTTTTATAGAACAGTAATTGGGGGCATTTTGCTAAATTAAGTCCTCCCTAGAAGGCATATACTTCCTATAGCAATATGGACAAATTTGGATGAAGTTTAACAAAATCCCTCTCTTCCTTAACAATTAACGTTCTGAACATATGTTCTAATATGTGTTCGGGATGAAGGCAGGGAAAGTCGATGGCTTCAGAGCCCCGCCCGCCCACTAACCGTCTCTCAATATCTTTAATTTGTCTACTTTTTCTTTTAAATCTGTCCGGTTTCGATTCCTCGTATTTTTTTTTTTTTCCTTTTCTATTAAGAGTCCAAGGCTATTCGGGTCGTAAGCAAGGTATTTTGGCGCTATCCGTGGTCGCCTGCCGGCGACAGCGCTGTCGCACAAGAGACTAGGTCTGCTTGGGTTGTGGGTAGGGGTCGTCGACGAAAATTGGTCGCCCATCGCGACGGTTAATACAAATCATTCGACGACCACAAGCTTCCGGGTATAGGAATATATCCTGCTTAAACATTCAACATCAGCAGGAAAACTTACTTTTTATCGTCCATTTTCGGTTACGCTTCTTGAATTTATAATTGTGCAGATTATTAATATATTCCTATAGATTGTAAATATCGAAACAAATTCTCATAATTACCACCGAGTATGCAAAAGCAAAAACAAATTCAGAAGTATAGAAAAAAAAATGTAGACATAATTATTATTTATTTTGCTGCATACAAGGAATTATATGAATATCTTTACCCAAAAAAGAATAAAATTCCTTTAAAAATCAAAACTGTTTGAGAGACTTATTTCACACTATATTAACTCAACTCACGAAGTAAAGTAGAGAAGCACTTTCCTTATTATAACCGGTCAACACAAATCACTCACAGACCACAAACTTACGGGTGTAGGAGTATACTCTGCTTAAACATTCATGTAGCAGCAGAAAACTTTTCTCTCTATTGTCCACTTTCGATTACACTTCTTGAATTTACGATTAAACAGATTATTAAAATCTTCCTATAGATTGTAAATATCTGAAAAACTCCTCATAATTACCACCGAGTATTCAAAAACAAATACAAAATTCAAAATATACAAATTCAGAAGTACATAAAAACAAGTAAGAAAAATCACGCGTTAAGCATAAATAATGAAACACTTTCCAACACTTCCTGATATCTTTAACAAAGCTTTGTTATTTAAGGAAATAGGATGTTACTGTCCATAGCCAAATAAGTATTTCAATATTTTTGAACAGCCCTGTATTTGATCAGTCGGTTGATATATATATACTATACTATATAGTAGGAAAATTTAGTTTAGCAAGAAAATGTCTAATTGGTTTAAATTTCTCTTTCAGCATTTTATTCTAAAAGATGGAAAACACTTAATACTTTTGTTCAGCCCTGTAATTTACCTAGTACCTATATTACACGTCAGTATTTTTTTTTATTTAGTTCAAACAAAAACACTCTTAAAGCTACTTAAATCACATTTCCAGAAATTATCAATTATGGTTGACTATGTAGCTAATTCTTTGCGTGACCCTGTATATCATTTTATCGATATTCTACAAACATTTCTTTGTAAACTCAAAGCAGTTCAACGTAAAAATGCATAAATTATTTAAAAAAACACTTTTAAGTTAATTACCCTCACATTCAGTAACCTTAATGAGCTCTTTTGTGTAACTCTGTATATCAACTATAACATTTATGCATACAATATAATTTGCAGACATTTTGTAAAACTTAAAAACACATATCATAATTGAAAATGTATTTCAACCATTCATCAGCTATCATCGAAAATATACAAATCTTCGGATAAGAATATAAGATTTGAAATATTTTGTATGGCCCTGTAAATGCTATGCATTTCATATTATGCGTTAAATATTAAGTCTCAGCGACGTATATTAATTTTATGATACTTGAAATCGTTTAACATAATTAAAATATGTCGCTCCCCCCTTTATTATTGTGTAATGGAATTATTTTTGCTTGCACTGTAAATGAATAGTAACTATTATTTTCAATGCATATTTTGCAGAATACATATTTTAGTGCTCTTTGCGAATCCATGTAAATTTGAATATGTTTGACAGTCTTTAAAATTCATTTGAAACGATTATGCAGGCCGCAATACCATTAGGCCGCAATATATCGGAAAAATTTTGACTATCCCTGTAAATAAACTAATCATAGTAGAAACTTCATTTTCAATAAGGATCGTGCTAGGGTAAACATCAATAGCATATAAAAATTTCATTACAATCCGAGTATATTTACAGGAGTTAGAGCACGGACACACAAACCGAACGCATAAACACTTTCAACTTTGTTGAAAAGTTTTAATAAATTTGAATATGTTTGACAGGGTGTAACACCTTTAAAATTCACTTGAAACGATTTTTTTCCATAGGCCGTAATGTATCGGCAAAATTTTGATTATCCCTATAAATAAACTAATCATAGTAGAAACTTCATTTTCAGTAGGGTTTGCGCTAGAGTAAACATCAGTAACGTATAAACATTTCATAGAAATCCGAGTATATTTACGGGAGTTAGAGCGCGGACAGACGGACAGACCAGCCAAATGCAAAACACTTTTCAATTTTGTTGGAAAGTATTAAAAAGGCAGATAATACAGTGCGTGTCAAAAGTTTAAACACAATAGCAATTTTAAGATAAAACTTTAAATATTTACTATATTTCAATATGTGTCTTGTGTATGTTAATAATATCTATTTTAACACCATATTCATTGAAATTAAGTTTGAAATTTTATTTCAAATCATGGAGTTTAAGAATAGAACAAAAATAACCGTGTCAAAAGTTAAAGCACAAAATCGGTTTTATGCAAATTTTACAATCCGACGTAAGCGTTTGCGCACGCAAACAATTTCTGGTGTATAAGAAGCAGTCAGTTGTTGTTTTTGAGTTAGTACAAAATGCCTAAGTCGAAAGAATTTTCACAGGAGGAGGTGATAAAAATCTGGAGTGTGAAAGCAAAATGTAAGTCTGTTTCTGAAATTGCAAGTGCATTTAAAAGATCAAAACGAGGTATTCATAAAATTTTGGCTCATGGTAATGATTTCAAACAAAAATTACGTTCAAGAAGGCCGTGAGTGACTAGTTTGCGAGAAAAAAGCCGCATCAAAATTTGGTTTCAACTAATTATTACTCTCTTTCACAAATAAAAAATGCAGTTGGAGAGCAAATATCGACAAAAACTGTTCATAAAAGAGTTTCGGAATTCAAATACATCAAAAACCCTAAAATGGCTCGATTACCGTGTCTCAAACGACACCATAAAGAAGCTAGATAGCAATGGGCAAAGAGCCTGTGTCATTTGGTGAAAAGTGGCTGAATGTGATATTCACAGTGATGAAAAAAATTTAACCTCGATGGCCCTGATGGGTTTAAATAATATTGGCATTATATCTACAAAGAACCTTCGAATGTATTTAACCGACAACATTATAGTGATTCTGTTATGGTATGGGGGCTATTTCTTTCAATGGTTAAACATCTCTAGCATTCATCAGTGGGCGTGAAAACTTTGAAAACTATCAAGAGACACTTGCCAATCATTTGTTTCCTATTGCCGGGGTTTTGGAGGGGGAAAAATGGTTATTTCAACATGATAATGCTTCAATCCATAAATCAAACTCAACTTTATCATGGCTTAAGTCTAAAAAAGTGTCTGTTTTAAAGTGGCCAGCAATTAATCCTGATTTAAACCCTATAGAAAATATTTGGGGTATGAGGTATCACTTATGAAGTTTATCCATGTGGAAAGCGGTATTCTTCAGTTAAAGATTTGAAAGATGCCACTGAGAACGCTTGGTATAAAATTGAGCCAGAAACAATACAAAACCTCATTTTATCGATGGAAGACCGAATATTTAAAGTAATTCAGCCGAAAGGAGCAATAATCAAGTATTAATTTTTTTTTATTCTTGTTCTGGTAAAGACTAAAAAACTACTGTGCTTAAACTTTTGACACACTCATTTTTGTTGTTTTGATAAATTTTGTTATTTAAGATAAATTTTATAGCATAAATCTGTTAACTATCTTTTTAAAACTACAATTTGTAGGTTATGTGAAAAGGAAAGTAACTTTCACTCATTAATAAAATTTTATTTTGAAATTTTCTGTTGTGCTTAAACTTTTGACACGCACTGTATTATTATTTGTTTTAATGCATACGAGGAATTATATGAATACCTTTAACCAAAAAGAATAAAATTCCTTTAAAAAGCGAAACAGTCTGAGAGACTTATTTAACACTATATTAACCCAACTCACGAAATAAAGCAGAGAAGCACTTTCCGTTATTATGAGCCGGTCAATACAAATCATTCGACGACCACAAGCTTCCGAGTATATGAATATGTCCTGCTTAAGCATTCAGTAGCAGCAGAAAAACTTCCTTTATATCGTCCAGTTTCTGTTACGCTCCTGGGATTTACCACACCGATTATGGGAATCTTCCTCCAGATTGCTTCTTTTTTTTCATCTCATTACATCTTCACCTCGCCTACTTCTTAAAGCTCCACGCCATTTATTGCGATTTTCTCTTAGCACACGTTATTTTTTTTCTCCCCCTTCTGTTTTCTCCTTAGACAGAATTTGTGCGTATAGGAAACCGATGTTCCATATTTCTCTCGGCACGGTGAAGAGCTTATAGCCTACATCGTTACCCATTTCTCAATTTTTTTTTCTCTTTTGTTTCGCTATCCAATTCTTCATGTCAACGTAAACAGTATTTGTTACTTCTATTTATTTTTTGTTGTTTATTAGAAATTATTTGCATATTTTGCTTATTGAAATTTATTATTTCGATGTTTTCTGTTCGTTTCGAAATTATAAATGCATTGTTAAAATTATAATTCTAAAACCTTTATTTATTTATAAACTTTAGTAGAAAAGATATCTAGGTTCCTTATCGGCCAATTTCAGCTCTTGTGTTATTTTAAATATGTTCAAGGCTGCCACAGGTGACTATTTTTATATTCTGCTTTCGCTACCCTTAAACAAGTTGATAAATTTTCAGAAAAGATAAATTTATCATAAATATTACACTCGTCCTTTCTGCCTGATAAGACTTGTTTTCCATTCGTTCTGCCCTATCTAATTCATCTTATTGTACTGAATAAATTACTCTCTACTATGAATAAATATAGTATCCATTACTATTGACAACTGTATATTTAATATTTACAAGCTATTTGCAACTATTAACTTTAACATTTAAGCAGTTACCTTTATTTTTTACAGTTATACAAATCCGTTAATTCACATTCACATATTTTTCTAATACATAAAAAAAAGAAGTAAATATTCTAAAGTTTTTTAATTCAGTTCAGTTCGAAAAAAAGTTTTTCAAAGTCACGTTTCAATTCTATGAAATGAGTCATTAAAAGTTAAAATAGGGAGACTTGTCCGCGACATACTACCCCCTTGAGTTTTACCACGTTAAACCTCAACCACAATCGAGGACAAGTTCAGAAGATCTAAATGTTCTGGGGTTCGAATCACTCGTCCATGTCAGGACACTGTAAAAAAATCCTTTTTAACTTCAACAAATTTAGGAGAATCTTCTATCACTTCTACAGAACTAAAAGAATCTTTACTTGGAGTTTCATTAGGATGCGCACATTCGATGTTTTTTTTTTTTTTTTTTTTTTTTTTTTTCTTTGAGTAATGTCGTTAGACTTGAAATTTGCTGCTTTCAGTGGATATAATCTTTGTACAGGACGAAGAATCTCACCAAACTTAGAACGTAATTTTGCGAAGCGTACTATGCTATATTTTCCTGGAAACAACTGTATGACTTTTCTAGAGGCCAATTTGTTCTCTTTTCTTTGGTGCTTAACAATATCTCCAACGGAGAGATCACGATACCTGTTTGAATTTTTATTATAATTTTTCAGTTGTCCCAAATTTTCTAGTCTGAAACGTTTTCTCAAGTCTTCATGAACTTTCATCCGATATTCATATCTTCTTTGAAGATAGCTTGCATCTATATTGTCCAGATCAGGAACACTACCTTTTTAATTTCACGAAGAAACATGACAGGAGTTAAAAGTTCTAATTCAAGATCTTCAATTGTGTAGGTTAGTGGGCTGGAATTTAGAATATTTTCACAATCGCAAAGAACAGTAATAATTTCTTCATATTTCAATGATGCATTTCCCAGCACCTTTCTAAATATATTCTTCATCAATCCCATCATGCGTTTCCAGAATCCTCCGCACCAAGGAGATGTAGGAAGAATAAATTTCCAAGTAATTGGACCTACTATAAATTCCTTAATCATTCTTTCCCAATCTAGTTTCGTCAATAAAACATTTGTTCCAGTAAAATTAGATCCAATGGCTGTATAGACAATCTGAGGTCTTCCACGTCGTGATATAAATCGTCGAAATGCAAGCAAGAAATTGTCAGTGGATAATGAAGTGGCAAGCTCGAAATAAATAGCTCGATATACAGCGCAGGTGAATAAGACAATCCAATATTTTGACAATCCAATGTCCACTTGTTGGAATACAGAATAATCTTTAATCCTATCTTCCGGCAAAGGTTATATTTCAACATTATAAGGTTTTGCATCAAACTTCTTATATCTTACGCAATTATTCAGAACTTTCTAAATCGTTTTACGGCTTTTTAAAATCCAATATTTTTCACGTAATACTGTCATTACTGTTTGAACTCCACAATGTAGTAATTTATTGTGCTTCTCAATTATTAATTTCGTAACAACTGGGTGGTCAGATGGTAAAATTATAGGCAGTCGGAAATCTTCTGAGTCTTCTCCCATAAATATCCTGGATTTAAATCTAATAGGTCTATTTGAATCGACGAGGGTTTTTAGATGACGTAAGCGTTCATCTTTTTCTGATCTGAAGCAATCTTTTTGCACAATTTTCAATCACATAGCATGACTTCTGCTCTTTTAATTTCTTCATTTTTTGAATCCCAAATTCTCGTTCCTTTCTGGCAGTTTTACTGTTGTCAATGAATCTCTTCATCCAAACAGCAACTCTAATTATTTTCTTGAACTGTGAAACTCGAGAAAAATTTGGAAATTCTTCATCTAAGAAATCAAAGAAGATATAACTGTTTTCTTCTTTTCTCTATCGACTTCATCCCTTTTCGGAGTTATATCGAAGATTGGCCAAAAAACCTGGCTCAAGTTTCAGCCACATGTTCATGCTATTTCTTATTTTTTAGTGTTTCTACGGACCATGCTCTTGACAGGATATCAGCAAGCTTAATATCCCCAGGAACAAACTTCCAGTTTTCCCGATTACTTTGTCCCTAATTTCTTGTACTCTACTCATCATGAATACACCCCAATTTTCTGCATTCTTAATCCATAACAGCGTATTCATCGAATCTGCCCAGTAAAATATAGAAATGTTTTCCAATTTTAAATCTTGTTTAAATTTTCATTAGTCTAACTCCAGTAGTACAAGCCAGTAATTCAAGTCTACAAATTGCTGTAGGTTTCAGGGGGGGGGGGAACTCTTGTACGAGCTTGAACAAGTTGACATGATGCTTCAGTTTCATTTTTACATCTTAAATAAATACATGTGGCATATGCTTTTTGGGAAGCATCACTAGGATACGTGATAAGACAAATCCACATTTGAATTAGAATTAAGCATTCTATACCTAGGAATTTTCAACTCATCTAAATGAGACAAACCCCTTTTCCATTTAAGAAATGTTTTAGCCATATCTTCGCAAAGAACTTCATCCGATATAATTTTAAGTTCCCAACACTTTTATAACAACAGTTTCGGAATAAGTGTCACTCAACATGTAAACCCTATTGGGTCATATATTTTGTGCGCTTCCAATAAGATAACTCTTTTAGTAGTTAATTTGTTGTTGGATTCATTTATTCCTCTAATATCACAACTTAAAGTATCCTCACCTAAATCCCAAATGAGGCCAAAAATAGGAAAAGTTTTTCTTTCATTTGAATTGTCAAAAACTGAAATTTCCGAAAAAATATCATTATATGCAATTTGATTTCCCATTGACAAATTGCATTGCATTCCCATTGCAAAGCCCAATCTTGCAAATCAAATATGGCACTTGCCAAAATTTCAAGGAATCACTTTTAAATTTTCTAAATTCTTCCCTATTATTTGACCTTGTAATTAAATTGTCCACATACCACGCTTCAGATATGTTTTCTACCGTTGGTCTAAGATGTTCAGGTGCATCATTTATTAACTTTGTTAGACTAGCACTCTATACGAAAAGACTGCTTGAAATACTGAAAACGACTCCCCTATGTCTTATACGTCTTAAAAATTTCTGGATTACCTTGTTCGCATCATAGGAATCTTAAAAATTCTCGATCTTTCGGATTAAGTCCTATTTGAAGAAAAGTCTTTTTAATGTCCAAACTTACATCTATATATTTTTCACGAAATCTGTTAATAACTGCAGGAATAGTTTCTAGAAAGTTAGGTCATTTTTCTACACATTCCTTTATTGAAGGAAACTCCTTAATTTTCGCTTACTCATCATATAGAGTAACATCCCCAGTAATTGGCACATTAAGAATTTGTCGTTAAACTTACTTAAATTTTCATTACAAAGAAATAAGCTATTTACTTGGAAATATTTTTAAATCAAAGAATGCATATCTGTGCATCTATTTTGCCCACTAAAAGCAAAAAAATTTGAAAAAGTATTTTTATAAAAATATATTTATAAAAAGTTGCTGAAATCACCAGTAATTGGCACCTAGAGCACCAATGTATGACACCTTGTGATCCAGTAATTGGCATATGTTTATATTAAAAAAAAACTTTACATTTTGCATTGGGTTTAATCGCTTTAAATTAACTTACTGTAGATGAAGATGCCATATTTCAGGTTTTTGAGAGTAAGAAATCAGCATATTAATCTGAAATGTGAACACTTTAAAACAATACAATATACTTATGTTAATACCCAGTAATTGTCGTGCTGTCCCCAGTAATTGTCATATGAAGCTTTAATGGATTCCAATTACTGATAAAAATTATATTTTCAAATAAAAACAAATGATAAATAAAATTAGTCTATAATTTTAAAAGTACTTCCAAAATAAATGGTTTAATCTCAAATTCCTTGCGAATTCCTTGTAATTGGAATAGGTGCCAATTATTCGGAACTAGCAAAATTGAAGCACCATTAATTGGCAACTACTATTAATTCAGAAATCCAAATATTTGTGTCGAAAATACTTTTACACAATTAAAGTAACCCTTTTTAACTAAACAAAACTGTTGTCAATTAAAATTTAAAATATATTATAAATCAGATAATAATGAATTGAAAAGCATGCCTTCCTTAAGCCAAATAACAAGAATTTGCAACAAAATGGCTAATTTGATACAAGCCAGATTTGTTTCTCTTTCCTAGGCTCTATTGTCATCTTGTAAAATAAATCAAAATTATAATCTTTAACGTAAATGAGCATATAACTGATATATGGTCTTGAATTTTTAAAAGACTGGATATAAATCTTTTTTTAGGACATGTTTGTAAAATGTGCCATCACTGGTGCATGCCAATTACTGGGGGTGTTACCCTACGGGTCTCATTTTTGTTGCTTTGGAATTCATTCGAATAACGGCACGATGGGGCAAGTAATGGCAGGAAATATATTTATTTTCGGGTACAATTTCTATAATTTTTTCTTCCTCCCAGGATTTGAAAATCGCTTCGTAATCTTCTAAAAAACCTTTGTCTTTTAGTTCTTTACTGCATTTTTTAATCTTCGCTTAACGATCTCTAAATTATCAAGTAGTGTGGGGGGGGGGGTGGCCCTCAATCCAAGGTAAACAGACTTCAAATCTACCTTCTTTATCTTTTTAAACCGTTGAAAGGAAATGTGCAGTGTTTCCTGTTGCAAATTGCTTTTAGTTTCTTTTTCGGATGGCTCTAAAATTCCGAGAGTATCGAGATTCCACAATTCAGCAAATTTATAATCTGATACATGCATCGAAAACGTAAATGAGTTGTTAGTGTCATTTTCTAATTCCAAAGGAACTTTTCTCATAACTGTCCAACCTAAGTAGGTCTCAATGCATATAAAACCACATTTTAATTTTCTTACCTTACCTGTAAGTAATTTTCCTGCACTATCCGTTCCAATAAGAATATGAATTTCAATTGTTGATGATTCAAACAACAATTTGTTCTTCATGTAATAGAGTCATTCAAAAATATTCTATGTTTTTTAAGCTCATGTAACATGGGTTTTATTTCGATTTGTGGGACATCGGAACAAATTTTAGTTTGATCAAAAGCCTTAAAATTACATTTATAATCACCCGTCATATTACTCAGATTCACAATAAATCATTTATGAATTTCAGAAACTTTCTTTCCACCTAAAAGGCTGTAGAATTGTGAATAAGTGATTGTATCGGTAGAATTATATTAATTTAAATAAATGTCTTATAGCAGTGAAAACTACAGCTTGATAAACGGACATATCAGTTCGTGGCGGTGAGAAGTTTAAGAGGTTGGAAACGGACTTAAGTGGGACTTACAGGGTATGTATACAAGGACTTAAGTGCCTTGTATACATATTTATTCATTTATTGCTCAGCATTTTTAACCTTTTTTTTCATTATTTATTTCTAAATTAGTGGAACCAAAAAATTCTTCTTCACAAAATGCTTCCTTACTAGCAATAGCAAATTCGTCATTTTTTTTTTTTTTCGAATTTGAAATAATAAATTTATTGTTCACTTAATTAATCACAAAAAATAATTACTGTAAAACGTTCGGTATTTTTTTATGTTAAATCCTCCTTTCTTTTCTTTTTTATCGCTATCCAATTTTTCATAGCAAAATAAACAGTCTTTGTCACCTCTATTTTTTGCGTATTTCGATGCAAATTATAAGCGCTTGTTTACATATTTTGTGTACAAAAATTTTTCGCCGTGATTTTTTTCTAAATATAGAACGCACTAATTATTAAATGAACTTAAATTGTTTGTTTTGGTATCAGTTTCAAATTACTAATATGTATGTCTTTTTTTTAAATTAAGTTAATTGTTTATGATAAGAACTTTATTTTTTTATAAATGTTACAAGAAAAAGAACAATGAGCTAGAAAACAAGAATTCAACTTTTCTTAGAGTTTTATGCCCCCTCCCTCCCGGATGAACAAAAATATAAAGCATATAAATATAGATGGTACAAAACATATTTCATTTTTAAAACTTAAAACACACGCTTTTATTTCATATAAAATAGTGTCATTCGCACTCGCTGAGGAATTCCATATTTATGATCCAGTCTTAAATATCATTGTGAGAAAAGTATGTATTTCATGACATTATGGCAGAAGTTAATATTTCAAAAGCAACTTAAGATATCGCTTTCAAACAAATTGCATTTAACGCCTTGCGGCGCGGAAGTATATCTATGAAACCACTTAATTTTAATTCCCAAACGCCACATTGGCACCGGAATTTCGATTAAAAAATTTTCAGGTTTATTGAATTCCTTCAAAAATAGCTCTTGCTTAATTATAAATAAGTTTTTTTTTTTTTTTTTAATTCCGGTGTCAGATATCAATTTCAACACTTAAAAGCTATGAATTTCCTCTGCGCCGCAAAGGGTTAAAAGAACATTTGTTTCCTTATACGACCGTATGAAAATTGAAAATATACGATGCTTAAATTTAAAAAATTGCAGTAAAGATTATTCCGTACAATAATACATCTGCATTGTTTTACGGCTTGCTAATACAATGGAACGTTATTTTCGGGAGATGACTTTTTAATTGCTGGACGAAAGAAATAACACACCGGCGGCTAATAAACGCTTCACTGAAAAAATGGGTTCTCAAAATTGAATAAAAATTACTCAATTTTAAGTACTTCACATACTCCAAATAGCTCCGACCCAAATGTACTCAAAACTGAGATACACATGTACTCGTTTTTGATTCCATGGTTGTGATCATTTTTAAATAGCTAAGAACTGCCCCCTGAACTTACAAATTAAAGTAAAAATATACTGACATTCATTTCTTGTTCAAAATTATTAACAATAAACGTTTAGCTGATTATTTATTAAGAAAAATAACAAAATTTTTAGCAAAATACGCCTATCGAATATTTACTATAGCAAAAGTATTATTTACAAGTACTTTTAAATTATTTCATGGTACTGTGCATAATTTAATATTTACATTAATAAGCATCATTTATGCTATCATGAATGAAATAAACCAATATAACATTATCGTTTGTTTAGATTTGATGACATACGATGTTTCAAAATTGAGAAAGCAGTGTATTAATTGTTGATCCAAATATACTCAATTCGATATGAGTACATCGATGTTTTCATTTTTGAGTACTTCATTTTTTTTAGTGTTAAAAAGATTCGTCAAAGAATATATTAAGTGACATTTTTTTAAATGATAGACATTTTTATCTGGAATAATTTATTTTCATGTAACCTAAATATGCAACATTCACTACAAAGTCTTCAAATAAGGTAGTTTTCGTGAAAACGCATGCCTTTGAATCTTATGTAAAGGTCTTTGGGCTCTTTTATATTACTGGATGAAAATGTTAACAGTCATGATACATTCTTACATTAGACATGTGATGCGATAATGTTAATGTCCCAAAGCCATTGAAAGTCTATTTGATATAGTGACAATAATCTCAAAGAATGCTGACAAAATCAGAATCAATCAGATTTTGAGATATTGTTAATATATCAAAGCAGTTGCATTTGTCTGAGAAACCATACTCTATTTACCGGGTGTCTCAAAATAAAGTGATGGATTTTAAAGTTCAATAACTTGCAAACAGTGACAGATATTAAAAAATTATTGCAGGAGGCTTATGTATGATGTCAAGAGATTTTTTACGGTTATTCTTGATTCTAGTTCAAATTTCAAACAACAGATGGCAATGAGTGCATTGATTTCTCAGTCTAGACCCGATTTTTCTTACTTCTGGATCCATTCAACACATTTTCATCTCCTTTTTAGGTGCATTCGTAATTATGTAAATACCTAGCACCTATAGTTTTCGTTCAGTCCGTCCATCTGTTTGCATAAAACAACGCAAATACTACCCAACCGAATCATTTGAAATTAAATAAAGAATACTGCCCAGTTAAACTGAAGGCATTGAGCTCACAGGCTACAAATACTAATTGCACATTAAAGCCTTATATTTTCAAGGGTTAATTCCGTTCGAAAAAAAAATTGAGAAGGGGAAACAGCTCTCCCCTTTTCTCTTTTTTTATACTTAATCATTGAACCTCCTATACTATCAAAGACATGCTTTATCATATAAAAAATCTATATCCAAAATTCAGAGCAAATTAGATAATTCTTAATAAAAACCCATTTAGCATTTATATAATTTAAAAAGAGTTATCCCCCTCTTTTATACTTAACCATTAAACTTCCAAAACTATTCAGAGATTTGAACGAAATCTGAAAATTCTGCTTGAAAAACCCATTTATATAAATTAAGGGGGGGGGGACATTAGAACCCCTGTTCCCCCTATTTATACTTATTCAATGAACACCTAATAACAGTCACGGAATCGCCTCATCAGAATGATCCTAATCTAAATTTTGAACGAAAACTTAATTCTGCATGAAAATTCCATTTATATCAACTAACGGGGGGGGGGGGCATTAGAACCCCTGTTCCCCCTATTTATACTTATTCAATGAACACCTAATAACTGTCACGGAATCGCCTCATCAGAATGATCCTAATCTAAATTTTGAACGAAAACTTAATTCTGCATGAAAATCCCATTTATATCAACTAACGGGGGGGGGGATTAGAACCCCTGTTCCCCCTATTTATACTTATTCAATGAACACCTAATAACTGTCACGGAATCGCCTCATCAGAATGATCCTAATCTAAATTTTGAACGAAAACTTAATTCTGCATGAAAATCCCATTTATATCAACTAACGGGGGGAGGGGGCATTAGAACCCCTGTTCCCCCTATTTATACTTATTCAATGAACACCTAATAACTGTCACGGAATCGCCTCATCAGAATGATCCTAATCTAAATTTTGAACGAAAACTTAATTCTGCATGAAAATCCCATTTATATCAACTAACGGGGGGGGGCATTAGAACCCCTGTTCCCCCTATTTATACTTATTCAATGAACACCTAATAACAGTCACGGAATCGCCTCATCAGAATGATCCTAATCTAAATTTTGAAAACTTAATTCTGCATGAAAATCCCATTTATATCAACTAACGGGGGGCATGAGCCCCCCGTTCCCCCTCTTATACATATCGAATGAACTCCAAAAACTAATCAGGGAAGCGTTTTGTCAGGATATACCTACATACAAAATTTCAAGTGGATCGGATATTTTTATCATGAGTTATCGCGTTACGTACATACATACAGAACGGACGGGCACATAAGCTCTCAGGCTATGATAGCCTGTGAGCTAAAAACCCATTTATTATATAATTTAGTCCAGTCTTTTCAAATTTTACGAAAATAGGATGTATAGTTCAATTCCAGGGGCAGTCAAAAGTATATCGTTTCATTACGGTCAATGGGAAAAATAATTTCAAGTGCATTTTAATGCTGTTACACTCTTTCGAACATAATAAAATTCATATGCATCTATGAACTATGTACTAAAATTTACAATCTGTACAATCTGTGATGTAAATAATATTTTTTATTAACTTACAGGGCTACACAAAAGTATTCTATTACATAATGGTATAAGGAGAAACATTGTTTGGGGTGCGTTTTAATTATATTAAACTATTTCACATTTTATGAAATTAATATACGTTGCTGAGGTTTACTACAAGTCAGTTCCTGTATAATGGAAAGCAGACTTGCAAACTTTTTCCAAATTCCTCCATTGTGGAAGCACATTGTAATTTACCATAAAAACGATTTAAAAATTTTTTTGCTTATCATATATGCAAAAATGTGTTGAATCAACCGTTTTGAATACAGCATTCATAGAATGGACCGTAAGAAAAAATCTTTTATTGAAATTTAGTTAACATATTAAGAGCATTTTTTTCTTCTGGTAATTTTATAGTGACCGCAACGATTACGATTAGAAAATGCAGAAAAAAGATTTATTATATATCTGCTCTTGATGATCTACATTTTCCTTATACATTCCTGGAACTGATCTTAACTGCGAGAAACTTACAAAAAATTATGGCTCGTATATTAGCGTTCTGTGAGAGTTTTTAACTACTACTTCGACTAATTATTTAAAAAAATGAAAAATCTGAAACTCAGGTGCATTCAATACTACTTTCGTCTATTATTGTCCATTTTTTCCGACTTATACTTGCGATGGATTTTCCTAACCATCAAGTACAGGCAGGGGATGACAGGGATGACGGCCCCGGGAACCCAGCTTTCGCTTTAGAGTATAAGTGTATTTCCGGGTGGGGGAGATCACGTACAGACAAGCAGACTAGCAAATATCTACTTTTTATTAATATAGACTACTAAAAATAATTATTATTATTAATAAATGCATAAAACCTCGCACAGCAAAGTATCTTAGCATATTTACTTATCTAAATTGCATTCACAGAATGTTGGAATATTTTTGACAACCTAAATTCTTTCACTAGAACGTTTTCACTCGATCAGTTGAAATAAAGAATGGTAAAAAAACTTTTTAGTAAAAAATATCTTTAAAAGAAGACCACTAGAACATAACGCCTAAAAATATAATGAAAAGAAATAACGAGTCCGCGGTGAATTGTACTTACATCAATTTCTTTTGGGAAAAAAGAAATATTCATAAAATAAAATTTCACAAGAGTGCCAGAAAAAAACCATATCCCCAAAAACAAAATAAGAGCAAACAGGAACATAATATACTGTACATTTTTAAACATGAGAAAAGATAATCTTTTTCATTCGCTTTGTCAGAACAATTTAAAGAAAGTTAGTAGATTATGAGATAAAAGTAAAAAACGAACATACACAGAGAGATATATTTTTCTTTTTTTCACTTAAATCCTTAAGATTGATTGTATTTTCCCTTCGCGAATAATGAAACAGACTGTGAAATGTCTATCACAAATGTTTATTGTTGTACTGCGCTTCATCTTGATATTTTAACACCGTTAACTGATAGAAAAAAATAGACTCAAAAATATCAACATAATACATTATCATTTTTTTTTTTACAAGATATGAAATAATCGCCAGTATGATGGCCAAATGTATCTTATAACATTAACTTTAAAAAAAAAAAAAAAAAAAAAAAAAAACTAGGGCACATTTTCGTTTTGCAAGTCCGTACATTGAAGTGAACCTTTTTTTTTTTTCAATAAACTTAGGGTTTGCGGTCCCACTGCTTTCTTAACTCTTTCTAGACGAGCATCTTTAAAAGAATTTTTAATCTTTTATCATCGGTTTTTCAAAACAGAAATTTTTACCTAATTAGAAACAATACTGAACAGTAGAGGATCTTTGAGGGGTCACCTAGTTTTTGACAACTTCACATCCAGTCTATTCAGTTGACTAATCTTATGTTATAAAGAGCTACGGGGGGTAAAATATAAATGTAGATAAGCTACTTAATTTAAAAATGAAAAATAAAAGAGAAAAATTAAAAATTTACAATTGATTAGAATAAATTAAGGTTATTAGTCGTTGAGCCATAAGCCAAAATTAGGGTGTTTGGTTTCATCACGGGACTTGGTGATATGTACCTTTTTTGATTCATAATAGTCCAAGGAGTTTATATTATGTTATACTACTAAATTTGCGGTTGTTTATAGACGCCATATTGAAATAATGAGCACCATCTATCACACATAGATACAAATAATTTTTTTATCATTACCACATTATTAAATTTCAATGAAAAAATGCAGAGAACAAATATTATTGAACTTATAACATTATACAAATTATATATTTGTTAAGATTTTATTTCAATGTGATTATTAACATTTTTATTTGTTACCGATATACCGATCAAAAGACATTTGCGATAAAAGAAAATCGAAATCTTGTTTTGCATGTTAATGCATATTATTTTCATGTGGTTGAGACACAGCAATTCAAGAAAAAAGTATTACTGGTGTACTTATTGGAAACTATTGTACTTAGTCTCTGAAGAATTAACCCTTTCGGGACCACGGGTGCATACATGCAACTTCTAAACGTGCTTCCATCACTTGTTTTTGATACCATTAAAAAAGTAAAATTGTCCTTATCTAATTAAGACATTCTCTTGTTTGCTAAACTAAATTTAATTGTTTGACAAAAAGTGGTGTCAATTGAATTAAATTCTTGTAAAAGATGCTGGTCTCGGACGAGTTAATAAATAACAGAAATGTTAGTCTTTTGCACTTCTATCATGATTAGTTCACTTTCCTGTAACCAAATAATTTCAATCGTCATAGAAAAGTTCTATGTTCTACATATGTTTGTACATTAGGTTATTAAATGGGCACATGTTATTGAACAAGAATATAACACCAGTTCCAAAGCAGCTTCAGGAGCAAGAGGACTGCCATTCCACTGGATCTCTAAATAGCCCTTTCCCTCACTATCTGTTCCAAAAATCCAACCATATTTATCTGGGGATGGATGATCAGAATCAGCCTGTAGGCACTTCTTCCGAACAAGACCTTCGCAATTGGTTTGCCTTTCCTTTAAGTAGAGTGTATTACTGCATGACAAAAGGCAATGCGACTCCATAGACTTTTTGTTTTACAGAAAAAATATATAAAATATAGCTTATATATAAAATAGCGCAATTCCTTGATGTTTGAGTATTTTTGCCTTCCATAATAGAGATGGTAAAATTACCACTCAAGCTGTTTCTTTGTTTCCTCTGATAAATCAGCTTCAGTATCAAACGCCTTAACGGTTTAAACACCAACGTTCCCAAATGGGAACGTTGCATTATTTGTAATACAAAACATATATTTTCCAACATAATAATTATGTCCTTATTTTCCTATAAAATATAAGGTTTTTTTTAACTTCTGAAATAAAAATATTTATGTTTAAGTATTTATTACAGATATAAGAAAAATGTAAATTCATTAATTTGCAAAAAAATATATTATTTGCTTATTAAATATACTATTTTATCGTTTTCTCTGTGTTACTTGTATTTGACCACTAGGAATCTAAATGCTTTTGGAATTCGAGAAAAAACTCAAGAACAATATACAATAGCATATAGCGGAAACTAATTTGTTATTTTGGCATAGGTTGTCAATCAATAATCATCTTCCTATAAATGCGAATTCTGAAATGAAAACAGCCAAAAAAAAAATGCAGAAATAATTTATTTTGTTATTTTCTTAATTTGTATGCATAAATTAAAACATTTGAAAATGTAATATAGGAAACACAAAATTGTAATTACATTGCGATATTAATTCGGCGTGTAAATGGTTAAGCACATCTCGAAATTTGCGTTCTGATTTATCATTTTCCCTTGTCTGCAAAAGCACTTATTGCACTGAAAGTTAATGCATTTCAAGGGATGCATTATATATCTCTTTTTTCCCTGTCATTGAATCCAAATTTCCCAAATATTAATCCTTCCTAGTTTTTAAATCGTTTTCTAAAGAAAACAGTGTTGAGATAATGATGATATTTATACATTCAGACGCTAAAGCATGGAGTATGCAAAATATGAGTTGTGTACCACCACCTCTCGGAAGCAGGTCAATTTAGAGGATTCTACAACTAGTTATTTATTAAATTTATAATATTTTTCTCCATAGATAACGTACAGCACTTGTGTATTCAGCTATTTCAAATAATGTTTATTTTGCGATTCTTGAGAAATTAAATGCTTAAGTTCTTTCTTGTCCTCCTCATCAGATAAAATCTGCTTCCATTTTCGTACTGTTTGTCCAGGAGTATATAACTTTTATAACATCACTAGCAGTTCTTATTTTTCGTTCATTTATTTTTAGTGACAACTGCCTGTATGTGTTAAATACAACATCTATCCTTTGAGAGGATGTATAATCTTGTATTATTTCAAAAAACAGTTTCTTTGCTAGTTGTTCAAATGCTTTAGTTTCTATGGTAGCTTTGAACAAAGCACATTCTGTCATTTATATTAACAACACCATCATTTGCATTCTTTCAGATGTCGCAATTTTTTCATAACATCGATCAATTTGATTCTTCAGCTTTTCGCGTTGAACTATCAAGTGTTGCTAAGGATTACTGAAGAAGCCCTAGATGGTAGAAAAAGTTCTTATATCCAAATTTCTTCGCTTTGCAAGGATCGTCATCTGAGAAAACAGATTTCCTTTTGTAATGGCAACAAACTCTGATTTATTTAGCTTCAAATTCTCTTTCTTTTTCAAGTCACAAAATATGTTTAGCTTTTTGGAGGTTTGAAAAATCCTTCTGCCTTTGAGTGTTCAGACCGATATTCTCTCTTGAAAGTTTGTTAATTTTCTTCAGTCATCTCATGAGCTTTGATCATGTCTTCGACAATTTCTGGATTTGTAATTGCTCTAGTTAATTCTATTAGCCTGTCTATATTTATCTATTCATTGATGACCATGTTTGTAAATAAGAGTTATCATGTTCGTCTTTCTGGATCTTGCTAAAAGACTATGATCTGGATATTGAATAGATTTTTCTGAAGAACTGATTTTGGTTCTTTCACGAATCATGTGGAGAAATTCTGCCCTGGTATCAAAAATATCTTTTAACTGCGGCAGGTCTTTGACTGAACTTTGTTGTAGCTTTTGACCCTTGTATGTCTTTACTTATTGTCTCTTTAATCGTCCTGTTAATTTTACAGCATGCAAAATTAAGAAAATGTTTTCTATCACTGTGCTTATCGACAGAATTTTCCAATATGGCATCCATTGGTTACTCTATTTTTAAAAACATCATGGATAAATGCCATGTTGTGGCTGATGTTGTGATGAATCCAAAAATGTATGGTTTACAAAATCCAATGACATGAAAATACAAGCCCCTGCCTCAACGACGGTGGCCATTTTCCAATATGACGCCCATAAGCTACCTTTGTTTTGTAAATATGGATAAATATCATTCTGGTGTTGTGGCGAATCCAAAAAAATGTATGGATATTGTAAGAGTCAAGGAGCTTTGGGGACCAACTCTATGGCCAAGGACTGACCCCATGGCTTTGCGTGAACTGTCACGAAAAGAAAATAGTGCTACATTCAAGTTTCTTCCGATTTCGAAAAGTGGCAACGGCAGAAGTGATGAATCATTTTTCTGGAACTTTCGTGGGATTTTAAAAAATAAAAACTGTAAATCGTAGTATGAAGTATAGACATGTAGTAGTGATTTTTGTTAAGAAAGTGAATTTGCTCGTTTTTCCTTGTGTCGCAATAAATAAAGATAAAAAATATATTGGATTCTTCAGCTCAAGATTTAAAATTTATTCAGCTTCTACAAATTATTGTGTTTCTAAATGAACTAAGCTACAGACCTGTGCAGCGGGAACTTAATTGGCGTAGTCTGGAAGGATGCAAGGTGAGAGCTTTTTATTAATGTGACTTCCCATTATAAGAATTTATATTGTATCTATGATGAATTTATTAAGATTTTTGCGATTTATTTCATATTTTGACGTTAAGGAAAGGAATTTGTTTTGAATGTAACTAAGTAGTACGTCAGTGCTAAGGTGTAGTAGTATTGTAGCAGTATAGGAGTGGTGTTTTGTAGTGCCGGCTGGATGGAGGATATTTTGAATTGATTTTGGTTGTGATTTTTTTTTATTGTTGGTTTTGTATATGAGATGTTTTGCGATGAAAGTAGGGCTGTGTATATTTCGGAGAATAATTGAGTATTGGTTGTGTATATATGTTAATTGAAGGATTTATAAATTATGATGAGTGTTCATTGATGTGGTGTGTATATTTTTTGTTTTAATATGAATCTGGATTGATTTATGAAGTAGTATTAGTTGAAGAGTTGTATTGTGACGTGATACATGTGAAGGTGTTGAATTTTGAAATTGGTATGGTGCTCGCAATGGTATTGAATTTATGTGTGTGATATGGTTACAAAGTGTGACTTATTTCTGGTGTTTATTAGAGTGGTGGATTAGTGATTCCTAGTTACGGTTAAATTGAGTTTTTGCGAATTTGTTGGACAGTTTATTACCCTTTTGAGAAACTATTTAAAAAGTAACAATGTCATTTTTGGGTAAGGCTCGTAAAGAAGATTTACGGTGTCTGGCTGAAGAATTGGGAGAGCACCCTGAACCGGATGCAATAATAGCTGATTTAAAACAACTAATTATGGCGAGTAAAAATTATGAAGTAGAGTTTGTGAAGGGATTGATGGAAACTATTATAGAGACGAGAAAAGAGATGGAAAAAATTGCGTTGGAAAGAGAAGAGAGGGAGTTTAAAATTGCGTTGGAAAGAGAAGAGAGGGAGTTTAAAATTGCGTTGGAAAGAGTTGAGTTGGAGAAGTTGAGGATAGGGAAAGATAGCGAAAGAGCAGGAATTGATGGATTGGAAATGAAAACCTATCATTATGGAATTGAATTTGCGAAACTTATGCCTAAATTTAATGTCAAGGAGGACGACATTGTTTTGTATTTATCTATTTTTGAACGCCAAGCAAAGAGGATGTGTGTAGATCCAAAACATTGGGTATCGAACTTGTTGGTTTTGCTGCCGTCCGACATTATACAGGCTCTCGCACGTGAGGCAGAGGAAAAATTTGAAGATTATGAATATATTAAAGGGATTCTACTGAGACGGTTTAAGTTATGTCCTGAAAGATTCCGTAGAAAGTTTATGGAACATCAAAGAAACCCTGAACGCACATGGCGAGAATTTGTATTTGAATTAAATGGTTATTTTCAAGAATGGATTGATGGACTTAAAATTGCTGATTTCAATTCTTTAAAAGATTTGATTGTAACTGATCAATTAAAAAGAAGAGTGCCTGATGAGATTCGAGATCATTTTGTGGATGAATGGCCTAAAATAGTGTCTCCAACTGATTTGGCTGAGAAACTTGACTCATATGAAAGTGTGCGACAAGATTTTAGGAAGTTAGTTAAGAAAGATAGATTTTCGGAAGAGAAGAGTAATTTTTCATTTTATCCTAAGCACACTGATAATAGAAATCCTGGTTTTACATCGGATCGCAGATATGAGTCAAGAGTTGGTACTTATAAAGCGAGGACACGGATACCTAATAAAATTACTTGTTATTCGTGTGGACAAGAGGGTCACAAGGCTTCATTTTGCCCAAATCAACGTGGTACTCAAGGTGTACACAGAGCACAAACGAACTCTGTGCAATCGAATGAGAAAGTTGGAGAAGAGCAGTCATCGATATTAACTGCAAGAATAACAATACCTGTTTCGTCCTGTGTGAAAAGAGAGGGGAAATTTAATGAATTGGAAGTGGTTAGGATTAGATGTGGAAGTAATGTGTTGGACGGTATCTATGATTCTGGTACACAGATCTCGGTGATACGGGCAGACTTAGTCAAGGATGTATCAGTTGAAGGAGAAGGAACGATTGTGATAACTTCAGCATTCGGAGAGAGAGAAGTCGCTCCATTAAAAATAATACCGATGAGAATAGATGATAAAATTCATGGAAATGTGATGGTAACTTGTGCCGTTTCCAAGAAACTGGTGAATGAGATGCTTATATGTCCAACTGCTTATGAAGCATTAAACCATAAGGTTATATTATATACGAAGGTTGAAAAGTTGAATTTTGATCCTGGAAAAGATGAACTTGATTTGAGTGAGAAGGAAACAGAGGAATCTTTTATGAAACTACAAAGAGCTGATGATACTTTAAGAAATATTTGGGAAATTGATAAAAATAATAAAAGTGCTTATTTTATGGAGGAAGGTATTCTTATGCATTCTGAAGATGTCTGTGGTGAATTTGAGAAGCAGGTGGAGTTACCTCAGTGTAAGAGACAGTGTATTTTATCTGTTGCTGACGAAATTCCTTTGGCGGGTCATTTGGGAAAAGTAAAAAAAAAAAAAAAAAAAAAAAAAAAAAAGGGGGAATTGCATAATGTTTAAATTTTGATGTATTTTGGTATTTCTGTTGTTCATGCTTATATTTAGTGTATATATTGTGGTATTTGTATATATTTATTTTAAAAGAAATGGGAAGATTCACATTGCTCTCATCCTTGCTAATATTTTTTTTTTGTGTGTATATACTTTAAAGCTTCATTGTGTCAAAAGCCACTAATGAGCTCTTTTAGGGGGGAGTTGTAAGAGTCAAGGAGCTTTGGGGACCAACTCTATGGCCAAGGACTGACCCCATGGCTTTGCGTGAACTGTCACGAAAAGAAAATAGTGCTACATTAAAGTTTCTTCCGATTTCGAAAAGTGGCAACGGCAGAAGTGATGAATCATTTTTCTGGAACTTTCGTGGGATTTTAAAAAATAAAAACTGTAAATCGTAGTATGAAGTATAGACATGTAGTAGTGATTTTTGTTAAGAAAGTGAATTTGCTCGTTTTTCCTTGTGTCGCAATAAATAAAGATAAAAAATATATTGGATTCTTCAGCTCAAGATTTAAAATTTATTCAGCTTCTACAAATTATTGTGTTTCTAAATGAACTAAGCTACAGACCTGTGCAGCGGGAACTTAATTGGCGTAGTCTGGAAGGATGCAAGGTGAGAGCTTTTTATTAATGTGACTTCCCATTATAAGAATTTATATTGTATCTATGATGAATTTATTAAGATTTTTGCGATTTATTTCATATTTTGACGTTAAGGAAAGGAATTTGTTTTGAATGTAACTAAGTAGTACGTCAGTGCTAAGGTGTAGTAGTATTGTAGCAGTATAGGAGTGGTGTTTTGTAGTGCCGGCTGGATGGAGGATATTTTGAATTGATTTTGGTTGTGATTTTTTTTTATTGTTGGTTTTGTATATGAGATGTTTTGCGATGAAAGTAGGGCTGTGTATATTTCGGAGAATAATTGAGTATTGGTTGTGTATATATGTTAATTGAAGGATTTATAAATTATGATGAGTGTTCATTGATGTGGTGTGTATATTTTTTGTTTTAATATGAATCTGGATTGATTTATGAAGTAGTATTAGTTGAAGAGTTGTATTGTGACGTGATACATGTGAAGGTGTTGAATTTTGAAATTGGTATGGTGCTCGCAATGGTATTGAATTTATGTGTGTGATATGGTTACAAAGTGTGACTTATTTCTGGTGTTTATTAGAGTGGTGGATTAGTGATTCCTAGTTACGGTTAAATTGAGTTTTTGCGAATTTGTTGGACAGTTTATTACCCTTTTGAGAAACTATTTAAAAAGTAACAATGTCATTTTTGGGTAAGGCTCGTAAAGAAGATTTACGGTGTCTGGC